>JARGYO010005626.1:115327724-115994186 GCA_029206835.1 Rana muscosa
TATTTCTGCACCCAGGCGCATGTGACCCTAGGATCGGCCCTGGGTGAAGGCCAGTACCAATTCTTTTCCTCGGGCCTGTGCGTTTCAGTTAATGACCAAGTCTTGCTGTGCTGACACTTCCCTTTGCTCCCATTAACCAGAGTACCACACACCGATTAGGGTCCAACTCTTGTTTTATTGTCACACTCACAATCAAACAGTTCTTTACCAGCCAACTGGTTGAGACCCAATAACAGTTCAATACGGTGGGGTGAGCAGGTCGAGGCACTATCCTGATTGTACGCTAAACCACTGTGGTTTCACCAGCGGTTACTAAAGCCTTGGCTAGAGAGAACTTAGAACTTGTGAGTCTCTACCAGCGACTCAATAGAATGTAGATAGGAGTACCTTCGCTGCGTTGTGGCCCCTGTCAGGGGGAGACGTCCCTCCAAGGGAGTTACCGGAGGCCCATCCGTCACCTCAGACTTGGGCCCCATCCACCTCAGGGACCCTCGGATTCCTCCGCCCTTGCGGGACCCAGTCGAAGTCACTGGGCCCCAGGCCTCCGGTTTAGTACCTCACCCCAGGCTGAAGGTGCCTGGGATGGACGCCAACTCCACTCCAGCCAGACCTAGGGCGCCTGGACCGGAACTCCGAACCGCCCGCACCCAGGCCGAAGGTGCCTGGGCGCGCGATGCAGGAAAAAGACCTTGTGGCGAGGGCGTCTCTCCCCTTTATCTCCTCCCGCGACGTCACGGCAGGTTCCCTGCCCCTGCCGCACCATCGCCGGAAAGGGACAAAAAGGCCAGCACTGCGGCAGTGAATCTACCTTAGGCCTGTGGGAACCCCGCCACCCACAGGCCAAGGAGAACAGTACACCACCAAGTCCTCCACGAATTAACAATGGTCCAAATCCTTTCATGATTTATACACACCTGGGTCATACTACCACCCAGGTGTATCCCCCTAAATTTAAACCCCCGCTACACACGCAAAAACATGTGTCACACTTGCAATATCATTCATTGTTAACGACACAACCCAAACACGACAAGCAGACACATTTTTGCGAGTCTCAAAACGTGCAGCAAACACATCAAGATGCATGAACCTCAACACCCAAAAAAGATAAACTACTTTGGCACATTTGTCACGTGTAGTGTTGCCCAATGAAATTAATAGGCTGCCTCATGTGTGTAAAACAGGCCCCAAAAAAAATGTGAGCAAAAATGCGTGTTAACTAAACTAGACTTAGCAGTGGCATGTCAGAACTCTGCAGAGAGATTACTGCTTACACACAGAACAGGGGTCATGCAGCATGCTGACAGGACATAGGCTTTTCTACTGTATCCTGCCAGCATGTGGCTTCTTTAGAAAGAAATACAACTATAATGCCGTGTACACACAACCGTTTTTCTCGTCGAGAAAAACAACATTTTTTCCATTTGACGAGAAAAACGATCGTCTGTGGGCATTTTGTCGTTTTTCTCGACGAGAAAAACGGCATTAAAAACGACGAGAAAAATTAGAACATGTTCTAATTTTTCTCGTCGTTTTTTCCGACATTTTTTCCGCGGCAGTTTTCCCATAGGGAAACACTGCCGCGGAGCCCACAGACGGTAGTTTTTCTCGACAAGAGAAAAAATGACGTGAAAAACGACCGTGTGTGGGGAACAAGCCGTTCCCTCGTTTTTAATGTCATTATTCACGGCGGTTTTTTAACCGCCGTGAATAATGATCGTGTGTATGCGGTGTGAGGGGGTTAGCTCGGCAGCGGGTGTGTGTGACCCCCGGGATGGGCTCCCCACACAAAAACAGGCCCAGCAAACGGAGGTTGTGGTTTTCAAAATCAAAAAGGTGCGGTTTATTTTCTATTTACAGTGACAAAACACAGCAAAGCAAAAGAAACATAAATAAAATAAATCCTGGTCAACTTGACCTCTGACTAAACATACAGGTTTCCTAACTAACAACTGGGATCAGCCTAGTGCTGTCCTAGTCCCTAAGTCCCTGGTTTTAAATGTCCACGCAAATAGCCACACAGGCTTTGTCTCACCGCACAGGGGTTCACTCTCCCTAGACAGTCCACACAGGTCTGGTTCCAGGCATGAGCTAACATCTAATGAAGCTGGGAGTTCTTATAGAGGCCTAAATGAGCTGACAAGCTTCAGCTGGTCTCATCAACTCCCTGTCTGCACGACGCCCAGCACTCTCCCTAGAGGTATGAGTCATCCATGAGCCTACTAGCCTCAGCTGGGCTTATACAACTCTCCACCTAGTTGTATAAGTCGGCGTAAAGCCTGAATCTGGGCGAAATATATCTACCCCCCTGGATGCAACCAGGTGACTTTACCTTCCTGCTGTCACATACCCCCCCTCTTGTTTTAACCTCGGGGTTGGAACACCAGCAATCAGGCATTCATGTACTCGAGACAAAGCATCCACATTCCCCATTTGAACGCCAGGGCGATGCTTTACTGTGAAGTTGAATTCCTGGAGGGCCAGGAACCACCTATTCACTCTTCTATTTGTTTCCTTGTTTTGAGCCATCCACTTTAACGGAGCGTGATCCGTAACCATGTCAAAGTGCCTACCTAGCAGGTAGTACCGAAGGGAATCTAGAGCCCACTTCACCGCTAAACACTCCTTTTCAACGGTGGCGTAATTTACCTCATGGGACTTCAACTTCCTGCTGAGGTAAATGACTGGGTGCTCTTCCCCGTTCCAGACCTGGGACAATACTGCTCCTAACCCCACATCTGACGCATCACTTTGTACGACAAAGTCTTTAGAGAAGTCGGGTGAGTACAACACTGGCTGGCTACATAAGGCTTGTTTCAAGAATTGGAATGCTGCCTCAGCCTCGGGGGTCCATTTAATCATGACCGACCCTTTCCCCTTCGTCAGGTTGGTTAGGGGCACAGCCTTAGAAGCAAAGTGGGGAATGAATCGCCGATAATACCCAGCGATTCCCAGAAAGGCTCGTACCTGCTTCTTGCTGTTGGGACGTGGCCAACTCTGGATGGCCTCGACTTTGTTGAGTTGGGGTTTTATTACTCCCCTCCCAATGGTGTACCCAAGATATTTGGCCTCCTCCTGCCCAATGGTACACTTCTTGGGGTTAGCCGTAAACCCCGCTTCCCGAACAGAGTCCAGGACTGCTTGCACTTTTGGCAGATGTGAGGCCCAATCTGTGCTATGGACAATTACGTCATCCAGGTAAGCCGCAGCATACTTCCGATGGGGCCTCAGCATCTGGTCCATTTTCCGCTGGAATGTGGCCGGCGCATTCTGTAACCCGAACGGCATTCTTTTATATTGGAACGCCCCGTCTGGGGTTACAAATGCGGTTTTCTCTTTGGCCGACTTGGCCAGGGGGATTTGCCAATACCCTTTTGTGAGGTCAAGAGTCGTCATGTATCGGGCTGTTCCCAGCCGGTCGATCAACTCATCTATACGTGGCATGGGGTAGGTGTCAAATTTTGTAACTTTGTTCAACTGACGAAAATCGTTACAAAATCGCCAGCTCCCATCCGGTTTAGGCACCAACACAATGGGACTAGACCAATCACTTTGGGACTCCTCTATCACCCCTAAGTTCAGCATTTTCTGTACTTCCTCCCGTATTGCCTCCCGTCGGGCCTCTGGGATCCGATAGGGTTTTAACTTCACCCTTTCACCGGGCGGGGTAATGATGTCATGCTCTACCCCAGATGTTTGTCCCGGCAGCTCAGAGAATACCTCCTTGTTGCGAAGCACAAACTCCTTAACCTCCTGTTGTTGGGGTTGTGACAAGGTGGCTGCTATTCCAACCTCAGGAATCACGCAACCAGTTTGAGCTGGTGACCAAGTGTCTGCGACTAGGGACTCTCTATCCCTCCAGGCTTTCAACAGATTAACGTGATAGATCTGTTCGGGCTTTCGCCTTCCTGGTTGTCTGACCTTGTAATTCACTTCGCTCACTTTTTCCATTATCTCATAGGGGCCTTGCCATTTGGCAAGGAATTTACTTTCAACCGTAGGGACAAGTACCAGTATCCTATCCCCCGGGGAAAAGGTACGGGTCTTGGCTCCACGGTTGTACACTCTCTGCTGTGCTAACTGCGCTTGGGCCAAATGTTCCTTCACGATGGGCATTACCTGTGCAATTCGGTCTTGCATCAGGGCGACATGCTCAATCACACTCCTGTGGGGAGAACTCTCACTTTCCCAAGTTTCCTTGGCAATATCCAACAGCCCTCTTGGGTGTCTCCCATACAGTAACTCAAAGGGGGAGAATCCCGTAGAGGATTGGGGCACCTCCCTAATAGCAAACATCAAATAAGGAAGTAGACAGTCCCAATCCTTTCCATCTCTATCCACCACTTTCTTCAACATTTGTTTTAGGGTTTTGTTGAATCTTTCAACCAGCCCATCGGTTTGGGGGTGATACACAGATGTACGTAATTGCGTCACTTTGAACAATTTACACAGCTCCTTCATAACCCGGGACATAAAGGGTGTACCTTGGTCCGTAAGCAGTTCTTTACAAATACCCACCCGGCTAAACACAAGAGATAGCTCTTTGGCTATGGTTTTGGCCGAGGTATTTCGGAGAGGGATCGCTTCTGGATAACGGGTGGCATAGTCCATTATAACTAATATGTACTGGTGCCCCCTAGCGGACTTGATTATAGGCCCTACCAAATCCATGGCGATCCTCTCAAACGGGACCTCAATGATGGGTAGAGGGACCAGCGGGCTACGGAAATGTGGCATCGGGGCCGACCTCTGACACACAGGGCAGGAGGAACAATAATTTTCTATGTCCTTCATCACCCCCGGCCAATAGAATCTCTGTAATACCCTCTCTCGGGTTTTCTCTGTCCCCAGATGACCTCCAAGAATGTGCCCATGGGCCAACTCCAACACCAACTTCCTGTAAGGTTTGGGCACCACAAGCTGCTCAACGGTTTCTTCTGCCCTTTTTGCCACCCGATACAGTAGGTCCTTCTCTACGCTGAAGTATGGGTAAGTGCAGGTATTATCTGGGTTCACTAACTCGCCATCTATTTTCACTACGTTTTCCCGTGCCTTTATTAGGGCGGGGTCTTTCAACTGTTCTGTGGCAAAGTTTTCCCTGTGAACCTCAAGATCAGAAAACTCCACAGACGGTAGGTTTTCGTCTGAGGAGGTGGGCTCCTCTCCAGTTTCTTGAGTCTCCCCTGCCAATACTGTTAAGGGAAATTCCGGAGAGTCCTCACCACTCTCAGGGGAGTTCTGGCTATCACATTCCTGGTACATAGGGGCACCAGTGGGGGGCTCAGGATCATCCCACAGTTCCCAGAACTTCGGAAAATCCCTTCCCACAATGGCGTCATGCGGTAACTGAGATACTAAGCCCACTGGATGAGAGAGGGTACCTTTGGGGGTCTCGAAACACACTGTAGTCACTGGATACTCTCGGGTGTCCCCATGCACACAAATAACAGCTACCTTGCTATTCCCAAAGACCTCTGTTTTAACTAACTCAGCCTTTATCAGGGTCACAAGGCTACCTGAATCCAGCAATACCACAACATTTCTACCATTAACACACATTTTGCATAAATGTTTCTCAGTTCCTCGAATGGCAGTGCATGCGACTATCGCACACAGCGACTGACGTCTGCCCGTCAGAAAGTCACACTGCATGGGTTCCTCCACAACCGGGCAATTGGCTGCAATATGTCCCGCTTGCCGGCAGCGGTAGCAAACGATCCTTCTTGCCGCCTCTTGAGCCGCTGATTTCCCAGGCTGTTCTCACCAAACTTGGGGTAGAGCTCCCACCCTCTCACTCTCTCCACCCTCACCCCTTGGAATCCTCTTATCCGCCCCTGGGGATGGTCTGGTCTTAGGGTGGAAAGTCCGAGTGTCTCTGGAAGAGGCCGTCAGGTTCTCTGTAGCCAAGTATTTCTCCACACGATCCACAAGACCATCGGCCGTCTCTGGGTCTCCATGGCTTACCCACTTTTGGATGGCAGTAGGAAGAGCTCTCAAAAACCGATCCATTACAACACGTTCCACAATCTTTGGTGCGGACAAAGTCTCTGGCTGTAGCCACTTTCTGCTCAGGTGAATGAGATCATACATTTGAGACCTGGGGGGGTTTTCCAAGCTGGAAAGTCCAGTTATGCACACGCTGAGCCCGGACAGCCTGGGTGACACCCAGCCTTGCCAAAATTTCAGCTTTTAGCACCACATAGTCTTTTGCTTGGTTAGGCTCTAGGTCATAGTAAGCTTTCTGCGATTCACCAGTTAACAGAGGAGCCACCAGTCCAGCCCACTGCTCCTCAGGCCACTTTTCTCTTTCAGCGGTCCTTTCAAATGTGGTCAAAAATACCTCTGGATCATCCTCTCCAGTCATTTTTGTCAATAAACGACTCACCCCAAAGGACGCGGTATTAGTGGGACGGCTTTCCTCACTGGTCTGCGGACGTTGCTGCATTACTGCTTCCATTTGTTGTAGTCTCTGCTCTTGCTTCTGTAACAGGTCTATGAAGCGGGCCTCAGATTGCTGCTGGGCTTGTTGCTGAGCTTCCAGACTCTGTTGGTGAGCTTGCTGCTGGGCTGCAAGGCTCTGTTGATGAGCTTGCTGCTGGGCTGCAAGGCTCCTTTGCAAACCTGCATTTGTCTGCTGTTGATTGGCATTTGCTAGAGCCAGCTGTTTCAGTATCTCCTCCATGCTGGCTTAAAAAAAACTGCCACTGGTTCTCCTCCAACTGTGAGGGGGTTAGCTCGGCAGCGGGTGTGTGTGACCCCCGGGATGGGCTCCCCACACAAAAACAGGCCCAGCAAACGGAGGTTGTGGTTTTCAAAATCAAAAAGGTGCGGTTTATTTTCTATTTACAGTGACAAAACACAGCAAAGCAAAAGAAACATAAATAAAATAAATCCTGGTCAACTTGACCTCTGACTAAACATACAGGTTTCCTAACTAACAACTGGGATCAGCCTAGTGCTGTCCTAGTCCCTAAGTCCCTGGTTTTAAATGTCCAAGCAAATAGCCACACAGGCTTTGTCTCACCGCACAGGGGTTCACTCTCCCTAGACAGTCCACACAGGTCTGGTTCCAGGCATGAGCTAACATCTAATGAAGCTGGGAGTTCTTATAGAGGCCTAAATGAGCTGACAAGCTTCAGCTGGTCTCATCAACTCCCTGTCTGCACGACGCCCAGCACTCTCCCTAGAGGTATGAGTCATCCATGAGCCTACTAGCCTCAGCTGGGCTTATACAACTCTCCACCTAGTTGTATAAGTCGGCGTAAAGCCTGAATCTGGGCGAAATATATCTACCCCCCTGGATGCAACCAGGTGACTTTACCTTCCTGCTGTCACAGCGGCATGAGACTGTAAATACTTTTTATTTTGATGCACCTGGAATATATTTAGCTGATTTAAACTGAAAGTTCAACTGGGCTTTAAAATAATATTCTGCTTTTCTATAATACATATCTCTTCCATGAAGAACTACTATAGTGAAAAATAGTTGCAGCGCTTACCCTCGAAAGAGCCGCTGACGTTTGGGTTCCCCTGTTCCTGGTGTTAATGACCCTGTAGGCAGCACTGCACTCTCTGACATATCGAGGCTGAAACAAAAGGATATTCATTCAGGCAATACACACAGCGGAGCAGTGGCGGCCCGTCCATAGGGGGCGCCCGGGCGCCGCCCCCCCCCCCCCCTCCTGTAGTCACCAGAAGAAAAAAAAACGGGCCCTTTAAGAATTTTTTTTTTTTTTTAATGTCTTTTTTTCACTCCGGCGGTGCGTCCATAGTGGGCGCAGAAGCGCCGCCCCCGCTCGCTCCTGCGCCCGTCACTCACAACAATTCATAGGTTCATGCATTGCATGAACCTATGTATTGTCGCCGCCGCTGCCGCCCACTAATCAGATGGCCGGCCCCTTGAGCGCCGGCCATCTGAATTACAGCGTCTGGTTGGTCTGTAGAAGTGCCTATCAGAGCCAGAGGGCTGTAATCGGCTTCTAAATACCTAACGAGAGGACGCACGGGGGTAACCTGATTGGCTGAAGCGACATCGAGGGCGGGAGAAGACATCGAGGAGGGAAGAAGGACGGCGCTGACCCGAGGAAGGTAAGTGCAGGGCTGGGGGGGGGACAAACTGGCTGTATTTGGGGGACAAACTGGCTGTATTATGGGGACAAACTGGCTGCATTTGGGGGACAAACTGGCTGTATATTGGGGGACAAACTGGCTGTATATTGGGGGACAAACTGGCTGTATATGGGGGACAAACTGGCTGTATATTGGGGGACAAACTGGCTGTATATCGGGGGACAAACTGGCTGTATATCGGGGGACAAACTGGCTGTATATCGGGGGACAAACTGGCTGCATTTTGGAGACAAACTGGCTGCATTTGGGGGACAAACTGGCTGCATTTTGGGGACAAACTGGCTGTATATGTGGGACAACTGGCTGTATATGGGGGAAAACTGGCTGTATATGGGGGACAAACTGGCTGCATTTACTGGCTGTATATGTGGGACAACTGGCTGTATATGGGGGAAAACTGGCTGTATATGGGGGACAAACTGGCTGCATTTTGGGGACAAACTGGCTGCATTTGGGGGACAAACTGGCTGCATTTGGGGGACAAACTGGCTGCATTTTGGGGTCAAACTGGATGCATTTTGGGGACAAACTGGCTGTATATGGGGACAACTGACTGTATATGGGGGCAAACTGGCTGTATATGTGGGACAAACTGGCTGCATTTGGGGGACAAACTGGCTGCATATGGGGGACAAACTGGCTGTATATGGGGGACAAACTGGCTGCATTTGGGGGACAAACTGGCTGCATATGGGGGACAAACTGGCTGTATTATGGGGGACAAACTGGCTGCATTTGAGGGACAAACTGGCTGCATTTGAGGGACAAACTGGCTGTATATGGGGGACAAACTGGCTGTATATGGGGGACAAACTGGCTGCATTTTGGGGACAAACTGGCTGCAGTTTGGGGACAAACTGGCTGTATATGGGGGACAACTGGCTGCATATGGGGACAAACTGGCTGTATATGGGGAAAAAGTGGTATATTTTATTACAAAAATGGTTAAAAAACATATAAACATACAGACAACACCCTAGTCATGGACACGGTCAACAGATGCCCAATAAGTCAAACTTAGAGGTTGGATCCTTCTAGTGGAAGTAAATTCTTGTAAAATGTAATTGTATAGATCTGTATAGAGAGGTGTGATCCAACATCATCTCCATGCTTGCTTGTCAACGCGTTTCGCAATTTAGTAGCTTATTCAGGACAGTACTGGGTAGGTGCTGATATAAAATTAAAAATGTAAACAAAACAAAGAAAATATATAAGTATCAAAGATAATAAACATCTGTATAAGCACAACAGTATTGAAAAATATATATATACATCCAGGAGAATTGTACAAACCAAACAACATATAAGCATATATGCTTGCCTGATGGGCCTTGAAACCAAGAACATGGAGACAGCACACAACAGAGAATAGATTGGACATCACAGCTTTAGCAAAGTTCTATCTGTGCAGGGAAACAAGAAACTGTCTCTCACCAATTGTGTTGTACAGTCCTCCAACTGCAGCTTTGGGCGTGGTCCGCCATGCATACTCAGCGGTCCTGCCAGCAGCTTCATTGGCTGTAAAAGGATGGGAGTGTTTAGTTCCGCTTTAACCCTTTCGCTGCCGGATCCGTTTTGCAGTTTTTGCACTCATGCTAGAAAAATAATTTCAGGCCTGAAAATAAAAAAATTTGTGGGGAGTTTTTATGTGCTTGGGTGTAACTTGAATTTTTTATAATTAAAATAATTTTTTTTTTTACTTAACTTTTTTTTTCATCACATAGGGGACAAAAAGTTCCCTATGTGATGATTTTTTGGTGACAGGTCCTTTTCAATGAGACATCCACTATGTCGATCTCAGGTCTACAGATGAACAAGCAAAGGGAGTGTGGTGCCATTACCGGGGGTTGTGGAAGAAATCGGGTGGCAGTGCAGCCGTCCGAATGTTTCCATCTAAGTCAGATTTACACACAAAATGGAGTCTGCTTGTCAGATATACATACAAAATGTGTGTAAACCCCCCCCCCCCCCCCCCCCCCGTTGTCAGGTCCGTATGACGTACGGACCTGGCAGCGAAGGGTTAAAGTGTATGTAAAACGACCTATCCATCTATGACTACTCTGTCCACTGGGTGACAATGCTGCCATGGGATTTCCATGCAGAACAAACATTACTGTTATTCTTTAAGAGGAAAGAGAAAATGGATTTACTGGCAGGATCAACACGTATTAAAACTATGTTGCAGGAGAGAAACCAAAAACTGGTCGCTTCTGCTAGGGACGGATTTCAGCACACATTTCATTTTTTTCTTTTCATAGTCTCACTTTAATGGCACAATGCTTAGCCCATGGCAAGGTGCAGCCAATTTATCAACAAAGGCATTGTCACCGTTCTACAGCTTATAGGAAAGCATCCTTTGAGAATTAGCTGAGGAAGAATCAAGTGTATATGTACTGAGAACCCCAGTGTGACTCTGGAAGAAATGACTCATTCACAGCTTAAAATAAATCTTCAGAGTATTCGCGCTGTTTCGGTCACACCATGTTGCTTCCTTTTGTGCAGTTTTTATAAATATTGTAAAAAGTAAAAAAAAGTCCCAGTCTATTAATGATAATAACAGTTAGGATTAGAGAGGTTCTAGAAATAAATTTGTTCCATTTAAAGCAGAAACTCAACAGTGATTTACCACAGTCACGCAAAACTAAACCCTTCTATCCTTTACAGCCAAGAAAGCTGCCATCTTAGCCTCTGTTTGATCTGTTGTTGCCATGGTGCTACACATGTGATCAGTTATGACACCAGTCATTTGATTGCTTGATAGTTCGGTTGAGAGCACAAGCAAGTGTGTGTGACAGTTATCATTCACGCCATGCCTTGAATTTAACTATTTTGGGAAACGGTTAAATTGATTAGTTCGTTTTGTTCTGTTTTAACTTTCATAGCAGAGAGTTTTGTGAGACTTTGGACTCATATTTTAACCGATTCAGCCTCGGAAGATTTGGCTTCTCAATGACCAGGCCATTTTTCGCGATACGGCACTGCGTCGCTTTAACTGACAATTGCGCGGTCGTGCGATGTTGTACCCAAACAAAATTTACCTCCTTTTCTTTCCCACAAATAGAGCTTTCTTTTGGTGGTATTTGATCACCTCTGCGGTTTTTATTTTTTGTGCTATAAACAAAAAGTAGCAACAGTTTTGAAAAAAACACAATATCTTTTACTCTTTTATAGTAAATATCCTATTTAAAAAGAAAAATCAAAAACACATTTTTTCCTCAGTTTAGGCTGATATGTATTCTTCTACATATTTTTGGCAAATAAAAAAAAAAGCATTAAGCGTATATTGATTGGTTTGCGCAAAAGTTATAGCGTCTACAAACTATGGGAAAGATTTATGGCATTTATATAGCGTTTTTATTTTTTTTACTTCTAATGTCGGTGATCTGCGATTTTTTGCACCGGGAGGAAAATCAAATGTACACACTGCCCAGAGCTGTAGAGAGCTGGGCAGTGAAAATTAAGACTGCGTTGCATATGAGGTATGATGTTTGCATAATAGCTAAGATGGGGTATGTAAACCCATGCAGGGTTATTTTCTACATAGGTACAACTGTACTTATTCATGTTTAGAAAATGTAAAATCCACTCAGTGGCCCCTCCCCCTGTATAATTGCTGTACGTTAGAAGAGGAAAAAAATGTGCCTGTAAGGGAAAATGTCGAAATAAATACTTACCCCAACCCCATCATCCACGTACAGTGCCCTGAAAAAGTATTCATACCCCTTGAAATTTCCACATTTTGTCATGTTACAACCCAAAATGTAAATGTATTTTATTGGGATGTTATGTGATTGACCAACACAAGGTGGCACATAACTGTGAAGTGGAAGGAAAATGATAAATGGTTTTCAATTATTTTTACAAATAAATAACTGAAAAATGTGGCGTGCATTTGTATTTAGCCCCCTTTACTCTGATACCCCTAACTAAAATTTAGTGGAACCAATTGCCTTCGGAAGTCACCTAATTAGTAAATAGAGTCCACCTGTGTGTAACTTAATCTCAGTATAAATACAGCTGTTCTGTGCAGCCCTCACAGGTTTGTTAGAGAACCTTAGTGAACAAACCCATGGTAACTCTGGGGGAACTGTAGAGGTAAACAGCTCAGCTGGGAGAATCTGTCCACAGGACAACTATTAGTCGTGCACTCCACAAATCTGGCCTTTATGTAAGAGTGGTAAGAAGAAAAACATTGATAAAAGAAAGCCATAAGAAGTCCCATTTGCAGATTGCAAGAAGGCATGTTGGGTACACAGCAAACATGTGGAAGAAGGTGATCATGTCAGATGGCCTAAAAGAAAAATGCTATGTGTGGCGGAAAACTAACACTGATCACCCCGAACACACCATCCCCACCATGAAACATGGTGGTGGCAGCAACATGTTGTGGGGATTCTTTTCTTCAGCAGGTACAGGGAAGCTGGTCAGAGTTGATGGGAAGATGGATGGAGACGAATACAGGGCAATCTTAGAAGAAAACCTGTTAGAGTCTGTAAAAGACTTGAGACTGGGGCGAAGGTTCACCTTCCAGCAGGACAACGACCCTAAACATACAGCCAGAGCTACAATGGAATGGTTTAGATCAAAGCATATTCATGTGTTAGAATGGCCCAGTCACAGTCCAGACCCAAATCCAATTGAGAATCTGTGGCTGTCATGGATATGCAGTAGTGTTTGTCTGTCAGCTTACCTTCCTTCCCATGTGTTCATCTTAGAGGCCTGAACCCTTTCACCTGGCTTCCTTTATAATCTCCTCCCAGCCTGACTCCACCCCAGGCCCTATCACAGAACACTATATTAACCTGTGCACTGCAAGCCTGCTTTGCTGATCAACGTGTTTGTTAGGCATTGTGTGTTTGGGTTCCTGCCTGCCGTGTGCTACGTCTGTCTCTCCGTTACGTTATTGGCTTGTCCCCGACTATCCCTGTCTGCTCGTGACCCTTGACCTTCGGCTTGTCTTTCGTTACTCTTAGATCTCGTGCTGCTGCTTCCCCTCTTGTCCCCTTATCCTACGGGGCGTGAGCTAGGAAACTCCAGGGGCCGCGACCTGGTCCCAGCCTGCAGCATAACATCCTCACCACTAGAGGCTCTGGAGAAGACCTGCTGGGTCTTAGACTCCGCGCCCTGGGGAATCTTGGCTCTAGCTTCCGTTAGGATCCCGGTTGTGCTCCTCTGGTCCCACTTTCCACAACCACCCAGTTTCCTATCCGCAGAAGCCAGCCATAGGGTTCACTACCTTGCGGTGCACTCCTGTCCCCCTACGGTGTGCATCTGTCACCTGGCCACAGGTGACCTTGACAGTTTGATCAGCCATGAACCCGGCTGACATCCCGCTTCCCACGGATGATCCATTGCAGGGCATAGTTTGCAGACTTGAAACCCAGGAATCGAATCAGACTCAGGTGATGCGATTCCTCCAGGATCTGGCTTCTCGCTTCGAGCAGCTTCAGGCCTCCTTGGGAACCCCGAATCCGCAACCTCAAATACAACCAGCGGCTGCACCTATTGCACCAGTCACAGCCACACACTCACTACAACTGCCAGCTCCGTCCCGTTTCTCTGGGGACTCCAAAGCTTGCAGGGGGTTCCTTAGCCAATGCACGATTCATTTTGAGCTCCAGCCCCAAAACTTCCTGTCTGATCGGGCTAAGGTAGCCTATATCATTTTCCCTCCTCTCCGGTGAAGCTTTAGCCTGGGCAGCCCCTCTGTGGGAACTGAATGATCCAGTGGTTTCTAGCCTGTCTGGCTTCTTGAAACTTTTTCGGAATATCTTCGAAGAACTGGCTCGTGTCTCTTCAGCGGCCAGCGCCCTTTTACGTCTCCGCCAAGAGTCTGCTTCTGTGGGACAGTATGCCCTTCATTTCCGCATACTGTCGGCTGAGTTGAGCTGGAACAATGAAGCCTTAGTCGCAACCTTTTTGCATGGCCTGTCTGATAGAGTGAAGGATGAATTAGCAGGAAGAACCATCCCCACTGATCTGGCCGGCGTTATCTCCTTGTGTAACCAGATCGATATTCGCTTTCAGGAGAGGACCTTAGAAAAGCAACGCCAGCACTCCTTGGTTCTTTGTCAGCCTGAGCTCCCCTCTCTTCGACCCGTAGAGCATCTCCTACCAGCTGAGGAACCCATGCAGCTGGGTCGGACCAGGCTATCCCCCGAGGAACGTGCTAGGCGCAGAACTCTTGGTCTGTGTCTTTACTGTGGGGGCAAAGGTCATTTTCGTGACACTTGCTCTCTTTGTCCAGAAAAACGTTCGGGTCCACTTCATCTGGAAAGTGGAGTATTGGACCCAGAAATATCACCTTCCCCTTCTCGTCTTCTGCTTTCTGTGTTCCTTCATGTTGGTGCTTCTTCTCATTCGGTCTCAGCATATCTGGATTCCGGAGCCGCTGGTAACTTCATGGACTGGGAAATCGCATCGTCCATGAGACTTACTCTTTTGCCCCTCACCACGCCATTGGTGGTCTTGGCGATTGATGGTACTGTTCTCCCAGGGGGACCTATCCGCTTCCAGACCCTCCCTGTTAAGATGTCGGTAGGGACACTCCACCAGGAGTGGATATCCTTCCTTATCTTACCCAAGGCCTCAACGCCTATAATTTTGGGTCTCCCATGGTTACAGCTCCATTCTCCTCATGTGGACTGGACTACGGGACAGATCCTGGTTTGGGGTCCCTCCTGTTCCTCGTCCTGCCTACCCAAGGTTGCCCCCTGTGAACCTGAGCCGGTCATTCATTCGAGGTTGCATAACCATTTACATTTCTCTGTCCCTAACCACCCTTGGACGCACAGCCAGGCTACCTTGTCTACAAGTCCTGCAGTCGCTACGTCTTTCGATGCGATTCAGGTAGTCGCTACACCTGACTCAGCTATTCACTCTGCCTCTGTACTAGTTATGCCAGTCCAGCCCATGCCCAGTGAGCCTCCTACTTTTTCTTGTTCAGGACATTCTGCTTGTCCTTCAGCTATTCAGATTGACTCCTGTGACATGTCACCTTCTAACCAACCTGACTTCAGGGTTCCACTGACATCTGCCCAGTCTGATGGTCCTGTGCAAGATGACCAGTTCCCCTTTAAGGGTCTAGGGGACCCTCCTCAGATTCCTGTTGATCCTCTCATGCCCTTGCTTATTCCTAGAGAGCCTTTGGTCCTCAATAGATCTTCTTGTCATCTCCTTACCTCGTTTTCGGTCTCTGAGGATAATCTTAAGTACGAGGTTAGACAAGTTCTGGATTCTCGGCTCTGCAGAGGCATTCTTCAGTACCTTGTGCATTGGAGAGGTTTTGGTCCTGAGGAGGTGTCTTGGATCGCTGCATCTGAGGTCGTTGCACCTCATCTGTTGAGGAGGTTTCATCAGAGATTTCCCTTTAAGCCTGGGCCCAGGCGGGGGAGGGCCCATAAGAGGGAGGGTACTGTCATGGATATGCAGTAGTGTGTGTCTGTCAGCTTACCTTCCTTCCCATGTGTTCATCTTAGAGGCCTGAACCCTTTCACCTGGCTTCCTTTATAATCTCCTCCCAGCCTGACTCCACCCCAGGCCCTATCACAGAACACTATATTAACCTGTGCACTGCAAGCCTGCTTTGCTGATCAACGTGTTTGTTAGGCATTGTGTGTTTGGGTTCCTGCCTGCCGTGTGCTACGTCTGTCTCTCCGTTACGTTATTGGCTTGTCCCCGACTATCCCTGTCTGCTCGTGACCCTTGACCTTCGGCTTGTCTTTCGTTACTCTTATATCTCGTGCTGCTGCTTCCCCTCTTGTCCCCTTATCCTACGGGGCGTGAGCTAGGAAACTCCAGGGGCCGCGACCTGGTCCCAGCCTGCAGCATAACATCCTCACCACTAGAGGCTCTGGAGAAGACCTGGTGGGTCTTAGACTCCGCGCCCTGGGGAATCTTGGCTCTAGCTTCCGTTAGGATCCCGGTTGTGCTCCTCTGGTCCCACTTTCCACAACCACCCAGTTTCCTATCCGCAGAAGCCAGCCATAGGGTTCACTACCTTGCGGTGCACTCCTGTCCCCCTACGGTGTGCATCTGTCACCTGGCCACAGGTGACCTTGACAGTGGCAAGACTTGAAAATTGCTGTTCACAGATGCTCTCCATACAATCTGACAAAGCTTGAGCTATTTTGCAAAGAAGAATGGGCAAAAATGTCACTCTCTAGATGTGCAAAGCTGGTAGAGACATCCCCAAAAAGACTTGCAGCTGTAATTGCCGTGAAAGGTGGTTCTACAAAGTATTGACTAAAGGGGGCTGAATACAAATGCACACCACACTTTTCACATATTTATTGGTAAAAAAAATGTTGACAACCGTATCATTATCATTTTCCTTCCACTTCACAATTATGTGCCACTTTGTGTTGGTCTATCACATAAAATCCCAATAAAATACATATACATTATTGGCTGTGTTGCCTTATGAGTTTATGTGAAATCTCCATTAATAGCTGTAAAATATTGTAATTATGAATATGTTTTATTTAGCTTGTATCTATGGAGGGCGTGCAACATTGCTTCACAGAAGGGTCTGTTAGACAGACAATTCGGTGCCTAAGCTTGTGTATACAAAAAAATGGGACCCAAACCTCATTGTTCTACACATACTCACTTCATAGGATCCCAGGTTTAGATATGCAATGAGGATCAACCGTCACCAATACTTAACTTTCCTGAAGATCAAGTTAAGTCTCCCACTCAAAATAGTCGGTGCCAAAGATTTGCAATAAAGGGGGCTGACCTATGCAAAGTACAGGAATTAGAGATGAAGCCAATCCTGAACCAGGAATAGGGAAGCCCACCAATCAGAGCCACGCCATGCCAACCAATGAGGCATCAGCCTGTAATGATATACACAGACTAGATGGAGGGGAAACTCACACTCTATGGCAGAGCAGTCACGTGAATGGAACCTCTATGGGAATGGTAAATATGGGAAATCTCCCTTGTACTTGTATCTAAATATATGGGTCTTATGTATTTTCTGTCCTACTGTTTGTAGATTCATGTTATAAGGAATATACTCTTTATTCCTTCATGTAATTCTTTTATTTTAACCTAATGTTTTCTTCCTTGGTGTGTAGACTATAGATAGATGGCTGTGTATTAGAAAGACTTTCAACTACTCACCAATAAATGTTGTTATTGTGTAAAAGCTTTCACTCTTGGTCAAAGAACTCTCATTGAACCCACATCATATCTTTGACATATTAAATCTTAAATATAATAAACGGGTAACAGTTGTAACATGACAAAATGAGAAGAATTTCAAAGGGTATAAATTCTTTTTCAAGGCACTGTAACAGAGCATGATGTCACTATAATTCTGTCAAGATTGGGGATATATAGCAGCCTTAGAGCGACCGAAGGTTTATTTGCTTGACTCAACCACAAGGAAGCACACACTGATCCTGCACACAGGTCACCCTCTTCGCTGGGAGTTCAGCCACTATCATTGATATGTCTTCTCATCCCTCCATTTGGTTTTATTTCACACACACACCCCTTCATGTAGTCCCCTTGTGGGAACACATATGCCTCGTTTCCACTGAGCGGATCGGTTCGGTACGGTTCGGTACGGTACGCTATTTTGGGTGTTTCCATTATGAAAGCGTGCCATAAAACCGAACCGTACCGCACCATTCTGGGTCCTGCTTCAGATGTGGGGCCATAGAAAATGGAACGGTTCGGTTGGGGCGGAGCTACAATACATTCCACTGATTGGCGGACACGCTAGGCATTTTTTCTAAACCCTGAATGGTCCCTGACGGTCCAACTTGCAGTGGAAACGCTCACCAGAATAGACCGGACCATTCAAACCGTTCCAAACTGTACCGACCCGAACCGTTCCGTTCAGTGGAAACAAGGCAATAGATATTTTGCCACTATCATTATTATTAATATTTTTTTTTTTTTTATTTCATGTTTTGACATATTTTTTACAGGAACACTATGCACTCCTTCTGTACACATAGTATATCGGATCATGCAGTGACCACCGTGTTGTGCTCTGGGTGCTGTTCTCCATCCTTGGAGGGTTCCCCCGTCTCAACCCCAGGGGAGACATCATACCCATCACCCCCGCTTTCCTTGGTGGACATCGGACTTGACCTTGAGGCTGTGCAGTGAGTTTCACAATCTGTCCCCACTTCGTGGGGATATAGTCTCCTTGTCCTCCCTTATTCCAAGGCCATTATCATTAACCCCTGTCCATTTTCCTTTTCAGTCTATTATTTCATAACACTCCTGATGAATGGCTGTAATGCCAAGAAACGAGTTGAGTGCCACTAGATGCCAACAGTTACTTGTTTTTATTATACATGTTCTTCAATCGATTTATTTTATCATGTACATATATCATGTCTATTTTCCATTTGTATTCCATGCTATGAGCAGCATATTTAGTGTAAGTCATGTGACTACCTATCTATTTGATACAAAATATCTGATTGTAATAAATAAATCATGTACTGTAATTTCATTTCTATGTTATTATTTTTACCTAACATGGCGGTGCCTCATTTAAAGTTCCACAAACTTCTCCTTCCTACCAATCAAATTAGGGATGGAGGCCACCATTTGTTTTATAGTGTGTATGTCAGGTCACACCCATTCACTGTATAATTCTGTCAAGATTCTGGGGGAACGAAGAGTAGACAGTCCAGTCCTGTGCAATTGATAGCAATAAGGTCTCTTCTGTCATAAAAACTCTGCCTGTCAGCATATTTTAGAAAAAGTGCCTTTAAAATCACTTTAAAGACAAACTAAAACTAGTTGTAAAACTACATGGATTTGTAAACTACCCTGTCACAGGGTGACAACCCTGCTGTGCCATTTCTTTAAATATTTATTATTATGGTAGGGATACATACAGCTTAAAAGGGGTTGTAAACCATTGTTTTTTGTTTTTGTTTAAATAACAAACATGTCATACTTACCTCCACTGTGCAGTTTGTTTTGCACAGAGTGGCCCTGATCCTCCTCTCTGGGGTCTTTCAGTGGTGCTGGTGGCTCCTCCCCGCATCGAGTGTCTACATTGGAGAAGGCTTTCCTAAGGTTGACACCCGTGCGGGCGTGCTCCCCAGTCCTGCTTCTGTGTCCATTCACACAGAATGCAGGACTCGGCCCGACCCGGGGCCGCCTCATTCGATTTGATTGACAGCAGAGGGAGCCAATGGCTGCACTGCTATCAATCTATACAAGCAGGACATGAGACTGGTGTTCTCGTTCCTGGCTGGAGGACGACAGCGTTCAGGTAAGTAAAACGGGGGAGCTGGGGGGCTGCAGAACTACAGAAGGTTTTTCACCTTAATGCATAGAAAGCATTAAGGTGAAAAACCATGAGGGTTTACAACCCCTTTAAGCCATCAACAAAATATATCACTATTATAGAGCAGGTGTCACTAAATGGCAGACCCCGGTCTAGACACAGACCAAGTGACAGTCCTGTCATAGGCGCGGCCGCACCTCATGTAGACATGCCATATCCCGCCCTCTTCCCCACAGCGAGTATAACAGCAACAGAAGCAGCGGCGGCAGGCAGGAAAATACATATAAAGAAGAGGAATCCAGCCTGCTGTGCCTTCTGCCCTCAGCTGTGCTGTGTTAAGGTAGGGCAGTGAAGGGGAAAGAGCTGTAATTGTGAGGGAGCACTGTCTTTGGTGGGAGCATTGATATTAGGGGGGGTGTAATGTGAGGAGGGGATCTGTGATAAGGGGGGCTTTGATGTGAAAGGGAGGAGAAGAGATACGGGGGGCTGTGATATGAAAGAGGGGGACTGTGATGTAAGAAGAGGGGGCTCTGGTATAAAGGGGGGTCTGTGATATGAAAGAGGGGACTGAAGACATTGATGCAAAGGGGGCTGTGATGTAAAGGGGGGGTAGGATGTGAAAGGGGGAGCTGTGATATAAGGGGGCTTTAATGTGAAAAGGGGGAAGCAGTGCTATGGGGGGCTGTGATTGCAGAGGGTGCTGTGGTGTGAGGAGGGGGAGCTGTGATGTGGAGGGTTGTGACTGCAAGGGGGATTGTGATGTTGGGCTTTGACGTGAATAGGGGGGGCTCTGATGTGAAAGGGGGAACTGTGATGCTGGGGGGGGTTGTAATGTGTGAGGGGGAGCTGTGATGTCAGGAGAGGGGACTCTGATGTGAAAGGGGGAACTGTGATGCTGGGGGGTTGTGATGTGAGGGGGGGCTGTGATGTCAGGAGAGGGGACTCTGATGTGAAAGGGGGGGTCTGTGATTTGAAAGAGGGGACTGAAGACACTAATGTAAAGGGTGCTGTGATGTGAAGGGGGAGGGGCTGGCGCTGTGATGTGAAGGACCAGAACAAAAATTAGATTTGGGAGAAAGAAAAGATTTCAGACCGGACCTCTGTGAATTTTAATTCAGTACCCCTGTTATAGAGCAATAATGATGCCCACAAGAACAAAAGAACAATATATGTTTTCCTAGATGTACCAATATCCATGAGAATCTGTATAGTATATGTAAAATGCAAGTTTGGATTTTGTAAATGATATAGAAAAGAATGTAAAAGGTATAGAAAACAGCTAAGAAAACATACAGTTGTAACAAGAACCAGTATGCTACACACGTTCTGCTGGGTTATGGTGAGGTAAGCTGTTTCCAGCTGTACAGCTTGAAGACTTTAAATATCCGATCCCATGTTTTCCATTTAATGTAAAAGGCCTTAAGCCTTTGAGTATTATATGTAAGGAATTTCTCATAGGTAAAATTGACATTTACTCTGGGGATTACCTCGAAAACATTAAGGGCTTTAGTTGATCTCCAGTTATTTGTAATGGTTAAGCAACCTGCTATTAAAATGTGTGAAATTACTGTCCGAAATTGATCTGGGTATGTGTCTATGGACAAATTTAGTAATGCTAGATGCAGGGATGGAGTGATGAGAATTCCTGTCACTTGAGATATAAGTGAAAACACTGCATGCCAGAAGCTACGGAAAGCTTTACACTCCCATAAGATATGGAGCAAGCTGCCTACTCTCCCACAGTGCCTCCAGCAAGTGGTGAAGCATCTGGGAATAGCTTAGAAAATTTAAAGGGAGTCATATATCCTCTATATAGAATTTTAAGGGCATTGTTCCAATGATTGACACAATACGTAACATTAAAATTATTGTGCATATTGCCGCTCTATATGTGAAAACTCCTTTCTCAAATCCTTCTCCCAATTGGATAGTTTTAGTGCAAATAATGAGAAACCAAGATCTACCTGTACCTCCTTTCCTGGGAGATTTGAGATAATTCCAGATGGTGGAGTTCAATGTAATTTGTCTAGAAGGGTATTTAAAGCAGAGCTCCATCCAAAAGGGGAAGCTCCGCTTGTTTGCTTCCTCTCCCCTCCATTGCCACATTTGGCACCTTTCGAGGGGAGGGGGAGCGGGTACCTGTCAAAACTTGGTACCTGGGTGACTTTGGTGCAGTGAAGTCACCTGGAAGTTCGTCCCCCCTCCTCCTTCCCTCACCACTGGGCCATTCACAAAGCGCAGCGCACTTCGTGCATGTGCAATAGGGAGCCGCAAGTCTTCACTACCACGGTCCCTTACAAGAAATAGCAGCGGTAGCACCCGAGAGTCGATTAAAAAATCGGCTGAGGTGAAGTCACTGCTGGATTCCAGGACAGGTAAGTGTCCTAATATTAAAAGTCAGCAGCTTCAGTATTTATAGCTGCTGACTTTTAATTTTTTCTGAAGGAGCCTGGAGCTCCTCTTTAAGATGATTGCGAAATTGTATAAGGTGTATACTTCACTTCTCACTTTACCAATCGACATGTCTTGAATAGTGTTAAAGCCTGTGTCTGTCCATGGAGAAATTATTTTAGTAGTGTGAGGGGGTTAGCTCGGCAGCGGGTGTGTGTGACCCCCGGGATGGGCTCCCCACACAAAAACAGGCCCAGCAAACGGAGGTTGTGGTTTTCAAAATCAAAAAAAAGGTGCGGTTTATTTTCTATTTACAGTGACAAAACACAGCAAAGCCAAAAGAAACATATAAACAAAATAAATCCTGGTCAACTTGACCTCTGACTAAACATACAGGTTTCCTAACTAACAACTGGGATCAGCCTAGTGCTGTCCTAGTCCCTAAGTCCCTGGTTTTAAATGTCCAAGCAAATAGCCACACAGGCTTTTTCTCACCGCACAGGGGTTCACTCTCCCTAGACAGTCCACACAGGTCTGGTTCCAGGCATGAGCTAACATCTAATGAATCTGGGAGTTCTTATAGAGGCCTAAATGAGCTGACAAGCTTCAGCTGGCCTCATCAACTCCCTGTCTGTACGACGCCCCACACTCTCCCTAGAGGTATGAGTCATCCATGAGCCCACTAGTCTTATACAACTCTCCACCTAGTTGTATAAGTTGGCGTAAAGCCTGAATCTGGGCGAAATATATCTACCCCCCTGGATGCAACCAGGTGACTTTACCTTCCTGCTGTCACATACCCCCCCCCCTCTTGTTTTAACCTCGGGGTTGGAACACCAGCAATCAGGCATTCATGTACTCGAGACAAAGCATCCACATTCCCCATTTGAACGCCAGGGCGATGCTTTACTGTGAAGTTGAATTCCTGGAGGGCCAGGAACCACCTATTCACTCTTCTATTTGTTTCCTTGTTTTGAGCCATCCACTTTAACGGAGCGTGATCCGTAACCATGTCAAAGTGCCTACCTAGCAGGTAGTACCGAAGGGAATCTAGAGCCCACTTCATCGCTAAACACTCCTTTTCAACGGTGGCGTAATTTACCTCATGGGACTTCAACTTCCTGCTGAGGTAAATGACTGGGTGCTCTTCCCCGTTCCAGACCTGGGACAATACTGCTCCTAACCCCACATCTGACGCATCACTTTGTACGACAAAGTCTTTAGAGAAGTCGGGTGAGTACAACACTGGCTGGCTACATAAGGCTTGTTTCAAGAATTGGAATGCTGCCTCAGCCTCGGGGGTCCATTTAATCATGACCGACCCTTTCCCCTTCGTTAGGTTGGTTAGGGGCACAGCCTTAGAAGCAAAGTGGGGAATGAATCGCCGATAATACCCAGCGATTCCCAGAAAGGCTCGTACCTGCTTCTTGCTGTTGGGACGTGGCCAACTCTGGATGGCCTCGACTTTGTTGAGTTGGGGTTTTATTACTCCCCTCCCAATGGTGTACCCAAGATATTTGGCCTCCTCCTGCCCAATGGTACACTTCTTGGGGTTAGCCGTAAACCCCGCTTCCCGAACAGAGTCCAGGACTGCTTGCACTTTTGGCAGATGTGAGGCCCAATCTGTGCTATGGACAATTACGTCATCCAGGTAAGCCGCAGCATACTTCCGATGGGGCCTCAGCATCTGGTCCATTTTCCGCTGGAATGTGGCCGGCGCATTCTGTAACCCGAACGGCATTCTTTTATATTGGAACGCCCCGTCTGGGGTTACAAATGCGGTTTTCTCTTTGGCCAATTTGGCCAGGGGGATTTGCCAATACCCTTTTGTGAGGTCAAGAGTCGTCATGTATCGGGCTGTTCCCAGCCGGTCGATCAACTCATCTATACGTGGCATGGGGTAGGTGTCAAATTTTGTAACTTTGTTCAACTGACGAAAATCGTTACAAAATCGCCAGCTCCCATCCGGTTTAGGCACCAACACAATGGGACTAGACCAATCACTTTGGGACTCCTCTATCACCCCTAAGTTCAGCATTTTCTGTACTTCCTCCCGTATTGCCTCCCGTCGGGCCTCTGGGATCCGATAGGGTTTTAACTTCACCCTTTCACCGGGCGGGGTAATGATGTCATGCTCTACCCCAAATGTTTGTCCCGGCAGCTCAAAGAATACCTCCTTGTTGCGAAGCACAAACTCCTTAACCTCCTGTTGTTGGGGTTGTGACAAGGTGGCTGCTATTCCAACCTCAGGAATCACGCAACCAGTTTGAGCTGGTGACCAAGTGTCTGCGACTAGGGACTCTCTATCCCTCCAGGCTTTCAACAGATTAACGTGATAGATCTGTTCGGGCTTTCGCCTTCCTGGTTGTCTGACCTTGTAATTCACTTCGCTCACTTTTTCCATTATCTCGTAGGGGCCTTGCCATTTGGCAAGGAATTTACTTTCAACCGTAGGGACAAGTACCAGTATCCTATCCCCCGGGGAAAAGGTACGGGTCTTGGCTCCACGGTTGTACACTCTCTGCTGTGCTAACTGCGCTTGGGCCAAATGTTCCTTCACGATGGGCATTACCTGTGCAATTCGGTCTTGCATCAGGGCGACATGCTCAATCACACTCCTGTGGGGAGAACTCTCACTTTCCCAAGTTTCCTTGGCAATATCCAACAGCCCTCTTGGGTGTCTCCCATACAGTAACTCAAAGGGGGAGAATCCCGTAGAGGATTGGGGCACCTCCCTAATAGCAAACATCAGATAAGGAAGTAGACAGTCCCAATCCTTTCCATCTCTATCCACCACTTTCTTCAACATTTGTTTTAGGGTTTTGTTGAATCTTTCAACCAGCCCATCGGTTTGGGGGTGATACACAGATGTACGTAATTGCGTCACTTTGAACAATTTACACAGCTCCTTCATAACCCGGGACATAAAGGGTGTACCTTGGTCCGTAAGCAGTTCTTTACAAATACCCACCCGGCTAAACACAAGAGATAGCTCTTTGGCTATGGTTTTGGCCGAGGTATTTCGGAGAGGGATCGCTTCTGGATAACGGGTGGCATAGTCCATTATAACTAATATGTACTGGTGCCCCCTAGCGGACTTGATTATAGGACCTACCAAATCCATGGCGATCCTCTCAAACGGGACCTCAATGATGGGTAGAGGGACCAGCGGGCTACGGAAATGTGGCATCGGGGCCGACCTCTGACACACAGGGCAGGAGGAACAATAATTTTCTATGTCCTTCATCACCCCCGGCCAATAGAATCTCTGTAATACCCTCTCTCGGGTTTTCTCTGTCCCCAGATGACCTCCAAGAATGTGCCCATGGGCCAACTCCAACACCAACTTCCTGTAAGGTTTGGGCACCACAAGCTGCTCAACGGTTTCTTCTGCCCTTTTTGCCACCCGATACAGTAGGTCCTTCTCTACGCTGAAGTATGGGTAAGTGCAGGTATTATCTGGGTTCACTAACTCGCCATCTATTTTCACTACGTTTTCGCGTGCCTTTATTAGGGCGGGGTCTTTCAACTGTTCTGTGGCAAAGTTTTCCCTGTGAACCTCAAGATCAGAAAACTCCACAGACGGTAGGTTTTCGTCTGAGGAGGTGGGCTCCTCTCCAGTTTCTTGAGTCTCCCCTGCCAATACTGATAAGGGAAATTCCGGAGAGTCCTCACCACTCTCAGGGGAGTTCTGGCTATCACATTCCTGGTACATAGGGGCACCAGTGGGGGGCTCAGGATCATCCCACAGTTCCCAGAACTTCGGAAAATCCCTTCCCACAATGGCGTCATACAGTAACTGAGATACTAAGCCCACTGGATGAGAGAGGGTACCTTTGGGGGTCTCGAAACACACTGTAGTCACTGGATACTCTCGGGTGTCCCCATGCACACAAATAACAGCTACCTTGCTATTCCCAGAGACCTCTGTTTTAACTAACTCAGCCTTTATCAGGGTCACAAGGCTACCTGAATCCAGCAATACCACAACATTTCTACCATTAACACACATTTTGCATAAATGTTTCTCAATTCCTCGAATGGCAGTGCATGCGACTGTCGCACACAGCGACTGACGTCTGCCCGTCAGAAAGTCACAATGCATGGGTTCCTCCACAACCGGGCAATTGGCTGCAATATGTCCCGCTTGCCGGCAGCGGTAGCAAACGATCCTTCTTGCCGCCTCTTGAGCCGCTGATTTCCCAGGCTGTTCTCGCCAAACTTGGGGTAGAGCTCCCACCCTCTCACTCTCTCCACCCTTACCCCTTGGAATCCTCTTATCCGCCCCTGGGGATGGTCTGGTCTTAGGGTGGAAAGTCCGAGTGTCTCTGGAAGAGGCCGTCAGGTTCTCTGTAGCCAAGTATTTCTCCACACGATCCACAAGACCATCGGCCGTCTCTGGGTCTCCATGGCTTACCCACTTTTGGATGGCAGTAGGAAGAGCTCTCAAAAACCGATCCATTACAACACGTTCCACAATCTTTGGTGCGGACAAAGTCTCTGGCTGTAGCCACTTTCTGCTCAGGTGAATGAGATCATACATTTGAGACCTGGGGGGTTTTCCAAGCTGGAAAGTCCAGTTATGCACACGCTGAGCCCGGACAGCCTGGGTGACACCCAGCCTTGCCAATATCTCAGCTTTTAGCATCACATAGTCTTTTGCTTGGTCAGGCTCTAGGTCATAGTAAGCCTTCTGCGATTCACCAGTTAACAGAGGAGCCACCAGTCCAGCCCACTGCTCCTCAGGCCACTTTTCTCTTTCAGCAGTCCTTTCAAATGTGGTCAAAAATACCTCTGGATCATCCTCTCCAGTCATTTTTGTCAATAAACGACTCACCCCAAAGGACGCGGTATTAGTGGGACGGCTTTCCTCACTGGTCTGCGGACGTTGCTGCATTACTGCTTCCATTTGTTGTAGTCTCTGCTCTTGCTTCTGTAACAGGTCTATGAAGCGGGCCTCAGATTGCTGCTGGGCTTGTTGCTGAGCTTCCAGACTCTGTTGGTGAGCTTGCTGCTGGGCTGCGAAGTTCTGTTGTTGAGCTGCAAGGCTCTTTTGCAAACCTGCATTTGTCTGCTGTTGATTGGCATTTGCTAGAGCCAGCTGCTTCAGTATCTCCTCCATGCTGGCTTAAAAAAAACTGCCACTGGTTCTCCACCAACTGTGAGGGGGTTAGCTCGGCAGCGGGTGTGTGTGACCCCCGGGATGGGCTCCCCACACAAAAACAGGCCCAGCAAACGGAGGTTGTGGTTTTCAAAATCAAAAAAAAGGTGCGGTTTATTTTCTATTTACAGTGACAAAACACAGCAAAGCCAAAAGAAACATATAAACAAAATAAATCCTGGTCAACTTGACCTCTGACTAAACATACAGGTTTCCTAACTAACAACTGGGATCAGCCTAGTGCTGTCCTAGTCCCTAAGTCCCTGGTTTTAAATGTCCAAGCAAATAGCCACACAGGCTTTTTCTCACCGCACAGGGGTTCACTCTCCCTAGACAGTCCACACAGGTCTGGTTCCAGGCATGAGCTAACATCTAATGAATCTGGGAGTTCTTATAGAGGCCTAAATGAGCTGACAAGCTTCAGCTGGCCTCATCAACTCCCTGTCTGTACGACGCCCCACACTCTCCCTAGAGGTATGAGTCATCCATGAGCCCACTAGCCTTATACAACTCTCCACCTAGTTGTATAAGTTGGCGTAAAGCCTGAATCTGGGCGAAATATATCTACCCCCCTGGATGCAACCAGGTGACTTTACCTTCCTGCTGTCACAGTAGGTATTCTTAGACCTTTAGAGGGATAGCTAAAAGGAATTTTGACTGGTTCATAGAGGGACTTTTTAAGGTAGCCTCCAAACGAAGCTTGAATTGAAGGAAACATAGGGAGGTAGACCAGCTTAGCTAATGTCTTGATGAGCAGTTAAGATGGTAAATCTTGGTTGGAAACAGCTTGCTCTATAGATACCCATAGCTTATTTGAGAGAGCCAACCAGGCTATAAGTTGGCCTATCCAGAGGCGGCTCTCTAATTAGGCGGTCACCTTAGGCCTCACACACACAGGGGCCTCTCTTTCTCCCTTCATCCTTCTTTCTTTTTTTTCCCCCCCTTCATATTTCTTTCTTTCTTTCTTTCTCTTTTTCCCTTTATCTTTCTGTAGCGGCCTCACTCTCTCTCCATCTTTGCCGGTTACACACCAACTCATGTCTAGGGGTTCCTGGGTTGTGAGAGTGAGATGCGCCACGGCCCATGTCCTCCCCATTGTAGTAGGGAGGTGAAGGCCACTTACTGATGTTTCCTCGGGCCGGTGCGTTCTGTGAATGCACTGAGTCTGTAATTGCAAGCTCACCAGCCTCCTCTTTGCTTCCAGTAACTGGAGTTCACACACCGAAGAAAGGTCCAACACTTGTTTATTTGACGCTCCAATAAGCAAAGCACAATAAACAGTTCTTTTGCAGCAAACTGGTTGGGACCTATAACCTTGCCAACGGTGGGGCGAGCAGATCGAGGCACTTCCTAAAGTTTAAGTTCTATGCCACTGTACTATGACCAGCGGTGCCTAAGCCAATCCGGCTGTTACAGAACAGGAAAGATGGGGTCTCTTCCAGCAACCCCTATGAACAGCAATGGAGCCCTCTTCGATACGCTGTGGCCCCTATCAGGGGGATGTGTCCTCCCAAGAGAGTTCCCAGAGGCCCACTGTCACCCCCCTTTTATCTCCTCCCATCAACGGCCCGGCGGGTTCCCCGCCCCAGCCATACCATCTCCGGGAAGGGACAAAACAGGGAGCACTGCAGGAGATGATTCTACCTGAAGCCTGTGGGTACCCCGCCACCCATAGGCAAAGGAGAATACTACATCCTCCAATCCTCCACGAAACAAAAAGGGGTCTGAACCCTAACACAATTATACACCTGGGTCACACTATTCCCCAGGTGTATCCCATCAATTTGAGGACCCCGCTACACATTCCCCCCTGTGATTGGACGCTGGTCCCCAGCGTCAGGTGCACACCCATGCCTCCCATAAAGTGGTGACATGGAGTGAAACCCCTGAGGCAGTTCCTCTAAATTTTTCCCAAGTGCCAAGACCTGCTCAGGGAATGGGGAACATATAAAACAACTTATGTCATAAAACACTTTAAACACCTGCATAATCACATCCCCTCTCCCACACTGTCTAAGAGCCACCCACTCTCAATGATCTTGATTGACGATTCTCCTGCAGGGGAAAGAAAAAAACAACATCCTAACATAATTTCGTGTCATTTGGCATGAGTGGGCCCGTCAGCCGAGAGACCCACTCACTCCAACAAGCAAGGTGATGTGTGTGTGAAACATTTTCAAACATTTGTTGCGCAACACTGCCACCTGGTGACAGCGCCGCGGTCATGACACTCAACGAATCTTCGTTCTTCCAGCTTTTCCCTACTCTGCCACTATTCCCAAATGTCCTTGCCTTTGGCACATGAAGAAAAGGGGAAACACAAAAACACAACAGCCCCAAGTCTCCAATGAGAAAAAGAAAAGCCCAAATAAAAACAAAAGCAGGGCACAGTCCTGGGTGTCTGGGAATGGCTCTTCCAGAAAGTTCAAGTGCACAAAGGAAATAAACAGGAGTTCTTTTCTCCTATAAATAAAACTTTGGATCCGGCAGATACAGGGGTTTCAGGTGTTTGTCAAATGCCTCTATCGAATACTCGACATCTTCTCCGCAGTCAGACAGCGACTCTAGGTCGGAGGTGTCATACATCTCCACAGGCAGATATCTTCCGGTGGACACAGGATCATCCTCCCTGGGGGGCTCCACCTCCAATGGGCCCCCGACACCTCCAACCACCACCACAGTCCCAGCCCCTGGCTCACCTGACCCTTGTAGAGGACTGGGATGTCCGGGACTTCCTTCTCGACCGGCGCCATCCAGGCCAGGCAAGCAGCGGGGTGAAGCTCGACCACGTCCATAGGATGCCTGTACTAGGCCAAATTTCCTCTTCGGGGGTGGGAGCAGAGAACTTGTGGCGACCGAGGCAGCATCCTCGGATTTTTCTCTGTTGGGCAGTCCATCGCCCTGGTCAGCGCGCACGGGAACCTCGACAAAGGCCTTGATCTCCCCTTCCGGAGTAGCGGTACCCGTGAGGTGGTTGAGGCGAAGGGCCCGGGGCCTTGCTGTGGACGACTCGACCTCAAAAAGGAATTCTCTGCACTCCTCACATCGCCCGAATGGCTTCAGGGTGACCACCAGTCCCGAGCAGCCGGGACAGATCACACCGAGGGCCTCCGTGTCTCTGCAAGTGTACAGAGCCAACCGCCCTCGGGGCCTAAGTCTTATCCCCGTGTCTGTGATGGGGGTAGCAAAGGAAGTCATTCTCGTGGGGTGAGGAACCATAATCAATGGGGCACTTGAGGTCATCCCGACTATCTGCTGCTTCATCATGCACTGACCCCGCGCCGGAGTCTCCACGTGTATCCCCACACTTGGCCAGACTCCTCCCATGAGCTGTACATTTTCGCGGGCTTCCTCTTGACTCCGCCCACGAACGATGTCGCCATGGGGTGCCTCGTGGCGCAGTGCGTTAACAGTCCCCACGTGCAGTACGTCACACGGCTGGACCTCTCCCTTTTTCCGCTCCTCCGCATGGGCCTTTCCCGTGTTAGGGTCATTTCCACAACTCCGAGCAGGGACGCACTTTGGCCAGTAATATGGCCGATCTGCTCGGAACTCCTCTGGGCAGCAAAGTTCAAATGTAGACATTCTCAAGTCCATCTTTAGAACACACTCTATCCCGGACTCACGAGCCCCCACGTGTAGCGGCCTCACTCTCTCTCCATCTTTGCCGGTTACACACCAACTCATGTCTAGGGGTTCCTGGGTTGTGAGAGTGAGATGCGCCACGGCCCATGTCCTCCCCATTGTAGTAGGGAGGTGAAGGCCACTTACTGATGTTTCCTCGGGCCGGTGTGTTCTGTGAATGCACTGAGTCTGTAATTGCAAGCTCACCAGCCTCCCCTTTGCTTCCAGTAACTGGAGTTCACACACCGAAGAAAGGTCCAACACTTGTTTATTTGACGCTCCAATAAGCAAAGCACAATAAACAGTTCTTTTGCAGCAAACTGGTTGGGACCTATAACCTTGCCAACGGTGGGGCGAGCAGATCGAGGCACTTCCTAAAGTTTAAGTTCTATGCCACTGTACTATGACCAGCGGCGCCTAAGCCAATCCGGCTGTTACAGAACAGGAAAGATGGGGTCTCTTCCAGCAACCCCTATGAACAGCAATGGAGCCCTCTTCGATACGCTGTGGCCCCTATCAGGGGGATGTGTCCTCCCAAGAGAGTTCCCAGAGGCCCACTGTCACCGGGTTGGTGCTGCTCCGGGTCTCCAGTGGGTAACCTCTCTGGCCTCCTCACCTCAGATACGAGTCCCTCCGCTCAGGGACCCTCGGACAGTCCACCCTAGCGGGACCCAGTCGAAGGTACTGGGCCCCAGGCCTCCTCGATAGTACCTCACCCCAGGCTAAAGGTGCCTGGGATGGACGCCAACATGACTCCGGACCAGGCCATGGGCACCTGGACCAGACTCCTGGATCTCCAGCACCCAGGCCTAAGGGGCCTGGGTGCGGACCGCAACCCTCCTCCTCCGAGGACATCCTTCTCCGCAAGACCTCGTGGTAAGGGCGTCTCCCCCTTTTATCTCCTCCCATCAACGGCCCGGCGGGTTCCCCGCCCCAGCCATACCATCTCCGGGAAGGGACAAAACAGGGAGCACTGCAGGAGATGATTCTACCTGAAGCCTGTGGGTACCCCGCCACCCATAGGCAAAGGAGAATACTACATCCTCCAATCCTCCACGAAACAAAAAGGGGTCTGAACCCTAACACAATTATACACCTGGGTCACACTATTCCCCAGGTGTATCCCATCAATTTGAGGACCCCGCTACATTTCTTTTTTTCTTTCTTTCTTTATCCCTCATGGGCGTAAGTGGGGCCTCATGTCTAGGTTTTGCCTAAGGCCTCACAAAGCCTAGAGCCGCCTCTGGGCCTATCAGTGCTGCATAGTAATAATTGGTCAGTACAGGAAGGTCCTGCATTGCTATTTTACTACAAAAAAAAGTTGTCACTCCAGTAAAGAAGTCTCTCTTCTCTTCTTACCATGATCCATTGCTGGGTGCCTGAATTGCCAATTGCCAGGCACAAATCCTGTAACAGGGCAGAGAGATTTAAGGTTACACAGGGATTCCTCTCTTGACTTTCACAACATCTATGTGAACCTGTTTTCTTGCCCTGTATATCAAAGCACAGGTTCCCTTTAAAGTTTTACTTATGCCAAAACTTTTTCTTTTTTGTAACTGAATAGAGTGTAGAAAGGTTAGAATATCTGTCAGGTCTTGATTGCTATTTGTGTCCCTGGTGGAAAGATTTGCGCTCAATTCCTGTCCAGCTGACAGGTGTCAGAACAACACGTAGGAAGGAACTTCTTCAACAGGGCAGACAGCAGTTACGACTGGAGAGGGGTTCTAACCTCGGCATACTCTATCCAAGCTTAAATCAAAGGTTTTGGCTGCAGATGGGCAATTAAATTTAGAAGGAATACATATGTACACATTTCTTGGCAACTGTATAATAAAAAAAATATATAACTATATTCGCTATAATTTAGCATTCCATGCATTTATTTTAGGTAAATGACCATACAGATCAATCCTAAGTACAGCAAACAGAACATTACTGCACAGCCTGCTGACTGGCGCCCTTATTTCATTCCCGGTGGGGAATCTGGGACAGGCAAGTTGTAATAGCTGCTCCTGCTTAGTGTCTCCATGGTGGAGGTCTAGACACAGCAGGAAGAGAAATCCAGACTGGTATTAACGGCACTTAGTAATGCTCATGTAAATCTAAGCATGCTAATGAAGTCATTTGTAATTTTCTGCTGAGATTATAATAAAAGTCAATTAAGTGGCACTTTTTTAACATCTCAATTTTTACTTCAAATAGCAGATGTTTGGGTTGGAGAAAGGAAAATAACAAGTTCCCCTTAAAATAGCTAATGAGTGCTATTGTGCCTTGTGAGACAGAGCTTGTTATCTGATTACAGTTCTCCAAATTTTACAAGGGCTCACTACAGCGAAGAAGAAAATTGACTCTTCCACTACTGACTGGGGGCTATACAAACCAATAGAAGTGGATGGGAGCTACTAAATAGTAAATGGAAGTGTGACCACGTAACGCACTATTGCAGTGAATTGCATTGTGTGTTATGATTACTTTTTTGTCTGGAATCCACAGAAGGAAGACATTAGCCTCAGTTCATACAGACCACACTCCAGGATAAGTATAATTATTTTATTATTTTCAGCTTAGAGTAATACGATTTGAAAATTACAGGTACATTGCTAAATTAGATAGCCCCATCCTTGCATTGAAAAATAGGATTTTTATAACAGCTTACCTGTAAAATCCTTTTCTTGGAGTACATCACGGGACACAGAGCGACATAGTCATTACTAATGGGTTATATAGATACCTTCAGGTGCTGGCACTGGCAACTTCCAAAACCGGAAGTACCCTCCCCTATATAAGCCCCTCCCATCCGGGAGCACCTCAGTTTTGTAGCAAAGCAATAAGTGTCCCTAAAGAGGGGTGGGAGCTCTGTGTCCCGTGATGTACTCCAAGAAAAGGATTTTACAGGTAAGCTGTTATAAAAATCCTATTTTCTTTCTCGTACATCACGGGACACAGAGCGACATAGTCATTACTAATGGGATGTCCTAAAGCAATGCCCAACGAGGGGGGGGATACACCATACATAAGCTGAGCGCTATCAGACATGAGGATCTTTTGCGGCCTGCAACACACTGCGCCCAAAGGCGACATCCTCCTGACTTCTAACGTCCACCTGGTAGAACCTAGTAAACGTGTGTACTGAAGACCATGTTGCGGCCTTACAGATTTGAGCCAGGGAGGCCTGGTGATGCGCTGCCCATGAAGTTCCAACTGCTTTCGTGGAGTGCGCTCTAACTTTGAACGGAGGCGGTCTCCTTCTCAAGCCATAGGCTTGCATTATGACCTTTCGAATCCACTTGGCTAAAGTAGATTTTGACGCTGCCTGACCCCTTCTGGGGCCTTCCGGCAGAATAAAAAAAGTATCCGTTCTGCGAATCTGAGCAGTGGCTTTTAGATAAGCTTTAACTGCTCTTACTACATCCAAAGAATGCAATAACTTTTCCTCTACCGAAGTAGGTTTGGGGAAAAAAGAAGGAAGAACCACATCTTGGTTCAAATGAAACCTCGATACCACCTTAGGAAGAAAGGCTGGATGAGGGCGTAACACTACTCTATCCTTATGGATAACCAGATATGGCTCCTTACAGGACATAGCTGCTAATTCCGACACTCTTTTAGCCGAACAAATGGCTACTAGAAAAATCAATTTCCTGGTGAGAAGAACCAAAGAAATATGCTGTAATGGTTCAAATGGTTGTTTCTGTAGAACCGACAGAACCAAGTTTAGATCCCATGGACATATGGGAATATTAACCGGAGGACTAATACGCATCACTCCTTGTATAAAGGCTTTGACTAGTGAATGCAAAGCCAAGGGCCTTTGAAAAAATATTGACAAGGCCGAAATCTGACCCTTGATAGTACTCAAGGCAAGCTTCCTATCTACAGCCCATTGTAGGAAGTCCAGAATCCTACCTATTACGTATTTACGTGGATGCCATTTCTTGGCCTCACACCAGGCGATGTACGCCTTCCAGATTCTATAGTAGATCTGCCTGGATACCGGCTTCCTGGCATTGATCATGGTAGATACCACAGAATTAGAGAGCCCTCTCTTTTTTAGAATGTGGGCTTCAATAGCCAGGCCGTCAAACCTAGGGCTGGTAAAGAAGGGTGGTATACCGGTCCTTGCGAAAGCAGGTCCGGACAACGTGGGAGAGTCCAAGGACTCCCCACTGACATTTTACAATCTCCGCGTACCACGCTCTTCGGGGCCACGCTGGAGCCACCAGAATCACTGGTTTCTTTTCTACCCTGATTCTGCGGAGTAATCGAGGTAACCATTGTGGCGGTGTGAATGCATATATCAGCTTGAACTGATCCCAAGGGAACACTAGGGCATCCGAGCCGCAAGCTAGGGGATCCCTTGTCCGAGAGACAAACCTGTCCACCTTTGCGTTGAATCTGGATGCTAGAAGATCTACATCCGATGTTCCCCACCGCTGACATATTGTCCAGAAAACCTCGGGGTGAAGGGACCCTTCCTCTGGGCATAATTGCTGGCGACTTAGAAAGTCCGCCTTCCAATTCTCCACTCCTGGAATGAATACCGTAGATATGGCTGGGACATATCTTTCTGCCCATTTCAGGATGTAATTTACTTCCCTCTGGGCTGCACGACTCCTGGTGCCCCCCTGATGATTGATATATGCCACTGCTGTGGCATTGTCTGATTGAATTCTGACAGGGGACCCTTGGAGTTTGGATGTCCATGCTACTAGGGCATACCGGGCTGCTCGTATCTCTAAGAGATTGATGGGCAGGGCCTTTTCTGCATCCGACCATCTGCCCTGGAGAGACTATTGCTCCAGTACTGCTCCCCAGCCTATAAGGCTGGCATCTGTAGTGACCACCTTCCAAGAAATCGGACTGAAGGATTTCCCTTTTTCCAGATTCTGGGGAACCAACCACCAACGGAGGCTCTTGCGAACGGAAGGGGACAAGGACATTGTAAGTCTAGGGCCTGAACTTTTTTGTTCCAGGCTGACAGTATGGCCCCTTGCAAATTCCTTGAATGGAATTGACCTCAGGGTACTGCTTCGAATGATGCCACCATTTTTCCCAGCAGCCTCATGCACAGGCGTATGGACGGCTGTCTTTTTTGTACCCACTAAGTGGATCAAATCTTTCAAAGACAACACCTTTCCTCGAGGCAAGAATATTTTTCTCTGGCCTGAATCCAACCTTAGCCCCAAGTATTCCAGACTTTTGACTGGTTTTTAGGGCTGACTTGTCTCGGTTGATAATCCAACCGTGAGATTCCAGATACTTGATTGTCTTGTGAACGACCACGTCTAGTTTTTTCACTGAGTGGTCTATCAGCAACAAGTCATCTAGATATGCCATTATCATTACACCTTGTGTTCTTAGATTGGCCAATAAAGGGCCAGAATTTTTGTAAACACTCGTGGTGCTGTGGCCAAACCGAAGGGTAAGGCTCTGAACTGAAAATGGCGCCCTTCTACTGCAAAGCGTAGAAATTTTTGGTGGACTGGAAAGATGGGAATGTGCAAATAAGCATCTTTGATGTCGATCGCGGCTAACCAATCCTCCCCTTGTAGGGCAGTGGCCACCGATCGGATCGACTCCATCGGAAAGTCCTGATATACAGGAATTTGTATAGCCCTTTTAGAATTAATATGGGCCTCCCGTCCGCATTTGCTTCGGGACTGTAAAGAGGTTTGAGTAAAACCCGAACCCTCATTCTTCCAGGGGAACCTCCATAATTACTACTTGGAGCAATAGTTGTTCTAGTGCCAACAGGAGGGACTCTCTCTTCCGGGGATCCCTTGGCACGTTTGACCTCAAAAATGGGAAGGAGGAGAGTCTTTTAACTCCAAACTGTATCCCAAACATACTGCGGAGAGCACCTATCTGTCTTGATCGTGTCCCGCCAGGTCTCTTGCGAACAACTGGAGTCCTCCCCCCACCCGACTGAGTGGGGGCAACCCTTCAATGAATTTAACTTTGGGGGAGGTTTTGTACCTCCCCTGACCCAGGGTTTCTCATTACCCTGCTATTGTCCCTGTTTTTTTACCCCCGGGAATTGACCGAGGAGGCCGTCGGAACTGTTACACAGCCGATGCCCCAGGGACTGGAGAAGCAGGCCTCTTAATGAGGGACCTCTAACTCTGTTTTTAACCGGCAAGAGCGTATTTTTACCGCTGGAAATTTTCTGGATATATTTGTCCAGGTTTTCCCTGAATAAGCGTTCACCATGAAATGGGACGCTAACCAGCCATTCTTTACAGGGAGCTTCAGCAGACCAGTTTTTGAGCCATAGAAGCCTACGCATATGTACTATAGACAGCGTAAGGCGGGAGGCCTGATGGACTGAATCCTTTATGGCGTCAACCGCAAAGCCTAAGGCTCTATGTAGATCAGCTAGGGCAAGGCCTGCTGATCTGTCAAGTCTAGTGATGAGCCGAACACCCCCCTGTTCGGTTCGCACCAGAACCCGCGAACGGACCGAAAGTTCGAACGAACATTAGAACCCTATTAAATAGAATGGATGCGAACGTTCGAATTCTAAAGTGCTAATTATAACAACTATTATGCATGTTATTGTCCTAAAAAGGGTTTGGGAACCCGGGTTCTGCACCAGGGGACATGTATCAATGCAAAAAGAAGTTTTAAAAACGGTCGTTTTTCGGGAGCAGTCATTTTAATGATGCATAAAGTGAAAAAAAAAAGTCAAATATTCCTTTAAATATCGTACCTGGGGGGTGTCTAAAGTATGCCTGTGAAGTGCCACGTGTTTCCCGTGTTTAGAACTGTCCCTGCACAAAATGACACTTCTAAAGGAAAAAAAAGCCATTTAAAACTGCTTGCGGCTTTAATGTAATGTCTGGTCCCGGTAATATGGATGAAATTCTTTAAGAAAAATGGCATAGCTACCCCATGACCCCCCCCCCCCCCCCTACCCCAGCCCATTACCAGCCCCTTTGGGTCTTGTATGGATATTAAGGGGAACCCCGCACATAAAATAAAAAAGGCCCTATATACTCTGAACAGCCCTATACAGGCGGTGCATACAAGACAGGGACTGTAGGTTTGTTCTTATGTAGAATCTGTTTGTAATTTTGAACAGGTACATTGTTGAAGTGTAGCTCCAGACCAAAAATCTATTTTTAAACTTTTTGGAAAACATAGGTAAGGGTTATCACCCCTGTAACATTTGTTTTGCTGTCTGTGCCCCTGTTCAGAACATTTCACCTCACTTTCCGTCCCAATGACAACTGTTTTTGAAATGTGGTGTTTTTCTTGAAACAAGGATTGCTGATAAAGCATCAGTACAGAGGAGACACCTTTCTCCCATATTTATTCTTACAGGAGAGAATTTTCCTTCCTAGTGGTAGATTTCCTCTCACTTCCTGTTGTCTTCTTGCGTTTGCAAGTAGGAGTCGTTTGTAAGTTGGATGTTTGAAAGTAGGGACCTGCCGTATATACTCTGCAGAAATAGGCCCCTTAGTTGTTGGTGTTGGCACAACACTGTAAGCACTCACAGTTACTCTTGGTTGGTGCTGGAACGCCCTGCTGTCAACTATTATATCAGGAATTTTAATTACATATAATTGTTGAACAGTGGTAGTAAAAATTGGGCCTTTGATGGTGGTGCTGGTGCCACAACACTGTAAGCCCTGACAGTTACTCTTGGTGGGTGCAGCAATGGGCCCTGCTGTGAATTATTAGATCAAGAATTGTAATTACATGCCCCTGTTGAACAGGGGCTGAAAAATTGGGCCTTAGGCACTGGTGGCACAACACTGCAACCCCTCACAGATACTGTACTTGGAGCACAGCAATGAGCCCTGTTGCAAAGTATTGCTTCAAAAATTGTAATGACACGCCCCTGTTAAACAGGGGCTGAAAAATTGGGCCTTAGGCACTGGTGGCACAACACTGCAACTCCTCACAGATACTGTACTTGGAGTACAGCAATGAGCCCTGTTGCAAAGTATTGCTTCAAAAATTGTAATTACACGCCCCTGTTAAACAGGGGCTGAAAAATTGGGCGTTAGGCACTGGTGGCGGCACCCATAAACAAAAATGATCTTCCAAGCTATCATCATCAATCGTATCATTGAGGACTCGGAGGAGGAGGATAGCCAGTCAACATAACAGCACAGGCACTCAGCATCAGCATCAGTCTTGAAGGGATGTGACATGTTAAAATCAATTAGTCTGTTATATCAGCATCAGGTGTGTGGTAGCTGGTGGTGATCCAAGACTGGTTCATCTTGATGAAAGTCAGTCGATCAACCGAGTCGGTGGACAGGCGCACCCTGTGATCCGTGACAAATCCTCCAGCAGCACTGAATGTGCGTTCCGAAAGAACGCTGGATGCAGGACAGGCCAGTAGCTCAATTGCATACTGTGCAAGCTCTGGCCAGTGATCCATCCTCAAGACCCAGTAAGCCAGAGGATTTTCGGTGGGGAAGGTGTCCAAGTCTGACCTTGCCCCTAGATATTCCTGCACCATGTTTATCAGACGCTGGCGATGGTTGCTGGAACCGATCATACTTTGGGGCTGCGGACTAAAGAATTGTCTGAACGCATCGGTCAGACGGCCACCTTCCCCACCGCTCCTTCTTTGACTGGCCGAAGCCTCAGCAACTCGTTGTCCAGGACCAGGAGTTTGCAACCTCCCAGTCTCTGGGAACGCGTTGCACAGACCTTTCTGCAAGGCCTCCCGGAGTTGTCTCATCCTCTGCTCCCTCTGCGACGGTAACATAAGGTCCGCAACCTTACCCTTGTACCGTGGATCAAGGAGAGTGGCCAGCCAGTAATGGTCCCTCTCCTTGATCCGAAGAATACGAGGATCCTTCCGCAGACTTTGCAGGATCAGGGAGGCCATGCAGCGTAGGTTTGCTGAGGCATTCGCTCCGGAGTCCTCTGGGTCACTAAGGACGACATGATCCGCAGCCACCTCCTCCCAGCCACGTACAAGTCCACTGGTTTCTTGGGACTGTAAATCATCCCTAAAAGACTGCTGCTGATGATGCTGAGTGCCAGCCTCCACCTCCATGCTGACACAATCCTCCTCCTCCTCCTCCTCCTCCTCCTCCTCTTCCTGTGCGATGGGTGGGACAGAAGTAACACTGTCTGGGTAAAGGGGGCCTTGAGAGGCAAGGAAGTCCTCCTCTTCCTGCCTCTGTTCTGCCTCAAGTGCCCTGTCCATTATTCCACGCAGCGTGTGCTCCAACAGGTGGACAAGAGGTACAGTGTCACTGATGCATGCACTGTCACTGCTCACCATCCTCGTGGCCTCCTCAAATGGTGCCAGGACAGTGCATGCATCCCTGATCATGCCCCACTGGCGTGGAGAAAAAAAACCAAGCTCCCCTGACCCTGTCCTGGTGCCGTAGTCGCACAGGTACTCATTGATGGCCCTCTGCTGCGTGTGCAGCCGCTGCAGCATGGCCAACGTTGAGTTCCACCTGGTGGGCATGTCACATATAAGGCGGTTCTTGGGCAGGTTCAACTCCTTTTGCAGCTCAGCCAGGCGAGCACTGGCATTATAAGATCTGCGGAAATGCACACAGACTTTCCTGGCCTGCCTCAGGACATCCTGTAAGCCCGGGTACCTGCCCAAGAACCGCTGCACCACCAGGTTAAGGACGTGAGCCACACAGGGCACATGGGTCAGTTGTCCCTGTCGGAGGGCGGAGAGGAGGTTGGTGCCATTGTCGCAAACCACCATTCCTGGCTTAAGCTGGCGTGGCGTCAACCACCTCTCGGCCTGGCCCTGCAGAGCAGACAGGACCTCTGCCCCAGTGTGGCTTCTGTCCCCCAAACACACCAGCGCAAGCACGGCATGGCATCTTTTTGCCTGCGTACTTGCGTAGCCCCGTGAACGGCTACGGAGCACCGCTGGTTCATAGGACAAACCACAGGAAGAGGCCATGGAGGAAGAAGAAGAGGAGGGGGTGGAGGAGAGAGGTGTGTCACAACCAGTAGTAGCATTTTGGAGGCGTGGCGGTGGGACAACCTCCAACACTACTGCACCTTGTCCTGAATCCTTCCCAGCTGCCAAAAGAGTGACCCAATGGGCCGTGAAAGAAAGGTAACGTCCCTGTCCATGCCTGCTGGACCATGAGTCAGCGGTAATATGCACCTTACCGCTGACCGCCCTGTCCAGCGAGGCCAAGACATTGCCTTCCACATGCCGGTAGAGAGCCGGAATAGCCTTCCGTGTGAAAAAGTGGCGTTTGGGAACCTGCCACTGAGGAACCGCACATTGCACAAACTCACGGAAGGGGGCCGAGTCTACCAACTGAAAAGGCAGCAGTTGAAGCGCTAGCAATTTAGCCAAGCTAGCATTCAACCGCTGGGCATGTGGATGGCTGGGAGTGAACTTCTTTCGACGGTCCAGCAGCTGGGGCAGGGAAATTTGCCTGCTAGAATCGGACGTCGGTGTACTGCTAGCAGAGTGGGCGCAAGTACTTGGCTGTGACACACCTAATTCTACACCTTCATTCCTCTCAGTGCATGTTTCAGAGAGGACTGAAGTTATAGTGGGGTTGGAGATCCCAGCTGATGCGGTGCAAGGAGAGGTCCGCTTTGTTCTTTGGTGTGGGTCTTTGAGGTAGGCTTGCCAACGAGCTGCATGGCAGGTCAACATATGTCTGGTCAGGCATGTGGTACCCAAGCGGCTGATGTTTTGGCCACGCGATATACGCTTGAGACATATGTTGCAAACAGCAGCTGTGCGATCTGATGCACTAGCCTCAAAAAAGGCCCACACCAAAGAACTTTTTGAATGACGGGCAGAGGCAGCGCCCTGCACAGGCGGAGCTCTGCGGTGTGATTCCGTCGGTGTACTGCCCTTACGCTGGCCACCAAAGGGCATCCTGCCTCGTTGGAGATGTGCCTCCTCCTCATCCTCCTCCTCCTCCTCTCTCCTATTAGGCACCCACGTGGAGTCAGTGACCTCATCATCCCCTCCCTCCTCATCACTGGAGCCAATCTGGCAGTATGCTGCAGCTGCTGGAACATGACTGCCAGATTGGTGTCCTTCTTGAGCATCCCCTCTGTCTGCTCTCACGCTACTGCCTTCCTCTAGCTGGGTTTCATCATCAGACCCTTCGAAACGCTGGGCATCCTCCTGGAGCATGTACCCAACACTGTGCTGAAACAGTTCGGGGGACTCCTCAGGAGGAGGACATGGTGGGTCTAGGGAAGGAGTGACTGATGATTTGTCTGACATTGATACCAGGGAAGACGACGCTTTGGCAGCTGCTTTTCCAGTACCCTGAGCCTGGGTGAGAGAGGATGAGGAGGAGGAGGAGGGCTTGGTCATCCACTCTACCAAGTCTTCGGCATGATGTGGCTCAACATGTCCAGCTGCCGAAAAGAAGGACAAGCGTGTCCCATGGCCATGTGCTGATGACAATGCACCGCGTCCACGACCAGCACTGTTGCCCCCAGACACAGAGCCTGCTTGCCCTCTTTTATTGCCTCCTGACTGTCTGCCTCTCCTTGTTTGCCTTCCAGACATTCTAATAGATGGCCTGCACGGAGATGGGAAAAAAGCAATAAGGGCTACCTTCAGGTGTCCTTCTCTGTCCCTTGAAACAAGGACTTTCACAGTGAAAGAAACTGACACTCTCCCTACCTACAGTTTTCTGTCCCTAGAAAAAATGTTTTTTTTAATTTACAATATAGCACAAGAAAAATTCACTCACTGTCCTTACAGGTCCCTGGAAACAAGGACTTGCAGAGTGAAAGAAAAAAAACACTCTCCCTACCTACAGTTTTCTGTCCCTAGAAAAAATGTTTTTTTTAATCACAATATAGCACAAGAAAAATTCACTCACTGTCCTTACAGGTCCCTGGAAACAAGGACTTGCAGAGTGAAAGAAAAAAAAACACTCTCCCTACCTACAGTTTTCTGTCCCTAGAAAAAATGTTTTTTTTAATCACAATATAGCACAAGAAAAATTCACTCACTGTCCTTACAGGTCCCTGGAAACAAGGACTTGCAGAGTGAAAGAAAAAAAACACTCTCCCTACCTGCAGTTTTCTGTCCCTAGAAAAAATGTTTTTTTTAATCACAATATAGCACAAGAAAAATTCACTCACTGTCCTTACAGGTCCCTGGAAACAAGGACTTGCAGAGTGAAAGAAAAAAAACACTCTCCCTACCTACAGTTTTCTGTCCCTAGAAAAAATGTTTTTTTTAATCACAATATAGCACAAGAAAAATTCACTCACTGTCCTTACAGGTCCCTGGAAACAAGGACTTGCAGAGTGAAAGAAAAAAAACACTCTCCCTACCTACAGTTTTCTGTCCCTAGAAAAAATGTTTTTTTTAATCACAATATAGCACAAGAACAATTCACTCACTGTCCTTACAGGTCCCTGGAAACAAGGACTTGCAGAGTGAAAGAAAAAAAACACTCTCCCTACCTACAGTTTTCTGTCCCTAGAAAAAATGTTTTTTTTAATCACAATATAGCACAAGAAAAATTCACTCACTGTCCTTACAGGTCCCTGGAAACAAGGACTTGCAGAGTGAAAGAAAAAAAACACTCTCCCTACCTACAGTTTTCTGTCCCTAGAAAAAATGTTTTTTTTAATCACAATATAGCACAAGAAAAATTCACTCACTGTCCTTACAGGTCCCTGGAAACAAGGACTTGCAGAGTGAAAGAAAAAAAACACTCTCCCTACCTACAGTTTTCTGTCCCTAGAAAAAATGTTTTTTTTAATCACAATATAGCACAAGAAAAATTCACTCACTGTCCTTACAGGTCCCTGGAAACAAGGACTTGCAGAGTGAAAGAAAAAAAACACTCTCCCTACCTACAGTTTTCTGTCCCTAGAAAAAATGTTTTTTTTAATCACAATATAGCACAAGAAAAATTCACTCACTGTCCTTACAGGTCCCTGGAAACAAGGACTTGCAGAGTGAAAGAAAAAAAACACTCTCCCTACCTACAGTTTTCTGTCCCTAGAAAAAATGTTTTTTTTAATCACAATATAGCACAAGAAAAATTCACTCACTGTCCTTACAGGTCCCTGGAAACAAGGACTTGCAGAGTGAAAGAAAAAAAACACTCTCCCTACCTACAGTTTTCTGTCCCTAGAAAAAATGTTTTTTTTAATCACAATATAGCACAAGAACAATTCACTCACTGTCCTTACAGGTCCCTGGAAACAAGGACTTGCAGAGTGAAAGAAAAAAAACACTCTCCCTACCTACAGTTTTCTGTCCCTAGAAAAAATGTTTTTTTTAATCACAATATAGCACAAGGACAATTCACTCACTGTCCTTACAGGTCCCTGGAAACAAGGACTTGCAGAGTGAAATAAACTGACACTCTCCCTACCTACAGTTTTCTGTCCCTAGAATAAATGTTTTTTTAAGCACAATATAGCACAAGGACAATTCACTCACTGTCCTTCCAGGTCCCTGGAAACAAGGACTTGCAGAGTGAAAGAAAAAAAACACTCTCCCTACCTACAGTTTTCTGTCCCTAGAAAAAATGTTTTTTTTAATCACAATATAGCACAAGAAAAATTCACTCACTGTCCTTACAGGTCCCTGGAAACAAGGACTTGCAGAGTGAAAGAAAAAAAACACTCTCCCTACCTACAGTTTTCTGTCCCTAGAAAAAATGTTTTTTTTAATCACAATATAGCACAAGGACAATTCACTCACTGTCCTTACAGGTCCCTGGAAACAAGGACTTGCAGAGTGAAATAAACTGACACTCTCCCTACCTACAGTTTTCTGTCCCTAGAATAAATGTTTTTTTAAGCACAATATAGCACAAGGACAATTCACTCACTGTCCTTCCAGGTCCCTGGAAACAAGGACTTGCAGAGTGAAAGAAAAAAAACACTCTCCCTACCTACAGTTTTCTGTCCCTAGAAAAAATGTTTTTTTTAATCACAATATAGCACAAGAACAATTCACTCACTGTCCTTACAGGTCCCTGGAAACAAGGACTTGCAGAGTGAAAGAAAAAAAACACTCTCCCTACCTACAGTTTTCTGTCCCTAGAAAAAATGTTTTTTTTAATCACAATATAGCACAAGGACAATTCACTCACTGTCCTTCCAGGTCCCTGGAAACAAGGACTTGCAGAGTGAAAGAAACTGACACTCTCCCTACCTACAGTTTTCTGTCCCTAGAATAAATGTTTTTTTAAGCACAATATAGCACAAGGACAATTCACTCACTGTCCTTCCAGGTCCCTGGAAACAAGGACTTGCAGAGTGAAAGAAACTGACACTGTCCCTACCTACAGTTTTCTGTCCCTAGAATAAATGTTTTTTTTAAGCACACTATAGCACAAGCACAAAACACACTGACACTCTCCCTACCTATCCTTCTCTTTCCCTAAACTAAAGGAATCCAGGTTAAGCAAGAAAGAAATAACAGTCACTGTCCCTGCCTATGCTGCTCTATCCCTGCTCCGGAACACACTACACTAGGCCGCCGTGCTGGCGGCCTTTTATAGTGTGGGGCGTGTACTAAACACCCTCAGCAATAATTGGCCACAGGCATCCTGCCTGTGGCCAATCATTGCTCTCCTCGCTGCCGGCGCTGTGATTGGCCAAGCATGCGGGGTCACAGTGCATGCTTGGCCAATCACAGCGCCTGGATGACACTGCGATGGCGTAGTGCATTGTGGGCCGTTCGCGTCACTCGAATTTGGCGCGAACGGCCCAAATCGTTCGATCTTCGTCGAACGATCGAACAGCCGATGTTCGAGTCGAACGTATGTTCGACTCGAACACGAAGCTCATCCCTAGTCAAGTCCCTCAAGACCTGTTTCAACTGATCCTTCACTGCTTAGCAGACCTCACTGCTGGTTGTGTCACCAAGCTTGCTGTAGAAAGAAGCAGACTTTCATAAGGACTCCAATCTTTTATCTATTGGGTTCTTGAACATTTGGACATTATCCATTGGATATGTCAGTGATTTATACATACAAGAGATGGCTGTGTCCACTGTAGGGACCTTCCATTTTTTGATGAACTTATCCTCCATGGGATAGACCACCGGAAATCTCTTGGGGGGAATAAATATTTTCTCAGGACGTTCCCAATCCTGGTAAATGAGCCCTTTCAGTAAAGGGTGAAGTGGAAAAGAACAGACAGTCTGGGGGCTTCTAGCGACCCCAACGAGGATACAGTAGTGGTTGATGGTTCCGCAAGGTGCATTTTTAAATGCTGATCGGACCATGTTAGTCAGAGACTGAACCCATAATCTTTCAGCTTGAGATGCTGAGAAAAGGTTCCCCCACTGTTGATTCCTCTATAACAGAATCAACCTTATCCTGATCCCCTTCAGGCAGGTCGATCCCTGTATGGGACTGTTGCTCTGCTAACAGGCACTCTGAAGGAGGAGACGGAGATCGGGCGTGCTTTCCCTGACAGGGAGGCAGCGATCAATGTTGACAATCTCTCTCTAATCCTCCCAGAGCTGAGGAAAAAAACCTCCTCTGTTACATACACAGGAGCAGGTGAACTGAGGACAGCCACAGTACCAAGTACCCCTGCGGGGTCTCTACGGTCACTTACCTCTGAACTTCAGGGGAGACTGGTGCAGCAGAAGCATGCCCAAGATCCTCAGAGCCCGATGAGACCCTCTTCGCTTCCTGGAAGATTCAGTTCCGGAGCTTCTGGACGGCATATTCCTAAGCCTAAAGCTGAGGTATTCCAGCCGTAATACACCACTTTTACTGAGAATAGTCTAGCACAATTGCTGCTATATCACAGTTGGTGTCTACTAAAGTGCCTTTCTAGGGGATGCCTGCATCAACCGCCTCTGTGTGCCTTTATACTGTTGCTAGCTCTGTCTGTGCACTTCAATAGCCAGCTATAATGTGCTTTAAAACACGCTGGACGCCCGCACATGCGCAGTAGCACCGCGGCGCACACCTGAGCGTCATCCACCCGCTCCGCCCCTTTTTCCAGATCGCCTCTATATATAGAGGCGCGTGCACGCGCGCGGGCACGTGCGCCTTCGGCGCCTTTTTTGAAAACAATAAGGAGCTAGATGGGAGCCAGGGTCCCTTTGCCGCAGGGCCCGGGGATGGATGAGCGCAGCAACAGGGCAGAGGAGACAGCTTCCCAGCAGAGAACATACCAACTGCCTGGATTTGATTCTGGAAGAAAAAAATCCACATTACAAGAAAAAGAACCATAGCGGCCTCTAGTGTCTAACACAGGTACCGCGGTCTTACATTTTTTTTTTTTTTTTTCCTTGCCTACTATTAATTTTTTTTACATTTTCTCAGTAGTAACAGGCATACACAGAATATTAGCGGGAATACCTTAGGTAACAGGCAGAAAGACAAAATAGGCTTGGGGGTCCCTCAATAGAACCAAGTTCTGTTTGGTCCACAGAAGCCCAAACTTCACCTATCACGGCAGGCATTGTAATCAAACCTTCAGGGACCGGGTTCCCAAGGATTCCACTCCCCTGGACCTGTATAGCACCCTGCACAGAAAACATCTTGGTCGTGGGTATGACCAGAGCTCTGGATCCCAGGGTCCAGCCCTCCTAAGAGAGGCATTACAGGCAAAACCTTGCTCTTCTCTGCAAGGCCCGGGTACCGACCGTTTAGCTATGAAGCTTTTTTGGTCGGATCCGGAATAGCTTACTGAGGCCCAAAAGAACCTGTACGCAAGCTCAGTGAAAAACACATGTTACTTCTTGGCCAACACCTTAGACACTGGCAAAAAACTGAGGTGCTCCCGGATGGGAGGGGCTTATATAGGGGAGGGTACTTCCGGTTTTGGAAGTTGCCAGTGCCAGCACCTGAAGGTATCTATATAACCCATTAGTAATGACTATGTCGCTTTTGTAGCAAAGCAATAAGTGTCCCCAAAGAGGGGCGGGAGCTCTGTGTCCCGTGATGTACTCCAAGAAAAGGATTTTACAGGTAAGCTGTTATAAAAATCCTATTTTCTTTCTCGTACATCACGGGACACAGAGCGACATAGTCATTACTAATGGGATGTCCTAAAGCAATGCCAAATGAGGGGGGGGATACACCATATATAAGCTGAGCGCTATCAGACATGAGGATCTTTTGCGGCCTGCAACACACTGCGCCCAAAGGCGACATCCTCCTGACTTCTAACGTCCACCTGGTAGAACCTAGTAAACGTGTGAACTGAAGACCATGTTGCGGCCTTACAGATTTGAGCCAGGGAGGCCTGGTGATGCACTGCCCATGAAGTTCAAACTGCTCTCGTGGAGTGCGCTCTAACTTTGAACGGAGGCGGTCTCCTTCTCAAGCCATAGGCTTGTATTATGACCTGTCGAATCCACCTGGCTAAAGTAGATTTTGACGCTGCCTGACCCTTTCTGGGGCCTTCCGGCAGAATAAACAAAGTATCCGTTCTGCGAATCTGAGCAGTGGCTTTTAGATAAGCTTTAACTGCTCTTACTACATCCAAAGAATGCAATAACTTTTCCTCTACCGAAGTAGGTTTGGGGAAAAAAGAAGGAAGAACCACATCTTGGTTCAAATGAAACCTCGATACCACCTTAGGAAGAAAGGCTGGCTGAGGACGTAATACTACTCTGTCCTTATGGATAACCAGATATGGCTCTTTACAGGACATAGCTGCTAATTCCGACACTCTTTTAGCCGAACAAATGGCTACTAGAAAAATCAATTTCCTGGTGAGAAGCACCAAGGAAATATGCTGTAATGGTTCAAATGGTTGTTTCTGTAAAACCGACAGAACCAAGTTTAGATCCCATGGACATGTGGGAATATTAACCGGAGGACTAATACGCATCACTCCTTGTATAAAGGCTTTGACTAGTGAATGCGAAGCCAAGGGCCTTTGAAAAAATATTGACAAGGCCGAAATCTGACCCTTGATAGTACTCAAGGCAAGCTTCCTATCTACAGCCCATTGTAGGAAGTCCAGAATCCTACCTATTACGTATTTACGTGGATGCCATTTCTTGGCCTCACACCAGGCGATGTACGCCTTCCAGATTCTATAATAGATCTGCCTGGATACCGGCTTCCTGGCATTGATCATGGTAGATACCACAGCATTAGAGAGCCCTCTCTTTTTTAGAATGTGGGCTTCAATAGCCAGGCCGTCAAACCTAGGGCTGGTAAGGAAGGGTGGTATATCGGTCCTTGCGAAAGCAGGTCCGGACGATGTGGGAGGGTCCAAGGACTCCCCACAGACATTTTTACAATCTCCGCGTACCATGCTCTTCGGGGCCACGCTGGAGCCACCAGAATCACTGGTTTCTTTTCTACCCTGATTCTGCGGAGTAATCGAGGTAACAATTGTGGCGGTGGGAATGCATATATCAGCTTGAACTGATCCCAAGGGAACACTAGGGCATCCGAGCCGCAAGCTAGGGGATCCCTTGTCCAAGAGACAAACCTGTCCACTTTTGTGTTGAATCTGGATGCTAGCAGATCTACATCCGGTGTTCCCCACCGCTGACATATTGTCCGGAAAACCTCGGGATGAAGGGACCATTCCCCTGGGCATAATTGTTGGCGACTTAGAAAGTCCGCCTTCCAATTCTCCACTCCTGGAATGAATACCGCAGATATGGCTGGGACATATCTTTCTGCCCATCTCAGGATGTAATTTACTTCCCTTCGGGCTGCACGACTCCTGGTGCCCCCCTGACGATTGATATATGCCACTGCTGTGGCATTGTCTGATTGAATTCTGACAGGGGACCCTTGGAGTTTGGATGTCCATGCTACTAGGGCATACCGAGCTGCTCGTATCTCTAAGAGATTGATGGGCAGGGCCTTTTCCGCATCCGACCATCTGCCCTGGAGAGACCATTGCTCCACTACTGCTCCCCAGCCTATAAGGCTGGCATCTGTAGTGACCACCTTCCAGGAAATCGGACTGAAGGATTTCCCTCTTTCCAGATTCTGGGGAACCAACCACCAGCGGAGGCTCTTGCGAACGGAAGGGGACAAGGACATTGGTAAGTCCAGAGCCTGAACTTTTTTGTTCCAGGCTGACAGTATGGCCCTTTGCAACTTCCTTGAATGGAATTGACCGTAGGGTACTGCTTCGAATGATGCCACCATTTTTCCCAGCAGCCTCATGCACAGGCGTATGGATGGCTGTCTTTTTGAACCCACTAAGTGGATCAAATCTCTCAAAGACGACCCCTTTTCTTGAGGCAAGAAAATTTTTCTCTGGTCTGAATCCAGCCTTAGCCCCAAGTATTCCAGACTTTTGACTGGTTTTAGGGCTGACTTGTCTCGGTTGATAATCCAACCGTGATATTCCAGATACTTGATTGTCTCGTGAACAACCACTTCTAGTTTTTCCACTGAGTGGTCTATCAGCAACAAGTCGTCTAGATATGCCATTATCGTTACACCTCGTGTTCTTAGATTGGCCAATAATGGGGCCAGAATTTTTGTGAACACTCTTGGTGCTGTGGCCAGACCGAAGGGTAAGGCTCTGAACTGAAAATGGCGCCCTTCTACCGCAAAGCGTAGACATTTTTGGTGGGCTGGAAAGATGGGAATGTGCAAATAAGCATCTTTAATGTCGATCGAGGCTAACCATTCCTCCCCTTGTAGGGCAGTGGCTACCGATCGGATCGACTCCATCCGGAAAGTCCTGATATGTAGGAATTTGTTTAGCCCTTTTAGATTTAATATGGGCCTCACGTCCCCGTTTGGCTTCGGGACTGTAAAGAGGTTTGAGTAAAACCCGAACCCCCATTCTTCCAGGGGAACCTCTATAATTACTGCTTGGAGCAATAATTGTTCTAGTGCCAACAGGAGGGATCCTCTCTTCTGGGGATCCCTTGGCACGTTTGACCTTATAAAGCGGGAAGGAGGGGAGTTTTTTAACTCCAATTTGTATCCCAGATTTACTGCGGAGAGCACCCATCTGTCTCGGATCGTGTCCCGCCAGGTCTCTGTGAACAACTGAAGTCTTCCCCCCACCCGATTGGGTGGGGGCAACCCTTCATGCATTTGACTTTGGGGGAGGTTTTGTACCTCTCCTGCTCCAGGGCTTCTTGTTACCCTGCAATTGTCCCTGATTTTTACCTCCGGGATTTGACCGAGGAGGCCGTCGGAACTGTTTCACAGCCGATGTCCTAGGGACTGGAGAAGCAGGCCTCTTAAAAGAGGGACCTCTAACTCTATTTTTAACCGGCAAAAGTGTACTTTTACCGCTGGAAATTCTCTGGATATATTTGTCCAGGTCTTCCCCGAATAAGCGTTCACCATGAAATGGGAAGCTGACCAGCAATTTTTTACAGGGAGCTTCAGCAGACCAGTTTTTGAGCCATAGAAGCCTGCGCATATGTACCACAGACAGTGTAAGGCGGGAGGCCTGATGGATTGAATCCTTTATAGCGTCCACCGCAAAGCATAAGGCTCTAGGTAGATCAGCTAGGGCAAGAGCCTGCTGATCTGGCAAGTCCCTTAAGACCTGTTTCAACTGATCCTTCACTGCTTGGCAGACCCCAATAGCTGCCACTGCTGGTTGTGTCACCAATCCTGCTGTAGAAAAAGCAGATTTTAATAAGGACTCCAATTTTCTATCTATCCTTGAACATTTGGACATTATCCACCGGACATGTCAGTGATTTATTCACACAAGAGATGGCTGCGTCCACTGTAGGGACCCTCCATTTTCTGATGAACTTATCCTCCATGGGATAGACCACCGGAAATCTCTTGGGGGGAGTAAATATTTTGTCAGGATGCTCCCAATCCTGGTAAATGAGCCCTTCCAGTAAAGGATGGATCGGAAAGGAACAAACAGTCTGGGGAGCTTTTAGCGACCCCAACGAGGAGACAGAAGTGGATGATGGCTCCGCAAGTGGCATTTTAAATGCTGATCGGACCATATTAGTCAGGGACTGAACCCATAACCTTTCAGCATGTGATGCTGAGAACGGCTCTTCCACTGTTGATTCCTCTACAACCGAATCGACCTCATCCTGATCCCCTTCAGGTAGGTCGATCCCTGTATGGGACTGTTGCTCTGTTAACAGGCACTCTGAGGGAGGAGACGGAGATCGGGCGCTTTTCTCCTGTGACAGGGAAGCTGCGATCAATGCTGACAATCTCTCTTCCAGCCCTCCCAGAGCTGAGGAAAAAACCTCCTCTGTTACATACACAGGAGCAGGTGAACTGAGGACAGCCACAGTACCAGGTACTCCTGAGGGTGCTCTACGGTCACTAACCTCTGATTCTTCAGGGGAGACTGGTGCAGCCAAAGCATGCCCAAGATCCTCAGAGCCCGATGGAGACCCCCTATTCCTCCTGGAATTTCTAGTCCCGGAGTTTTTAGACGGCATATTCCTAAGCCACAAAGCTGAGGTATTCCAGCCGAAATACACCAGTTACTGACAATAGTCTAGCATAAATGCTGCTATAAGAAACAGTTGGTGTCTACTAATGTGCCTTTCTAGGGGATGCCTGTATCAACCGCTTGCTGTATGCCTTCTTTAAATGTTGCCAGCTCTGTCTCTGTACTTCATAGCCAGCTCACCACACAAAATTGTGGTTTTTAACATGCTGGGACGCCCGCACATGCGCAGAAGCGCTGCGGCGCGCACAGAGCGTCATCCCCCAGGCTCCGCCCCCTTTCCCGGCTCACCTCTATATATAGAGGCGCGTGCACGCGCACGCGCGCGGCCACGTGCGCCTTCGGCGCTAATTTTCGAAAATGGAAACCAGGGACAAGAGCCAGGGCCCCTTTGCCGCAGGCCGGGGGATGGACGAGCATTGCAACATGGCAGAGGAAGCAGTTTCCCATAAGAGAACTCACCATCTGCCTGGACTCGCTCTGATGAGAAGAAACTAGTCCACATGACAAGAAACGTTCCACAGCGGCCTCTAGTGGACAAACACAGGTACCGCAGTCTAATATATTAAATATATATATATATATATATATATAAAAAATTATTATTTTTTCTTGACCACCATTAAAAATTATTACATTTTTTTAGCAGTTACAGGCATGCACAGATATTAGCCGGAATACCATTAGGTAACAGACAGAAAGACAAATTAGGCTTGGGGGTCCCCCAATAGAACCAAGTTCCTGGGGGCCCCCACTTACCTGTTCCCCGCCGCAGGACTTTGTTTGGTCCACAAAAGCCCAAACTTCACCTATCACGGCAGGCATTGTAATCAAACCTTCAGGGACCGGGTTCCCAAGGATTCCACTCCCCTGGACCTGTATAGCACCCTGCACAGAAAACATCTTGGTCGTGGGTATGACCAGAGCTCTGGATCCCAGGGTCCAGCTCTCCTAAGAGAAGCATTACAGGCAAAACCTTGCTCTTCTTTGCAAGGCCCGGGTACCGACCGTTTAGCTATGAAGCTTTTTTGGTCGGATCCGGAATAGCTTACTGAGGCCCAAAAGAACCTGTACGCAAGCTCAGTGAAAAACACATGTTTCTTCTTGGCCAACACCTTAGACACTGGCAAAAAACTGAGGTGCTCCCGGATGGGAGGGGCTTATATAGGGGAGGGTACTTCCGGTTTTGGAAGTTGCCAGTGCCAGCACCTGACGGTATCTATATAACCCATTAGTAATGACTATGTCGCTCTGTGTCCCGTGATGTACGAGAAAGAAAGTATCTCTGTTGCTTCTCCATCCAAACTGGAGACTCTCTACAAGAAGTGTGGTACTGGTTAGTTCACCAGGGGAAAGAAAAAAAAGTACTTAAAAAGGAAACCAATGCAGCCACCACTATTAAGCATTGGTAAATTGCAATATAATATTTTTGGGGGGTTTATTGTCACTTTAAAGATCTGTGAATTTAGCTTATTGTCTGAAATACATAAAAGAAAAAAAGATCTTATTCACCTTTATTCCCTTCCCGTCTCCATGTCCATTATTACTTGATTGTATATCATTATTACATGGGTTGTATATCATGTAGACCCCTTTTATACATACTTAAGCCTCGTACACACAATCGGATTTTCCGACAGGAATTGTGTGATGGCAGGATGTTGTCGGATAATCCGACCGTTTGTACTCTCCATCGGACAATTGTTGTCGGACTTTCCGACAACAAATGTTGGATAGCATGCTTTCAAATTTTCCGACAACAAATGTGTGATGTCGGATTATCCGATTGTGTGTACAGCAGTCCATTGTAAAAAAAATCCAAGGTACAAACACGCATGCTCCGAAGCAATGCTAACCATAACACAACATTAGCAGAAGTTGCCCAAAGGATGGTGCTAAAGAGCTGAAAAACCGCATAGTTTCATCTTTGTTGGCCGACAATTCTTTGCCGTTTGTATGCAATACAAGTTCCTGGCCAACGCCCTTTGGACAAAAGTCCTACGCTTTTTCCGTGGAAAATCCGATCGTGTGTACGAGGCTTTACACATACAAGATGGTTGTCTTAGTATTTACTTGATTACCTAGATACACACTTCTGTTACAGTTGTCAATCAGGTTGGACATTGAGGGACACCAAGGTATACACCATTTAGCTCCCATGTCATGTTTGCACTCTATTTGTTTCCCGGGGGTATTTTCGCTGGTTCCTCTCCTTCAGCTCCCGGGATAGAAACATCTCGCCGCCACCCTTTGGGAATCTGGCTTTTTAGACTTTGGCTTAGCCTATTTGTAAGTATGGGATCTTTCTGCACAAGGTCCCCTACTATTTCCTATATATTTGCTATTAAGTTACATATCTCTAATTGACATCTTTATCCTGTAGATACGCTGCATATACATCTATTCCTGAAGAAGCAAGTAGTGACTTGTGAAACACGTTGAGTTTCATGATGCCGGTGTATAATTTTACATTTATCACTTTAACCTATGTGAATGTGTTTTTTTTGTATTTTTGCAGTATGTCATTACTAAGTTGTTTGACACCCTTGTTTATGCATCGTACACACGAGGAATGTTATACGATTTTAATAAATTTATAAACCATGCTTACTTTATATATTCTATATACTTTTATTTGATCTCTCTGTGCTCACCTCATTCAAAGTCCTACAGGCTAAATTTTGTTTGTTTTATTGTCTGAGATAGGCTTTATTGCCACATCTAGGAACTCTCCAGATCACCCCAGAGAATCCAAATAATCAATTGGTCTCTTAGGTCTCTGGGCTGCCAAGAGTTACCCTCCAGCTCTTCCACTATAGACAGACAGGAATAGTGATAGAAGTGTCACCTCCTATGTCCACTAGGAGCCAGGAGCAGCCTGTTATTCTTAACAGCCTCCCTACGCTCCCCCTTCACAGTCCATAGCCTGCCCCCTTCTTGCCACTGAGAAAGGGAGGTTGCACCAGCTCACTCCCCCCAGTGCTCCCCAAATTAAACCACACAGGTAGAATTTCAGTGTCTTACTCAGCTACCGATCTACTTGTCAAAAATGTAAGCAAGATGTAAATTTTCAGATATAGAAAACAAGGAGTAGATTGCACTGTAAGTACATAGAAGATGCTGAGCTGATTTGATAAGGGCTGCTGTTAGGATGCCGCTTCTCCAGACTATTCAGCAACTGTGAGGAACACCTACTCAATTGCCACCAGAATACTGCACTTCCAGTGGAGTGCACCCCCTGTGTCCTCTGGCTTAGGATTCCTGCAGTTGGTTGCGTGTATTACCGAAGCTACTCTGAACTCTGAGCTACTCTGAACTTCGCTAGGGGGAATGCTGTTTATAAAGGATAACTCAAGAAACTGTGTTCTGAACTGTTTTACTGATTCCCAGCTAGAACCTTTGTTGCTATAGAATCTTACAGAAACTATGGTATGCAGCCAACATATTACCAACATTGAAGCACAGAGACATTGCTGTGAAGAGTCCATGTTTATGCAGTTTTCATACTCTGTTTTGCATTATTCTCTAGTGTATGTGTAGCGGCCTCACTCTCTCTCCATCTTTGCCGGTTACACACCAACTCATGTCTAGGGGTTCCTGGGTTGTGAGAGTGAGATGCGCCACGGCCCATGTCCTCCCCATTGTAGTAGGGAGGTGAAGGCCACTTACTGATGTTTCCTCGGGCCGGTGTGTTCTGTGAATGCACTGAGTCTGTAATTGCAAGCTCACCAGCCTCCCCTTTGCTTCCAGTAACTGGAGTTCACACACCGGAGAAAGGTCCAACACTTGTTTATTTGACACTCCAATAAGCAAAGCACAATAAACAGTTCTTTTGCAGCAAACTGGTTGGGACCTATAACCTTGCCAACGGTGGGGCGAGCAGATCGAGGCACTTCCTAAAGTTTAAGTTCTATGCCACTGTACTATGACCAGCGGCGCCTAAGCCAATCCGGCTGTTACAGAACAGGAAAGATGGGGTCTCTTCCAGCAACCCCTATGAACAGCAATGGAGCCCTCTTCGATACGCTGTGGCCCCTATCAGGGGGATGTGTCCTCCCAAGAGAGTTCCCAGAGGCCCACTGTCACCGGGTTGGTGCTGCTCCGGGTCTCCAGTGGGTAACCTCTCTGGCCTCCTCACCTCAGATACGAGTCCCTCCGCTCAGGGACCCTCGGACAGTCCACCCTAGCGGGACCCAGTCGAAGGTACTGGGCCCCAGGCCTCCTCGATAGTACCTCACCCCAGGCTAAAGGTGCCTGGGATGGATGCCAACATGACTCCGGACCAGGCCATGGGCACCTGGACCAGACTCCTGGATCTCCAGCACCCAGGTCTAAGGGGCCTGGGTGCGGACCGCAACCCTCCTCCTCCGAGGACCTCCTTCTCCGCAAGACCTCGTGGTAAGGGCGTCTCCCCCTTTTATCTCCTCCCATCAACGGCCCAGCGGGTTCCCCGCCCCAGCCATACCATCTCCGGGAAGGGACAAAACAGGGAGCACTGCAGGAGATGATTCTACCTGAAGCCTGTGGGTACCCCGCCACCCACAGGCAAAGGAGAATACTACATCCTCCAATCCTCCACGAAACAAAAAGGGGTCTGAACCCTAACACAATTATACACCTGGGTCACACTATTCCCCAGGTGTATCCCATCAATTTGAGGACCCCGCTACACATTCCCCCCTGTGATTGGACGCTGGTCCCCAGCGTCAGGTGCACACCCATGCCTCCCATAAAGTGGTGACATGGAGTGAAACCCCTGAGGCAGTTCCTCTAAATTTTTCCCAAGTGCCAAGACCTGCTCAGGGAATGGGGAACATATAAAACAACTTATGTCATAAAACACTTTAAACACCTGCATAATCACAACCCCTCTCCCACACTGTCTAAGAGCCACCCACTCTCAATGATCTTGATTGACGATTCTCCTGCAGGGGAAAGAAAAAAACAACATCCTAACATAATTTCGTGTCATTTGGCATGAGTGGGCCCATCAGCCGAGAGACCCACTCACTCCAACAAGCAAGGTGATGTGTGTGTGAAACATTTTCAAACATTTGTTGCGCAACACTGCCACCTGGTGACAGCGCCGCGGTCATGACACTCAACGAATCTTCGTTCTTCCAGCTTTTCCCTACTCTGCCACTATTCCCAAATGTCCTTGCCTTTGGCACATGAAGAAAAGGGGAAACACAAAAACACAACAGCCCCAAGTCTCCAATGAGAAAAAGAAAAGCCCAAATAAAAACAAAAGCAGGGCACAGTCCTGGGTGTCTGGGAATGGCTCTTCCAGAAAGTTCAAGTGCACAAAGGAAATAAACAGGAGTTCTTTTCTCCTATAAATAAAACTTTGGATCCTGGCAGATACAGGGGTTTCAGGTGTTTGTCAAATGCCTCTATCGAATACTCGACATCTTCTCCTTCTCTTCTGCAAATGACTATCTTGTCAGCATGGATATGGCGCCCCAATTTCCATTCAGCTCTGCAGTCCTCAAACCTCTTAGACACTGCCGGCACACATTCCAGGTACCTGCGAGCATGAGGCACCTTCAACTTGTCCCACACAAACTCGTCATACCATCTTGCTCTCCAGACTTCCACCTCAAACAGCAAGTCCCGGGGCAGATACGGGTACTACGACCCATATTCCCGAGCTACTTTGTGGCAAAACAGTCTCTGCAAGCGGGCCAAAGGTGGCATAGTGGCTTTCTCTCCAGTTCCAGGCAGCACAATAGCTTCCGGATGCCGAGGTGCCTTTACCAGCTCCCTGAAACTGACTTTCGGCGCTCTCAGAGAAGCGCGGGGTGTCCCCACAACCAAAGCAGGTGAGGTAACAGTAGATGAGGACACCGGTGGAGGGGTAGGTTCCCTCGTAAGCTGCGGGTCTTCCACCCGAGGTGTGCTGTCTCCTGTGTACATAGGTGAATCCCGTACCGCACGGGAAGCAAGAAGTGGCATTCTATCCCAGCCCTTGCGGCTGAACAGTTCGTCTATCTCGCCATCTTCTCCGCAGTCAGACAGCGTCTCTAGGTCGGAGGTGTCATACATCTCCGCAGGCAGATATCTTCCGGTGGACACAGAATCATCCTCCCTGGGGGGCTCCACCTCCAATGGGCCCCCGACACCTCCAACCACCACCACAGTCCCAGCCCCTGGCTCACCTGACCCTTGTAGAGGACTGGGATGTCCGGGACTTCCTTCTCGACCGGCGCCATCCAGGCCAGGCAAGCAGCGGGGTGAAGCTCGACCACGTCCATAGGATGCCTGTACTAGGCCAACTTTCCTCTTCGGGGGTGGGAGCAGAGAACTTGTGGCGACCGAGGCAGCATCCTCGGATTTTTCTCTGTTGGGCAGTCCATCGCCCTGGTCAGCGCGCACGGGAACCTCGACAAAGGCCTTGATCTCCCCTTCCGGAGTAGCGGTACCCGTGAGGTGGTTGAGGCGAAGGGCCCGGGGCCTTGCTGTGGACGACTCGACCTCAAAAAGGAATTCTCTGCACTCCTCACATCGCCCGAATGGCTTCAGGGTGACCACCAGTCCCGAGCAGCCGGGACAGATCACACCGAGGGCCTCCGTGTCTCTGCAAGTGTACAGAGCCAACCGCCCTCTGGGCCTAAGTCTTATCCCCGTGTCTGTGATGGGGGCAGCAAAGGAAGTAATTCTCGTGGGGTGAGGAACCATAATCCACGGGGCACTTGAGGTCATCCCGACTATCTGCTGCTCCATCATGCACTGACCCCGCGCCGGAGTCTCCACGTGTATCCCCACACTTGGCCAGACTCCTCCCATGAGCTGTACATTTTCGCGGGCTTCCTCTTGACTCCGCCCACGAACGATGTCGCCATGGGGTGCCTCGTGGCGCAGTGCGTTAACAGTCCCCACGTGCAGTACGTCACACGGCTGGACCTCTCCCTTTTTCCGCTCCTCCGCATGGGCCTTTCCCGTATTAGGGTCATTTCCACAACTCCGAGCAGGGACGCACTTTGGCCAGTAATATGGCCGATCTGCTCGGAACTCCTCTGGGCAGCAAAGTTCAAATGTAGACATTCTCAAGTCCATCTTTAGAACACACTCTATCCCGGACTCACGAGCCCCCACGTGTAGCGGCCTCACTCTCTCTCCATCTTTGCCGGTTACACACCAACTCATGTCTAGGGGTTCCTGGGTTGTGAGAGTGAGATGCGCCACGGCCCATGTCCTCCCCATTGTAGTAGGGAGGTGAAGGCCACTTACTGATGTTTCCTCGGGCCGGTGTGTTCTGTGAATGCACTGAGTCTGTAATTGCAAGCTCACCAGCCTCCCCTTTGCTTCCAGTAACTGGAGTTCACACACCGGAGAAAGGTCCAACACTTGTTTATTTGACACTCCAATAAGCAAAGCACAATAAACAGTTCTTTTGCAGCAAACTGGTTGGGACCTATAACCTTGCCAACGGTGGGGCGAGCAGATCGAGGCACTTCCTAAAGTTTAAGTTCTATGCCACTGTACTATGACCAGCGGCGCCTAAGCCAATCCGGCTGTTACAGAACAGGAAAGATGGGGTCTCTTCCAGCAACCCCTATGAACAGCAATGGAGCCCTCTTCGATACGCTGTGGCCCCTATCAGGGGGATGTGTCCTCCCAAGAGAGTTCCCAGAGGCCCACTGTCACCGGGTTGGTGCTGCTCCGGGTCTCCAGTGGGTAACCTCTCTGGCCTCCTCACCTCAGATACGAGTCCCTCCGCTCAGGGACCCTCGGACAGTCCACCCTAGCGGGACCCACTCGAAGGTACTGGGCCCCAGGCCTCCTCGATAGTACCTCACCCCAGGCTAAAGGTGCCTGGGATGGACGCCAACATGACTCCGGACCAGGCCATGGGCACCTGGACCAGACTCCTGGATCTCCAGCACCCAGGCCTAAGGGGCCTGGGTGCGGACCGCAACCCTCCTCCTCCGGAGGACCTCCTTCTCCGCAAGACCTCGTGGTAAGGGCGTCTCCCCCTTTTATCTCCTCCCATCAACGGCCCGGCGGGTTCCCCGCCCCAGCCATACCATCTCCGGGAAGGGACAAAACAGGGAGCACTGCAGGAGATGATTCTACCTGAAGCCTGTGGGTACCCCGCCACCCACAGGCAAAGGAGAATACTACATCCTCCAATCCTCCACGAAACAAAAAGGGGTCTGAACCCTAACACAATTATACACCTGGGTCACACTATTCCCCAGGTGTATCCCATCAATTTGAGGACCCCGCTACATATGTATTTTCTTTTTCATTCTGACCCTGTTTTACATTGTTGATTCTAACTTTGCCCCAGTTTAGTAACCTTACCGTGGTATGTTTGTCTAGGGGCCAATAGACCTATGGGCCACAGTGCCCAAAGAAGAGCTTAAACACATTCCAAGTTTCAACAGTTTGTAAAAGACCAGTCATGGGTGGAACAAGGATAGTTGGAAACATCAGACTTTGGCCATCATCTTGGGGACAGTGCTATTACAATGTAAAGGTGCACACCACCTAGGAAAATTGCAAACGTCATTGAAAGAAGTCCATATGCCTCGTACACACGACCGCGTTTTCAGATGGGAAAACTGAAAGGAGAGTTTTTGGCCGTGAATCCCGGCCGTGTGTATGCTCCCTCGCAGTTTTTCCGATGGGAAAACTGCCAAATCCGCTGGACAAAAAAAAGAGAACCAGCTCTCTTTTTTCCCGCAGGGATTCCCGACGGACTTTTATCCATCAGAAAACCCGGCCGTGTGTAGCAGAAAATGGCCATTATGGCAGTTTTCCTGTGGGGAAAAACTCAGATGGAGCATAAAACACAGTCGGGATTCCCGAGGAGAAGCTCTCATCTGAGTTTTCCCGATGGAAAAACCGATCGTCTGTACGGGGGAAAAGTAGAGAGCAGCTTCTCGTTTTTTTACCCCTCGGGATTTCCGACAGACCCTTTCCCATCGGGAATCCCGGTCGTGTGTACTAGGCAACAGAGTTTTCCTACAACAGCCTATTTCAGGTGTACCAGACCATGATATCCGGAGAGAAGGAATACAAGAAAAAAATTATAAACCTAAAATGTAAACTCCTCACTCCATTGGGACCCAGAGAGAGGCCCATAAGAGGTGTTTGAAGAACCTGTCAAAGTAAATGTGCCACAAACACATCTGTCTTCACCATCTGCTGCTGCATTTGAAGACCGAGACACATCACTTCTTGTACCACAAGAATGGAACTTCAGGATACTCCCTGTACACTTTGCACAAGATGAATTTGAATGGTCTGCAAACTTGCCAAAGGCAGCATGTTCAAGAGTGGTGTAGTGTAACGTAGTGGCCATTTATTTACCATGCAAATACAAATGCAGGCCCTTCCTATGTCTTTTTTCCACAACTCCCTGGGTTCCTGGATATATCCAGCCACCTTCAGCCAGGTGAGCTGCCCTGTCCTGCATCAGAACATGTGTGCAGGCAGCTAAACAACAGCCTAATAACATGCAGCCTCTTCAGCTACTGAGGGTAGTACCTCCCCATTTTCTACCAGGGTACTCAGTTTCCAGTGGGGTGGCTCCCCCATGTCCTAGGGCTTTGGATTCTTCCAACTATTCACACAAATAACTGTTTGTGTTTGACTTTTCAAACAAATATATAATTTTACCTTTTCTGTTGATGTACAGTGCCTTGAAAAAGTATTCATACCCCTTGAAATTGTCCACATTTTGCCATGTTACAACCAAAAATGTAAATGTATTTATTGTGATTTTATGTGATAGACCAACACAAAGTGGCACATAATTGTGAAGTGGAAGGAAAATTATAAATAGTTATCAATTTTTTTTTACAAATAAATATATGAAAAGTGTGGCATGCATTTGTATTATGCCCCATTTACTCTGATACCCCTAACTAAAATCTAGTGAAGCCAATTGCCTTCAGAAGTCACGTAATTAGTAAATAGAGTCCACCTGTGTGTAATTTAATCTCAGTATAAATACAGCTGTTCTGTGAAGCCCTCAGAGGTTTGTTAGAAAACCTTAGTAAACAAACATTTGATGAAGGCCAAGGAACACACCAGACAGGTCAGGGATAAAGTTGTGGAGAAGTTTAAAGCAGGGTGAGGTTATAAAAAAATATCCTAAGCTACTTACTGAACACTGTTCAATCCTTCACCGGAAAATGGAAAGAGTATGGCACAGCTGAAAACCTACCAAGACATGGCCATATACCTAAACTGACAGGCTGGGCAAGGAGAGCATTAATTAGAGAAGCAGCCAAGAGGTCCATGGTAACTCTGGAGGAGCTGCAGAGATCCACAGCTCAGGTGGGAGAATCTGTCCACAGGGCAACTTCTAGTCGTGCACTTCACAAATCTGACCTTTATGGAAGAGTGGCAAAAAGAAAGCCATTGTTGAAAGAAAGCCATAAGAAGTACCATTTGCAGTTTGCAAGAAGCCATGTGGGGGTCACAGCGAAGAAGGTGCTCTGGTCAGATCAAACCAAACCTAAACTTTTTGGCCTAAAATCAAAATGCTACATGCAGCATCATGTTGTGGGGATGCTTTTCTTCAGCAGGGACAAGGAAGCTGGTCAGAGTTGAAGGGAAGATGGATGGAGCCAAATACAGGGCAATCTTAGAAGAAAACCTGTTAGAGTCTGCAAAAGAGTTGAGACTGGTGTGGAGGTTCACCTTCCAGCAGGGCAACGACCCTAAACATACAGCCAGAGCTACAATGGAATGGTTTAGATCAAAGCATATTCATGTGTTAGAATGGCCCAGTTAAAGTCCAGACCTAAATCCAGTTGAGAATCCATGGCAAGACTTGAAAATTGCTGTTCACAGACGCTCTCCATCCAATCTTACAGAGCTTGAGCCATTTTGCAAAGAACAATTGGCAAAAATGTCACTCTCTAGATGTGCAAAGCTGGTAGAGACATCCCCAAAAAGACTTGCAGCTGTAATTGCAGTGAAAGGAGGTTCTACAAAGTATTGACTCAGGGGGGCTGAATACAAATGTACACCACACTTTTCACATATTTATTTGTAAAAAAAATTGAAAACCATTTATCTTTTTCCTTCCACTTCACAATTATGTGCCACTTTGAGTTGGTCTATCACATAAAATCCCAATAAAATACATTTACCTTTTTGGCTGTAACGTGACAAAATGTGGAAAATTTCAAGGGGAATTAATACTTTTTTCAAGGCACTGTATGCTAATTGATTTATGTGACATTCCATAGCCAATAATGGGTACACTTTAGGAAATCTCCCCTTTTTTTCAGAAAATGTTATACATACAGTAAAAAATATATATAAAAAGTTTAAATGTTCAGTGTGGAAGTTCACAATAGTCACAGATCTATAACATTTGTGTTCTGTTATCCTCCTACGTACTAACAATGAAGGATTTTATGAACTCTGGCAGACTTGTCTCTCTGGGAATCACGTCTCATTTAGGAAAGAGGTACCTTTGGTTTTATTAAGACAACCTCAGGCTTCTCTCTCTGCAGGTTCTCATCCGATGAACCTTAATATATCTTTAATGAGTCACCTGTGGCTGAGCCTGTCATTATGTCAGTTCTCTTAAGGAGAAATATGTACAATTCATTCCCATGTATGGGAACCCTCACTGTAATGCAGAGAGAGCAATGAAACCTTTATTATCTATACTGATGGTTTCCAGGATTTTCTTCCCGCTGCTTGAGTGGTGTGCTATATAAGTGTAGCGGGGTCCCCAAATTTAACCCCACTATACCCAAGTTTAGGGGAAGGTTTGAGCTGTAGTTGGGCTCAGACCACCTTAATTGTTAGGACATTCTATTTTACACCGCAGGTAGTATACTGGTGTGTAATTCCCTGTGGCCTGTAGGTGGCGCTGCCATAATGGGCCAGGGTTGAACCGCTGGTATAGTGCTGTGCCTTGGATGTCCTCTCTCGGCGGTTGTGCGGTGGGCCTGGTCGGCCTGCTGTGCATCCCGGGAGAGGAGATAAAAGGGGCAGACGCTGCTTGTGAGGGGGTTGTTTTTTTGTTTGTTTTGGTCGGTTCCGGTTTGAGCCCAGGGGGCCATCGTGGAGCGTGGTACCTGGCCCTCCTTGCCAGGGGCCCACGTACGCATCAGTCCCAGGCACCTTTAGCCCTGGGGCTGCAGCAACAGCCTTGGGCCCCAGCACCTTTAGCTGGGGCCCGCGTCCTGGAAGGAGAAATCCCAGGGTGCCTCTGGCATGGGGACCCGTTCTGAGATGAGGAGGCCGGGGGAGGACCCTTCTAAAGGATCGGTGAAAAGTTCACGGAGAAAGAAGGGCCTGGTAACTCTGGAGGGATTAGATCCATCCAACACCAGAGGATTGGGATTAACGGTTCTGTGGCAGAGAATCTCCTAGTCGCATCTAAAAGGGGAAAACGAAAGAAACGTCCGAGCATCACTTCGGCTGCTAGGATCCGCTTTCATAGGGGACTATCCGGGTGAGCTAAGCCTACTTGAGGAACGAGTAGTGAATTCATAAGTTGTCTTGTGCCTGGACTTTTATACAAACTCTTACTGTCCTGTCTTCTATCCACCCTTTTCTATTCATTGATTTGCATATAAATAAATAAACTCTATGTTGGAGTTTACTACTGGTGTGGACCTTGGAGTTACTTGGGGATATAAAGACTTGTCCTTACATATCGGTGAGGGACGAGAACCAACTTAAAGGGAGAACCTTGCTGCAGGACCCTAGTTTGTGACACCGCACAACCTCTTCACACAAGAGGGTACGGGCAGGTAGCATGGTGTGTCTTTTCGGCCAGTGAGCCAAAGGGAAGGTGCATGCCGTGTGCTACATAAGATACAAAATGTCACCTGCCCAATCACATAGATCAAGCTTCCAAGTTAAACAGTCAGTATCTATAGACATACTGTATATCCCGATTTCATCTACCCATACATGTTCTTTTAAAAAGTTATTATAAACCAGTTTCAATTAGTAAGTCATGGAATATGTTGCGCTAGTTTCTAAACAATGTGATCGAATGAATAAAAAGTAACAAGTAACAACAAATAAAGTCCACCCAGTGTAATAACATCAATGTGAAATGACGAACGATACATCCAAGGAATGTAATATAAATTACTTCCACCACTAGACACACTGCCGCTTACCGACTTCCTATGATCTCCTATTACGGGAGATCACAAGCGCTTTCGGCTTAATACCCAGCCAGGGCATTTGTTAAACACTTTATAAATAAAGTATTTGAAAAAATAATAATAATTTTACAATACAATGTCAACCCTTTATGTAAAAACAGGACTGTTATGCCCTGTACACACGAGCGGAATTTCTGTCGGAAAAAAGTTGGATGTTTTTTCCTGACGGAATTCTGCTTAAGCTTGTCTTGCATACACACGGTCACACAAAAGTTCTCTGAACTTTCGAGCGTTAAGAACGCGGTGACGTACAACACTATGACTAGGCGAGAAAAAGAAGTTCAATGCTTCAGAGCATGTGTCAAATTGTTTCTGAGCATGCGTGTTTTTTTTCCCGTCGAAATTCCATACAGAGGAACGTATTTTCCGATAGGAATTTTTTCCGTCAGAAAAATAGAGAACATGTTCTCCAAGTCCGTCGGAATTTCCGACAGAAAAAGTCCGATGGGGCATACACACGGTCGGAATATCCGATGAAAATCTCCCATCGGAAAATCCGACCGTGTGTACGCGACATAAGGCTGGCTAAAATCTCTGTTATAAACTCATAGTAACGGTGTCTTAGCTTCTGCTCAACTTGTGTTTGTGCTTGTGATATTAGTCCACTAGTTACATTTCTGTAAAAGTAAAGGTACATCCTTGGCTGATTTATGATGTTAAACATTAAAACATTTGTCAATTGTGTTTGGCTTTAGCTTTATCCACAAGCTTTGGTTTAGGCCTCATGCCCACTGGCGTTTTTACAGCTGCGTTTTTTGCAGCTTAAAAACGCCTGTCCATGTTATTGTAAATATTTTTATTTTTTTTTGAAAAAAAAACAAAAAAAAAACGTCGGAGCTAAAAACACGACCACTCGCGTTTTTTTCTGCCTAATTCTGACGCTGAGGAACGCACTGGTCCTGGTTTTTATTTACAGCTTACAAACGCCTATGCTCTTTACAGCTCAAAAACGCCTAGGTGGGCATGAAGCTATAGACTAACATGGACAGGCGTTTTTAAGCTGTAAAAAACGCTCAAAAACGCGGCTGAAAAAACGCCCGTGGGCATGAGGCCTTAAAGTGAACGTGTGCTGTCCTTTGCCTATCAGTATATACTTTCTTTTAACTCCCATACTGCTCTGTTTGGTCCCTGGGAGTGAAGGAAGTCCTGCTACAAGAGTTGTAGCTTACACAGGGCTATGGAGTCCTTGTGTGGCAGTGCCAATTGGTCCAGCACTATTGCATGAAGTGAGTTATATGCTTCCCCATACCTCCATACCTCTTCAGGGGGAGTAAAGAACAGTTAAAGTGATTCTAAGCCCAGGTTCACACTGGGCTGTGGGAGTGAAGCCGTGCGAGTTCAGCTGAACTCGCACGATTTCACTCCTGCCTGTCAGTCCCGATTTCGGCCGCGATTACAGAGACATCTGTGCAGGTTTCTGCACAGATGTCAATGTAAATCGCGGCCCGAAATCGCAAAAAGTAGTACAGAAACTACTTTTTGAAATCGGTGCAGCGCCGCAGATGCGGCGTCGCACCGATTAGGACAGTGCCATTGCCGGCAATTTGCGGCAAATACCGCCGTTTTGACATGTGATTTGGCATGCCAAATCGCATGTCAAAACGCACCAGTGTGAACCAGGGCTTAAAGTTGTTATAAAAAAAAAGAACAACAAGCAAACATGTTATACTTACCTGCTCTGCGCAACTGTTTTGCACAGGGCATCCCTGATTCTCTTCTTTTTTGGGTCCCCCTGCTGGCGGTCCTGGCTCCTTTTCCCTGCTGAGTGCCCCCAATAGCAAGCCTCTTGCTATGGGGGCACTTAAGCAGGCTCAGTCTTGAGCCATGCTCCTGTGAATAGACATTGTCCATTCACACATGAAGCACAACTCGGCAATGCCCTCTGCTCTCTCCTCATCGGCTCACTAGCTGTGAAGGACAGTGTGTGAGCCAATGTGGAGAGAGAGAGACCCGGGGGGGGGGGGTCCCTGCTCTCATGCACATCCCTGGATCGAGATGTGGCTCAGGTAAGTATAAGTGGGGTGGGGGGTGGGGTAAGTGGCTGTAGCTGCACCCAGAAGTTTTTTACAGTAAAAAAAAACTTCTGCCTTTATTCGTTACTGGGCAGGCTAAATGTACCAAGTTGATTGATTGATCGATCAACTTGGGTACAACCAGGCTGCCAGATTCTCTTGCAATTATCGCTAGCGCCTGCTGTAGCCACTAGCAATAATCACTGTCTTCTCCCGGCGGGTACAGCTTCCCACGCCCCCGGCTGGGAGCAGACAATGGCTGCCTAAGTACATCCTGAATGGGCAAAGCATGTACAAAGCATACAATTATCCTTTTAAAGCAAAGATATGGTTCTACAATATTAGCAATTTTGCACTGCAATAATATTGGTCTGCTGAGCTGGGACCTTTCATGCAGGTATAGATCGTGTTAGTGGTCGTTTTTTACTATACAATTGTGGATGCGTTTTAAGACCATTGTAAAGAACATTATCTATATGTGTCAAGTGTTGTATTGTTTTAATTATCCTGGCATATGTTGTATATTTTTTCTACCACCTTTTTGTATCTAATAAAAATAGTTTGTAAACAAATAATTTGTTTAGGGCCCAATCAGACGAATGCATTCCATTGTGGTGCATTACCGCATGTATGTTTATGTAAAATGACACCCCAGGGCTGATGTTGTGAGATGTGGTGTGCTGGGTTAAGAAAATGGTGAAGGGAAATTTTTAAGTTTTCTTCATTGTTGTGTATTGACAGCCCATTCTAAACATATGAACTGCATAAGGTGTGCTAGGGAAATAGTACAAGTGTGTTTTTGTGTTCTGGGTTGGGAGTGGCTCAGAGTAGTGCTGGGTGACTCATAGGTGGCATTACTAAGGCCTACTACTTCTTTCCAGAATCTTCTAGCGCTTTCTGGAAAGAGAGGCTAGAGGGTAGGTGGAGCCACCTGGGGTGTTCTGAGGAGCCCTGACCAATCCCCAATCTGGATTGGCAGGGGGCAGGCCTACTTAAATACCCAGGGTCAGCCCAGCTGGGGAGGAGTTGTATCGGGTGGAAGATGGAGATAGAGTGTTAGGGTGTCTGGGCCTTTGCGGGAGCTCCCCAGTCTGGGAGTTGTGACCTTGGGCCTGGGCTCAGGTGCAGACGGGACCCTCTTACAACCCACAGAGGTGTCCTGGACAGGAGTAGCAGGAGGAGCAAGAGAGGACAGTGGGAGAACACTTCCGGACAAGTCTCTAGGAGTTCCATAGAGGCAGCCAAGAGGGCTGTTGAGTGAGCACACCGTCAGGAGGACTGGGAGGCATGCCTGAGAGGACTGAGATGCAGCAGTCTGGGAGGGGGGAGAAGCCAGTCTGGTGGATGGTGGTGTCACGGGCAGCTGCAGCCAGGAGGTCTGGCAGTGCCTGCAGAGGTGGTACTGGGAGCAGTAGCCACAGGGACAGCTAGAACTGGGATTTTTCATAATTTTCTACACCATAGGGGCCCGTGGTCCCTACCTGTAAAGGGCACCTGCTTTAGGCCTGGCTGAGCCAGTGTCAGGCCTACCAAATCAGTTCTAGCTAGTCCGGAGTGTGCAAGAAAGAAAGCGATGTGCAAGAGGAGAGAGAAGTGATGATCTGAAAGGAAGCGATGTGCAGGAGGAGAAGAGGAGTGTATATACTGTGATGTATATAGGAGCCCCAACGTTAACTGTTAATTACCTGGGCATATCATAAGTTCCCCATCCCTATACAAGTTTAATTCCCCTCAATAAAAATACAAAAACAAGTGCAAGGACTATTTCATGTCTCTAAATGCTTGAAATTGTGTGCCTGGTTGGGCAGGGAGACAGACAGACCACAACACTAAGCAGCTCCTACAGGGGTACCCCTACAATGATGCAAAGACATACCTGTTTGAATAAAAAAAACATGAATGGGTGGCTTAGTAAAGGCTCTCACAGTACATTGTAAATCTAGAGGAGGTTATAGTTCTTAATTTTCATGAAATTGTATGGGTGATGCACTGAAGCAGCTGCTGTAATTGTTGATGTGAACATTTCCTTTCTGTTTTAATATCTAACAAAGCATCCATATTTATGATTAGTGATGAGTAGGGTGAGCTTGCGTTCAGTCTAAACCAGGATAATAGCTGTCAGTCCTGGGCCAACCAACTACAGTCCAGGAATTTCCTGCCCCACAGCTACAGTTGCACAAAAGGGTGGTCATGCTTGTGATATCATTGACCTACTATGTCCACATTGTGGCCATAGTAGGTCAAGCACCCTCACCCGTGTTGCATGTGCAGCTGCAGGGCAGTAAATCGCCTCCTGCGTCTACTAGCCTGGCTCTGAGAGCTACCTTTGAACCTCTGAACCCATGCTCATTTCTAGTGTCAAGGCCTCCTGCTCTCTTGCTCCCTCATCACCTCCTCCCATGCTCGCCTCCAGGACTTTTCCAGAGCCTCTCCAACCCAATGGAGTGCCTTACTCCAATCTGTCCGTCTATCTCCTTCTCTATTAGCTTTTAGACGATCCCTTAAAACCCTCCTCTTCAGAGAAGCCTATCCTACCCACACCTAACAACTGTATTTTCATTTTCTCCATTAGCTCACCCCCCACAGTTATTACCTTTTGCTCCACTTGACCCTCCCTTCTAGATTGTAATCTCTAACGAGCAGGGCCCTCTGATCCCTCCTGTATTGATATGTATTGTAACTGTACTGTCTGCCCTCATTTTGTAAAGTGCTGCGCAAACTGTTGGCACTATATAAATCCTGTATAATAATAATAATAGTGATGACATGATATGGGAACAGTGTAAATATGGCCATGTGCCCATATTAGGCCAATGATGTCACCAGCATCCCAACACCACATTGACCTAATTACAGCCACATGGCTATATTGGGGAATATATTGGGAATCTCCCATCTGCAGCTAATTGGTCCAGCAATGACAGCTAACCTCTGGATTTGAACCAAACCCAAGCTCATCCTTATTTATGTTAAACTATCACCACTGAATTTATGCTTATGTAGCGGGGTCTCCTTTAAGACTCCCGGGACTGCATTTCCCAGTGTCCCGTTCGGCATCCAGGGTGCAATGTTGCCACCGCAGAGACTTGTGGGAGGGAGATAAAAGGAGGAGGCGTGGGGAGCTCGGCCTCTTTTGGACACCGCGCGGCTGCTGACTGGTCTTCCTGTGCGGATCTGCTGGAGTGCAGGGCCTGAAGCCTGGGACCTTGTGCAACTTCCGAAGAGCCTTCCACCCCACTGCATATCCTGGGTGGCATCTGACATTGTTTCCTGCGGACATCAGTTGGATCGGGGACCCGATCGTTGCAGACGCTGTGTGCGGAGACACAGCAGGTGGAAGTCCCAGACTGGGATCGCGTCCGGAGTGGTGAGCGAGCACCTGCTCAATTCAATAGGCTGTACTGTGTTTAGGCCTATAAGACTGCCTTGGCCCTCCGATCATTTGTTTGCTGTTCCGCTGGAGACCGGTAGCAGGACAGAGTTAAAGGGTCTCCAGCATAGTGTTCCTTGTGGTTACCTACTTTGTGGATTACAAAACTGTTCCTGAACGTGCACCACCATTTCAAGTTTGCATGCAAAGAAATCCTAATTCAAAAGACTGAGTTTAATTCTGTGTCAGGCCTGACCAGGGAGGGGAGATAGAATATTGTTTAGTGCGCCACAGGGTGCATAGATACTAATAGCTGCGTGTGGTGGATTACCGTGCTGTGCTATTACTGTATGCTATATCTATTGCTGCAGGGCTCTGTAGCAAGTTACCTGTTATGTTTTAACCTGTAGACATGTGCATTCGTTTTCGTCCGAATGCATTTTCGTCCGAATTTCAGCTATTTTCGTTATCGTTTTAACAAACGAAAACGAAAGCACAGAATCCGAAAACCGAAAGATCCGACATAAACAAATGCTTTATTTTCGTTTTCGTTGCTACAACAGTTCGATATAGATAGGAGATTCGACGTGACGCTGACAATAACAATCTGTGTCTATCGAACCTGTGGTCGAATGTGCCTAACCTTAACTCTATTAGTCCAAGATTATTCTACATAGGAGAGAAAAGATTCGACATTATAGAGAGAAAAGATTCGACATAGGAGAGAAAGATTCGACATAGGAGAGAAAAGATTCGACATTATAGAGAGAAAAGATTCGACATAGGAGAGAAAAGATTCGACATAGGAGAGAAAAGATTCGACATAGGAGAGAAAAGATTCGACATAGGAGAGAAAAGATTCGACATAGGAGAGAAAAGATTCGACATAGGAGAGAAAAGATTTGTTATTATAGAGAGAAAAGATTCGACATAGAGAGAAAAGATCACTGCTGGAATTGGGTGGGGGAAGTAAAATAAAAATAAAGTTGATGATGAATGTTATTGGCTGATTGTAACCAAAGAGGAGGAGCAGTAAAATAGCTAGAATGACGAAGATTCGACAAAGCATCGAAAGTTAGAAGATTCGACGGTGCAGCAAAACTGTACGACGCTGCAATCGTACATTTCCGGTCAAATGCATCCGCCCATAGGCTATAGAAGAATTCTAATGTTGGTTGACTAGTAATAGTAATGAATAAATATAATTATTACTAGTCATACAACATTAGAATTCTTCTATAGCTTGTGGGCGGAACATTCGACCGGAAATGTATGATTGCAGCGTCGTACAGTTTCACTGCTCCGTCGAATCTTCTTTGAACATTGGACAGACACCATAAGCCTTCAATGACAGATTCGACCTTAATTAATTCAGATTTTCGGACGAATGCAATTTCTAACGAAAAACAAAATAAATAAAAACGAATTTCGGGAGTAACTAAATTTATTTTTCGGACGAAAACGAAATTCCGAAACAAAATATTTCAGTGTGCACATGTCTATTAACCTGTGCCTTTTAAACTAAAGTAAAACCGTTAAACTTTGCCACTTGCCATCACTGTGTTATCATTGCACATAGTGCTTATATCTCCTGAGAAGTTGGGGTGTGTGTGTGTGCAATCAGGTATAGATTGTGATAGATAACATCCCTAGACTAACTGTGCCATAGGAGACTAGACAAGATTGCCGGGGGTTGGTGAAGCTGTACTCAGGGCCCGAAATCAAACCAGCGGCTCTCTTAACTGGGGGTAGCGCTACACTTAGATATGTGCAGATTATTTTACAATTTTCATATTACAGTAGCTGGCAGATCGATGAATCTTGCTAAGCAAAAGCCAATGCCATGCTGCCTTATATGGTTTCTGATTCGCTCAATTCATTTTGGATTGGGTGAGTTATAAATTCTAAATATACCTGTAGCGGGGTCTCCTTTAAGGCCCCTGGACTACGTTACCCAGAACCTTGTTCGGCACCCAGGGTGCATTGGGCCACCGCAGAGACTCATGGGTGGGGCTATATAAGAAGAGGGCGGGGCTAGGGTCGGTCTCTTTGGACACCGCGCTGCAAGCAATAGGACTCCCTGTGCGGATCTGCTGCTGTGTAAGGCCTGAAGCCTGGGCCTTGCATACCGACCAAAGAGCCTTCCACCCCACTGCGGAGCCTGGGTGGCACCTGTTTCTGTTCGAGTTTGTGGACATCAGCTGGACCGGAGACCCGGCCGTTGGAGACACTCTGTGCGGATACACAGTGGTGGAAGCCCGGACTGGGATCGCGTCCGGAGTGGTGAGCAAGCACTTGCTCATTTCGTTACCCTTTTACTTTGTGAGGCCTAGTGACTGCCTTGGCCCATCTTGTTAATTTACTACCGTTGGATTACAAATATTGTTTTCTGAAAGTGCACCACCTTTCAAGTTGCATGCGAAGAATTATTCTCATAAGGGACTGAGTTTTAATCTGGGTCAGGCCTGACCAGGGTGGGGGTTAAAACATTGTTGCTGCGCCATATTGCGCATAGAAAAAAAGATAGTTGCACGTGGCGGGTGATCTCTCTGCTCTATCACTGAGGTATATGTTTATTGCTGCAGGGCTCTGCATGTATATTATGTGATGTGTTTAACTTTGAATCTTTATATCAAAGTAAATCCAGTTATATTTTATCACATGGGTATTGGTGTCATCTTTGCAGATAGTGGTTATCTATCAATGCTGCCAGATTGTGTATAATCAAGTATAGACCGTTATGAGGTAACAATCCCTAGACTAACTGTGCCAGTGTGGGTTGAGTAGATTGCCGGGGGTTGGCGGTGCTGTATACAGGGCCCCGAAACAAAACTCAGCGGCTCTCTTAACTGGGGGTAGCGCTACACACCCATGAACAAGGTGGCACATTTATCCCAAGGGGAGGTCTCAGACGGATTAATTTGTACAATGTTAGACTCTGCTGAAAACTCTGCAGATTACACATTACAAATTATTTATCTCTATACACATTTGTTTTAAATGTCCACTGTAGAACATTGAGCACTTGGCAGCAATATAGCATATATCTCCTATTATAAATGCAGGATAGCGTTTTTCCACTTACACCCCTCTCATTCCCTTGTTACACATTGTCAGGACTCTGAGGAATTCACAAATAATATCTAAACAAATACATGTTGTCTCTGATGAAACAATTCCTAGAAAGTGTCACTTATTATAGGCCTGTGATGAATGTCCTGAGCGTCCTCATCCAGTAATGAAATAGGATAGTCCTCTCATGGGATCACTGGAATACATAAAGACTACATTTACACTACTTATACTGCCATGAGTAAATTAAGTCTGAGTAAACAAATGCATTAGGCCCCTTTGGACCTTTTTTGTTTTTAAAGCATGAAAGATATGGGCATATAAAATGTTTTACCAATGGAAATATCATCAAAGGGAGCATATGTATTTATTATGCTGAGCATTAAAAAACAGGAATTTTGAGTTACCTTTCATTTCTATATCCTGCAGCCTGGAGTACAGCGCAGGACGCAGTCTTGATATTCATAGACCCTGGGTTATTGGGTAGTACCTGATAGGTGATTGGACACTGGCAAATCTTTGCTGGTCCAGGAGTGGTTTCCAGGGTCTGGTTTCCATAGGGATGGGCCACGACCCTGGACCTGTAAAGCGTCCTGTTGCTAACTACATGCTCTGCACTAAATGCTGAAGTGAATGTTCAAGCAGAACCCAGTGCCCAAAGCAACATGACTGCTGAGGCGCAATGGGCCTAGGTTAAAATCACTGTAACATAATGAGGTAAAACCCCAAATCTTGCCCCTTCCCCATTTAATAAACACACTTACAACCATTAGGTTGGAAAGGGCAAGGCCACAGCTTTATTTAAATTCCAACACATAACATATGAACACTTTAAACCAGTGCCAGTCACAGTTGTACTGTGAGCACGCAATTCCAAAGGGGCCTGTCCTTACCATAAGTGCTGGACAGACAGATTACTTCCAGTTTATTCATCAAGGGCATAGCCCATTACAGCAACTTTTAATCTGGCAAGGTCAAGAAACTGCAGCAAGCTGTGACCTACCACAAAGAAAAAGGCGGCGGGAGGGTGGGCAGCTCTTCCAGCCAGGTTCTTCAAAAGGCCCAGAATTCCATGGGGCAATATTTATCTGAGCTCAGCCCAGCCCATCCCCCACATTTCCACCAATCCTTGGTGACCGATCACCTTCCTTCTCCGGAACCTGGCCATGCCCCCATCAGTCAAGGCTCTCTTTTCCTATAGGGGCTCAAGAGGCCTTCATTACAGGCCGTCTCCATGCTGTGGTTCAATAACCATATTTATATATTTGATGTCTTGAGTTATACTGCCTTATATGGACCTGTGGCATATGCATCAGCATCTCTCTACTACCCCCTGATATTGTTTGTGGTGTAATTCTTTAGGTTTTATTTCAGCTATTGAATCTGGTGTTGTCTATTAATTGACCATGTTCTATCATTGTCTCATACTTGTCTCAGGATTTTATCCATGAACCACCCATGAACACATCACTAATGAAATGTGCCCCATCTCTGTCTGCTGCAGGTTTTTTTAAATCTTTTACTTTAATGCAGTTTGCACCTTCCTGTTGGCGCCGTCTAGCTCTGAGATTTCCAGTTCTGGCTATAGTACACTGATCACAGTGAGTCTCTCGTAACAACCCATCCTCCATTCAGAAAATGCCTTGCCCTCTGTTCACAGATTGCAAGGTGTTCTGGTAAATAGAGGAGGTGCAGGGTGAATGTCAAGATCTTCCCTTCCAGATACAACTAGCAGATCTAAAGTTTGTTTTTTAACTGTTCAGCATAAATAATGATACCATTGTATTATTATTATTATTATTAATATTATTATTATTATACAGGATTTATATAGCGCCAACAGTTTGCGCAGCGCTTTACATCAGGGAAGACAGTACAGTCACAATACAATTCAATACAGGAGGAATCAGAGGGCCCTGCTCGTCGCTTACAGTCTAGAAGGGAGGGTCACATGGAACAAAGGGTAGTAGCTGTGGGGGATGATCAGATGGACAAAAATGAAAATACAGTTGTTAGGTGTTGGTAGGATAGGCTTCTCTGAAGAGGAGGGTTTTCAGGGATCCTCTAAAAGCTAATAGAGAGGGAGATAGATGGACAGATTGGGGTAAGGAGTTCCATAGGCTTTGAGAGGCTCTGGAAAAGTCCTGGAGACGAGCATGGGAGCAGGTGATGAGAGAGCTAGAGAGCAGGAGGTCTTGAGAAGAACGAAGAGAACGATTAGGTTGGTATTGTGAGACTAGGTCAGTGATGTAGCTGGGGGCAGAGTTGTGGATGGCTTTGTAGGTAGTTGTTAGTATTTTGAATTTAATTTGTTGGGTGAGCGGAAGCCAGTGGAGGGATTGACAGAGAGGAGTAGCAGAGACAGAGCGGTTGGTAAGGTGGATGAGTCTGGCAGCAGCATTCATGATGGACTGAAGGGGGTTAGAGTATGCAGAGGTAAGCCAATGAGGAGGGAGTTGCAGTAATCGAGGCGAGAGATGACCAGGGAGTGAATTAGAAGCTTTGTTGTGTCATTGGTTAGAAAGGGGCATATTTTGGAGATGTTGCGGAGGTTGAGGCGGCAAGATTTGGACAGTGATTTGACATGAGGCTTAAAGGAGAGTTTAGAGTCCAGGACTACTCCTAGGACCTTGGCATGTGGGGATGGCCTGATAGTTGTGCCATCGATTTTGACAGAGAGATCAGGGGAAGAGGCACGTGGGGGAGGAAAAATTATAAGTCCAGTTTTGGATAGATTAAGTTTGAGGAAGTGGTGTGACATCCAAATTGATATATCTGATAGTAAATAAGTGATATGTGAGGAGAATGAAGGAGTGAGTTGAAGGGTGGAGAAATAGATTTGAGTGTCATCAGCGTAGAGGTGGTATTGGAAGCCGTGGGAGGCTATCAGCTGACCCAGGGGAGGAGGTGTAGATTGAAAATAGGAGAGGTCCAAGAACAGAACCTTGGGGGACCCCAACAGAGAATGGAAGAGGAGAGGAGGAAGTAGAGTTGTAAGTAACGCTAAAGGTGCGGTTGGATAAGTAGGTAGAGAACCAGCGAAGAGTACAGCCACGGAGACCAAAGGTGTGGAGTTTTTGGAGGAGGAGGGGGTGGTCAACCGTATCGAAGGCAGCAGAGAGGTCCAGGAGTAGGAGTACAGAATAGTGTCCCTTAGTTTTGGCCGTTAGTATATCGTTTGTTCGTTTTAGGAGAGCAGTTTCTGTGGAATGTTGAGGACGAAATCCAGACTGAAGGGGATCAAGAAGGTTATTATCAGCAAGGTGGACGCTCAGTCGGTTGTAGACTAGACGTTCAAGGAGTTTGGATAAAAAGGGGAGCAAGAAGATGGGGCGTAGGTTTTCAAGATTGGATGGGTCCAGTGAGGGCTTTTTAAGTATGGGGCTGACTGGGGCATGTTTCAAAGAGTTAGAGAAGACGCCAGAAGAGAGGGAGAGATTGAAGATGTGGGTTAGAGAGTGTAGAATTGAGCCAGAGGGTGAACGTAGCATTTCCGAAAGAACAGGATCCAGAGCGCAGGTGGTAAGATGAACATTAGCAAGTAATTTAGAAACCTTGTCTATAGTGGTGGGGTTGAAAGAGGGAAGTAATGATTGTACCTGTGGGCATGAGGTGTAAAGTGTGAAGGGTATCTGAAGAGTAGAGATCTCCTCGTGAATTGTATCGATCTTCTGTTTGAAATGATTGGCGATCTCCTGGGCGGTGAGTGAGTTAGTGGGTGGAGGCAGTGGAGGACGAAGGAGAGAGTTGAAGGTAGAGAACAGTTGACGGGGATGGGATGATAAGTTTTTAATGAGGGTGATGAAATAGGTCTGCTTGGCAGTGAGGAGGCAGGAATTATATATTATATATTGATTCCCTAATGGGTACAACTACAAATCTGCACATTACATTTTTTGGACAAATATTGCACACAAGCATATAAAAAAGTTTTATTTACTGTTTACTGTAAAGTTTACTTTTAGACCAGGCATTTTCTATCACTTTTTGTTTACAAGTGAAAATCTTTTTTTTTTTTGCTAGAAAACTAGTTAGAACCTCAAACATATATTTTTTTAAAGCAAAGGCCCTAGATAATAAATTGGTGGGTTTGGCAATTTTTCTTGCCACATTTTATGTATTTTTTCAAACGCAGTTTTAGGGAAAAAGAATAAAAAAAAATACACAAGTTTTAATGGAAAAAAAAAACACTACCCCTTATGCAATTTTTTTGTAACTATAAAAGATGACCTCACGCCGCGTAAATAGATACCAAACATGTCATGCTTTAAAATTGTGCATGTCCGCACAACGGGGACAAACTACGTAATTTTGCTATCCATCGGCGACACTTTAAAAGCCTTTACAGGTTACCACTTTAGATGTACAGAGAAGATCTAGTGCAAAAATTACTGCTTGTGATCTGATGTTTGTGGTGATACTTCACATGTCTTGGGCGATCAAGGTTATCATACGTTCAGGACGACGCACGCATTCACCTTTGCGCACTAGCATAGGGGGACATGGGCACTTTACTTTTTTTGTTAATAATTTTTATTTTTATTTTTTCACTGTTGCTTTAAAAAAAATTTTTTAACACTTTTATTGCTGTCACAAGGAATGTAAACATCCCTTGTGCCAGCAATAGGCACGTGACAGGTATTCTTATGGAGGGATCTGGGCAGGGGTGCACATTACCGGAGCACAGGCACCACCCCCTCTCTCCACGCCATCCCCTATATGGTTAATGGATAGATTCATGCATAGCATGAATCTATCCACGGCCGCCACGGCCAACCCTTATTCATGCGTCCAGCCCCTTTCAGGATGCCGAGTGGGGGAGGTTTTTTGCGGCATCTGATTAGAGCCGTAGGCTCTAATAGGCTTCAAAATAGGATGGACTCGGAGCGCAGAGCATTGCGCTCGGAGCCCATCCAGGTGTGTTAGAAAAGCAAATGAATATTCGCTTTTCTAACACTGAATCGCCTCTCCGCCAATCAGGAAGCGTGAGTCTGATAGCCGTTTCCCGATTGGCTGAAAGGTCAGGCGATCCTATTAGACACCTAGGAGGAGGGGAATGCACGGCGGAAGGCGCCGTGATCCACACCACAGGAGGAGAAAGAAAGCCGCCAGACACGCTGCCCACCCGCTTCCTAGATGGGGTAAGTGCGGGGCTTTAATGTCCCGGCTGTCCTCCCAGGAGGGGGGGGGGTTCTGTCACCGCCGACCGACCGGCACCATTGGATCTGGGGTCTATAAGAATTGAGTGGGTTATGGAGATGGACCACTTTGAGATGATGGAGACACTCCTGTCACGCGAATTGGACACATATGAACAATGTTGCCAAATTTGGCTCCCTTGGAAGTTGCTTAGGGAATCCCCTGAAATGCAAAATATATATACGAGTCGGTTTTAAGATTTTAAACCTGGTTTAGAGTTGGAACAAGCACGGCTGTGTCCATTCCTGGCTACATTACTTAAATTTTCACTTTTTCCTCTCTTTTTTTTTTTTGTTTGTCTTGTTGTATTTTGTGTCTTGTGCAATGTGTTCCACCTTGCGGGAGTTGAAGATGGGGTGTAGTAAGATGGGGTGTAGGAAACCAGAGACTACAAACCTGTTGGGTTGAGGAAGATATGATGTGGTTATTCTTTTCAGGGGTTTATCAACCTGAGTAGTTCAGTATTTCTCTTTGCAATTTATGTTCTTCTATTTGTAGACCTTCCCCAATAGTATCCTTTATGCTATTTTGTTTAGAGTAGTGCCCCGTACACACGATCGGTTTTCCTGTCAGAAAAACCCTGATGAGAGCTTTTGGTCGGGAATCCCAACCGTGTGTATGCTCCATCTGACTTTTTCCAACAGGAAAACGGCCAAAAACGTCCGGCAAAAGATCGGGATTGCCGACTGACTTTTTCCAGTCGGAAATCCCGACCGTGGGGCATAAGGGTTCTCGTGGGATGTTTATATACGTCTATATGTAATATGTTTTATCTTATGTACATTTTTATAATGCAATATGTTTTTCTTTGTCTGTGATATGTGGATAACATTTTTTTTTTTTTGTTTTATAAATTTGTATGAAAATAATTTTAATAAAATTAGATTGAACACAAGACCCAAAATCCCTCCTTTGCCCTTGAAAGCATTCAAAACGCCTTTAAGACTCCAGTAAACCGGAAGTGATGTCATGACATCGCTTCCGAGTTATTACATCCGAGTCCCAAACAAAGCCCATACCGGTTTTCTTCAGGTCTCAGTCCAGCTGGCGGACATGCCGGCTGGCCAATGTGAACCTAGGCTCACTCAGGCAATTTAATCTCATTAATCTATGCAAAAGCAGAGGTTTCCCTCACTAAAAACAACATTCCAAAATTCTATTTGTTAGTTAGTTATTTGCATATCTGAACTATTCCTGTAAAAGTTGACCTTAGCCCCAGCGATTTTCAAGCCTGCCTATCGGTCAGATAATATGATAAGCAGTATTAATGACCAAAAGAAAGGCGTTAGGCCAATTTTAACCTTTAGGCAGGCCATACACGGTGCAAATTTATTTCCTGCAACCACGATTCTCCCATCAACACAGACAGTGCTGACAGGGCAATCCCTCCTGCCGAGCAATTGTCTGCTCCCAGGGGGGGGGGGGGCAGGGGAAGCCATTCCTGACGGGAGAAGACAGTGATTATCGCTAGCGGCTATAGCAGACACTAGCGATAATCGCAAGAGAATCCAGCAGCCTGGTTGTACCCAAGCCAGTCGATCGATCAGCTTGGTACATTCAGCCTGCCCATTAACGGTTTGGATCGGTTTGAATGATTTATCCAGGTTTAAAAAGAACTTCAGCTGCTTTATTTTTTTATTGGATCATTTAAATTGTGTTTTTTACTGAAGGTAAAGGTTTAAGTTTAAAATGGCCGTGTTATAACATTTTCACTTTGAATAGCTTAACAGACAGCCAAATAATAAGTGATTTGAACTGGTTGAATAAATCTCTGCAAAGTTGAGTTTATTTCATATAATGTGGAAGGTAGTAAATACCCCTAAAATATCTGTTTCTGACAAACACATTTGCATTTGCGTAATCATAACTGATCAGAAGGGTCCAGGGGGTCTGCAGAAGTAGCTCACCTTAATGACTCAAAAGGTTTTTGTTCTTTTTTTAGCTTTGGCTGACGTTGAGACCTGCGTGAATATTGGCGGGTGGGTGTAACACATCATATTCTTATTATAACCATCCAGGTCTAAGTTCTGACAATATCACATAGCAGCTCTGATGTTTGACTGCTCTTGATGGAATATACTATATGTGTTTGTACATTTTGCATGCCAGATTCATGTTTGCTATGTGTGTGCTTCTGTAACGGATTTCTCAAAAAAAAAAAGGGAGTTTCTTAAATTCTTTGTTTAACCAGTTAAAACCCTGTTGTTATGATTTAAACAGCTGATTGTACACTTCCTAGGGTGAGTACATTTTTTGGTTTCCCTGTATGTGCATGCCAGGGCACACAAACAAAGCCACTATCATTAAACAGCGGAGAACATCGGGTAAAGGCACAGGGCCGATTGGAGCAACTCTGTATCATGTGATCACTTTAATGGCCAATCACATATGTTTACATCGAAGAGCCCACCCATTCTTCTCACAACAGAGGAGAAGGAGTATTAAATTAATACATTTATTGTATTAAATAATAATGCATTATTTATTGTGTTAATAAAGGAGACTTTTTTACTGGAATGCATTCATCAACTAGAGTAGGCCACTAAAATAACAATTCCAAACTCAGTGTGGTCATCCACTAATCTGTTCTCTAGACTTTCAGTAACAAGCTGGATGAGCACCCAGTATTGTGAGGGCATGATTGGAACATTCTGGAGCAGTACTACATGTGTCTTGATTATACTGGCCCTACACTCGTTGTTTTCCATACAATTTTGCGATGATATCACTCGGGGGTTCGATTATAAAGTGTTTGGTTGTCAGTTAACGCTGTGTACTCTAGCAAGAGAGATGATGCTATAGACAGAAAGTTAGCTGTACTCGTTTTAGCATCCTAGCACCTCATTGCATGTGACATCTAACTCTTACGTATATAGCCTGACTCCATAGGGGTCCCATAGTAACATGCAGACACATCAGGTGGTGCATAGAGGTTCAGAAGTCAGAGCTTAACCGCTTGCCAACTGTCTAACTTGCATATACGGCGGCAAGGCGGCTCTACTGCTCAGCATTACGTACAGTACCTAGTACATGCACTTCTGCGTCTGGGGTGCGCATGTGTGCTGCCAGGGACCTGCTCCCGCTGTGATTATACACAGCGGGAGGCCGTTCTGTCAGTAGGGAAGCAGGAACATGGATCAATGCCTTCCCCTAGCAAAAGTAACCCTTTGATTGCCCCTGGTGTTAAAGTGGAGGTCCTCCCTAAAAAAAAAAAAAAAAATACACCAAAATCCTGCAAAAAAAAAAGAAAAAAATATGTTTTACTCACCAGAAAAGGCGGTTGCTATGCGGATCTTCCTAATCTGCCTCTTCCTATACCGCGGCAGGTCTTCTTCCTCATCCTCCTCGTGGTGTCTTCTGGGGAATGGGGCATGCTGCCTTCTGGGAACTGTGTGTATCCCAGAAAGCAGCCGCCCATTCACAAATCGCCGTGAGACTTGCGCATGCGCAGTAGGAAACGAGCAGTGAAGCCACAAGGCTCCACTGCCTGTTTCCCTTAGTGAGGATGGAGGCGCCGGGACCTGCCAGGATCAAGGGCTCGGCCTCGGGGGGGGGCTGACATTGCGGGTGCCTCGGACAGCAAAGTGTCCTTATTAAAAGTCAGCAGCTACAGTGTTTGTAGCTGCTGACTTTAAAAAAAAGTAACTGGTCACTGGTCCTCAAAAAGTATCAGTTAGGTGTCCGATTTGTCCGCCACAATATCGCAGTGCCGCTACAAGTCGCTGATCACAGCCATTACTAGTAAAAAAAAATAAAAAAATTCCAAAAATATATCCTATAGCTTGTAGATGCTATAACTTTTGCACAAACCAATCAATATACGCTTATTTAGCAGAATACATATTGGCCTAAATAGATGAAGAAAATAGATTTTTTACATGATTTTATTGAATATGTTTTATAGCAGAAAGTAAAAATTTTTTTTTTTTTAATTGTTGGTATTTTTATGTTTATAGCGCAAAAAATAAAAAATGCAGTGGCAATCAAATACCACCAAAAGAAAGCTCTATTTGTGGGGAAAAAAAGGACATACCGTATATACTCGAGTATAAGCCGACCCGAGTATAAGCCGAGGTACCTAATATTACCCCAATAAATCGGGAAAGCTTATTGACTCTAGTATAAGCCTAGGGGGGAAATGCAGCAGCTACTGTAAGCGGAAAAGAGGGTCAACAATGCCCATTTGCACGCCTCACTGTGCCCATTGCCACCTCACTGTGCCACCTTACTATGCCCATTGCCACCTCACTGTGCCACCTTACTGTGCCCATTGCCAGTGCCCGAGTCAGTGTACCTGAAAATCTTCTTAGACTGCGAGCGGCGTCCATTGTTTAATAGGCATTTCCAGCAAACACTGTGAGTGTTCCGCCTATCACGGAGGTCCTCTCATTCTCGAACTCAGTTTCCCAGCAGGCACTGTGTTCAGTGTTCCGCCAATCACGGATGTCATTTCATCCTCGGACAAGAGAACGTCCATGATAGGCGGAACACTGAACACAGTGTCTGCTGGGAAACGGAGTCCGAGAATGAGAGGACCTCCGTGATAGGCGGAACACTCAACACAGTGTTTGCTGGAAACGACTATCACAGAAGGGACCAGGAGAAAGCCCCGATATTTAAACAATGGATGCCGCCCGCAGTCTAAGAAGATTTTCAGGTACTCACTCGAGTATAAGCCGAGGAGTGTACTTTCAGCCCTAAAAAAACTCAGCTTATACTCAAGTATATATGGTACATTTTATTTGGGTACAGTGTCGCACGCAAAATAACACAGTGCCGTATCGCAAAAAATGGCCTGGTCATGAAGGGGGGTAAATCGCCGAGAGGTCAAGTGGTTAAAGGACATCTATTATGAAAAATAGCTCCCTGTAACAGCAGCAGTCAGATAATGAGAGGGAAGTTTAGCTATGTGACCCAGACAGACACCTCTGCATTAATTATACGCAGAGCAGAGTGAGCAGACTGATGACCTTATCATTGTGGTAATTTTCCTTCATTGTCCGGTTAGTATGTTGGGGGGGGGGGGTCTGGAGACCAAGCAGCATTATTTAACTTCAGTAGAGAAAAGAGTTCACTGACCAGGCTTTACTGTCTGACAGGGGTGTCTGGATCACAAGACAGGCTGCACGTTATTACAAGTACTTTGGGGGTTATAATTGTGACAATACTGAGGTCTGACGAACCCCAAACACTGTAGAGCGAATGTGAAAGTCAAACTAAACACCGTTACAACCCAATTTTTACCCAAAATTCACAAGATGTTAATAAAAACAGTTAAAGTGGAGCTCCACCCTAAATAGCAACTTTTGCTATTTGGATTCCTCCCCCCCTCCGGTGTCACAATTGACACCTTTCAGGGGGGAGGGGGGTGAAGATACCTGTCTAAGACAGGTATTTTCACCCACATCCGGGAGTCCTCTCTCCGGGAATCTGCGGGAGTGACGTCACTTCCCGCAGACTTCCCTTGGTGTTCTGGGAGACACTCGGCTCCCAGAACACAGGAGCACCAATCAGAACGGCGCAGCGCGACTCGCGCATGCGCCGTAGGGAACCGGGCATGAAGCCGCAGGGCTTCACTTCCTGGTTCCCTCAGCGAGGATGGCGGAGGGAGCAGCAGAGCGACGAGCGAACGCTCGTCCTCTGCTGCGGACGTCGCTGGACTCCAGGACAGGTAAGTGTCCAAATATTAAAAGCCAGCAGCTGCTGTAGCTGTAGCTGCTGGCTTTTAATATTTTTTTTCCGGCGGAGCTCCGCTTTAAATCCCATGTCTGTCCTAGGCATCCATATAAGGCAGTGGTTTTCAACCTTTCCAGTGCCGTGACCCCTTGATAAAATTTCCCAAATTGTGGGGACCCCTAACAACAGTAAAAAAAATAAAAAATTGTAGTGTGAGTTGTCAGCACCCAAGGCAAGACAAGTAATTTGCACCCCTAACCCACGGACATTTAGCGCTCCCTGAGTCCCTTCCACTCCTACAGTATTAAAACCCCTTATGGTACATTTTAGGATGTACCACTCTTTCTCTTGGTTCTACTTTCTTTTCCTTTTATTTCTCTCTATCCTAATTTCTTGGTTTTTTTCCCCCCATCTCTCTCTCTAGCCATCTTTTGTGTTCTTTCTCTTACTCTTAGGCCTCGTACACACGACCGATTTTCTCGTCGTAAACAGTCAAGAAAAGTGCAGCGAGAGTTTTTTTGTCTAGAAAAACGTTCGTGTGTATGGTTTTACGACGAGAAACTTGACGAGAATCTCGACGAGAAAATAGAGAACCTGCTCTCTATTTTCTCGTCAGGATTCCAGATTTCCTCGTCGTGTTTCTCGTCGGCCTGTTTTGTGACGAGAAAATGGTTCGTGTGTATGCTTTTACGACTCTTCCAAAAGCGCGCATGCTCACAAGTAGGGATGAGCTTCGTGTTCGAGTCGAACATACGTTCGACTCGAACATCGGCTGTTCGATCGTTCGACGAAGATCGAACGATTTGGGCCGTTCGCGCCAAATTCGAGTGACGCGAACGGCCCACAATGCACTACGCCATCGCAGTGTCATCCAGGCGCTGTGATTGGCCAAGCATGCACTGTGACCCCGCATGCTTGGCCAATCACAGCGCCGGCAGCGAGGAGAGCAATGATTGGCCACAGGCAGGATGCCTGTGGCCAATTATTGCTGAGGGTGTTTAGTACACGCCCCACACTATAAAAGGCCGCCAGCACGGCGGCCTAGTGTAGTGTGTTCCGGAGCAGGGATAGAGCAGCATAGGCAGGGACAGTGACTGTTATTTCTTTCTTGCTTAACCTGGATTCCTTTAGTTTAGGGAAAGAGAAGGATAGGTAGGGAGAGTGTCAGTGTGTTTTGTGCTTGTGCTATAGTGTGCTTAAAAAAAACATTTATTCTAGGGACAGAAAACTGTAGGTAGGGACAGTGTCAGTTTCTTTCACTCTGCAAGTCCTTGTTTCCAGGGACCTGGAAGGACAGTGAGTCAATTGTCCTTGTGCTATATTGTGCTTAAAAAAACATTTATTCTAGGGACAGAAAACTGTAGGTAGGGAGAGTGTCAGTTTCTTTCACTCTGCAAGTCCTTGTTTCCAGGGACCTGGAAGGACAGTGACTGAATTGTCCTTGTGCTATATTGTGATTAAAAAAAACATTTATTCTAGGGACAGAAAACTGTAGGTAGGGAGAGTGTCAGTTTATTTCACTCTGCAAGTCCTTGTTTCCAGGGACCTGGAAGGACAGTGACTGAATTGTCCTTGTGCTATAGTGTGCTTAAAAAAAACATTTATTCTAGGGACAGAAAACTGTAGGTAGGGACAGTGTCAGTTTCTTTCACTCTGCAAGTCCTTGTTTCCAGGGACCTGGAAGGACAGTGACTGAATTGTCCTTGTGCTATATTGTGATTAAAAAAAACATTTATTCTAGGGACAGAAAACTGTAGGTAGGGAGAGTGTCAGTTTATTTCACTCTGCAAGTCCTTGTTTCCAGGGACCTGGAAGGACAGTGACTGAATTGTCCTTGTGCTATATTGTGATTAAAAAAAACATTTATTCTAGGGACAGAAAACTGTAGGTAGGGAGAGTGTCAGTTTATTTCACTCTGCAAGTCCTTGTTTCCAGGGACCTGGAAGGACAGTGACTGAATTGTCCTTGTGCTATATTGTGCTTAAAAAAAAACATTTATTCTAGGGACAGAAAACTGTAGGTAGGGAGAGTGTCAGTTTATTTCACTCTGCAAGTCCTTGTTTCCAGGGACCTGAAAGGACAGTGACTGAATTGTCCTTGTGCTATATTGTGATTAAAAAAAACATTTATTCTAGGGACAGAAAACTGTAGGTAGGGAGAGTGTCAGTTTATTTCACTCTGCAAGTCCTTGTTTCCAGGGACCTGGAAGGACAGTGAGTGAATTGTCCTTGTGTTATATTGTGATTAAAAAAAACATTTTTTCTAGGGACAGAAAACTGTAGGTAGGGAGAGTGTTTTTTTTCTTTCACTCTGCAAGTCCTTGTTTCCAGGGACCTGTAAGGACAGTGACTGAATTGTCCTTGTGCTATATTGTGCTTAAAAAAAACATTTATTCTAGGGACAGAAAACTGTAGGTAGGGAGAGTGTCAGTTTATTTCACTCTGCAAGTCCTTGTTTCCAGGGACCTGGAAGGACAGTGACTGAATTGTCCTTGTGCTATATTGTGATTAAAAAAAACATTTATTCTAGGGACAGAAAACTGTAGGTAGGGAGAGTGTCAGTTTATTTCACTCTGCAAGTCCTTGTTTCCAGGGACCTGGAAGGACAGTGACTGAATTGTCCTTGTGCTATAGTGTGCTTAAAAAAAACATTTATTCTAGGGACAGAAAACTGTAGGTAGGGAGAGTGTCAGTTTATTTCACTCTGCAAGTCCTTGTTTCCAGGGACCTGGAAGGACAGTGACTGAATTGTCCTTGTGCTATAGTGTGCTTAAAAAAAACATTTATTCTAGGGACAGAAAACTGTAGGTAGGGAGAGTGTCAGTTTATTTCACTCTGCAAGTCCTTGTTTCCAGGGACCTGGAAGGACAGTGACTGAATTGTCCTTGTGCTATATTGTGATTAAAAAAAACATTTATTCTAGGGACAGAAAACTGTAGGTAGGGAGAGTGTCAGTTTATTTCACTCTGCAAGTCCTTGTTTCAAGGGACAGAGAAGGACACCTGAAGGTAGCCCTTATTGCTTTTTTCCCATCTCCCTGCAGGCCATCTATTAGAATGTCTGGAAGGCAAACAAGGAGAGGCAGACAGTCAGGAGGCAATAAAAGAGGGCAAGCAGGCTCTGTGTCTGGGGGCAACAGTGCTGGTCGTGGACGCGGTGCATTGTCATCAGCACATGGCCATGGGACACGCTTGTCCTTCTTTTCGGCAGCTGGACATGTTGAGCCACATCATGCCGAAGACTTGGTAGAGTGGATGACCAAGCCCTCCTCCTCCTCCTCATCCTCTCTCACCCAGGCTCAGGGTACTGGAAAAGCAGCTGCCAAAGCGTCGTCTTCCCTGGTATCAATGTCAGACAAATCATCAGTCACTCCTTCCCTAGACCCACCATGTCCTCCTCCTGAGGAGTCCCCCGAACTGTTTCAGCACAGTGTTGGGTACATGCTCCAGGAGGATGCCCAGCGTTTCGAAGGGTCTGATGATGAAACCCAGCTAGAGGAAGGCAGTAGCGTGAGAGCAGACAGAGGGGATGCTCAAGAAGGACACCAATCTGGCAGTCATGTTCCAGCAGCTGCAGCATACTGCCAGATTGGCTCCAGTGATGAGGAGGGAGGGGATGATGAGGTCACTGACTCCACGTGGGTGCCTAATAGGAGAGAGGAGGAGGAGGAGGATGAGGAGGAGGCACATCTCCAACGAGGCAGGATGCCCTTTGGTGGCCAGCGTAAGGGCAGTACACCGACGGAATCACACCGCAGAGCTCCGCCTGTGCAGGGCGCTGCCTCTGCCCGTCATTCAAAAAGTTCTTTGGTGTGGGCCTTTTTTGAGGCTAGTGCATCAGATCGCACAGCTGCTGTTTGCAACATATGTCTCAAGCGTATATCGCGTGGCCAAAACATCAGCCGCTTGGGTACCACATGCCTGACCAGACATATGTTGACCTGCCATGCAGCTCGTTGGCAAGCCTACCTCAAAGACCCACACCAAAGAACAAAGCGGACCTCTCCTTGCACCGCATCAGCTGGGATCTCCAACCCCACTATAACTTCAGTCCTCTCTGAAACATGCACTGAGAGGAATGAAGGTGTAGAATTAGGTGTGTCACAGCCAAGTACTTGCGCCCACTCTGCTAGCAGTACACCGACGTCCGATTCTAGCAGGCAAATTTCCCTGCCCCAGCTGCTGGACCGTCGAAAGAAGTTCACTCCCAGCCATCCACATGCCCAGCGGTTGAATGCTAGCTTGGCTAAATTGCTAGCGCTTCAACTGCTGCCTTTTCAGTTGGTAGACTCGGCCCCCTTCCGTGAGTTTGTGCAATGTGCAGTTCCTCAGTGGCAGGTTCCCAAACGCCACTTTTTCTCACGGAAGGCTATTCCGGCTCTCTACCGGCATGTGGAAGGCAATGTCTTGGCCTCGCTGGACAGGGCGGTCAGCGGTAAGGTGCATATTACCGCTGACTCATGGTCCAGCAGGCATGGACAGGGACGTTACCTTTCTTTCACGGCCCATTGGGTCACTCTTTTGGCAGCTGGGAAGGATTCAGGACAAGGTGCAGTAGTGTTGGAGGTTGTCCCACCGCCACGCCTCCAAAATGCTACTACTGGTTGTGACACACCTCTCTCCTCCACCCCCTCCTCTTCTTCTTCCTCCATGGCCTCTTCCTGTGGTTTGTCCTATGAACCAGCGGTGCTCCGTAGCCGTTCACGGGGCTACGCAAGCACGCAGGCAAAAAGATGCCATGCCGTGCTTGCGCTGGTGTGTTTGGGGGACAGAAGCCACACTGGGGCAGAGGTCCTGTCTGCTCTGCAGGGCCAGGCCGAGAGGTGGTTGACGCCACGCCAGCTTAAGCCAGGAATGGTGGTTTGCGACAATGGCACCAACCTCCTCTCCGCCCTCCGACAGGGACAACTGACCCATGTGCCCTGTGTGGCTCACGTCCTTAACCTGGTGGTGCAGCGCTTCTTGGGCAGGTACCCGGGCTTACAGGATGTCCTGAGGCAGGCCAGGAAAGTCTGTGTGCATTTCCGCAGATCTTATAATGCCAGTGCTCGCCTGGCTGAGCTGCAAAAGGAGTTGAACCTGCCCAAGAACCGCCTTATATGTGACATGCCCACCAGGTGGAACTCAACGTTGGCCATGCTGCAGCGGCTGCACACGCAGCAGAGGGCCATCAATGAGTACCTGTGCGACTACGGCACCAGGACAGGGTCAGGGGAGCTTGGTTTTTTTTCTCCACGCCAGTGGGGCATGATCAGGGATGCATGCACTGTCCTGGCACCATTTGAGGAGGCCACGAGGATGGTGAGCAGTGACAGTGCATGCATCAGTGACACTGTACCTCTTGTCCACCTGTTGGAGCACACGCTGCGTGGAATAATGGACAGGGCACTTGAGGCAGAACAGAGGCAGGAAGAGGAGGACTTCCTTGCCTCTCAAGGCCCCCTTTACCCAGACAGTGTTCCTTCTGTCCCACCCATCGCACAGGAAGAGGAGGAGGAGGAGGAGGAGGAGGAGGATTGTGTCAGCATGGAGGTGGAGGCTGGCACTCAGCATCATCAGCAGCAGTCTTTTAGGGATGATTTACAGTCCCAAGAAACCAGTGGACTTGTACGTGGCTGGGAGGAGGTGGCTGCGGATCATGTCGTCCTTAGTGACCCAGAGGACTCCGGAGCGAATGCCTCAGCAAACCTACGCTGCATGGCCTCCCTGATCCTGCAAAGTCTGCGGAAGGATCCTCGTATTCTTCGGATCAAGGAGAGGGACCATTACTGGCTGGCCACTCTCCTTGATCCACGGTACAAGGGTAAGGTTGCGGACCTTATGTTACCGTCGCAGAGGGAGCAGAGGATGAGACAACTCCGGGAGGCCTTGCAGAAAGGTCTGTGCAACGCGTTCCCAGAGACTGGGAGGTTGCAAACTCCTGGTCCTGGACAACGAGTTGCTGAGGCTTCGGCCAGTCAAAGAAGGAGCGGTGGGGAAGGTGGCCGTCTGACCGATGCGTTCAGACAATTCTTTAGTCCGCAGCCCCAAAGTATGATCGGTTCCAGCAACCATCGCCAGCGTCTGATAAACATGGTGCAGGAATATCTAGGGGCAAGGTCAGACTTGGACACCTTCCCCACCGAAAATCCTCTGGCTTACTGGGTCTTGAGGATGGATCACTGGCCAGAGCTTGCACAGTATGCAATTGAGCTACTGGCCTGTCCTGCATCCAGCGTTCTTTCGGAACGCACATTCAGTGCTGCTGGAGGATTTGTCACGGATCACAGGGTGCGCCTGTCCACCGACTCGGTTGATCGACTGACTTTCATCAAGATGAACCAGTCTTGGATCACCACCAGCTACCACACACCTGATGCTGATATAACAGACTAATTGATTTTAACATGTCACATCCCTTCAAGACTGATGCTGATGCTGAGTGCCTGTGCTGTTATGTTGACTGGCTATCCTCCTCCTCCGAGTCCTCAATGATACGATTGATGATGATAGCTTGTAAGATCATTTTTGTTTATGGGTGCCGCCACCAGTGCCTAACGCCCAATTTTTCAGCCCCTGTTTAACAGGGGCGTGTAATTACAATTTTTGAAGCAATACTTTGCAACAGGGCTCATTGCTGTGCTCCAAGTACAGTATCTGTGAGGAGTTGCAGTGTTGTGCCACCAGTGCCTAACGCCCAATTTTTCAGCCACTGTTTAACACGGGCGTGTCATTACAATTTTTGAAGCAATACTTTGCAACAGGGCTCATTGCTGTGCTCCAAGTACAGTATCTGTGAGGAGTTGCAGTGTTGTGCCACCAGTGCCTAACGCCCAATTTTTCAGCCTCTGTTTAACAGGGGCGTGTCATTACAATTTTTGAAGCAATACTTTGCAACAGGGCTCATTGGTGTGCTCCAAGTACAGTATCTGTGAGGAGTTGCAGTGTTGTGCCACCAGTGCCTAAGGCCCAATTTTTCAGCCCCTGTTTAACAGGGGCGTGTCATTACAATTTTTGAAGCAATACTTTGCAACAGGGCTCATTGCTGTGCTCCAAGTACAGTATCTGTGAGGGGTTGCAGTGTTGTGCCACCAGTGCCTAAGGCCCAATTTTTCAGCCCCTGTTCAACAGGGGCATGTAATTACAATTCTTGATCTAATAATTCACAGCAGGGCCCATTGCTGCACCAACCAAGAGTAACTGTCAGGGCTTACAGTGTTGTGGCACCAGCACCACCATCAAAGGCCCAATTTTTACTACCACTGTTCAACAATTATATGTAATTAAAATTCCTGATATAATAGTTGACAGCAGGGCGTTCCAGCACCAACCAAGAGTAACTGTGAGTGCTTACAGTGTTGTGCCAACACCAACAACTAAGGGGCCTATTTCTGCAGAGTATATACGGCAGGTCCCTACTTTCAAACATCCAACTTACAAACGACTCCTACTTGCAAACGCAAGAAGACAACAGGAAGTGAGAGGAAATCTACCACTAGGAAGGAAAATTCTCTCCTGTAAGAATAAATATGGGAGAAAGGTGTCTCCTCTGTACTGATGCTTTATCAGCAATCCTTGTTTCAAGAAAAACACCACATTTCAAAAACAGTTGTCATTGGGACGGAAAGTGAGGTGAAATGTTCTGAACAGGGGCACAGACAGCAAAACAAATGTTACAGGGGTGATAACCCTTACCTATGTTTTCCAAAAAGTTTAAAAATAGATTTTTGGTCTGGAGCTACACTTCAACAATGTACCTGTTCAAAATTACAAACAGACTCTACATAAGAACAAACCTACAGTCCCTGTCTTGTATGCACCGCCTGTATAGGGCTGTTCAGAGTATATAGGGCCTTTTTTATTTTATGTGCGGGGTTCCCCTTAATATCCATACAAGACCCAAAGGGGCTGGTAATGGGCTGGGGTAGGGGGGGGGTCATGGGGTAGCTATGCCATTTTTCTTAAAGAATTTCATCCATATTACCGGGACCAGACATTACATTAAAGCCGCAAGCAGTTTTAAATGGCTTTTTTTTCCTTTAGAAGTGTCATTTTGTGCAGGGACAGTTCTAAACACGGGAAACACGTGGCACTTCACAGGCATACTTTAGACACCCCCCAGGTACGATATTTAAAGGAATATTTGACTTTTTTTTTTTCACTTTATGCATCATTAAAATGACTGCTCCCGAAAAACGACCGTTTTTAAAACTTCTTTTTGCATTGATACATGTCCCCTGGTGCAGAACCCGGGTTCCCAAACCCTTTTTAGGACAATAACATGCATAATAGTTGTTATAATTAGCACTTTAGAATTCGAACGTTCGCATCCATTGTATTTAATAGGGTTCTAATGTTCGTTCGAACTTTCGGTCCGTTCGCGGGTTCTGGTGCGAACCGAACCCGGGGGTGTTCGGCTCATCACTACTCACAAGCAACTATGAGACGGGAGCGCATCTTCTGGTAAAACAAGCCTTCATAATGGAGAGAGCACATTCGTCACGCTCATAAATATTTCATCGTTTAAATGTTCTGCATTGAATTCTTCGTTAGAATGTTACATTAATCAAAACGAGAGACCTTCTTTTGCTGCTGATATTCACACAGAGTTCTGCCTTATTTTTAACCTTTTTCATGCTGCTCTTTATAAGATTTATGTGTATTATATCGTGCAAGTTTTTAGGAATAATTTAAATGGTTAGATTTTTCAAAATGATGTTAATTATAATTTCTCAATGTTTTGATAGCGATCTCACATTTAATTTTCTAATCTATATTTTTAAAATTTCACACCATGTTTTTGAGCTAATCAGATTTAGTTATTCTTTTGGGGGGGTGATATCTGTGCCTTTTATTGTCAGTCAAATGTATCTGCTTACTCCAAAGCTTTTTTTTTTTAATTTAAAAATACACATAGTCAAGTATGAACTTAAACAAAAAACACATTTATTCATGTTTATAAATTAAATAAAGAGAAGGCAGCGCTGGAGAAGCTGCTGCCATTTGTGCATCCCAGGGACCCCAGAGCACACACCAACCCTGTGTGGACACTAAAATTGGGAGCTTGAGAAGGCCCACATTTCAGAACACAATCTGATGCTGGCCTCCCAGAGGTCAGGAACAGCAGCAGGTGAGATATATGTCCCAAGTGTGTGGTACTACAACAGGCTGCCTTCTGTCCGACCAGTGCGACCACAATGAAGCAAGGCCATCACTTCCTCTTCTTCCTGGCAACCTTCCCTGCAGCCTTTCCTGAAGCCTTTCCTGAAGCCTTTCCTGCAGCCTTTCCTGCAGCCTTCCTTCTTCGTTTAGCTGGAGGCTGGCCCACTGGAGGGGTACTCCTGTCAGGAGGAGGAGGTGGAGGTGTAGCAGAAGGGGGTGGGGCAGAAGAAGAAGGTGGAGGTGTAGCAGAAGGGGGTGGGGCAGAAGGTGGAGGTGTAGCAGAAGGGGGTGGGGCAGAAGGTGGAGGTGTAGCAGAAGGGGGTGGGGCAGAAGGTGGAGGTGTAGCAGAAGGGGGTGGGGCAGAAGGTGGAGGTGTAGCAGAAGGGGGTGGGGCAGAAGGTGGAGGTGTAGCAGAAGGGAGTGGGGCAGAAGGTGGAGGGGTAGCAGAAGGGGGTGGGGCAGAAGAGGAAGGTGGAGGTGGAGGTTGAGGTTGGGTCAGTTGGGCCACCTCACATATGGCGGTATTGGGGGTAATTTGCTCCATCACCCCCTTGTTGAGCAAGGTGATGAGCAGGGGTTCGCATAGGAGGCGTTGCTCCATGCTCATCACCTTGAACTTAGCCTCCACTAGGCCGGCAATGGCCTCTTCAGGGGATGTGGGCTCCTTGAGGGTGGCATGGGCCTCTTTAATAAGGGCCATTGCTGCGTCACTGGTGGTCCTGTCCCTCCTGCCTCTTTTGTGAAGCCTGATGGGAGGCACCTGGGATCTGGTGCTTCTCCTTTGCCCTGCCACCTCCTGTCTGCCACTGGGCCCTGCCACCTCCTGGCTGCCACTGGGCCCTGCCACCTCCTGGCTGGTACTGGGCCCTGCCACCTCCTGGCTGCCACTGGGCCCTGCCACCTCCTGGCTGGTACTGGGCCCTGCCACCTCCTGGCTGCCACTGGGCCCTTCCTCCTCCTGCCTGACAGTTTCCAGACCCTCCTCCTGGCTGATTTCATCCTGTGTATGAAAAAGAAACATAGTTTAATATGTTGGTTTAATCTTTGCCTCAAACTTTGTAATCCTGATGGAAGCAATTAGAATGTAAATGCATAAATCCTTGCTTTAAATTTACCACTACATCAGCTTGACTATTTACCACACAATTAAGTGCAGAATAATGTCTACAGATCATGATTTCACTTGTGGAATACAAAATAATGTATGTTTCTCATCCTGACATATTTGGGAAACATTAATTTTATCCCACTACATTTTCAGTTAATACTATACCTGGCTCCAGATGGACAAATCAGGATCATCCAGGATGGCTGCCTCCTCTTGCTCCAGAGAAGGCTCAGGTTGGCTGCAGGGAAGTCTGGGGGGAAGAGTGGAGAGTGATGGCCTTGGCTCAATGTGGTCATCCAGGAAGGACATCCTGCTGTAGTACCACAAAACCGGGACATAAACATCATCTGCTGCTGCTCCTGACCTCTGAGAAGCCAGCACCTTAGAGCGTTCAGTCCTGTAGGTACCTCTCAAGCTCCCAATTTTAGTGTCCACTTGTTTTGCTGTGGCTGTGGGCACCTTGGTATGCACAAATGGGAGCAGCTTCTCCAGCGCTGCTTTTCTCACCCCTTTTTTTTTATGGATGGGGTTTTTGGTCTCCCACAGAGCCGGCAGCTCCCTTACCCGGTCAATAAATTCCGCCAGGAACTCTTTGTCGCTAATAAAGACATTCATATTGTATCTGCAAGTAAAATAATTTATATTTAAATAATGTGAGGCAAACAGTCTAACCTCCTTCACATCCTAGTCACCATATATATCCTCCACCAATCTCAAGACAGTATAGGCCCACAATTTTTACAAGTCTCACAAAATCACATACCTTCGTTCGCACGTCCGTCACTTGAACTCCTCTCTCCGCACACCGAACGTACTATAGTCACATGTGTGTTTGCTATATACACACCACGCATGCGTCCAAATTCGAACACGTCGCTCCGCACACGTCGCCCGCCCATGACGTTCTAACTAACATCTTTTCCCCGCCCCTTCTCTTTCGGCGCGCAGACAGATATGGCGGAGTTACAGCAGGTGTCTGATAATTCCGCAACTAGCGAGGAGACAAGCCCGGAGACCGAGGACACGTCACGATCAAGGAGGAGATTCAAGGCATCGAATATGTCTTTGGCGGAGATGGCGGAGATGGTGGACATCTTGGTCAAGGCTGATTATGATGCCAAGCATGGGCCGTATAGCAAACCAAATAGAAGGAAGGCCAAAATCCTCACTAAAGTTGTGAAGAGTCTGAGGGCGAAGTTCGGGGTGAAACGCTCAAATGAGCAGCTCAGAAAGAGGTGGTCAGACCTCAAACTGAGGGAGCCAGACCAGTTGAGGAGCATAAAGAGGATGCTCGCTAAAAGTAAGTAAAATGACGACCTTTCTGCTATTAATCTTTTTAGAAACTGACCTTTTTTTTTTTTTTTTCATATTGGACTCCCTTCCAAAATGTAATATTTTGAACTAGGTTGGGCACAGTAATCGTTCGTTACGTTACCGACACTTCGTTCGGCCACTATCCGCGGTTTTGGCTTATTTAAGACCCCCAAAAGTAATTAGACATCTGCCATTTTTGATCAAGTATTGTGGCTAATTTTTAAGTCTAGATGATGTGTTTGTAAGGAGAATGAAATGCAAACTTTAATCAGTGTAAAGGAGAGGACACTCAGCAGCTGCTTCCACATCTGTACTTTGGAGCACTATAGTGTGGGCCACCAGACCCGCCTTTTTTGGGTGTCCCACACAGGTGCATCAGAGTTTATTTGTGGTGCCTCCATGTCCAAAAAATTACATCCAAATGTGAATACTAAACATATTTGGGGTCATAAATAATGCATTTTTCTTTAAATTCCGCACAAACGCACACTTGTACCCCACTTCCAAACAATTTAGCCTGTTTTAAGTTTAAAAATGAGATTTTTACAGTGTGATAAATAGACCTTTGGTTTTATTCTCATAGGGGAGAGAAGACTGGGAGGAGGACACTCCAGGGAGCACATGCACCCCACAACTTCCAAGCAACCCCAAACTCCCAAAGATCCACAACCGAAAGATGTGCAGGAAGTTGAGGTGGAGGAAGGAGAAGTGCAGGAAGGAGAGGTGGATGACGTTGTGGATCTGGTCACCACAACAGGTCAGTATCTGACACCACAGCTTAAGGTAAGCGAGGTAGGCCTGCAGAGTTTTATTAATTTTTTTTTATGGTTTTTAGGGGATGGAAATGTTGTGAAGGATAGCACACCGTTCTCTGCTGACAGTGCCCTCCGCCTCATCCAGCAAGTGATGGAATGTAGCACGGAACTGGACCTAATTAAACAAAGAATCCATGTGATGGAACAAACATTTAAAGACATTCTCGATGTTTTGGGGAGAATTCAATAAGCCATCCAAACACATTTGTTTTTACATGTTTGTTTTTATATTTTTACTAATTTTTTGAGTAACAAAGCAGCCAAAAATTGAATATGCACACAGTGTGTGAACATGTGCTATCTGCCATCAGGGGATATCCATGTACGTCTTTTGTGGGTGCAACCCCTTCCTCGTATCAAAAGTCGGTGAACTGAGGAAGGGGATGCACCCCCAAAACACGTCCATTGATCACCCCTGATGGCAGATAGCACTTGTTGACAATAGGGATCAGGATTGTAAACTTCCTATTTGCAAAAAATTAAAAATGTGTGCATATTGAATTTTTGGCTGGGCAAGGGGTGGCAGGACCCCATATTAGGACGGGCACATAGAGACATAGTTTGTGTAACTGAATGTCTCAGATTGCTCAGAGGTATCCAATGTTGTCATTTTAGAAATGCAAGTGGTATTTTTGTATTTTCATAAGCCAAAATTTGCCGGGTTGTGGCCAGGCCAACCCCAAAGTAAAAAAAAAAAAAAAGTGCAGAGAGTAAAATATTTGACCACAAACAACGTGTAGCTTCTTTTTATAATACTCTCTAAGCTTATTTGGTTCTTTTGTAAGGTAACATAGTGAAATTGGTTGTTATTTACTAAAGTAAAATACACTTGCCACTACAAATGCACAAAGACAAACTAGGAGACAGGAAAGAACAAATAATTAAAGGTTTAAACAAGATTTTTATTGGGATACTTAGACATAGGCTGGCATAGGAATTGCCCCCCTACCCGTGAAATACTCCATGTATTTGTCCCGAACCACACGGGCATTTTGGGGGGGCAAGCCAAGACGGGCAGATTCCAGGCCCGGAAGGGGATTTGCAGGGGAAAGTCCAGCCTCTGGCAAAACTGAGGCCATATACGAATTAGATTTTTGGCTCAGAAAGTTGTGTAGCACACAGCAGCATAACACTACATAGTTTATTTTGTAGTCCGCCAAGTGGATGGAAGTCATAAAAAGGCGGAACCGGCTGGCCATTATGCCGAAGGCATTTTCAACGACTCTTCGGGCCCTGGCCAGCCGGTAATTGAACACACTCTTCTCTGGGGTCAGGGTCCTCTGTGGAAATGGCCTCATAAGATGCCGTCCGAGTCCGAAGGCTTCATCAGCCAAGAAAACAAAGGGGAGTCCTTCAATATTCCCTGCATCCGGTGGCAATGCAAGGTCGTCACTCTGGAGACGGAGGGAAAACTCCGTCTGGATGAAGGATCCCCCATCGGACATCCGGCCATTCTTCCCTACATCAACATAGAGGAATTCATACCGTGCTGACACCACCGCCATCAGCACAATGCTATGAAACCCCTTGTAGTTGTAGTAGTAGGACCCAGAACGGGGTGGCGGCACGATGCGGACGTGCTTCCCGTCTATGGCACCACCGCAGTTGGGGAAGTCCCACCGCGTGGCAAACTCCGATGCCACAGTCTGCCATTCCTGTGGCGTGGAAGGAAGCTGTGGAGTGAAACAAGATGAAATAATATTAGAAAAACAAAGGCATACATTACAAGCAAATTCTAAACCAAAAAATTAGAGACCAACATCAATCTAATTATACGTTTATTAAGGTGTGTAAAAAAAGTATAATGGAAGGCTCATTTATCATATTCATCACCACCTCTGATGGGCCATTACTAAATTATTTTGGGGGGGGGGGAGATGTGTTTGGCCACAGGATAGCATTGCAGTGGCGGTGCGTCCAGAGTGGGCGCTGGAGCACTGTCCCCTCTCTCCTGTGCCCATCACTCAGAACAATACATAGGTTCATGCGTTGCATGAACCTATGTATTGTCTATGCCGCACACTATTCAGGTGGATGGCCTCTTGTAAAGCGACCGACATATGAATAATTGCGTCATTTAGGGGGTTAAAATTGCAGAGCAGAAACAGGTATTAAAAAAGTCTTGCAAATTACAACCTGAGGGATGTAATTGGCTTCCTCAAAGAAAAATCGGGGACGCAAGGAGGGGGCATTCCTTGTGTAAACACTGACAGGCTGCTCTGGCAATCATGTTCACCAAGTCTGTTTAATGGTAACATGATTGGCTGATGCAACATGAAGGGAAGGAGAAGACATCAAGGACAGAAGAAGGATGGCGCTGACCACAAGAAGGTAAGTGCAGGGCTGGGGGGAAACTGGCTGCATTAGAGGGGACTAAATGGCTGCATTGGAGGGGACAACTGGGGGCGTTTATTAGGCAACAGAGCAAAAAAGGAGGAAGTTTATTTCCGAAATTGGGGTTGGAACCCCCCAACATTTGGAGCAACAGGCGCCCCTGCTGGAAAAGTTAGTGAGGGGAAATATTTAGGGAGGATAAAAAAGGGGCAATCTAAAGCTTCCAACATGCATGGGGACAAAGGGGACATTCTCAGCATATTACAATCATGGTAATTAGGGAAGGATGAAAGAAATACAATACATTAGCATACATGTAATACATAAAATGTGATGTTAAGGGAGAAAACTTACCCTAATATAGTCCTCCTGCAGGACTTGTATAATAGCAGAACAGGTGTCTGGGATTATGAGGCCCAGAGCCTGGGGGGAGATGCCTGTGGTGAACTTCAAGTCCTGAAGACTTCTCCCTGTCGCCAGGTAACGCAACGTGGCGATGAGCCTCTGCTCAGCACTGATGGCTTCCCGCATAACGGTGTCCTTCCTGGTAATATAGGGGGACACCAAAGCCAACAGTTCCTGAAAAACGGGGTCAGACATCCTCAGAAAATTCCTGTAGTCCTCAGGATTATTCTCGACGATCTCCCGCACCAGAGGCATGTGGCAGAATTGGTCCCGCTGGAGCAACCAATTCTTGGTCCATGAACTCCTCCTCACACCATTCATGGACTGGTCTTGGTCCAAAACAAGCAGACCAACACCAAGCGCACGCACAGCACGAACTCGACGACGAGAACGTCCAGGCGACATGGCTAGGAAACGGTCGTCTAATCAGAACGTACAGAACAGAACGCACTTTAGAACAGCAAGGCCTATGAATAACGAACTGAAATTCAGAAACGAACAGGCAATAACGCACTGTAAAACAGATACGACCTGCCTAGACGCCCTGAAAGTCAAGATACGAACCCACAAGCACAAACTGAACCGCAGAAAACGATCTGAAAAGTACGAAGACTGAAAAGCGCGAATCGTCTCTTCCCAAACTTTTACTTCACACGCGGTAACACGAGATCAGCAAAAGCAGCCCAAGGGGTGGCGCCAAGAAAAAAGATCTTCCCCTTTATAGTGCCGTCGTACGTGCTGGACGTGAGCGCAGAGAACCACGAGGAAATTGGAAAATGACAGTGTGTACGCATAGAAAGCTTGACGAGAAAATCGACAAGCTTAACAAGAATCTCGTCGAAAAAAACGACGTGTTTTTTACGACGAGAAAATCGGTCGTGTGTACGAGGCCTAACTCTCCTTTTTTCTTTGTTCATCCCCCTTTTTTCCTCTCCCATCCACATATTCTCAATTTTTATTACTTCTCTTACTCCTTAGTGGGGGAATTGGGATCAGTGGCAGTGCTGGGGTGTTTTGATCAGCCAACTTAGGTGCTCTAATGAAGGTCATCTGCTGATCTGAGAACTGTAGTGGGGTCTTTTATTGGCAACTACAATTACAGGTAGTGTTACTCACTGTGCCTCCGGATTCACGGTGTCGCCGACTTTGTGGTGTCTCCTAGCAGTTACACCTATGCTGAAATCAGGAGATAGGGTCTCCTCCAGCCCCTCCCACTTCACATTCCTCACCAGTCAGCTGACCTCTACTCTCTGCCCCCCAGCAATGATGTGAACTGAATGGGCAGATGCAAAGAGGTTGAGTGGGCGGCCACGGGCTCCAGGAACAGCCCAGCTGGGCGGCCGCGAAAAGGCTGGGAGAGCGGTGCGGGCTTCAGGAACAGCCCAGGATTTGGTGACCCCTGGCAAATTGTCATTGGAACCCCAGGTTGAGAACCACTGATATAAGGTGACACATTTGACAAAATAAAACAGTCCTGCTTAAGACATTTGACACAAAGGAGGATTTAGATGGAATGGTATCCTAAACCTCCACTAGCAGGGTCTGCATAAGACTTTTAATGGGGCTAATCACAAATGGCATGTCGTAAATAGTGTGCAACAACAACTAAGGAACTCACATCTTACTCAGGAAGATGACAGGCTCAGAGAGGTCGGCTGACAGAGGTCCGAGTGAAGAGCTGCAAGAACTGGAAGGAGAGAGCCTGAGGAGTGGAACAGTGAGGAGGCTCAGGTATGGTGGGAGAACAATGCCTAGGAGATGTCCCAATGCTTTCCCGCCACACTGCTGACCGTCCAGGTTTGTCCTGTGTTAGTGCCTGCACACAGCAAACCCCGGAAGCTGTGCACCTGTTCTTCACTCCAGGTCAAGATTTCCATAAATTCCCGCTCTACTGATGTTAGGCTCTCCCCTTCCAGTCACAGTGCTGGCAGCTCTGCCAGTTATCTCCCTAAACTTGCCTGTCACTATCAGTCAAACATTGGCACTTAGAATGGCAGATCAATTAATTAACCCCTGTGACTGTGAAAATGAATTGCCCACTAGGGTTTAACGGACCCGAACTGTAAAGTTCGGGTCCGTACGGAAATTTTGGGTTTTTGGGTCCCGGACCCGAACCTAAACAATTGACTGTATGTTTGGGTTCGGGTCCAATGTTCGGCAATATGCATGTAAAGTCGCGCTTGTTTCCCGTGCTTAGAACTGTCCCTGCACAAAGTGTCATTTCTGAAGGAAAAAAAGTCATTTAAAACTCACTTGCGGCTATAATGAATAAAAAAAGCGTAGGGGTTCCCCCAAATTCAATTACCAGGCCCTTCAGGTCTGGTATGGATATTAAGGGGAACCCTGCCGCAAATGAAAAAAAACATGCGTGCGGTTCCCCCAAATATCCATACCAGGCCCTTCAGGTCTGGTATGGATTTTAAGGGGAACTCCACCCCAAATAAAAAAAAAAAAATTGGCGTGGAGTACCCCCAAAAATCCAGATCAGACCCTTTATCCGAGCACGCAATCTGGCAGGCAGCAGGAAAAGAGGGGGAGACGAGACAGCGCCCCCCCCCTCCTGAACCGTACCAGGCCACATGCCCTCAACATTGGGGGGATGTCCCCATGTTGATGGGGACAAGGGCCTCATCCCCACAACCCTTGCCCAGGGGTTGTGGGGGTCTGCGGGCGGGGGGCTTATCGGAATCTGGAAGACCCCTTTAACAAAGGGGACGCCCAGATCCCCCCCCCTATGTGTACCCCTACCATTTCACAAAGAAAGTGTAAAACATTGTAAAAAAAAATACACAGACACCGTTGGGAAAGTCCTTTATTAAAAATAAAAAATAAAAAAAAAACATTCCAGCGATGAAATCCAGTGTCCCACGGCGATCCGATGTCCGGCGCTGTCCACACGAAATGTCATTGGCTGAGCCTGAGCGGACCTGATGGGGAACTTCCTCCGCAGTGTAATAAATGAATAGACCCGCCCCATCTAAAGTTCCCCATCAGGTCCGCTCAGCAAATGACGTAGGTGTAAGGCTGAGGACCTGATGCGGAACGTGAGAAGGGGCGGGTCTATTCATTTATTATACTGCGGCGGAAGTTCCCCATCAGGTCCGTTCATCGAATGACGTAGGCGGGGTCTGACATACGAGGGGATGGACCTGATTGGGAACTTCCTCCACAGTTTAATACATGAATAGACCCGCCCCTTCTCACGTTCCGCATCAGGTCCTCAGCCTTACACCTACGTCATTGGCTGAGCGGACCTGATAGGGAACTTTAGAAGGGGCGGGTCTATTCATTTATTACACTGCGGAGGAAATTCCCCATCAGGTCCGCTCAGGCTCAGCCAATGACGTTTCGTGTGGACAGCGCTGGATTTCATTGCTGGAATGTTTTTTTTTTTTTTTTTCATTTTTTTATTTTTAATAAAGGACTTTACCAACGGTGTCTGTGTATTTTTTTTTACATTTTTTTACACTTTCTTTGTGAAATGGTAGGGGTACAATGTACCCCATTACCAATTCACATAGGGGGGGCCGGGATCTGGGGGTCCCTTTTGTTAAAGGGGTCTTCCAGATTCTGATAAGCCCCCTGCCCGCAGACCTCCACAACCACCAGGCAAGGGTTGTGGGGATGAGGCCCTTATTCCCATCAACATGGGGACATCCTCCCCATGTTGAGAGCATGTGGCCTGGTACGGTTCAGGAGGGGGGGGGCGCACTCTCGTCCCCCCCTCTTTTCCTGCGGCCTGCCAGGTTGCGTGCTCGGATAAAGGGTCTGGTCTGGATTTTTGGGGGTACTCCACGCCATTTTTTTTTAATTTGGGTTGGAGTTCCCCTTAAAATCCATACCAGACCTGAAGGGCCTGGTATGGATATTTTGGGGAACTGCACGCATTTTTTTTTTAAATTTGCGGCAGGGTTCCTCTTAATATCCATACCAGACCTGAAGGGCCTGGTAATTGAATTTGGGGGAACCCCCACGCTTTTTTTTTTTAATCAATGACTTCTCTATGTATTGCCGGGAGCCGACAATTCATTATAGCCTCAAGTGAGTTTTAAATGACTTTTTTTCCTTCAGAAATGACACTTTGTGCAGGGACAGTTCTAATCATGGGAAACAAGCGCGAATAGTCCTCAGAAGTTCGGGTCCCCATTGACTTCAATGGGGTTCGGGGTCAAGTTCGGGTCAAGTTCGGTCCCGAACTCAAACTTTTTCCCAAAGTTCGGCCGAACCCGAACATCCAGGTGTCCGCTCAACTCTATTGCCCACCCCTGTTGTAGGAGCAGTGGCGTCACTAGGGTTGGTGTCACCTGGTACGGCAAAACATGGTGTCACCCCCCCTCCTGTCTATCCTGCCCAGCGCCCTCCAGGCAGCGCACAGTCACGAGGCGCACCCCCAAATGACCCCTGTAAATTAAAGTATAGGGTGGTATTGGGCTGGCTGGAGCGATATAGGGCAGGTTGGGGTAATATAGGGCAGGTTGCAGTGGTATAGTGCAGTCTGGGGTGGCATAGGGCAGGTTGGGGTTGTATAGGGAAGGCTGGGGTGGTATAGAGCAGGTTGGGGTGGTATATGGCAGGCTGGGTGGCATTGGGCAGGTTGGGGTTATATAGGGCAGGGTGTGATGGCATAGAGCAGGTTGCAGTGGCATAGGGCAGGTTGGGGTGGTATAGAGCAGGTTGGGGTGGTATAGAGCAGGTTGGGGTGGTATATGGCAGGCTGGGTGGCATTGGGCAGGTTGGGGTTATATAGGGCAGGGTGTGATGGCATAGAGCAGGTTGTGGTGGCATAGGGCAGGTTGGGGTGGTATAGGGAAAGCTGGGGTGGCATAGGGCAGGGTGCGGTGGTATAGAGAAGGCTGGGGTGGCATAGGGCAGGGTGCGGTGGCATAGGGCAGGGTGGGGTGGTATAGAGCAGTTTGCGTGGCATACAGCAGGTTGCAGTGGCATAGGGCAGGCTGGGGTGACATAGGGCAGGTTGCGGTGGTATAGGGAAGGTTGGGGTGGCATAGGGCAGGGTGCGGTGGTATAGGGCAGGCTGGGGTGGTATAGGGTAGGCTGGGGTGGCATAGGGCAGGTTGCAGTGGCATAGGGCAGGTTTCGTGTCATAAGGCAGGTTGCGGTGGCATAAGGCAGGCTGGGGTGGTATGGTGCCAGGTTAGGACTCCATCATGGGGTGCAAGGTGGTCTGCTGCTGCTAGACAAAGCTATAGATTATATATAGATATTATGTAATATAGCTGGTCCATCCGCCCCTCCCCCCACCAGTCCAGCTAACTCAACTACTGTGCCTATTATATGTAATATAATATATCTGTGTCCAGCATCACCCCCCCCCCCCCATTATCATCATCAGACCAGCTCAGGGTGGGGGTGTCTCAGTCAGCTAATATAAATTATATAGTCAGTGTTGTCTGTCTGATAATGGGCGGGGGGGGGGGGGGTGATGCTGGATATAGATATATTATATTACATATAATAGGCACAGTAGTTGAGTTAGCTGGACTGGTGGGGGGAGGGGCGGATGGACCAGCTATATTACATAATATCTATATATAATCTATAGCTGTGTCGCAGCAGGCCACCTTGCACCCCCCCCTTCATTATCATACAATACAGGTCAGGGCGCCAGACAGACTGAGTCCTCCTCCCACACTAGCTAGTAGCTCTGCCTCTTACAATGGCAACCGCCCCCCCCCCGCTCCCCACACACACACACACCTACCTCATCTTGTGCTTGTGCTCGGGAGTCGGGCCGGCGGTGGAGACCCCCCCCCCACCTGTTCTGGAGTCTTGACTGGAGAGGAGGAGGGCTGGGCAGCGACCCTCACAGCGTGCAGCCGGAGAAAGTTGTGTGTGACGTCACATCATCACAATGCAGTGTGATGATGTGACAGGCTGACGCTCTGTAGGGTAGGGAGGGAGGAGGAAGAAGAATAAGGAACCGGAGGACACACACACACCAGGCGCGGCGGCGCTGGAAGTGTTGTTCCAGCCCAGCGGGGTGAAGTTGCTGAATTAAAGTGTCAGCTGTAAAAAAAAAAAAGTCAAAAAAAAAAAAAAAAATTTTTTTTCTCACCGTCGGAAGGGTGTCACCCCTCTAGCGGGTGTCACCCAGGTGCGGACCGCACCCCCCGCACCCCCCTAGCAACGCCTCTGTGTAGGAGTAAATCTCTGTTACACTACTTTGGACGTGGCAGCAAGTGATACAGACATTTTTTAAAGGTCAAAATTGCAAAAGCGGATGCTGTGGACAGTGTGTGTTTTTCAGTTAAACACGTTGTAGCAGCTTCCACGCGTGTGTAAAGTTTGGCTGCTTCGATAACCTTCCCCAATAATGATCAATCTGTCTGCTTAGTCCAATGATCTGGAAAGGTGAGGCAGAGTGTGTAATCACTGCAATGGCAGTTTACTTGTATGTCTTTTAACTGTATACTTAGCTTTCTGCCTTTAAAGTGTTACTAAACCCAGGATCCTGCATTCACTATATCTGGTCTCAAACAGTACACAGAACATGGAAATGCAATTACTTTAGTAAATATAAACTGCTAAATACCCTTTCTCATCAGCAGTATATAGCAGTCTTGTGACTTCTATTAGTGTCTGGTTAAAGCTTGTAGGATGAGTTTTCATTCTCCTCTGACTGTCCTATGAGGCTGTAGGACCCCTGACCCTCTGTCTGGACAGTGCTGATTGGCCCTGTGCTGATCACATACACCCTCCCAAGAACAAGAAAAAAAAAAAAAAAACTTTCTAGCAATACACACCAAAAGTTAGTATGTGCAGAGTGCCTCCAAGGCTCTGTTCTATCAGGAGATGGATTGGGGACAGTAAAAGAAGGGGACAATCAGAGAAGACAGGATCAAACAGCCTTTTTACACAATGCTGAGGATTAACCCCTTAAGTTCCACAGTGAGTATAACAAGCATGCTTTACTGCATATACAAACTGATTTTACTGTTGTGGGTTTAGTAACCATTTAAGTACAGCTGTAATTATAATGAAGGGTCCTATGACCACTACAAAATACATTAAAATCTTTATGATTAAAAAAAAAATTGTGCCTACCTTCCCTATTGTTCTCCTTTGCAGCATGTTCTGCAAACCGCCAAGAGCACTTTAAGCTAAAAATACAACTAAACTTGATTTTGACTGCAAGTTGCTGGGAAAGTCTCTTCCTTGTATACTGTCTGCTGTGCGCTCAAGCAAAAAATATTCATGATTTTTTTCCCTGTCACAACACCAGCCTCCTTCCTTACTTCTCCTCGGGTGAAATTCACCGGGGACAATGACTCAGAGAACCAGGACGCTGCCATCCATCGACTGATGATATCTTCATGTACATTTGCTAATCCTGCCAACCTGCTCCATTTAGCGAAGAATCATGCGATTTCTAAGTGTCATTTTGTAGCAAGACAAGAAAAAAGGCAGTCCATCATATTGTAGAATGGTGTCATCCTTCCACTTGTCTACTAAGAAATCCTGCATTGTTACAGAGTTTATTGTACATGGTCCTACTTTTTGTTTATATAAATTACTTTAGACTATAATTTCATTCCTTATAAGTTTGTGTGTATGTAATTTTTTTTGTCTGGTGTTACAGAGGTGCCTAAAATGCATCCACTGCCTCATTTTTTTTTCCCTTTTAGTTTTGTATAGAGTTGAGAAGTATTAGGCTACTCTCACACTGGGACGCCCGTCTGCTAGCGCTAAAACACCGTTCGTTTTGGCACTTTTCGGCCGATAGCGGGGTGCTTTTTACCATAATTTTTTTTTGTAAAAAGTCCTGTTTTGCGCTGCTTTCAAAGTGCTTTCAAGGCACTGCCCATTCATTGCAATGGGCAGGGCATTTTGGGAGCGCTAAATACAGCGCTCCCAACCCACCCCGAAGATGCTGCTTGCAGGACTTTTCGTAACGTCCCGCAAGCGCACCGTCCAAGTGTGAAAAGATGCACTGCAATGAATGGGAGGTTCTTTTCAGAGGCAATTTCTAGCGCTAAAGGGCCTGAAAACCGCCTCAGTGTGAAAGTAGCCTAAGGCCCCTTTCACACTGGGCGGGAGGTGCAGTGGTGGTAAAGCACCGCTATTTTTAGCGGCGCTTTAAAGACGGATTTTCGGCGGTATTCGGCCACCTGTGGTGTGGCTTTACCCCCCGCTAGCGGCCGAAAAAGGGTTAATGCCGGCGGTATAGCCGCGGTGTCCCATTGCTTTCAATGGGCAGGAGTGGTGGTGGAGCAGTAAACACACCGCTCCTTCATCGCTCCAAAGATGCGGCTAGCAGGACTTTTGGAGCAGTCCTGCTAGGGCACCGCTCCAGTGTGAAAGCCCTCGGGCTTTCACACTGGAGAAACAGCAGCCGCTGTTTCAGGTCAGTTTGCGCAATAGTGCCTGCAAACCGCCCCAGTGTGAAAGGGGTCTTAGAGCTTCTGTCAGTTCTTCATTGCTGTTTAAAGCTAGCCATAGATGGATTGAAGTTTAGCTGGTTCAGCAGGGACTGGCCTAAATTTGATCCATTTGTGGCCAGCCTAAGTCCCTGTTGGGGAGAGTTACCCTTTCTATTTGTCCTGGTAACCGTTGTAACTAGGACTCCAAATGTTTACAGTTGTCACTTGAACAGGATCTTCTAATGTGCACGCCATTTACAGTGACAAAGAAATAGTAAGGGAATTTGCCTCATTTTGGAGATATTTCCTCTCACTTCCTGTTGCGTCTCTCGCTAAGGAATTGAAGAGTCTCAGTGAGATACAGACAGCAGAAAAAAAACATCAGCTTTAACCATTCCCTTCTCTAATCTATGAACTTGCAGTGCACTTGTAGTGCAAAGTGGATTTGTCTTTAGATAAATAACCCCCATTGTGTTCTAATTTGGCACAACATTGTGCAGCAGGCAGTCACCAAACGGCCCCTTTGAAAGACAAATTTTTGCTACATCACCCTATTCAACTACTGGCCAAGTAAAGAATCTAGAACAAAGTCCAATCCAAGTCTACATACAGTGGGGGGGGGGGACTTGCGGCACCTATTAGAACAGTGGTCATCAACCCTGTCCTCAGGGCCCACTAACAGGTTTTATGTATTACCTTGGGGAGATGCAGGCTAGAATACTGCAATCACTGAGCAGCAAATGATATCACCTGTGATGTATTTCAGTTATCCTGCAAACCTGGCCTGTTAGTGGTCCCTGAGGACAGGGTTGATTACCATTGTATTAGAGCACATCTAGGAAAAATGGACCCCTAATGCCGCGTACACACGACCATTTTTCATGACGAGAAAAATGTCATTTTTTAATTTGGTCATTAAAAACGATCGTGTGTGGGCTCCAGAGCATTTTTTCACGACGTGAAAAATGGCCATTAAAATTTGGAACATGCTCTAATTTTTCTCGTCGTTTTTCTCGTCATGAAAAACGTCCGTGTGTAGGCTTTAACGACGTGAAAAAAATGCGCATGCTCAGAAGCAAGTTATGAGACGGGAGCGCTCGTTCTGGTAAAACTAGCGTTCGTAATGGAGATAGCACATTCGTCACGCTGTAACAGACTGAAGAGCACGAGGCTGAAAAGCACGAATCGTCTCTCAGCAAACTTTACTAACACGAGGATCAGCAAAAGCAGCCCAAAGGGTGGCGCCATCCAAATGGAACTTCCCCTTTATAGTGCCGTCATACGTGTTGTCGAACGTGTTGTACGTCACCGTGCTTTAATTGAGCATTTTTTTCCACGATAGTGTGTAGGCAAGACAGGCTTGAGAAGAATCACGTCGAGAAAAACGCTGTTTTTTTCAATGACATTAAAAACGGTCGTGTGTACGCGGCATTAGTCTCAGAGGGCCCTTTTGCAGCTGCGCAGTCTGCATAAAGTAAATGGTATGTCTGCCCCTGGCTGAAATACTAAGAAGAAAGCACAGCCCACATTTGTAATATGGCTTCCCCGCCAACATATATAAATACATTTTATACATAAACACCAGCCCTATAATACAATAAAACAATTGATATGAGTTTATACAGTAAGCTCACCTCCTTTATATGTATGTGTAAAATAATCTTATAAAACAGACTGAACTTCCCCTTCAAATGAGAAATAACGCCATTGTTTTAATGGATTGTGATGGAAGGGATGGCACGTAAATTTTTTACTGTTTTAGGAGAGCAAAGCTGTACTTCACATGTATAAAATGTGAAAAATGTGAACCTGGGCTTTGAAGTCTGGGGATTTCATACACTGATACACTTAATAATTTATGTTCTAAAATGCCTTTGTTCTTGTAGCCTTCCAGATGTAAACTGCTGCCGTCTCTGTGAAACAGATTAATGAACACTGTAAATTCTAGGAGAAGACAGTGGATGGAATCAGAGTGCGTATACATTATCGCCATGGAAACTGGCGCACACTGTTGTCTGCTCTCTAGTGATCAACCTTTGTTTTCTTACCTTACAGAATTAGTGTAACTTCCTCTGAAATAGTTAGAGGTGCCAGCACTGCTTTTATAATAGTCCCACAGAATGTCACTTTTTTGTGTATTGCAGAAAAAAGAAATAAAACAGATTGATAGATATAAAAGTGAATGACCATATCCTTAGATTGTAGCAATGTGATATTGATAGTCCTGTATTGATATGCTGGTCTAGCGATAGCTGTAAGAAATTACAGAAGAGGATCTTTGTTGAATAAAATTGTGCAAAGATCAATATATTTATTTTTATACAAGGTCTTTAATGACACTCCCTCCAATAAAAAAAAAATTGCTAGAAAAAGCAGCATTAGAAGTACACAGTAAAGCCTTCTTAAAACAAAATGTATTCACACGTCTCATTCCATCATATATCCCAAAATAAGAGGATATTTCATCATTTCACAACAGTGGACAAGCCAAGCCAATCATTGCTTTACACTCCACTGGTCAGATGCTTATTCAGAATTGGTGGCAGTGGCGGCTGGTGCTCTATTTTTTTTTGGGGGGGGTCGGGTGGTTTGTTTGCACGCCCCCCCCCCAAAAAAAAATAGAGCACCAGCCGCCACTGCCACCGGTCGGTCGGTCAGTCAAACCCCCCAACCCCCTGTTGCTTTGTTGATCAGCCAGACAAATTCAACACCACGCCCCCCCCCCCAAATTGCTTAACCGTCCATCTGCCCGTCAGCCCCACACTTACCCCATCCAGGTCGCGGGCAGCTTCAGCGGCTTCCCCCTGCGTATCCTCCTCAGTGCCTCCCCCCCTGCGTCCAGCCAATGTGGTCGCTTCTCCTCTTGGCCAAATGACCCACTTCCTGATTGGCCGGGAGAAGAAGCAAGAAGACAATACCAAATATTAATTCGCTATTGTCACACAACTGGGTGGGCTCAAGGCGCAGTGCTCTGCGCCCCAAGCCCACCATTTTTTAAGCCAATTAGAGCCTCAGGCTCTAATCACGTGCTTCAAACAAAAAAAAAACCCTACTGGCGCCCTGCATGTCAATTAGGGACGGGGTGCATGGATTAGGGGGTGGTGCCTCTGCGCCCCTAATGGAGCAGCCACCACTGATCGGTGGTCTAGTGTAAATACAGGCTAATATTATAGAGCCATTCATTTCAAACTGCATACAGCCATTTCAGGCTTTTTGGCCATCATCAGTGCACTCTATGGAAACTATGGCTTTTATGGGGGCTCAGGAACCTGCAAGAACGTGCCCCCGCACACAGGGATGGGGCATACAAGGCGTTTGCCTTGGATGACATTTTTAAAGGAGGCAGCGCTGCCCCCAGGCAGGAGGGCAGAGGCGGCTCTTTAACTACTTCCTGTCTTTTTGGTGGTCGTACCAGGATGATGCCTGCACCTGCATGCATCACTCCAATATCTTTTTTTAGAGTCAGCGGTTGGTTATTACAAACAGCGGGAGGGGACGTCCTCAACTTCCGTGGCTCTCCCGCCCCACGGGGAGACCCGAGCGACCAGCCGGCGCGTTCACCGACTGACCGGACAGCCGAGCAAAGCCGGGATTGGCTTTTCGTAACAGTAAACCCAGCATGACATCACTTCCGGTTTATTCGGAAACCATCAGTGCCAGATTTTAAAATTCAAAAGCATTCAAAAATATCAATCTTGGTGTTTTGAATGCTTTTAAGTGCAGAGGAGGGATTGGAGGTCTTATAGACCCCAGATCTCTCCATAAAGAGTACCTGTCACATGCCTATTGCTGTCATAAGGATGTTTACATTCCTTGTGACAGCAATAAAAGTGATAAAAAAAAAAATTAAAGCTACAGTGTAAATAAATTTGTATTAAAAAAAAAAAAGTAAAGTGCCCCCGTCATCCTGTGAAAAGGCAAACACACGTGTTGGAAACAGCAATTGTCCCACACATGTGAGGTATCACCATGAATGTCAGATCATGGGCAGTAATTTTATTTATGGCACTTGGACGAATCATGTCGGTATGCCGAGGCTGGGGTGGGACAAATTTAGATGTGGGGGGGAGGAGGCGCCTGATCTTTGTCTTGCCTAGGGCAGCACAAAAACAAAATACACCACTGCCCGCACCGTGAGACCAGGAGGTGGGAGATGGTTGCAGTATACTAAAATTCTAGCTATGTCATTGGATATATGTGATGGAACATATAAGACATGTCTTATATATATATATATATATAAGACATGTGAATACCTTCTGCTAGAGTGAAAATATACCGTATATCCATCTTTGATTTTAACATGTGAGAGTTTTTAATCTGATTTCTATTAAATCGTGTTGCTGGATTTACACCATTGTAGGCACTTTTTCCTTATGCTTTTGTGTATGTTACCATTATAGGCCGCAGGGGATGCCTGGGATGAGGATAACCAATTCTGTGACTGATGGTCATGATGCTCGGATAAGTGATTCATCTTCTCCCCCTGAGCATGTGGATTTCACTGCAGTGAGTATTATGTGGATTGAGCTCATTGGAGTAATATCTTCACTGGGTTTGTGGATTGTACAGCGTTGGGCACATATGTCATGTGCACTTGCACTTTTTATGAACACATTTTTTTTTAGAGCACTCATTTTTTTTATAGCATGTGTGTTTGAGTATGCACAGTCTATGTATATACTAATTGATTCTGTTTAGTTTTACTTTTTTGAGTATGTACAGTGTTTTATTTTGTATATGAAGTTTTGCTGATTTACACGTTTACCTATAGTAAATATTACACACATTTAACAACGCAATAATTAGCGCTGCCCTCATAACCATCAGGGGGCTGTCTGCTTGTGGTCTGGTGTCCCTGTGCATGTGCAACTTTAGTGAATGATGGTCCAGGTGCAATGAAAAGATGTACAATATACTATATTATATACACTATATACTGTGTATCATCTTACAGCAAGATGCTTGTATTGTTTTAAATATTAAGAAAAACATGAACGTCCTTCCAAGAGTTAGTGATAGAAGGGGCATAACTGTATAGAGGAGACAAGATAAGATATTACATAAAGTTTGTATTTTTTGTTAAAGTGGTTGTAAATCCCCGATTGTCACTTTTACCTATAGGTAGGCCTATAATAAGGCTTACCTATAGGTAGTGGAAATATCTCCTAAACGTGCACTGTTTAGGAGATACTTACCTTGCAGTGCGCCAATTATGTCATCGGCGCATGCGCTGTGAAGAAATGGCCCTCCGAGCCGTTTCTTCACTTGCAAGTGTTGCAGTGATGTCACGCGGCTCCCGCCAGTCACAGAGCAGGAGTCCGTGGCCCCGGAAGGAAGAGGGGCAAAGATGGATGCGGCCACCAGCGGAGACAGCGTGGGCTTCATTTGCAGGTAAGTGCCACATAAGGGGCTAGTATGCAATGCATATTAGCCCATTATGCTTTTACTTTGCAGGGGAAAAAAAAGAGGAAGTAAAACCCATCAGGGTTTACTTCCTCTTTAAATTATGTGCACTATTCTGTTTTTATTGCAGTAAAACTGTATAGTAGTTTAGGCCTAGAGTTTGCAAAGTTTATAGGTTGCTAAGGTAACAAGTGGAGGGGCCTTTTATATGGGTTAAAACACAGTCAGCTGTTCTATTTGCTTCTGAAGTTGCTTGTCCCCAAAACACAGAGGCTTGATAAAGGGGGTAGTCCCCTGAAACACGTAGCCACACTCACAGAGTTCACCTCACTGAGTGATGCCACAAAAGCTCCTCCGTGTTTGTCCTGTCGGGTTCTGAGCTGTTTGGAGCTGCAACCCAGTAGCAAGATTTGCTGGTTGTACTTTACATCATAGACTCTGGCTTATAGGAGAGCGAAGTTACATCATCAAGAGGAATACATGCCTGTTTTACTTTCTGCACATGTGGCCATTTTTATGCTTTTACATTTCAATAAAGGCACCTAACACTGCATTTAGTGTTCTTTTATAATCTAAAACACAGGTCATGACGCTTAATGGTGCTTGTGTTCACCGGGGTCCAGAGAGAGTGGGGCCTGTCAGGGAGGGCTTGCCCAAAGTAGAAATGGAGTACCAGTGCGCATACAGGTGAGCACACATCCGTTACTAACACTGGCACCTAATGGACAATTTACACTGGACTGCTGCACTGGCTCATTGCTGTCTGATCTTCAGCGTTTCCGTGTAACTTGTTATCCGTTCTTGTTCTTGATCCATTGTTACTGACCCAGCTTGCCTCAGACTATGCTTGTATGCCACCTGTCCTGACCCCGGCTTGTCTCTGGAATCCACCTCTGTCTCCTGCTTAACCTGATCTGCTCAACTGTTGCTGACCTTGGCCTGTACTATTTTGCCTGCTGCTTATTCCTGATCAGACCGCCTGCTACCGACCCAGCATGCCTGACTCTACATCCTGCCAGCCAAGTGTCTGATTGATTTTATGCTTACCTGGTCCTTACCAGCCTGTACAGTACCAGCTAAGCATCTATCAGTCTGCTGCTTCCAGTCCTGAATCTGCTGAAACCTACCTGCTACTGGTCAATGGTCCTCCCTTCTCTGCCATCCATCCATCAGCCTGTCAAGGCCCAGCCGCTATCTGCTCTCAGCCCTCTCAGACAGTCATGCAGTATTAAAGGTCAGACATTCTTAGTGATGCAGTACTGTTCAGGCTCATGTAGATGCTGCATTTGATCACCTTTGTCTGCAAAGCAAATCAGGTCAAACACAGCCTCAAAACTGTCATCCACACAATATTGAAGTAAATAGTAATCTGCAGACTTGCATGTCATTTTGCATCTGTATATTCTGAATGATACCTGCTTTGGACATTTGCATTCTGCAGTGTAAGCTGGCATTCACCCTGCAAGGATACATAAACTCTGCATTTTCTGCATCTGCTGAAACCCAGTATTTTTAGGAGTACAGTGTGAATGCAGTGTATATAACCTTCTTAGTTTTAATGCGGCTCTACTGCCACCTTCTGGTAGCATGTGCCTTTTTCATCACACCTACTGATTAAAAAAAAAAAAAAAGTTAACATTGATTAGATAATTTTTTGAACAGACCTTTATTTCATGTGACTGCCCAATGTATAATACATGTCTGAGAAGTAAAATAACAGATCCCTGATAACTACCCCAAGGGCTCTTGCACACAGGTGCAAAAAAGACACGTTTTAAGGCATACTGGCTTTTTTTCTAAATATCAATCTCAATACAGCCCATTGCTTGGATGCATGTAAACGCACACGTCGAGGGGGTGCTGATAAGTATTGAGCCCTACCCATACAAAATTTAGCTAGGAAGCTGTAAATTGCAGGGTGTATATGACCATACTTGTGGGGGGGGGGGTTTGGGGAAGGAACTATCTGCAAGGGTTCTAAAAGATAACTGATAAAGAGTTATTTACAGAACTGCTTAAACACATTTTCCTGGAAAAATGTAGAAAACTTTCTGATGAGTTTGTACATGAAGAAGAACTCCGGGCAAAGCGTACAATTTAGTATAGAAAAAATTATTCCATTTTTATTCTAAGTGTCTGAGAGCAAACTGTCAGACATCAAGTATTCATGCCACAGAATGCAATTCCATAAACAGATAACACCTCCGCCAACCCAATCCTTGGATTAAAAATGGTTTTGAGCTGCTAGACATTGGTATATAAAAAACATTCCTTGTAGGTATCGCTGAAGCTACATGATGCTTACTGATGATTGTATCTGCCTTGTTCTCCATGACACTACCTGCATGGAGTTTGCATGTTCTCCCTGTACCTACGTGGGTTTCCACACTCCAAAGACATGCTGGCACGTTAATTGGCTCCGGTCTAAAAATTGGCCCTTGTATGTATGAATGTGAGTTAGAGACCTTAGATTGCAAGCTCCTTGAGGGCAGGGACTGATGTGAATGTACAATGTATATGTAAAGCTGTCAGAGCTATTTAAATATGTCTATAATACATAGTCAGTCATAATTAAATAATGCAATTATAAAGCAAATGACTTTATTAAACATGGACTTTCCACAAACTGAAACAGAAAAACACAGTTATATACATACGTCTTTATGCAAAAAGTCAACTTCAGCATACAGCCCTAAGGCTAAAACTAGCTTATTCTACCCAGTAGTGTGACAGATGTCTAAGCAGACGCTGTGGGATCCATTGCCCTACCAAAACTCTCCGCTATGTTAAAAGACAGGCAGCAGAAAAACATTTGTAAAGCTCAGTCACTACAGTACTGCAAAGAGTTACAAAGAGTTACAATACAGCAACCAATCAAAAAGTTATTTCTTAAAAGGAAAGGTTTTATTAAGTGAAGTTGTATTAAAATTCTGTTTTGAAACTGTATACTCCTTTAAATTGCTATTATTTTTTTACTACATATATGCAATCTTTGTTTTACAAATAAAAAATGTTAATATGGAGGAGTGTTCCCAATGATTGAGCCAAGTTTGTTTTAACCACTTCAGCCTCAATTCTCGTTTTGAGATTTGTTGTTTACAAGTTAAAATCATTTTTTTTTTTGCTAGAAAATTACTTAGAACCCCCAAATATTATATATAATATTTTCAGACACCCTAGAGAATAAAATGGCGGTTGTTGCAATACTTTGTCAACCCGTATTTGCGCAGCAGTCTTACAAGCGCAATTTTTTGGAACTTAGAGTTAAATAAATAAGACAACACTAAAAGGTAGCCCAATTTTTTTCTATATTGTGAAAGATAATGTTACGCCAAGTTAATTGATACCCAATATGTCACGCTTCAAAATTGCACCTGCTCGTGGAATGGCGAAAAACTTTGGCACTTAAAAATCTCCATTGGCGACGTTTTAAAAATTTCTACAGGTTACCAGTTTTGAGTTAGAGAGGAGGACTAGTGCTAAAATTATTGCTCTCACTCCAATGATTGCGGCGATACCTCACATGTGCATTTTGAATACCGTTTTTATATACAGGCCCGACATACGTATGCGTTCACTTCTGAAAGCTCGGCGGGGCGGGGCACTTTAAAAAATAATTTTTATTTATTTAACCTTTTATTTTTACACTGTCCTTTTAAAAATAAAAATAAATTGGGTCACTTTTAGTCCTTTTACAAGCAATGTAAACATCCCTAAATGTGAGATCTGGGGTCAGATTTACACTAAAATACAATAAAAAGAAAAAAAAAATACCCTTCCAATGCTATAATGCTATGGAGCCGAGCAGGGGGCCATCTTTCCCTCACTCGGCATCCAGGCAGTGAGGGGAGCGGACACAATCATCTCTGCCACTACCGACAGCTTCAAAAAGCAGGGGTGACGACCAGAGGGAGGGGGCAAATCCGCCGCAGTGACCACTTTTACAACGGTATTTAGCGTCAAAGTACCAACGTACAGGTACAGCGATTTGCGTGAAGTGGTTAAAGAGACCACATCAGAAGAGGTTTCCTTTCAGACTCTATCTCCTGCATGGGACCCTCTGAAGGGAGGGAGGGAGGGGGCACTGTTCTGACTCATACATTTATGTGTGGATATTCCAGATTTAGCTATTGAGCATTTAATGCAATGAGCTGATAGCTAGAACCCAAATTGTGTGTGCTGAGAGAACCACCTGCAGGCCACATATAAAAATAGGAAAAATATTCCAGATGTTTACATCGCTTATGACCTTTACTATATTCCATATTACTAACCTCTGCTGGGGAGGTCATTAAGATGTCTAAAGGGTGATACACTTGAAACATACTTTCTGGCCCATAGGCCCTCGCCCTTCCTCATAGGTTCCTCTGGAAGAATGAGAGCACCACAAGAACTTGAAGAGTTCAGTAAGAATTTATTTTGCATAATAAAAAAGTCAAGCAGCCAGTGCCATGGTATAAGGTCACCAGTATGACCAAGCTCTGCTTCAGTAGCCACTTGATTTGCAACTACTGTTGTTGAGTAAACCTTTGAATGTATTACTAGTATTCAAACCCTGATACCGTTAATAATCATGACCATAACTCCAGTCACTACAACTCTGCTTAAAACATCATACAGTGGCAAAAATTATTATTTGGTCCCCTGCAGATTTTGTAAGTTTGCCCACTTCCAAAGAAATGAAGGGTCTATAATTGTTATTATAGGTGTATTTTAATGATAGAGACAGAATATCAACCAAAAATCCAGAAAAAACACAATACAAATGTTATAAGTTGAGTTGCAGTTCCATGAGTAAATAAGTATTTGATCCCCAAGCAAAACATGACTTCGTACTTAGCGGAGAAACCCTTGTTGGTAAGCACAAGACGCAAGGCAAGAGGTTTCTTAATGTAGTTGGTTACCAGCTTTGCACACATCTCGGGAGGGATTTTGATCCACTCTTCTTTACAGATCTTCTCCAAATGCTTAAGGTTTATTGGCTGTCACTTGGCAACTCAAAGTTTTAGCTCCCTCCATAAAATGTTCTATAGGATTAAGGCCTGGAGACTGCCTAGGCCACTCCATAACCTTAATGTGCTTCTTCTCCTTCCACTCCTTTGTTGCCTTGGCGGCATGCTTTGGGTCATTGTCATGGTGGAAGACCCACACACGACTCATCTTTCAGTGTTCTGGCTGAGGGAGGAGGGTTCTCATCCAAGATTTTACAATACATAGCCACATCCATTGGCCCCGCATGATCATCCTTACCCAATAAGGAAAAATCTTGCATGGAGATCCATACTGAGTGCGATTGATGGTTATTTTGCATTACTTGCATACTTGCATTTGCATTCACTCCAATAGTTGTCTCCTTCGCACCAAGCTTCTTGCCGATGGTCGTGTAGCCCATTCCAGCCTTGTGCAGGTCTACAATCACAGACAGAAATTGGCCTGAAAATAAATATTTTTTAAAATATTACCAATATAAAAACCTACGTAGTCTGGTTCAGGGGACTTTTCACAAACGATGTTGGCATATATACAAAAGGCCTGCAACCAATTTTGAAATTTCCTGGAAACGATTTTTAGATTTTCTTCAGATTGGTCATTCTACTTATCATTTTTAAACAAAAATACTTTTAAACTTCATGCCAAATCCTTTTTTTTTTTCTTTAAACAGCGCCACTGCTTGCTGCTGAAAAGTGCTGGATGTTGCTGGGGCGTCACAACTGAGTAGAGCCCACCGCTGAGGCACTAGCGCTTCTGCCTCCGTCCCGCACCCTATACTCGCTTGTCACTGGCGGGAGAAATCCGTGTTCAGTCTTTTGGACAGTGATGGAGAGTAGAGGGGGCACTGCCTCCTCCTCCTCTCGGCCTCTCACTGGCTTCCTGTTTACAGGATGGGGAACTTCCTCTTCCTGTAGCTGAACTTTAGTGCCGGGGACAATTTCATTATTCTCCCGGTGATGTTCCTTAGGACTTGCTTGCAGACTTTTCCTGGCTACGAGAGGCACAAAATCCCGGCTTGCTGAGGATCTTCCCCGGTCACGGTGCCTTGTTGACTCAAGGAGAGGCTTCTTCCACCATTCATTGCTGCCTTCTTCCTCTGCTCTCTAAATGAGCTACTGCATCAAGGTCTTCATGCCACCAGAGATACTCCAGCATGAGTTCTTAGTATTACAGCTCCAGAACTCACAAAGATCTTGGATGACTGGTGACCGGAGTCTCAGAACTGGGCTTTATAGAGGTTCCCAGGCTTTTTCTAGAACTTTGAAAAATCAGCTGACAGATCATGAGCCTCCCACATGTGCCACAGCCAACAAAAGTGGGTAATAGCGAAACTGCCAGCTATCCCCCATGAAGACAGACCCCCCCCTTTTATGGTATTGATAAAACACCCAACCATTTCGATTTAAAGGCTTTGTGACTAAAACTAAAGATGGCCATACACTAATAGAATTTCATTTAAGGAGAACTTCAGTCAAAAGGTTATTGAAACATCTGTAAAAAGGTGCTTTTTTTTACCTCGTCAGAATGTGCTCGTTTCCACCTACAGTTTCTTCTGTCAGTGAGAAAGTCACACTTGTATTTTGAATATAATGGTTTACTCCTCTGCATATATGTTTTGTAAGACCAGTGGCTGCTTTGCCCTCGATAACAGCGGCCACAAGTCCTGGCAGTAGTTTGTTTCAGCTAGCAGTGATGTAGTTACAGCACTGCTCGCTGCAGTGGGTGGGACAATGAGGCTCAGACACCCGGTCTGATTCGCCCGCTATAACTATGTCATTTGACTGCCATGAGTGTGGGACGTTTATGTATTCTAGATGGAGCCGTTTGGTCTGCCCACACACCTTCCACTTCCTTGCATTTTCCCTTGCTTAATGGGAAATGTAGTGCCATTTATCTTCACAGAAAACAGCTTAATTTCTGAGTGAGGGGGGATGACGTCAGCAGGACAGAAAATCAAGAATTCTATAAAAAGTATGCAATTATATGTTACAGTACGCCAGTTTTTTTTAATCAGGCCTGGGGAGAGGGTTCTGAAAATGCAAAGTTATAAAGGATCCTGGAGCTCTTTTAAAAAAAAAAAAAAATAGCTTTAAGTACTTTTAAACCACAGTGATGTAAACATTTTGAAGAAGCAGAATTCACAAGCGAATTAATTTCTAACCTTGAACTCTCATTCAGGAAAGTACATTCGTTCCAAGATCAAATGTTATCAAACATGGGGGGGGTGGGGAGATTGGCACTTTAAATGAAGCAAGTAGGTGTATGAAGCTAAGTTTAATATATGAAAATTTACATTCTATTCAACTTTCCTTGGTGATGCGTTTATATCCTCACGACTTTTCAACTTTTTACATTCTTTTATTCAATCTTCTGTGGTGATGGGTTTATATCTTTATTACACCTCTGTATGTAAATTTCTCCTGGTGATGCGTTTATATCCTCATCACTTTTATTTCCAACACCTTGGCCACCACTAATACCTTTTAGTACTTCAATCCTCCTGTTCTTTACCAAGCAGGGGGCCCCTTGCATGTGTCACACTATAAATACATAAAAATATTTATATATATTTTTTCAGAAGCCCTGTATTGATGGTTTCAGCACCTATGGTCACTCTGACTACTCAAATTTCTTGTAATCTGTCTCCCATTGATGGTTCTCTTGCTGGACAGCAGGCAACTTACACCACCTCAGCTCCCGTTGGAGATGTCCCGCTTTGGGGGTCCCCGATCTACAGTGCAACACTTTCAGTCCAAATAGCAGAGTGGGTTTTTTTTTTATTTTATTATCTGGTTTGACCTTACTTTATATTTATAATAATTTTTATGATTATTTTCCTTGGGTAGGATCAGACCATACAGCAACTCCTATGATATTTTTTTTACTAACTCACACACATGCTCCTGAAGAGTGGATCAATCCACGAAATGCATAGAGCTATTAAATGCCGTGTTCCTCCGATTCAATTGATATCTGTCAGTATGTATAAATCTTTGATATTAACACTTTATAATCATGTGTCAACTCGTCTACATTGTATGTATGGATATACATTTTTCAGAATTGTACGAGTAATTATAATTGTATTGGATATACACTCACGATTATGCGTTTGTATGTCAATTTTCATATATTAAACTTAACTTCATACACCTACTTGCTTCATTTAAAGTCCCAATCTCCCCTCCCCCCCTTTTTTTGATAATTTGATAGGGATGGAGCAAATTGACCTTACCACGACACCGCCTCATTTAAAGTCCCAACGGTTCTCTTTTTTCTTATAGCAAAATCAAAATGTTAACAGTAAGCAACATTTTTCTTTTTTAACAACAAGAGGTTTTATTGAGTTAAACACAGTGTATACATCTGGACTACAGTCACATTTTTAAGCATTACATATAACAGTATGTCATTGACACAGGACCCATAGTACATGTGAGAGTACATTATATTGAACGATTGTCCCAACAATATAGGTGCATGGTGCACAAATTTTGATAGTAAGGCTTCACACAGACAGGTGGGTAGATTTTAAATTCCATAGGGGGGGCTGAACAAATGATCAGATAAAGGTGTCAGAGTTCTGTAACCAGCGGTCCCAGACTTTCTCATATTTGGACGGGCACCCCCTGTTTATATATACACATTTTTTGTACGGCATAGTGGCATTTACATCTGCCTTCCACTCTGTCAAGGTGGGGGGGTATCGGCCTCATCCACTTTCTGGCAATAATTTTTCTGACTGAAAACAGGGTCTCCTGGAGGAATATCTTGGTATATTTATCTAAACTCACTGTAAATATCCCCAGGAGACACTGCTTTGGGTCTAGTGTGAGGGGTGAGCCCATATCATCGTGCAGAAAAGCTACTACCGGTTTCCATAGAGCCTGTATTTTAACACATGCCCACAACATGTGGAAGAATGTGCCCGTCTCAGAGCCACAGAGTGGGCAAAGGGTAGACTGCTCCCTCCTATACCTGGCCACTCGGAGTGGAGTAAGATATGCTCTGTGTATAATAAAAATTTGGGACAGTCTGTCCGACAGTTTGGGTGATACCTCTCTACAGGTCTCTAGAGCTTCCTCCCATTCCCCATTCTCCATTGGGCCCACCTCCCTCTCCCATCTGGGTTTCAGGTCAAATGCCAGTTTGCTGGACACAGGGGTGGAGAGCATATTGTAAAAGCATGAAATTAGGCCCTTCGGATCTGTACTCTTAGCAATAGCTATGATCGGATTTGACGTGGGCTGGGGGGGGAGGTTGGGGGAACTGGGCCTGAGTCGCGTGCCGAATCTGGAGGTAACGAAAGAACATATGGTTATGGAGCATATATTGTTCCTTCAGCATATCAAACGATTTGAGATTACCGTTGGACAAAATGTGGTGCAGGTAATATATGCCTCGAGAACTCCATACCCCCGGATCTTGTATGCGTCCATATTCTGGTAGAGATGTATTGTGCCATAGAGGCGCATAATCATTGTAAGGTGACACCTTGAGTTTCTCGGATGCAAGGGACCACACACGCCTATAGTGATACAGGAGGGATTTAGTATTCCCTTCTGGATCTGCACAGCATGTCCCCATGGCAATGGGGTATAGAGGGTCTTGGGTTTGTTGCGCCCATTGTGGGCATAGTAACATTCGGAATCTCTCGCTGTCTGTTTTATCAATATGGTATAGCTGGGACAGTTGGGCCGCAATGTAATATAGGTTAAAGTCTGGCAGGGCCGTCCCGCCCATGTCCGTTGAGTTTTTAAGAGTTTGCCAGGGGAGTTTGTGACGGCCGGTCCCCCAAACGAAGGGTTTAAGCAAGGCTTCCAGAGATTTGAAGTGTTTTAGTTGGATATATATGGGGGAGTGCCAGAGAACATATAGTACTTTGTGCAAAAGGATCATCTTGATAAGATTAATCCGTCCCCACACACCGAGGGGTAGCCGGGCCCACGTGCGGATTTTGTTCCTGACTAGGGCAAAAAGGGGTTCGACGTTGAGGGCTAGATAATCTGAAGGGGTCCTGGATATATTTATCCCAAGGTACTTTATTACCCCGACCCTTTGAAGCGGTAAATTGGCTTGGGACTCGGGGATAGGAAAGCTATCTATTGGTAATATTTGCGACTTGTCCCAATTAATCTTGAGGCCGGAAAATATTCCAAACTGCTCAATTATGTGTAGGGCCCTGTGTAGGGAGGGCCCTGAGTCTGCTAAGTATAGTAGCGTGTCATCCGCATACATGCTTATCTTTTCTGTGAGGGGTCCCAAGCTTAATCCCACTATCTCTGGGTCTGCTCGGATAACCATGGCCAGAGGCTCAGCCGCTAGAGCGTACAGTAGGGGCGAGAGCGGGCAGCCCTGCCGTGTGCCTCTTCCCAGGCTAAACAGCGGAGAGGGCCACCCATTCGCTACCACCTTGGCCGATGGGTCTTGATACAGCAGTTGAGTCCATTTCACAAAGTTTGGCCCGAAGCCATATCCCTCCAGGCAGCTCCAGAGATATTCCCATTCTACTGAATCAAACGCTTTCGCGGTGTCAAGTGTCACCACTACTCGCGTTCCTACCGTCTCGTGAGTGGCCTGCAAGTTGATAAAGAGCTTCCGCAGGTTGAATGAGGTATTACGACCTGGCATGAAGCCTGCTTGATCGGGGTGTATAAGGGAGAGAATAACTTGGTTGAGGCGTATTGAAAGAATTTTGGCAAGGATTTTAATGTCTACTTGTAATAGGGAGATGGGGCGGTAAGATTCGGGGAGTCCCGGGTCTTTTCCAGGTTTGGGTATGAGTACTATCGTGGCTTCACGCATCGAAGGTGGTAGAGTAAAGGACTCGAAGAGATCATTATATAGTGTTAGTAGTTTGGGAATGAGAACCTCCCCAAACCTAGAGTAGAATTCTATAGGGAGACCGTCCGATCCCGGGGACTTGGATCTCGCAAAGCTCGCTATGGCTTTGGCTATCTCATCTTCAGTGAGGGGTGCCTCGAGTAGGGTGATTTGGTCTTTCGTCAGTTTTGGAAAGGGTACGCTCGCAAAAAATTAGGTCACTATCAGGAGGAGCCGTAGACCGGTAAAGATCTGAAAAAAAGTATTTGAATGTTGAAGTCACTGCGCATGGGTCTGTAATCGGGATCCCCCTGGTCCGTGCAAGGTGATGACCACTGGTGGTCTTTCCTCGCTGTGTACCAAATATGCCAGTAATTTGCCGGCCTTTTCCCCATGTTCAAACATTTTTTGCCTGGTAAAGAATAATTTACGTTTAGTTTTTTCAAAGTGGAGTTGATTGACTACCCTATTCTGTAGTTTGAGTAAACTCGCGTTAGAAGGCGACGGGTCATTGGCATATGCGCACTCCAAATTGGAGAGTTCCTCCAGTGCTTTGGTGAAAGCCTCTGAGGAATCTGCCTTGATTTTATTTATGTAAGAAATCAGGTGATCTCTGGCGTGTATTTTAAATGATTCCCAAACTATGGAAGGGGGGGCAGACTGAACATTATCAGAGAAGAATCTGTGCCACTCTTCCGTGAGTTCGTCTTCCTCTGGAAGAAGTGACAGCCAGAACGGATTCAGGCACCATGGTCTTACTGGTTTGTCCAGGGGAACCCTGAGGGTGATCGAGTAGGGGGTGTGATCAGACAGTAGTCTGGGTCCAAAGGCTGCAAGTTGTAGGCGTGGTAATCCCCGAGAGATGAGGATGAGGTCTATTCTGGACATGGAGTTATGGGATGCAGAGAAACAAGAATATGCTTTGGTTTGGGGGTATTTATATCTCCAGGTATCTATAAGGTGAAATGAGGAGATCAGTTTGGAGAATTTGGCATCTCCAGCAGGCCTCGCCGACCCCTGAGGAGGTCATGTATCCATGTCTGTATTTAACACCATGTTAAAATCTCCTAGCCAGATTGACTGTGTATTAGGGTACCTAGCCATGAACAAGATGCCCTCTAGTAGCATACTTTCACTATATGGGGGAGGTATATAATAGGCCAGGATCAGTAGGGGTTCCCCATAAAATTTGGCTGACAGAAATATATAGCGACCTCCAGGGTCAGTGGTTACCTCACCTAATTCAAAATGCACAGATTTCGCCACCAACACAGACACCCCTCTGGAGTGTGATGTGTGAGTCGAATGGTATGCCCATCCCACCCATGGGCGGCGGAGGGCCATTTGAAGCCGCCCCTCTATGTGTGTCTCCACCAATACCACTACGTCAGCCCTCTGACTCTTCAAGAATGAGAGGGCCGCCGTACGTTTAATTTTGTCACACAGTCCCCTCACATTCCATACCAAAAACTTTAGGGACGCCATATCAGTCCATCCTCAGTAATTCCTACCCACAGTTTACCATTAACCAGTATAATCCCATGTATCTCAGGTAGGGTAATTCGTTGATATACATACGCAAGGAGCATAAAACCCCATGGAAATATTCTGTAAGTGATGGGCACTGGTGCCTGTATTGTGTCTGACTCATCATATACGCTGACAAAATTAAACCATACCTTCCCCTCCCCTACCCCCCTCCCCGCCCTGCATCTTTTCAAACTGATGCGGGCATCATCCCAAAACCGAACCGTAACTGCCATCCAGAATAACACATTTGTGAAAGAGGCTATATAGGAATATGAAGGTATTGGGACTTTTAAGGTGCAACAACTACACAATATTCAATATAAAAAATATAATTTTATTACAAAAAAATATATGAAAATTCATATGTACAAATATACAAGAACCATCAAAATAAACATAATAGAGTTTCCAAAGTGCATACAGACAAAATTCTCTACATGTTTCGCCATTTTGTAGGCTTCCTCAGGAGTTTGTCATGCAAATACTGGAAACAAAGAAAGAAAAATAATAAATACATAATAATATTTACTCAAATTTCAAACTCAAAATTACAAAACAGAATATTAAGAAAAAAAGGATAACTGAAAACCATAACCAGCCCAATGGTTGCTCAAAAGTTCATCTTAAAATTAGATCTATTTATTCAAGGTATATGACCTTATTAGTATCAGTTGTAAGTACATTACCTGTAAATTTTGATGGTACAATCTAAAATGAAGAATGACCAGATAGCCAATGAGCTATCCCACACGGGGGCGCCCGTAAGGAGGGGATCATATGGTGTATCATAGAGGGGGAGAAATACTGGCACAAATAACCACCCGGATATTACTAGCACAGGAACAGAGGGCCATCTGGGGGAAATTACAAAGAAAAATCGAATGAAGTCAAATAACAATCTATGTATAAGAGTAAAGGCGTCTCCATCTAGTTATACGGCACATACCCCATCAGTATTTACCTGTTTATGGCTGTTGATAGTAAAAAATATATTAGAATAGGCAAAAAAGGGGCAGTATCTCCAAAGTACCCCAATCAGTGTCCACTCTAAAGGAAAAAGAATTAGTGGAAATTACTATAAATATATAATAATCCCCTCTAGTTGGTAATCAGAATTTTAATTTTTTAGCCATATACTTGCTAGCTGATATATACCTGGTTAATCCAATTGGATAAAGTGTGTCCACATTAGGGCATCTCTGCCGAAAATCTTGTTTTACAAAACCGATCAATCAGTTTACTGAAAAAATATATAAAATATAAAAACCATTTTAGATTAAAGACCAAGTAAACCAGACAACAGGATAAAAACCAATGTTGCCCATAAAGAGATCTAGTGCCTAAGTAATTTACCTTTTGACTGATATCTAAGAACGTCTTCTCCCCAGAGTGTTGGTCATGCTACTGATTTGCAAGGCTGCGATCCGGACTATATACCCCCCCTCCCCCTTCCCATTGGACGCACAATGGCGCCAAATCAATGGGCGGAGCGGGCACGTCAGTTCCGACATCCGCCCATCGTCAGATCCGACCCGGAAGTGACAATTCCACCACTGAAAAACCGGAGACGTCCGCCGGAAGCGCCACCCCGCTCATCAGGAGAAAACATCCTGACGAGCTGGACGCACCATAAGACGGATCCGGAAGGGGAAAACATGCCTAAAGTATAGAAAAGGGCAGACTTCCTTTTAAAATCACGGCAGAAAGGGCACATTGGATGTTAAAAAAATGGGGCCAGGATATCCGGTGGGCTTAGTCAGATGGCGCTCAGATTGTCTCCCAAAGGAGAACAAAGAGAAACGCCCTGGGCGCCCATATGATCACCAAATCCCCCCCAAAAAAGAAAAGGGAAACGCCACCCTAAAAAATGGTATGGTATGTATCCATACCTTGAGAGCTACTATGTATCCCGGGTTAAATGAGTCCATCAGTTTCAAACCCTTTTTGTAGGATAAAAATCGTTATGCTGTATATGTAGACTCTGTTTAAAACAAATAAAATTTTGTTTCGTTATTTTATTTTTGTTTACTAAATTTGTCTTTATGTACAGGTGACTGAATGTACCATTTCTATATTCCATAGGGGCTCTCTTTAATCATTGATAAATCTACATTATATGTAATTGATTTCAATGGAGTTTACCACATTTTTTAGGGTGGCGTTTCCCTTTTCTTTTTTGGGGGGGATTTGGTGATCATATGGGCGCCCAGGGCGTTTCTCTTTGTTCTCCTTTGGGAGACAATCTGAGCGCCATCTGACTAAGCCCACCGGATATCCTGGCCTCATTTTTTTAACATCCAATGTGCCCTTTCTGCCGTGATTTTAAAAGGAAGTCTGCCCTTTTCTATACTTTAGGCATGTTTTCCCCTTCCGGATCCGTCTTATGGTGCGTCCAGCTCGTCAGGATGTTTTCTCCTGATGAGCGGGGTGGCGCTTCCGGCGGACGTCTCCGGTTTTTCAGTGGTGGAATTGTCACTTCCGGGTCGGATCTGACGATGGGCGGATGTCGGAACTGACGTGCCCGCTCCGCCCATTGATTTGGCGCCATTGTGCGTCCAATGGGAAGGGGGAGGGGGGGTATATAGTCCGGATCGCAGCCTTGCAAATCAGTAGCATGACCAACACTCTGGGGAGAAGACGTTCTTAGATATCAGTCAAAAGGTAAATTACTTAGGCACTAGATCTCTTTATGGGCAACATTGGTTTTTATCCTGTTGTCTGGTTTACTTGGTCTTTAATCTAAAATGGTTTTTATATTTTATATATTTTTTCAGTAAACTGATTGATCGGTTTTGTAAAACAAGATTTTCGGCAGAGATGCCCTAATGTGGACACACTTTATCCAATTGGATTAACCAGGTATATATCAGCTAGCAAGTATATGGCTAAAAAATTAAAATTCTGATTACCAACTAGAGGGGATTATTATATATTTATAGTAATTTCCACTAATTCTTTTTCCTTTAGAGTGGACACTGATTGGGGTACTTTGGAGATACTGCCCCTTTTTTGCCTATTCTAATATATTTTTTACTATCAACAGCCATAAACAGGTAAATACTGATGGGGTATGTGCCGTATAACTAGATGGAGACACCTTTACTCTTATACATAGATTGTTATTTGACTTCATTCGATTTTTCTTTGTAATTTCCCCCAGATGGCCCTCTGTTCCTGTGCTAGTAATATCCGGGTGGTTATTTGTGCCAGTATTTCTCCCCCTCTATGATACACCATATGATCCCCTCCTTACGGGCGCCCCTGTGTGGGATAGCTCATTGGCTATCTGGTCATTCTTCATTTTAGATTGTACCATCAAAATTTACAAGTAATGTACTTACAACTGATACTAATAAGGTCATATACCTTGAATAAATAGATCTAATTTTGAGATGAACTTTTGAGCAACCATTGGGCTGGTTATGGTTTTCAGTTATCCTTTTTTTCTTAATAATATTCTGTTTTGTAATTTTGAGTTTGAAATTTGAGTAAATATTATTATGTATTTATTATTTTTCTTTCTTTGTTTCCAGTATTTGCATGACAAACTCCTGAGGAAGCCTACAAAATGGCGAAACATGTAGAGAATTTTGTCTGTATGCACTTTGGAAACTCTATTATGTTTATTTTGATGGTTCATGTATATTTGTACATATGAATTTTCATATATTTTTTTGTAATAAAATTATATTTTTTATATTGAATATTGTGTAGTTGTTGCACCTTAAAAGTCCCAATACCTTCATATTCCTATATAGCTTCTTAATGAAGGGATGTGGTGCCTATGAGATACAGGTGACAGGTATTATTTTCAATTTTTACATTTGTGAAAGAGATCAGTAGGATAGCAATCCCACGGGCTTCCACAAAGAGAACAGGTGTAGGCTTGGGATTAATGGGGCAAAGTGCAAATAAACAGTCAGGTCAGGCAGATCTGTAGTATATAAGGAGCAGCAGGATTGGGCAGGTGCAGGATAAAGAGCATCATACTCACATAGTCACTTATTTCTCTGGGCCAGGGCGGCGCTCCAGCCATGTTATGGTGTCATCAGGGTTATCAAAAAAGAGGGCCTTGCCTTAATGTTCCACTCTGAGTCGGGCAGGAAACAGCATAGCATATTTGTAGTTGTGAATTCTCAGTCTGCGTTTGGCTTCCATGAAAGTTTGGCGACAGCGTTGAACCTCCGCTGAGAAGTCCGGGAACACCGCCACTGTAACATTCCCCTTTAGTCTGGCCATCCTGAGGGCAGCATCCCGGTCTTTGTAGTTCAGTAGCTTAGCTATAAAAGTGCGCGGCGGGGCTCCCTGCGGCGGAGCTTTAGCTGGCATGCGGTGGGCCCTCTCAACTGCCAGGAGAGGGGAGAATGCCTCTCTCCCATAGGTGGTTATGAGGAGCTGTTCCAGGAATGAGGTGGGATCCTTACCCTCGGACCCCTCCGGCAGGCCAATCAGGCGTATATTACACCTCCTCAACCTGTTCTCCATCTCGTCCTGTTTGGAGAACAGTTGCTGGATCTGTTGCTGCATAAGATCTGCTCCCGTCTGCAATGGCGGGAGCGCGTCCTCCACATCACTCAGGCGGGTCTCTGCAGTAGTCACCCTCTCCCGCAGATTCTGCATGTCCTGTCGGATGTGAGATATATCCACTCTCACCTCCTCAATCTGGGTTGTTAGGGACGTGCGGCATAGCGTGATGGCCTCTAGGAGCTGGGCTGTATCACCCGCCGGCCTCCCACTGTCCTCCGGCGCCTCGCCGCCATCTTCCTCCGGCTCCCCTGAATCGTTATGCCGGTATTGTGCCAGTCTCGCCGCCGCGGCTTTTTGAGATTTCGACGGTGACATGCTGTCTAGGATGTAGGGTATCTAAATAGGTGAGTGCGATGCGAAAATTCAGTCTGTGGATTTTAGGATGCAATGGATTGCAGGATCAATGTCTGGAGCTCCTCAGCAAGTGTCCTACTCCATGCACCGTCAGGCCACGCCCCCAGTAAGCAACATTTTTAAATACTTTTGAAGGACATTCTTTAACCACTTAAGGACTGCCCGCCGTCGTTATACATTGCTACTTTGCCGTTAAATACAGGAGGTTATGGCAGCAGCTGCCATAACCCCGGTATTTTTAAAAACGGCTGGCAGTCCTCTTTCAGATATAAAAGTAGTCTCTGTGACAGATTTGCCACAAGATCACTTTTATTGGGGGTGGGAGAGGGGCCCCCTCTTGCCGCGCTCCGGTCGTCTCCGCCACTTACCGATGCCGTCAGTAGCAGTGGAGTCGAACGGGTCCCCTCACTGCCTGGATGCCGAGTGAGGGAAAGATGACCCCCACTCAGCTCCATAGCATTGGAGGGCTGAAGCGAGGTCAAACGTCACTTTGCACAATGCTCTTAAAGAAGAAATTTGTTTTTTTAATATTAAACGGTTTTTATTGAACAATGTTCAGGTGAAACATGACAATGCAACGTACATGACAATAAGCCTAGCATGTCAAGCCATCAAAAATAGTATACAGACAACGTAATCAACTCCATATTATTCCACTGAATGCATAGTACAACATAGAGGTATTATTTAAGGAAATTTGTTTTTACACAAAAAAAAAAAAAAAAACACACATTAAATTTTTTTAAATAAAATAAATAAGAAAAGTAAAAATGTAAACGCCCCATCCCAACACTGTCTCCTCCTCCTCTTGGCCTCTCACTGCCTTCCCGTTTACTGGAAGAGGGAACTTCGGCCAGAACTTTCTCTTCCTGTAGCTAAACTTCAGCGCCAGGGACATTTTTATTCTTCTCCCAGTGATTTTCCTTAGGACTTGCAGACTTCCCCTGACTCCAAGAGGCATGAAATCCCGGCTTGCTGGTGATCTCCTTTGGTCACGGTGTCATGTTGACTCAACGCCCCATGTAAGGAGAGGCTTCTTCCACCACTCATTGCCACCTTCTTCCCCTGTTCTCTCAATATGCTGTCTCATCAATGTTTGCATGCCTTGAGTCCTTAAGTATTACAGCTCCAGAACTCATGAATGGTGATCTTGACGACTGTTGACCAGAGCCTTAGAATTTGGCTTTATACTGTATAGGGATGCAGACAAATCAACAGACAGATCCTGAGCCACTCACATGTGTCAAAAGTGGGAAGCAGCGAAACTGCCAGCTGTGCCCACACGAAGACCGGGGTCTCTCTCAAAGATAGCCATACACTAGTAGAATTTATTCATAAAATTTTTTTGCTTATCAATGTTAGTTTTCGACCTCTGCGCATGTGAATTCTCAAACAAATTAAATTTCTTACTGTGAATGTGGTTTTCATTCAGAAAAGTAAATTAGTTCCAAAATCAAAATGTTAAAACGCAAGCAACATTTTTAAATACTTTTGAATGACATACTTTAAGTCATCAAATGTACAGATTTTTTTTTTTGGTATGAATTTTTGTACGAATATACATTCAAAAAGTATCCCAGTGTATGGCCAGCTTTAGACACATAACCTTTTTTTTAAAATAAATAAATAAAAATGTAATGTGGCTCCATAGCATGTCAAAGCTGTACACTTCAGAATCTTAGGCAGATAAATGTATATTTCTTTCTCGTACATCACGGGACACAGAGCGACATAGTCATTACTAATGGGTTATATAGATACCGTCAGGTGCTGGCACTGGCAACTTCCAAAACCGGAAGTACCCTCCCCTATATAAGCCCCTCCCATCCGGGAGCACCTCAGTTTTTTGCCAGTGTCTAAGGTGTTGGCCAAGAAGAAACATGTGTTTTTCACTGAGCTTGCGTACAGGTTCTTTTGGGCCTCAGTAAGCTATTCCGGATCCGACCAAAAAAGCTTCATAGCTAAACGGTCGGTACCCGGGCCTTGCAGAGAAGAGCAAGGTTTTGCCTGTAATGCTTCTCTTAGGAGAGCTGGACCCTGGGATCCAGAGCTCTGGTCATACCCACGACCAAGATGTTTTCTGTGCAGGGTGCTATACAGGTCCAAGGGAGTGGAATCCTTGGGAACCCGGTCCCTGAAGGTTTGATTACAATGCCTGCCGTGATAGGTGAAGTTTGGGCTTTTGTGGACCAAACAAAGTCCTGCGGCGGGGAACAGGTAAGTGGGGGCCCCCAGGAACTTGGTTCTATTGGGGGACCCCCAAGCCTAATTTGTCTTTCTGTCTGTTACCTAATGGTATTCCCGCAAAATTCTGTGCATGCCTGTAACTACTAAAAAAATGTAATAATTTTTAATGGTGGTCAAGAAAAAAAAAAAATATATATATTTTTTATATATTTAAGATATTAGACTGCGGTACCTGTGTTTGTCCACTAGAGGCCGCTGTGGAATGTTTTCTTGTCATGTGGACTAGTTTCTTCTCAGCAGAGCAAGTCCAGGCAGATGGTGAGTTCTCTTATGGGAAACTGCTTCCTCTGCCATGTTGCAATGCTCGTCCATCCCCCGGCCTGCGGCAAAGAGGGGCCCTGGCTCTTGTCCCTAGTCTCCATTTTTCAAAATTAGCGCCGAAGGCGCACGTGGCCGCGCGCGTGCGCGTGCACGCGCCTCTATATATAGAGGTGAGCCAGGAAAGGGGGCGGAGCCTGGGGGTGACGCTCTGTGTGCGCCGCAGCGCTTCTGCGCATGTGCGGGCGTCCCAGCATGTAAAAACCACAGTTTTGTGTGGTGAGCTGGCTATGAAGTACAGAGACAGAGCTGGCAACATTTAAAAAAAGGGCATACAGCAAGCGGTTGATACAGGCATCCCCTAGAAAGGCACATTAGTAGACACCAACTGTGATATAGCAGCAATTGTGCTAGACTATTCTCAGTAAAAGTGGTGTATTACGGCTGGAATACCTCAGCTTTAGGCTTAGGAATATGCCGTCCAGAAGCTCCGGAACTGAATCTTCCAGGAAGCGAAGGGGGTCTCATCGGGCTCGGAGGATCTTGGGCATACTTCTGCTGCACCAGTCTCCCCTGAAGTTCAGAGGTTAAGTGACCGTAGAGACCCCGCAGGGGTACTTGGTACTGTGGCTGTCCTCAGTTCACCTGCTCCTGTGTATTTAACAGAGGAGTTTTTTTCCTCAGCTCTGGGAGGATTAGAGAGAGATTGTCAACATTGATCGCTGCCTCCCTGTCAGGGAAAGCGCGCCCGATCTCCGTCTCCTCCTTCAGAGTGCCTGTTAGCAGAGCAACAGTCCCATACAGGGATCGACCTGCCTGAAGGGGATCAGGATGAGGTTGATTCTGTTATAGAGGAATCAACAGTGGGGGAACCTTTTCTCAGCATCTCAAGCTGAAAGATTATGGGTTCAGTCTCTGACTAACATGGTCCGATCAGCATTTAAAAATGCACCTTGCGGAACCATCAACCACTACTGTATCCTCGTTGGGGTCGCTAGAAGCCCCCAGACTGTTTGTTCTTTTCCACTTCACCCTTTACTGAAAGGGCTCATTTACCAGGATTGGGAACGTCCTGAGAAAATATTTATTCCCCCAAGAGATTTCCGGTGGTCTATCCCATGGAGGATAAGTTCATCAAAAAAAAATGGAAGGTCCCTACAGTGGACGCAGCCATCTCTTGTATGTATAAATCACTGACATGTCCAGTGGATAATGTCCAAATGTTCAAGAACCCAATAGATAAAAGATTGGAGTCCTTATGAAAATCTGCTTGGTGATACAACCAGCAGTAGCAGCTATTGGGGTCTGCTAAGCAGTGAAGGATCAGTTGAAACAGGTCTTGAGGGACTTGACAGATCAGCAGGCTTTGCCCTAGCTGATCTACCTAGAGCCTTAGGCTTTGCGGTTGACGCCATAAAGGATTCAGTCCATCAGGCCTCCCGCCTTACGCTGTCTATAGTACATATGCGTAGGCTCCTATGGCTCAAAAACTGGTCTGCTGAAGCTCCCTGTAAAGAATGGCTGGTTAGCGTCCCATTTCATGGTGAACGCTTATTCAGGGAAAACCTGGACAAATATATCCAGAAAATTTCCAGCGGTAAAAATACGCTCTTGCCGGTTAAAAACAGAGTTAGAGGCCCTCTTTAAGAGACCTGCTTCTCCAGTCCCTGGGGCATCGGCTGTGTAACAGTTCCGGCCTCCTCGGTCAAATCCCGGGGGTAAAAAACAGGGACAGTAGCAGGGTAATGAGAAACCCTGGGTCAGGGGAGGTACAAAACCTCCCCCAAAGTTAAATTCATTGAAGCCCCCACTCAGTCGGGTGGGGGGAGGACTCCAGTTGTTCGCAAGAGACCTGGCGGGACACGATCAAGACAGATAGGTGCTCTCCGCAGTAGGTTTGGGATACAGTTTGGAGTTAAAAGACTCTCCTCCTTCCCATTTTTGAGGTCAAACGTGCCAAGGGATCCCCGGAAGAGAGAGTCCCTCCTGTTGGCACTAGAACAACTATTGCTCCAAGGAGTAATTATGGAGGTTCCCCTGGAAGAATGAGGGTTCGGGTTTTACTCAAACCTCTTTACAGTCCCGAAGCAAACGCGGACGGGAGGCCCATATTAATTCTAAAAGGGCTATACAAATTCCTGTATATCAGGACTTTCCGATGGAGTCGATCCGATCGGTGGCCACTGCCCTACAAGGGGAGGATTGGTTAGCCGCGATCGACATCAAAGATGCTTATTTGCACATTCCCATCTTTCCAGTCCACCAAAAATTTCTACGCTTTACAGTAGAAGGGCGCCATTTTCAGTTCAGAGCCTTACCCTTCGGTTTGGCCACAGCACCACGAGTGTTTACAAAAATTCTGGCCCTTTATTGGCCAATCTAAGAACACAAGGTGTAATGATAATGGCATATCTGGATGACTTGTTGCTGATAGACCACTCAGTGAAAAAACTAGACGTGGTCGTTCACAAGACAATCAAGTATCTGGAATCTCACGGTTGGATTATCAACCGAGACAAGTCAGCCCTAAAAACCAGTCAAAAGTCTGGAAAACTTGGGGCTAAGGTTGGATTCAGGCCAGAGAAAAATATTCTTGCCTCAAGGAAAGGTGTTGTCTTTGAAAGATTTGATCCACTTAGTGGGTACAAAAAAGACAGCCGTCCATACGCCTCTATAGGAGGCTGCTGGGAAAAATGGTGGCATCATTCGAAGCAGTACCCTACGGTCAATTCCATTCAAGGAATTTGCAAGGGGCCATACTGTCAGCCTGGAACAAAAAAGTTCAGGCCCTAGACTTACAATGTCCTTGTCCCCTTCCGTTCGCAAGAGCCTCCGTTGGTGGTTGGTTCCCCAGAATCTGGAAAAAAGGAAATCCTTCAGTCCGATTTCTTGGAAGGTGGTCACTACAGATGCCAGCCTTATAGGCTGGGGAGCAGTACTGGAGCAATAGTCTCTCCAGGGCAGATGGTCGGATGCAGAAAAGGCCCTGCCCATCAATCTCTTAGAGATACGAGCAGCCCGGTATGCCCTAGTAGCATGGACATCCAAACTCCAAGGGTCCCCTGTCAGAATTCAATCAGACAATGCCACAGCAGTGGCATATATCAATCATCAGGGGGGCACCAGGAGTCGTGCAGCCCAGAGGGAAGTAAATTACATCCTGAAATGGGCAGAAAAATATGTCCCAGCCATATCTGCGGTATTCATTCCAGGAGTGGAGAATTGGAAGGCGGACTTTCTAAGTCGCCAGCAATTAGGCCCAGAGGAAGGGTCCCTTCACCCCGAGGTTTTCTGGACAATATGTCAGCGGTGGGGAACATCGGATGTAGATCTTCTAGCATCGAGATTCAATGCAAAGGGGGACAGGTTTGTCTCTCGGACAAGGGATCCCCTAGCTTGCGGCTCGGATGCCCTAGTGTTCCCTTGGGATCAGTTCAAGCTGATATATGCATTCACACCGCCACAATGGTTACCTCGATTACTCCGCAGAATCAGGGTAGAAAAGAAACCAGTGATTCCGGTGGCTCCAGCGTGGCCCCGAAGAGCGTGGTACGCGGAGATTGTAAAATTTCAGTGGGGAGTCCTTGGACTCTCCCACGTCGTCTGGACCTGCTTTCGCAAGGACCGATATACCACCCTTCCTTACCAGCCCTAGGTTTGACGGCCTGGCTATTGAAGCCCACATTCTAAAAAAGAGAGGGCTCTCTAATGCTGTGGTATCTACCATGATCAATGCCAGGAAGCCGGTATCCAGGCAGATCTACTATAGAATCTGGAAGGCGTACATCGCGTGGTGTGAGGCCAAGAAATGGCATCCACATAAGTACGTAATAGGTAGGATTCTGGACTTCCTACAGTGGGCTGTAGATAGGAAGCTTGCCTTGAGTACTATCAAGGGTCAGATTTCGGCCTTGTCAATATTTTTTCAAAGGCCCTTGGCTTCGCATTCACTAGTCAAAGCCTTTATACAAGGAGTGATGCGTATTAGTCCTCCGGTTAATATTCCCATATGTCCATGGGATCTAAACTTGGTTCTGTCGGTTCTACAGAAACAACCATTTGAACCATTACAGCATATTTCCTTGGTGCTTCTCACCAGGAAATTGATTTTTCTAGTAGCCATTTGTTCGGCTAAAAGAGTATCGGAATTAGCAGCTATGTCCTGTAAGGAGCCATATCTGGTTATCCATAAGGACAGAGTAGTGTTACGTCCTCATCCAGCCTTTCTTCCTAAGGTGGTATCGAGGTTTCATTTGAACCAAGATGTGGTTCTTCCTTCTTTTTTCCCCAAACCTACTTCGGTAGAGGAAAAGTTATTGCATTCTTTGGATGTAGTAAGAGCAGTTAAAGCTTATCTAAAAGCCACTGCTCAGATTCGCAGAACGGATACTTTGTTTATTCTGCCGGAAGGCCCCAGAAAGGGTCAGGCAGCGTCAAAATCTACTTTAGCCAAGTGGATTCGACAGGTCATTATGCAAGCTTATGGCTTGAGAAGGAGACCGCCTCCGTTCAAAGTTAGAGCGCACTCCACGAGAGCAGTTGGAACTTCATGGGCAGTGCATCACCAGGCCTCCCTGGCTCAAATCTGTAAGGCCGCAACATGGTCTTCAGTTCACACGTTTACTAGGTTCTACCAGGTGGACGTTAGAAGTCAGGAGGATGTCGCCTTTGGGCGCAGTGTGTTGCAGGCCGCAAAAGATCCTCATGTCTGATAGCGCTCAGCTTATATATGGTGTATCCCCCCCTCATTTGGCATTGCTTTAGGACATCCCATTAGTAATGACTATGTCGCTCTGTGTCCCGTGATGTACGAGAAAGAAAATAGGATTTTTATAACAGCTTACCTGTAAAATCCTTTTCTTGGAGTACATCACGGGACACAGAGCTCCCGCCCCTCTTTGGGGACACTTATTGCTTTGCTACAAAACTGAGGTGCTCCCGGATGGGAGGGGCTTATATAGGGGAGGGTACTTCCGGTTTTGGAAGTTGCCAGTGCCAGCACCTGACGGTATCTATATAACCCATTAGTAATGACTATGTCGCTCTGTGTCCCGTGATGTACTCCAAGAAAAGGATTTTACAGGTAAGCTGTTATAAAAATCCTATTAGTGGTCATCTCAGCTACATAAATTGTTGGGGATGAAAGCAGTTCTACCATTAATAGAAATATAATATATATTTTGTTTAGACTGAGGTTCTTTTAAAAAAAAGAACTGGAAGTGGATTGGTTAATATGCAGTATTGCAAACCTTTATGGCTATTTGCATTAGATTATTAGTTAAGCCTATGCAGGTACTTGTATTCCACCAATTCATCCAGAACAAATTCCGTTTCAAAGTCAGCGCACCCTTCCAGATAACCCAAGTACTGCCTGACTCTTTGACCCTAAGCAGTGCAAACTGGCTAATTGAGGTATTGGGCACTCCCACAGCAAGGGTGCAGATCATACACACTGCCTTTAGTGTAGCAGAAGAGGGCCAACACATCAGTATCACCTTGGGACATTTAAAGAGAAACTATAATGGGATTGGGTCAGATTTATTTTGTTTCTAAAAAAAAAAAATTTATGTCGTTGGCTATACTCTGCAGCAGTAAGCATTGTATTCTGATGGTGAGGAACCCTCCTGTTGTCAGAATACAGTAGTGCAGCTGGAGAGATTTCTCCATCAACAAGGACTGTGTTGATGGGCCAGCCATTGGCTGAGAGCGCCGATCGGCAGACCTTTTTCGGCCATGAGCCGTTGACAGGCTGAACGGCTGGCTTCTGTCAGACCAGCTGCCACATACACGGGCCGAATTCTATTGAACAGTGTGGACTAGGCTTTAGAGTTGGCTAGATATATAAATATGAAATATGCTATAGTTACCTGAAAATAAAAATGTAATTGTAATTTTTACTTCTCAAACAAACAATATTTAAAAGCACTATACATGCCCTTTAAATTTTTATTTGATACAGTGGAAGCACACTAAACAGTCTTATTTTATTTTTAAAGTACTATAAACATATGGAGTATAAATACTCATTTCTTGTGTTGTTGGGGAGTTGATTCGCATTTCATTCCTATATCCTCGGAATTTGGTATACTAATCTAAAATCATAATCGCACCCCCACCCCGTCCTGTCCTTGCTGGTGGAGTGTTTATGTTGCTCAGAACAGCTTATCACAACTGACTCTACCAATATAGCAACAGGTTTATAACTATTCTATAGTATTTCAGCCTACTCCATCGCCAATGTGAAGCATGTGGCAATGTACCAATAGCTGAATTACTCATACCACCTTTAGTCACACAGGAGCTAGTGCAATAATAAAAGTTACACATGTCAGCATATCAAGGCATTTAACTGTGCCTTGCTCTATGTAATGTAACACTGCAGGAAAACCTCATGATCTTGATCAACATTTACTGCTCAAACAGTGAATAGTCAGCTGGAAAGTTTCAGACAATTTCCTCTCCTCTTTTCTACATAGGTGCAATCTTGCATTGCAAGATCCTCACTACAGACAAAAGAGGGGTGATTTACTAAAACTGGAGAGTGCAAAATCTGGTGCAGCTGTGCATGGTAGCCAATCAGCATCTAACTTTAACTTGTTCAATCAAGCTTTGACACAAAAAAAAAAAAGCAGGAGGCTGATTGGTTTCTATGCAGAGCTGCACCAGATTTTGCACTCTCCAGTCTAAATCGTAAAAACAGCTTCATAAACATATATATTCAAGTAAAAAGGCCACATTACATATGCATTAACACATACAATAATGTCTCAAATAAATGAGTGGGGGTCAGCAACCTGTAGATCGCAGACAGGAGACTGGTAGCTCATGGTCTGAGCTTGCTGACCCATCAAACAGAGCGCAATGCAGAGGGATTACTTGTAAAGTTGGAGCTTTAGTAGGAAGCAAGAGTGGCATAAGCCGATGCCTCCCATGTAGTGCTGGCTCCTGTCCCATGCGGAGTGATATCAACTGCACTCCACCTCTTATTCCAGCTACTGATCTCCAGAGTGATGCCAGCAGCAGAGATCTTCATGTCAGTGTGAAGCAACTGATTTAAACTCATGATTGCCGTGTAATGTATGCGATTGCGGCACGGTAGTACAGCTATTAGAGGTTTAAATCAAGTGTGAAGAGGCGACACTGTGCCCGGGGATCTTTGACTTCTGCCGTGTTTTTCAGGTAGAGCTCCACCTCTTGAAGGTTGCCTACTCCTTACTTTAAGTAGAACTCCTTTTAGCCAACCTCCATAAGTATAAGTTACCAAATGTATATTTTTTTTACTTTTTCTGCTTACACTAAAACAGGAGCTTCATTCCCAACGAGGACACAGGTCTTGGCTCGGGAGATGGATAAACACCCCTGTCCCCCGTTACATTTTTAAAATAAAATCAGTTTTTAGAAAGCAGGAGCCTCATCTTTGGCACACATACTGTAGTAGGATTAAGTAGCCACAATGGACATGTTTAGAACACTAAATGCCCCATGTGTCTGGACGGAGAAGCTCATTGGATATAACATAAGCTTTGCATGTGGCTTGACTCTCAGACCACGGCATCTACTCCTTGGGTATGTCACAGGCTAAGTCACATATCACCTCAGTCAGTCAATTAAAAATCTGCATCTAGCGTGAAGACATTGTCCTGTGTATGTGACATCACTGCAAATCGCTGGTATTCCGATACACGCTTCTCAAAGAAGTTGGTTTTCCCTTCCAGAGAAATGTTCTCCATGAAATCAAAAGGATTTTCAACTTGAAACATCTGAAAAGGAACATAAAAGGTTTAAAACAAACAAACAATCTACTAGAATTTAACTAGAATGCCGCTTAACTGAGTCATGTGAATATTCTGAGAATCAATGTACCTTTCTCTTGCTATAAAAAGCTGCTCGCTTGTGTGATAAAACCTAGGCATCTTAGATCACATGGTTTATGGCTACTATTGTATTGCAGATGTTCCATGTCATTAGAGACTGCAGAGAGTCTATTGTTCATAATTAGACAGACCCTGTCTGGTAGGCATTAAAGATCAGCAAAGCACCACTGTGAAGCTGCAAGGGGTCACAGTCAGCTTCCCACAGTTAAAGTGATCGTAAAGGCTTGTTTAAATAAAAAAACATCCTACCAAAAACAAATATGTTATACTTACCTCCTCTGTGCAGTTGGTTTTGCACAGAGCAGTCCAAATCCTCCTTTCCCGTGTCCCTCTTTGCTGCTCCTAGTCCCTCTCACCTTTGAGTGCCCCTCAGCCAGCAGCTTACTACAGGGGTCACCCAAACAGAGTCAGTGCTCCGTGTATCCATTCAGACACGGAGCCCTGACCTGGCCCCTCTCCCTATCGGCTGAGAGAGAGCTTCAGCGGCTGTCAATCAGGAAGAATGTACTGGATGGCTAAGAGAGATCGTGGACATCGCTGGAGAGAGAAGGAGCTCAGGTAGGTAATTCGGGGGTGCTGGGGAAAGCTGCCACACACAGAAGGTTTTTTGTCTTAATGCATAGAATGCAATAAGATAAAAAAAACTTCTACCTTTGCAACTCCTTTAACATGCTGGTGTAAGGGACCCAAAGACCGGCCCTAGTGAGGACAGTACTGGATCCCTGGAGAGGCGAGCATCGGTTTATTAAACTTCAGCAGTTACATTTGTAGCTGCGGACATTTAATTTTTGCAGAACTGACTGAGGCTCCTCTTCATAAACAGATTCCTCTTGCAGCACACCTAGAAAATTAGGTCCCCAAATCTTGCCACGGAGGTCCTTCGGGTAGAAAAGTGATGAATGAATTTGGTGATGATGAATGATGGGTGTATTTGGCATTTTCAGCTCTGACCAAAATCGGCTAATTTCTCAACATATTTGCACATTTTTAGTGGTTTGCTCATTAGTAACAGAATAATCCTATTGGTTCTTGGCTGGACCCCATTTTGCCACCAAAATAGCCCCGACTCATTGAGGCAATGACGCCACTAGACCTCTGAAAGTATGCTGTGATATCTGGCACCGAGCCGTCAGTAGCAGATCCATTAAGCCCCGTATGTTGCAGGTGGGGCCTCCAAGGATCAGACTTGCTTTTCCAGCACATCCCACAGATGCTCGATTGAACTGGGATCTGGACAATGTGGAGGCCAAGTCAATACACTTCAAACTCATTGTGTTCCTAAGAGCATTCTTGAACCATTTTTTGCAGTGAGGCAGGGTGAATTATACTGCTGAAAGAGTCCACTGCCATCATGGAATACAGTTTCCATGAAGGGGTGTACTTGGTCAGCAACAATGTTTAGGTAGGTGGTACATGTCAAGTAACATCTATATGAATGGCAGGACCCAAGGTTTCCCAGCAGAACATTGCCCAAAGTATCACACTGCCTCCGCCGGCTTGCCTTCTTCCCACACTACATGCTGGTGCCATCTTTCTCAGGTAAGCCACACATCGTCCATCCACATTATGTAAAAGAATACGTGATTTATCAGATCAGGTCACTTTTTCATTGCTCTGTGGCTCAGTTCTGGTGCTCACATGCCCATTGTAGGCATTTGCGGCTGTGAACATGTGTCAGCATGGACACGCTGACCGGACTGCAGCTGCACACCCCCATACACAACAAACTGAAATGCCCATTTTTCTGCTTTTAAAATATCAACTTCAGGGACAACATGTTTACTTGCTGCCTAACATATCTCAAACGTTCAGATGCTATTGTAACAAGATGATCAATGTTATTGACTTAGCCTGTCAGTGGTCATAATGTTATGGCAGGTAATGCCTCTGCTGGAAGTATATTCTAAGTATCAACTACTCTTTTGGTAAAATAATAGTTTCTATGGTTAGTTATGAACTTTCCTCCAGCTAGTTTAGGGTCGAGTCCTGATGCTCGGATTCTTAGCTTTAGATTAAAAATACTGTCTTACTGAAACGTATTCTTAATGCATTTAAAAGGAGTCAATCATGCCTCCCTCTTCTCTAAAACTGTACAGATTAAGTTCCTGAATTCTGGATCGAACATGACTGCTCCCCAGGCGGGGAGGCTGTGGCTGGAGGCACCCTGCTCCCCACCCCCCGGGTGGGGGTGGTTGGGGTTGTGTTTTTTTTTGTTTTTTTGTTTTTTTTCTCTCACCCCCCCCCCCCCCTCCCCTCTTGTATTCTTGCACTCCTTGCTTTCTTTTCTCTTACTTTCCTTGCTTTTTCTGTATTACCAACACTAGAGTGTTGGCCTGTGCAAGCCTGTTTCTCACGGGCTTGACGTTTCTATTTTCATCTAAATCGGCTTTTGCCACAAAAATACGGCCGTGCGGGGGGCGGAGAGCTCCTGTAAGCCTGACACTTGTTGTGACCCCCCCCCCCCCCCTGACAACGGGCTTTATATCTCCAATGTAATATCTATACTCATGAGGGGGTGGGGAATGTTTGCTGTTTTTTGATAAGCATCTGTGAGCTCTCTGTGTATCCGCACGTCCTTTTCTCTTAAATAAAGAATTTACAAAAAAAAGTTCCTGAATTCTCTCCTGATTATTTATCCCTCAGATTTTTCACCATTTTTGTTGCCTGTCTTTGGTATTGTTCTACCTTATCAATATCTTTTAGTAAGTGAGGTTTCCAGGAGTGGACATGTTTTTGCATTTACACATGCTTTATCATGACAATTTGTGCATTTGTGAACACCAAGTGGGGCCTGGTCTGGGGTGTGTACAACCAGATAATCTCAAAGACCAAATGATATACTCACTTTGTTATGTTTGGACGGAAATACAAGATTAAAGTAGACCCAATAATAAAACCTCACAAAAGATTTTACGTTTTAATGAAAAAGACAAAAGTTCAATATTTTGAAGCTTGTAGTAGAACAAGAAGTACAGTGAGGGAAAAAGTATTTCATCCCCTGACGATTTTGTACGTTTGCCCAATGACAAAGAAATGATCAGTCTAGAATTTTAATGGTGGGTTTATATTAACAGTGAGAGACAGAACAAAAACGTCCAAAAAAACAAACAAAACACATTTCAAAAAAAATTATAAATTGATTTGCATTTTAATGAGTGAAATAAGTATTTGACCCCTTCGCAAAACATTACTTGGTGGCAAAACCCTTGTTGGCAATCACAGAGGTGAGATGTTTCTTGTAGGTTTGCACACATCTCAGGAGATTCTTGTAGGTTTAAACTCTACTCTTTGCAGATCCCTCTCCAAGACATTAAGGTTTAGAGGCTGATGTTTGGTAACGCAAACCTTCAGCTCCCTCCACATATTTTCTATAGGATTAAGGTCTTGAGACTGGCTAGGCCACTCCAGGACCTTAATGTGCTTCTTTTTGAGCCACTCCTTTGTTGCCTTGGCCGTGTGTTTTGGGTCATTATGCTGGAATACCCATCCAAGACCCATTTTCATTGCCCTGGCTGAGGGAAGGAGGGTCTCACCACAACACTTTCACCCAGTTCTCCTCCGAATCATTTAGATCAGGGATATGCAATTAGTGGACCTCCAGCTGTTGCAAAACTACAAGTCCCATCATGCCTCTGCCTCTGGGTGTAATGCTTGTAGCTGTCAGAGTCTTGCTATGCCTCATGGGATTTGTAGTTCTGCAACAGCTGGGAGGTCCGCTAATTGCACATCCCTGATTTAGATGTTCATTAGCAAACTTCAGACGGCCTGTACATGTGATTTCTTGAGCAGGGAGACCTGGCGGGTGCTGCAGGATTTCAGTCCTTTGCGACGTAGCGCGTTTCCAATGGTTTTCTTGGTGACTATGGTCCCATCTGCCTTAAGATCGCTGACCAGATTCTACTGTGTAGTTCTGGGCTGATGTCTCAATGTTCTCATAATCATTGAGACTCCACAGAGGTGAGATCTTTTTAATATAGACAACGTTGTCTTATTAATTTTAACTTTATTGGGTGTTGGTGAAGGGTTTTGAGTGCCTGTTATTTATGTTTTTGCAATTTTTCTACCCATAAATTCCATTTTTCTATGTGGCTTGGTCCGCCCGTGGCTTCTTTATGCGGGGGGTTCTTGTTCTCCCCAGGGAGTTTGTTTCTGAGATCTTGCATGGAGCCTCAGTCCGAGAGAGAGATTGACAGTTATTCGCAAATGGAAGAAACATAGTCGCACCAAGTGTTGTCACCCTCTCACTAAGCTGCTTGGCGTTGGTCTTGTAGCCCATTCCAGAATTGTGTAGGTCTACAGTCTTGTCCCTGACATCCTTGGACAGCTCTTTGATTTTGGCCATGATGGAGAGATTGAATTTGATTGATTCCTGTATTAAAGACACCTGCCCACAGAAGCAATCTGAGATTAGGAGTACTCCCTTTGAGAGAGTGCTCCTAATCTCAGCTCGTTACTTATATAGAAGACACTTGGGAGCCAGAAATCTTGCCGATTGATAGTGGATCAAATGCTTATTTTACTCATTAAAATGCAAATCAAATGTATAACTTTTTTGAAATGCGTTTTTCTGGATATTTTTGTTGTTATTCTGTCTCTCACTGTTAAAATAAACCAACCATTAAAATTATAGACTGGCCATGTCTTTGTTTGTGGACAAATGTACAAAATCAGCAGGGGATCAAATACTTTTTTCCCCCTTGCTGTACTATACCGGGCACTTCCTGTTATACTGCAACAAACGCTTAGTCCTTGTCTAACTGTGCTCCTGCGTTGTCACCCTGTCACATGGGCTTGCGATGGAGACTGCAAGCGGCCTCTAATACACATTATGCTGGCATAGTTCACTGCTGGCCCAATCAATATTCTTGTGCCGAGAAACCCCTTGCTGCCATCTCTGGAGTATGGAGACAGGAAGTCATTGCCAAGAGGCTGCTAGATATCAGCAGTACCAAGTTGCGGCAATTGATGAAAAAAAAGGTGAAAACCTTTTTTTAAAATTGTTTGGATATGGGCTTCTTTAGCCAACAAACGTTTATTAAGCAAGGCCCCTTTCTCGCTGCCGAACCAATCGGGTCCGCCTACAAAACGGACAGGACCATCCATTGCTCTCTGAAGCGGCAGATGTGTCCACTGACAACCACCAACATTCAATCCGCTAAAAACAGATGAATGGGGTACCCCATCTGTCGGGTGGATCAGATAACAGTCGGATAGACAGGGGGTCCAATTCCATCGGACATCCCATAGAGGACAATAGGCTGTGTCCGTGTCAGCTCTGCATCAGCGGATTGGACACAGACCTGTCACGCACCTGCTCAGTGGGGGGGGGGGGGGGGGGGAATCAGCAGAGAGATCCCTGCCGAGTGGACAGTTTAACTGGTGGACTCCGCCAATGTGAGAGGGGGCCAAGGCTCTTTGCACACAGGACTGTGCAGCTGCAGTGCATCCATTCCAGTGTTTAAGTGCACCTGGGAGAAACGGGTACATCGTCCAGCCACACTCCAGGCAGCCTCTTAAACTCAGTGAAAGGTTGCAGCTGAATGCTGTACAGTTTGGTCCCATCTGGTGTTTAGGACCCTGTTCGTTCAAAGACGAGGGTTTGAAACCGCTGGGAGGGTACACTGCAGCTGGACGGCTCTGTGTGCAAGGGGCCTCATGGTTTAAAAAATACTTATGATAGAATAGAACTCCATTTCCCCCCCCATGTCAAAATAAGCAGCTGTAATCTACTCAATTAGTCAATAACAGGTTCTTTTTTTTTTTTATCCTCATTTTTCCTGCATGGACCAATAGCTAAACCTCTGACACTGATACCTTTTACATGTACATATATACAGTGCTGTCAATGTATGCAGCGCTCTAAACCTATGAATTATATATTAACATCACTTACCTTTGAAAAGCCAAGTTCAACCAGCAGGCGGTCTGCTACAAATTCAATGTAAGTCTTCATTAGTCTGCAGTTGATCCCTATCAGATCTACTGGTAAGGCGTCTGATAGAAACTCCTGTAAACAGAGGACATTGTTGGGGTCACAAATTTAGCAAAGCATTTACAGCAAATACATATTTTCAAAATGTTTTCTTCGGTTTTGAAAAAGAGTAGGATGGGATAGAACCTCTGTCAATCTCTCAACTTTTTACAGCTGCATGCACCCCTTTCTAGTCGGTAGATTTCTACTAATTTCCTCTTCTGATAGCAGGGTGTCAGAGGCAGGAAGGGATGGGAAATCTTATGTGGAAACAAAAACGCCAAGTTCAATGAAAAGCAGCCACAAGTTCTAATTGTATTGTTTTGGCTCAGCTTCAATAAAAATCAATGTTCTTTATGTGACCACATACTTACCTCTTGGTGGGATATTTAAAATTTCTTGACAAACACTCATTGCATTACACTCACATTAGATGTAATGAGTGTAATGTCATTTCTACAATCTGTCTTATGTGCAGCATACAGTTAAAGGTGACCAATCAGCAATTGTCCTTCATTGCTGATTTGGTAGGGTAACCAAAGCACATAAACCCAAGGTAAGCATAGTAGCAAGTCCTAGTTGCCATCTCGAAACACCCAAGAGGATAGTATGTGACCGGTCAAAATATATTAAATGCATTAAAGTGTCTGTTCACCAACGCCAGAAGTCTGCCAAGCAAAATAAGTGAGTTGGAAGCTCTGGTGCATGAGGAGAGCTATGATGTAAATCGGTATTGCTGAAACTTGGCTTCATTCCTCACATGACTGGGCTATTTACATTCCTGGCTATGCACTCTTTCGGAAAGACAGGGTAAAAAAGGAAAGGTGGAGGGGTCTGTCTCTATGCGAGAAGTGATCTCAAAGAGAGTTTGAAAGAGGACCTGGTGGATGGAGAGTGGGATGAGTCTGAAGCATTATGCGTGGAACTGCATACAGATGTGCGTAGTTCAAAGTTAATCATTGGAGTTTGTTATAGACCACCCAATGTTAATGAGCAGGTGGAGACTCAGCTCCTTGCACAGATGGAAAGGGCTGCAAGGGCTGAGACGGCGATAATAATGGGGGATTTTAACTACCCAGAAATTGACTGGAGTAATGGCACTGCTGGGACAGTCAAAGGGCAAAAATGTATAAACCTATTGCAGGACAATTTTATGGTCCAGTTTGAGGCCCCAACTAGGAATGATGCTCTGTTGGACCTGGTACCGTATATACTCGAGTATAAGCCGACCCGAATATAAGCCGAGGCATCTAATTTTACCACAAAAAAACTGGGAAAATGTTTTGACTCGAGTATAAGCCTAGGGTGTCCATCTGCATGCCTTACTGTGCCTCACTGTGTCCATGTGCATGCCTCACTTTGCCTCACTGTGTCCATGTGCATGCCTCACTGTGTCCATGACTAGACTGACGTTTAACATGGGAGTCTATGGAAGGGGTGCCCGGCTTTGAAAAATCGGTGCTCCCCGGCCGTAGATCTCCCAGACAAAAAACTTTGCACACTTATAGAGGAGAAAAGGGGCTATATGTGTGATAAATATAGGGTCCAGAGGACCTATGAACGGCCAGTACCGGGTCCACAAAACCACCAGAGAAATGACCCTTTAACATAAGAGGCTATGGAAGGGGTACCCGGGTTTGAAAAATCGGTGCTCCCCGGCCATAGGTCCCCCAGACAACAAACTTTGCACACTTGTAGAGGACGAGTGGGGCTACATGTGTGCCACGTTGGGGGTCCAGGGGACCTACGGCTGGCCAGTACCGGGTCCCCAAACTCTGGGAGATCAGGCGCAAAAAGGTGAGACTCGAGTATAAGCCAAGGGAGGCATTTTCAGCACAAAAAAAATGTGCTGAAAAACTCGGCTTATACTCGAGTATATACGGTAATCTCAAACCATGCAGAGCGTATTACTAATGTTCAGATAAAAAGGAACACCTGGGTAGCAGTGACCATAACATGATTTCATTTGAGGTTAGCTGTAAGCAAAAAAAAAAAAGGATCACATACGGGAAAGATAAAAACACTTAATTTCAAGAGGGCAAATTTTCCAAGGATGAGGGCTGCTCTCCAGGACTTGGACTGGGAGGGAATATTGGCATCAATGGGCACAGAACAGAAATGGGAATTCTTCAAAAAGACTGTTTGTGAACTCACTGCAAAGTATATTCCCATGGGCAATAAGTTTATAAGGCTAAATAAAACCTATGTGGCTCACGGCCAAAGTTAAAAAAGCTATAAACTATAAGAAAAGAGCTTTTAAAAAATATAAAAATTACGAAACACTAGTGTCATTTAAATGTTACAAAGAATATAACAGGATATGTAAAAAGGAAATCAAGGATGCAAAAATATAAAACGAACGACAAATTTCAAAAGATAGGACAAACCCCAAAAAATTCTTCAAATATGTAAAAAAAAGGTGAAGTCTGAGCATGTAGGCCCTTTACAAAATAATCTAGAGTGGGTGACTGGAGACCAAAGAGAAGGCTAATTTATTAAATACTTTCTTCAGCTCTGTGTATACAAAGGAGCATGGGGGAGCTCATGTCCATAATGGGGGTGGTAGTGACACAGCCCCAAATCCACAATGGCTCAAAATTGATATGGTCCAGAAATATTTAGACAGAATAAAAAGGTGGATAAAGCACCTGGACCAGATGGCATACACCCACGGATCCTAAAAGAATTGAGCTCTGTAATTTCAAAGCTATTGTATCTAATTTTTAGGGACTCATTAATGACAGGAATAGTACCACTGGATTGGCGCAGAGCCAATGTGGTGCCTATATTTAAAAAGGGAACAAAGTCTTTACCAAGTAACTATAGACCTGTTAGTTTAACTTCTATAGTTGGGAAGATACTGGAGAGATTAATAAAAAGACCACAGATGAGTTCTTGCTGGAAAAAAATATTTTAGGCAACATACAGCATGGATTCATGAAAGACAGACCTGATTTCTTTTTATGAAGAGGCAAGTAAAACCTTGGACAGAGGCGTGGCTGCGGACGTGGTATACTTAGATTTTGCGAAAGCGGTCCCCCACACACGGCTCATGTGCAAGGTAAAGTCTACAGGATTGGAAATATCAGTTTGTAAATGGATAGAAAACTGGCTAAAAGACAGAATTCAGAGAGTAGTGATTAATGACTCTTACACACGACCGTTTTTCATGACGTGAAAAATGCAATTTTTTAAATTGGTCATTAAAAACGATCGTGTGTAGGCTCCAGAGCATTTTTAACGACGCGAAAAATGGCCTAAAAAAAAAAAAAAATTAGAACCTGCTCTATTTTTTCACGTCGTTTTTCACGTCGTAAAAACAGTAGTGTGTATGCTTTTACGAGGGGAAAAAAAAAAGGGATTTTTATAACAGCTTACCTGTAAAATCCTTTTCTTGGAGTACATCACGGGACACAGAGCGACTTAGTCATTACTAATGGGTTATATAGTTTACCTTCAGGTGCTGGCACTGGCAACTTCCAAACCGGAAGTACCCTCCCCTATATAAGCCCCTCCCATCCGGGAGCACCTCAGTTTTGTAGCAAAGCAATAAGTGTCCCAAAAAGAGGGGTGGGAGCTCTGTGTCCCGTGATGTACTCCAAGAAAAGGATTTTACAGGTAAGCTGTTATAAAAATCCCTTTTTCTTACATCACGGGACACAGAGCGACTTAGTCATTACTAATGGGACGTCCCAAAGCAATGCCAAATGAGGGGAGGGATACACTATACATAAGCTGGGCGCCATCAGGCATGAGGATCTTTTGCGGCCTGCAACACACTGCGCCCAAAGGCGACATCCTCCTGACTTCTAACGTCTACCTGGTAGAATCTAGTAAACGTGTGTACTGAAGACCATGTTGTGGCCTTACAGACTTGAGCCAGGGAGGCCTGGTGATGCACTGCCCATGAAGTTCCAACTGCTCTTGTGGAGTGCGCCCTAACTTTGAATGGAGGCTGTCTCTTTCACAAGCCATAGGCTTGTATTATGACCTGTCGAATCCACTTGGCTAAAGTAGATTTTGATGCTGCCTGACCCTTTCTGGGGCCTTCCGGCAGAATAAACAAAGTACCTGTTCTGCGAATCTGAGCAGTGGCTTTTAGATAAGCCTCAACTGCTCTTACTACATCCAAAGAATGCAATAACTTTTCCTCTACCGAGCTAGGTTTGGGGAAAAAAGAAGGAAGAACCACATCTTGGTTCAAATGAAACCTCGATACCACCTTAGGAAGAAAGGCTGGATGAGGACGTAATACTACTCTGTCCTTATGGACAACCAGATATGGCTCCTTACAGGACAAGGCGGCTAGTTCCGATACTCTTTTAGCCGAACAAATGGCTACTAAGAAAATCAATTTCCTGGTGAGAAGAACCAAGGAAATGTGTTGCAATGGTTCAAACGGTTGTTTCTGTAGAACCGACAGAACCAGGTTTAAGTCCCATGGACATATGGGAATACTAACCGGAGGGCTAATACGCATCACTCCTTGTATGAAAGCTTTGACTAGTGAATGCGAAGCCAAGGGCCTTTGAAAAAATATTGACAAGGCCGAAATCTGACCCTTGATAGTACTCAAGGCCAGCTTCCTATCTACAGCCCACTGTAGGAAGTCCAAAATCCTCCCTATTACGTACTTACGTGGATGCCATTTCTTGGCCTCACACCATGTAATGTACGCCTTCCAGATCCTATAATAGATCTGCCTGGATACCGGCTTCCTGGCATTGATCATGGTAGATACCACAGGATTAGAGAGCCCTCTCTTTTTCAGAATGTGGGCTTCAATAGCCAGGCCGTCAAACCTAGGGCTGGTAAGGAAGGGTGGTATATCGGTCCTTGCGACAGCAGGTCCGGACGATGTGGGAGGGTCCAAGGACTCCTCACTGACATTTTTACAATCTCCGCGTACCATGCCCTTCGGGGCCACGCTGGAGCCACCAGAATCACTGGTTTCTTTTCTACCCTGATTCTGCGGATTAATCGCGGTAACAATTGTGGCGGTGGGAATGCATATATCAGCTTGAACTGATCCCAAGGGAACACTAGGGCATCCGAGCCGCAAGCTAGGGGATTCCTTGTCCGAGAGACAAACCTGTCCACCTTTGCGTTGAATCTGGATGCTAGCAGATCTACATCCAGTGTTCCCCACCGCTGGCATATTGCCTGGAAAACCTCGGGGTGAAGAGACCATTCCCCCGGGCATAATTGCTGGCGACTTAAAAAGTCCGCTTTCCAATTTTCCACTCCTGGGATGAAAACCGCGGATATGGCTGGGACATATCTTTCTGCCCATTCCAGGATGCAATTCGCTTCCCTCTGGGCTGCACGACTCCTGGTGCCACCCTGGTGATTGATATATGCCACTGCTGTGGCATTGTCTGATTGAATTCTGACAGGGGACCCTTGGAGTTTGGATGTCCATGCTACTAGGGCATACCGGGCTGCTCGTATCTCTAAGAGATTGATGGGCAGGGCCTTCTCTGCTTCTGACCACTTGCCCTGGAGAGACCATTGCTCCAGTACTGCCCCCCAGCCTATGAGGCTGGCATCTGTAGTGACCACCTTCCAAGAAACCGGACTGAAGGGTTTCCCTTTTTCCAGATTCTGGGGCACCAACCACCAATGGAGGCTCTTGCGAACGGAAGGGGACAGGGACATTGGTAAGTCTAAAGCCTGAACTTTTTTGTTCCAGGCTGACAGTATGGCCCTCTGCAAGTTCCTTGAATGGAATTGACCGTAGGGTACTGCTTCGAATGAAGCCACCATTTTTCCCAGCAGCCTCATGCACAGGCGTATGGATGGTTTTCTTTTTGTACCCACTAAGTGGGTCAAATCTTTTAAAGACGACACCTTTTCTGGAGGTAAGAAAATCTCTCTGATTTGAATCCAGCCTTAGCCCTAAGTATTCCAGACTTCTGACTGGTCTTAGAGCTGACTTGTCCCGGTTGATAATCCAACCGCGATACTCCAGATACTTGATTGTCTTGTGAATAGCTACTTCCAGCTTTTCCACTGAGTGGTCTATTAGTAGCAGGTCGTCTAGATATGCCATTATCGTTACACCTTGTGTTCTTAGATTGGCCAATAGTGGGGCCAGAATTTTTGTGAACACTCGTGGTGCTGTGGCCAAACCGAAGGGTAAGGCTCTGAACTGAAAATGGCGCCCTTCTACTGCAAAGCGTAGAAATTTCTGGTGGGCCGGAAAGATGGGAATATGCAGATAAGCATCCCTTATGTCGATCGAGGCTAACCATTCCTGCCCTTGTAGGGCGGTGGCCACCGATCGGATCGACTCCATCCGAAAAGTCCTGATATTTAGGAACTTGTTTAGCCCTTTTAGATTTAATATGGGCCTCACGTCCCCATTTGGTTTGGGGACTGTGAAAAGGTTCGAGTAAAACCCGAACCCACTTTCTTCCAGGGGAACCTTCATGATTACACCTTGGAGCAATAGTTGTTCTAGTGCCAAAAGGAGGGATCCTCTCTTCTGGGGATCGCTTGGCACGTTTGACCTCATAAATTGGGCAGGAGGAGTGTCTTTTAACTCCAGCTTGTATCCCAGACTTACTGCGGAGAGCACCCATCTGTCTCTGATGGTGTCCCGCCAGGTCTCTGTGAACAACTGAAGTCTTCCCCCCACCCGATTGAGTGGGGGCAACCCTTCATGACTTGGGGGGAGGTTTTGTACCTCTCTTGACCCAGGGTTTCTTGTTACCCTGTGATTGTCCCTGATTTCCGGCAGAAATTTTCTGGATATACTTGTCCAGATCTTCTCCAAATAGGCGTTCTCCATGAAATGGGAAGCTAACCAGCAATTTCTTACAGGGAGCTTCAGCAGACCAGTTTTTGAGCCATAGAAGCCTACGCATATGTACTACAGACAGCGTAAAGCGGGAGGCCTCTTGGATTGTATCCTTTATGGCGTCCACCGCAAAACACAAGGCTCTAGGTAGGTCAGCTAGGGCAAGAGCCTGCTGATCTGGTAAGTCCCTTAAGACTTGTTTCAACTGATCTTTCACCGCTTGGCAGACTCCAATCGCTGCTACCGCAGGTTGTGTCACCATGCTTGTTGTAGAGAAAGCAGATTTTAGTAAAGACTCCAATTTTTTATCTATTGGGTCTTTGAACATTGGAACATTATCTACTGGACATGTCAGTGATTTGTTCACAGAAGAGATGGCTGCGTCCACTGTAGGGACCCTCCATTTTTTTATGAACTTATCCTCCATGGGATAGATCACCGGAAATCTCTTAGGGGGAGTAAATATTTTATCAGGATGCTCCCAATCCTGGTAAATAAGCCCTTCCAATAAAGGGTGGATTGGGAAGGAACAGACAGCCTGGGGAGCTTTCAGCGACCCCAGCGAGGAAACCGTAGTGGTTGATGGTTCCGCCAGAGGCATTTTAAATGCTGATCGGACCATGTTAGTCAGAGACTGAACCCATAATCTTTCAGCCTGAGATGCTGAGAAAGGTTCTTCCACTGTTGATTCCTCCATAACTGAATCAACCTCATCCTGATCCCCTTCAGGTAGGTCGATCTCTGTGTGGGGCTGTTCCTCCACTAACAGGCACTCTGAAGGAGGAGACGGAGATCGGACGCGCTTTTCCTGTGACAGAGAAGCAGCGATCAATGCTGTTAATCTCTCTTCCAATCCTCCCAGAGTTGAGGATAAAACCTCCTCTGTTATATATACAGGAGCAGGTGGACTGGGGACAGCCGCAGCACCAGGCACTCCTGCGGGGTTCCTACGGCTACTGACCTCTGAATTCTCAGGGGAGATTGGTGCAGTACAAGCATGCCCAATATCCTCAGAGCCCGATGGAGACCCCTTTGGCTTCCTGGAAGACCTATTTCCGGAGCGTCTGGACGACATATCCTTTAAGCACAAAGCTGAGGTATTCCCGTCGTCATACACCAATTTTTGCTGGTAATAGTCTAACACAGTTGCTGCTATATACCAGCTGGTGTCCACTAAAGTGCCTTTCTATGGGGATGCCTGCATCAACCGCCTCTGTGTGCCACTGTTTGTTGCTAGCTCTGTTTGCATCCAGCTGACACTTGTACTGTGTCTTTTATACATGCTGGGACGCCTGCACATGCGCAGAAGCGGCGCGCATCGAGCGTCATCCACCCGCCCCGCCCCTTTTTTTTCATAGGAGGCGCGTGCACGCGCCCGCGCGCCATTGGCGCCCTTTTCGAAAACCAAGCAGGGACTAGGAGCCAGGGCCCTTTTTGCCGGAGGGCCTATGCGGTGGATGAGCGCAGCAACAGGGCAGAGGAAGTGGATTCCCACAGAGAACTTACCAACTGCCTGGATCTTTTGACTTGAGAAAACCAAAGATCCACATGACAAGAAAAAATGGACCACAGCGGCCTCTAGTGGTTTAACTCAGGTACCGCGGTCCTCTTTTTTTTTTTTTTTTTTTCTTGACTACTATTAAAATTTTACATTTTTCAGTAGTTACAGGCATACACAGATATTAGCGGGAATACCGTTAGGTAACAGACAGAAAGACAAATTAGGCTTGGGGGTCCCCCAATAGAACCAAGTTCCTGGGGCCCCCACTTACCTGTTCCCCGCCGCAGGACTCTGTTTGGTCCACAGAAGCCCAAACTTCACCTATCACGGCAGGCATTGTAATTAAACCTTCAGGGACCGGGTTCCCAAGGATTCCACTCCCCTGGACCTGTATAGCACCCTGCACAGAAAACATCTTGGTCGTGGGTATGACCAGAGCTCTGGATCCCAGGGTCCAGCCCTCCCAAGAGAGGCATTACAGGCAAAACCTTGCTCTTCTGCTGCAAGGCCCGGGTACCGACCGTTTAGCTATGAAGCTTTTTTGGTGGGATCCGGAACAGCTTACTAAGGCCCGTAAAAGAACCTGTACGCAAGCCCAGTGAAAACACATGTTACTCTTTGGCCAACACCTTAGACACTGGCAAAAAACTGAGGTGCTCCCGGATGGGAGGGGCTTATATAGGGGAGGGTACTTCCGGTTTGGAAGTTGCCAGTGCCAGCACCTGAAGGTAAACTATATAACCCATTAGTAATGACCAAGTCGCTCTGTGTCCCGTGATGTACGAAAAAGAAAATGTGCATGCTCAGAATCAAGTATGAGACGGGAGCGCTCGTTCTGGTAAAACTAACGTTCGTAATGGAGATGGCACATTCGTCACGCTGTAACGGACTGAAGAACAAGAGGATGAAAAGCGCGAATCATCTCTCACCAAACTTTACTAACACGAGGATCAGCAAAAGCAGCCCAAAGGGTGGTGCCATCCGAATAGAACTTCCCCTTTATAGTGCCGTCGTACGTGTTGTACGTCATTGCTCGAGCATTTTTTTCCACGATAGTGTGTAGGCAAGGCAGGCTTGAGAAGAATCACGTCGAGAAAAACTTTGTTTTTTTCAATGACATTAAAAACGGTGTGTACGTGGAATCACTCTGAATGGGCTAAGGTTATCAGTGGTGTACCCCAAGGTTCAGTGCTGGGACCCTTACTTTTTAATATCTTTATAAATGATATTGGGTCTGAGATCAAAAGTAACATTTCTGTCTTTGCAGATGACACCAAGCTATGCAGTGGAATAACGTCCTTACAGGATGTCACCAATTTAAAAGCCGACCTCAAAGCTCTGTCTAATTGGGCAACTATGTGACAGATGAGGTTTAATGTTGATCAATGTAAAAGTTATGCACTTGGGGGCTAAGAATATGAATGCATCATACATACTAGGGGGAGTACAACTGGGGGAATCCGTAGTGGAGAAGATCTGGGGGTTTTGGTAGATCATAGGCTCAATAATAGCATGCAATGCCAAGCTGTGGTTTCCAAAGCGAGCAAAGTCCTTTCTTGTATTAAGAGAGGTATGGACTCCAGAGAAAGATATCATTTTGCTCCTGTACAAATCATTAGTAAGGGGTCCATATAGTGAACTTGGTGTTGTTATTCACTTTACGGTCAACACCGAGGACAAGGGGGCACTCTTTGCGTCTAGAGGAAAAGAGATTTTGCCTCCAAATACGGAAAGGTTTCTTCACAGTAAGAGCTGTGAAAATGTGGAATAGACTCCCTGCAGAGGTGGTTCTGGCCAGCTCAGTAGATTGCTTTTAGAAAGGCCTGGATTCTTTCTTAAAATGTACATAATAATATAACTGGGTACTAACATTTATAGGTAAAAGGAATTTTTTCCCCTGCTGTAGCAAATTGGATCATGCTCTGCTGGGGTTTTTCGCCCTCCTCTGGATCAACTGTGGGTATAGAATTAGGTATATGGGATTGTATGATAGATTATTTTTTTATGGTTGAACTGGATGTACTTGTGTCTTTTTTCAACCTGACTAACTATGTAACTATTGCGCATAGTGATGAATGCCAACATTGGATTGCTATGGGTTACTGCACTCTAGACATCCTCATTACTGAGTAAATTATTAAAGCATATGCCAAAAGAAAAAATATAAAAGGAGAAAATAAAGAAAAAAAAAAACATATGCAGCACATCTCCACCATACATGTATGACCTCTAGAATTGCATTCAGCTTCAGGGAAACTATTAAAAATGGTATTTGCTTCTAACATTTGATTTTGGAATTAGGCCCCTTCCACACGGGGACGGATCCGTCAGCGGCGTCCGCCAGCTCAACAAGAGATCTCTCCGTTGAGCTGGTGGATGACAAGTCCCTCTCTGCTCACTGAGTGGGGAGGGGCTTGTCGAGCACAGCTGCTTGCTATGGAAAGATCGGATGAAAAACAGACAGCATGTCCTTTTTCATCAGATCTCACCCGATCCGACAGGACAGGTGGCGACTTTTCGCCATCCGTCTTATTTTAGCGGATCGGATGTCAGTGGACATGTTACCGCTGACATCCGACGCTCCATAGACAAGAAAAACTAAACAGGCGTACCTGAAAGGTCTGCCCGTGTGAAAAGGGGCATAAAAACTTCGAAAACACACACACACACACACACACACACACACACACACACGTTTAAGAAAAAAAAAAAAAAAAAAAGTCCTGTTCTTTCTTCAATTATGCGTCAGTCCCAAGAGAACAAGGAGGGCCAAATGAACTCTTTGAGATAACCCAGGAAGTGTGCACAGGACCGCACTGAATGTCTAACATGATGAACAGATTTTTTGCTCTCATCAAAAAACATTCAATGGTAAATGTAACAGACCAAATGGTAACAAATAAAAAAGGTGATGATTGTTGGGGTTTATATACAGTACATACTATATAATAGATGGTTGCTTGGTTGCTTATCTATTCACCACTATTTTACTGGCATTCACCCCAGATGATACCTGTTCTATCCTGACAGCGCTGACTATGATCTCGGTGACCCGTTGCTGTGATGGTTTGTTCACCAAATATTGAAACATCAGACAGGCAAAATCACAGTGCAGACCCTGCAGAGAACAGACAAAGTTATTCCAACTATACTACACAAGTAAAAACAAGGACGTTTACATAAGCTGGCCAATAACTTTGTTTTTCGTTCAGCCAGTCTGGAAGCCCCAGTCAGGACGCAGTATTCAGACAGCAGTACCTGTTGCTATCGAATGCACTGACTGGCTGCAGCCGCTGATCAAGGAAAATTTTTCATTGTCCTCCTTAGACAGAAGAAGTCAATCCTCTGTCTAGAAGGGATTGCCACTCACTGATGGAAATTTGTCCAGCCTCTTACTGCACCAACTGAAATTTGATCAATGTATGGCCTGCTATAGTCTGTGTTAGGCCCCTTTCACACTTGTGCGACTTGGGACTGCAAAGTCGCATGACAAGTCGTACCCCATGACTTTCATTAAGTAACATTTATATCTGTGCAACTTCAAAATAGTCCCTGCACTACTTTGGTCCGACTTGAGGTCCATAGACCTCAAGATTACACAGGCATTGCTTGAAGTTGCATCAAAGTCACGTGACTTTCAGGTCATACAAGTGTGAAAGGGGCCTTACTCCACAACAAATCAAGCAGACATCTTTGTTATGGGAAGGAAGGAAAAAATAATATTATTGGCTGCCATGAGCAGCAAATACAGAGACAATTATTTCCTTAGGACTTTGATAAATGTGGGTACTAGTCTCAAACCCAAAAGACCAACCACAGACATTGGGAAAAAAAACCTGTTTACAAACTTTTGGCAGTCATCTAATCTACATTTATACAAAAAAAAACATCTGTGCGTTTTCTACTATGAAAAATTTATAATTTAAAAGCCAGTATACAGTGGAGCCTTGGATTACAAGCATAATCCGTTCCAGGAGAATGCTTGTAATCCAAAGCACTCGCATTTCAAAGCAAGTTTCCCCATAGAAGTCAATGGAAACTAAAATAATTTGTTCCACATTGATTTCTATGGCATGCAATTGCACATGTGGCCAGAGGTTGGGGGGGCGCCGGAGAGACTCGGAAATACTCTGAAACCATTCGGCAATGCAGCACTGCACAGGCTTGAATCCTGCTCGTTTTCGCAAACCGAGTCAGGATTTTGTAAAAACCTCCTCCTCCTCCTCCTCCTCCTCCTCCTCCTCCTCCTCCTCCTCCTCCTCCTCCTCCTCCTCCTCCTCCTCCTCCTCCTCCTCCTCCTCCTCCTCCTCCTCCTCCTCCTCCTCCTCCTCCTCCTCCTCCTCCTCCTCCTCCTCCTCCTCCTCCTCCTCCTCCTCCTCCTCCTCCTCCTCCTCCTCCTCCTCCTCCTCCTCCTCCTCCTCCTCCTCCTCCTCCTCCTCCTCCTCCTCCTCCTCCTCCTCCTCCTCCTCCTCCTCCTCCTCCTCCTCCTCCTCCTCCTCCTCCTCCTCCTCCTCCTCCTCCTCCTCCTCCTCCTCCTCCTCCTCCTCCTCCTCCTCCTCCTCCTCCTCCTCCTCCTCCTCCTCCTCCTCCTCCTCCTCCTCCTCCTCCTCCTCCTCCTCCTCCTCCTCCTCCTCCTCCTCCTCCTCCTCCTCCTCCTCCTCCTCCTCCTCCTCCTCCTCCTCCTCCTCCTCCTCCTCCTCCTCCTCCTCCTCCTCCTCCTCCTCCTCCTCCTCCTCCTCCTCCTCCTCCTCCTCCTCCTCCTCCTCCTCCTCCTCCTCCTCCTCCTCCTCCTCCTCCTCCTCCTCCTCCTCCTCCTCCTCCTCCTCCTCCTCCTCCTCCTCCTCCTCCTCCTCCTCCTCCTCCTCCTCCTCCTCCTCCTCCTCCTCCTCCTCCTCCTCCTCCTCCTCCTCCTCCTCCTCCTCCTCCTCCTCCTCCTCCTCCTCCTCCTCCTCCTCCTCCTCCTCCTCCTCCTCCTCCTCCTCCTCCTCCTCCTCCTCCTCCTCCTCCTCCTCCTCCTCCTCCTCCATGTTATACATACATTCTAAACAGCCAGAGCTGAACAGCCCCGCCCAGGGGGGCGGTCCCTCCAGCATAACCCTCCCACTGCAGCCAGCAGACCTCAGTTCGTAACAAAGCAGTACAAACTCAAAAAGAAGGGTGGGTGCTGTGTCAGTCCATGGATGCCAGAGAAACGGATTTTACAGTGAGTACAAAAATCCTATTTTCTCTTGTCATCCATGGACTGACACAGCGTGTCTTATACACCTTTACACGTGGGATGTCCCAAAGCAGTGTCAAGAGGGATGGGAGCAGTATAAATGGAAAACCAAAAACTTCACTCCAAACAAGGCAGAGCTCCTCAACGGAGGAGTTGCAACATCAAACAGCGGCCTGCAACACCTTGCGGCCAAAGGAAGCATCCGAAGATGCAGCCACATCAACCTTATAAAAAACTTAGAAAAGGTATGAACAGACGACCAGATCACCGCCTTGCACACTTGTGCAACCGACGCTTGATGTCGGAAAGCCCAGGAAGCACAGTTTGTCTGATCCACCTAGAAATGGTGGCAGACGAAACCGCTTGGCCCTGTTCTGGACCAGAGACAGCCACAAATAGTGAGTCAGACTTCCGAATAGAGGCAGTAGCAGACAGGTACACCCGCAAGGCTCGTACCACATCCAAAGTGTGAAGCGCAAACTCTCTGGGATGCGATGGGTGAGGACACAAGGACGGGAGGACAATGTCCTCATTTAAGTGGAAGGCCGAGACCACCTTTGGCAGAAAAGAAGGTCGCGGACGTAACACCGCCTTATCCTTATGGATGACCAAAAAGGGCGACTTGCAGGACAAGGCCGCCAACTCAGACACTCGTCTAATGGAAGTAATGGCCACCAAGAAGGCCACCTTCTGAGACAAAGTCAAGAGGGGAATATCTCTAATATTCTCAAAGGGAGGTTCCTGGAGAACCGAGAGCACCAAATTCAGATCCCACAGGGGGAGAGGAGGCTTGACAGGGGGGAGCACATGGCGAACCCCCTGCACAAAGGTGCTAACCAAGGGATGACCCGCCAGCGGTCGCTGAAAGAAGATGGCCAAGGCCGAAATCTGACCCTTAATGGTACTCAAAGCGAGCTTTTGGGTCACGCCACGCTGCAGAAAATGCAGGATTCTGGGAACGGAATACGTTCGTGGGCGCCAGTCCAGCTCTTCGCACATGGTGATGTAAGCTCTCCAAGTACGGTGATAGATCTTTCTGGAGGAAGACTTCCGTGCCCTTAACATGGTCGAAATGACCGAATCCGAGAGACCTCGGTCTCAGCACCTGGCTTTCAATAACCATGCCGTTAAAGCCAGAGACTGTAAAGCAGGATGAAATATAGGACCTTGAGACAGAAGGTCCCCCCGTATTGGTAACCGCCAGGGAACGTCTGCGACGAGACGTACCAGATCGGCGTACCAGTGACGCCGAGGCCAATCCGGAGCAACGAGGATCACCGGAATTCCCTCGGTCACTACCCTGCAGAGCAGGTGAGGCAGCAACTGCAGCGGAGGATAAACGTATATCAGGTGATACTGACCCCATGGGGCCACCAACGCATCCGAGGCATCCGCCCAGGGATCCCTGGATCTGGCCACAAACCTCGACCCCTTGCGATTGAGTCGAGAGGCCATCAGGTCCACATCCGGCGTGCCCCACCGTCTGCAAAGGAGTTGAAAGACCTCCGGGTGCAAGGACCACTCTCCCTGGTCCAGCATCTGGCGACTTAGATAGTCCGCCTGCCAATTGTCTACGCCCGGAATGTAGACGGCCGACAGAGCCGGCACGCTTCTTTCGGCCCACCTCAGGATGCGGGCGACCTCGGAAGCCACAGCTGAGCTCCGAGTCCCCCCTTGATGGTTGACATATGCCACTGCTGTGGCGTTGTCCGATTGGATCCTGATGGAGTGACCCTGTAGTTTCTCCGACCATGAGGAGAGGCACAGTCTGATTGCCCGTATCTCCAGCACATTGACCGATAAGAGGGCTACGTCCGGAGTCCAAAGCCCTTGGGCCGACAGGACTCCCCAGACTCCCCCCCCCAGCCCGTCAGGCTGGCGTCCGTCGTGATCACCATCCATTGGATGGGGAGGAACGACTTCCCGGACCGAAGAGCCGGGGACCTCAACCACCACGTCAGGGACGCCCTGACCAGGTGACTCACCTGGATCTGAAGAGGAAGATCTCTTTCTGTATAGCCCTGGTGTGCGCTTGGGCATAAGGAACGGCCTCGAAGGAGGCCACCATGAGTCCCAGGACTCTCATGCAAAAGCGGATTGACGACCATTTTCGGGACGTCAGCACCCGTACTGCAGACTGAAGTGTCAGTAGTTTGTCTGGAGGTAGGAAGACTCTTGCCTTCAAGGAGTCCAGAATCAGACCTAGATACTCCAGACGCTGAGTCGGGACTAGAACCGACTTCTGAACGTTCAGGAGCCACCCAAACTCCCTGAGGGTCTGACTGACGATAGTCACACTTTCTTCCAATTCTGAGCCACTGTCTGCTCTTAGAAGAAAATCGTCCAGATAGCCCACGATAGCAATGCCTCGCTGTCTCAGCAAAGCTAGGACTGGAGCAAGCACCTTGGAAGAGCCACAAATTGATAGTGGACTTCGCCGACCGCAAAGCGCAGAAACTTCTGGTGGCTGGCGCAGATCGGAACATGCAAGTAGCCGTCCTTGATGTCCAAGGATGCCAGAAAATCCCCTTGATGGAGTGTCGCGATCACTGTGCGAATGGATTCCATGCGGAATTTTTGCACCTTCACGAAGGCATTCAGGGCCAGGATTGGCCGAACCCCGTCCTTTTTTGGAACAACAAACAGATTCGAGTAGAACCCCTGAAACCTCTCCTGGGACAGAACCATCACAATTACTCCGGACCCGATCAAATCCTGTACAGCCCCCAAGAGGGCTGCCCGACGGGCAGGAAGGAGAGGGAGATTTGAGGGAAAGAATCTGTCTGGGGGCCATGAGCGGAACTCTATTCTGTATCCTGAGGTGACCACCTCGCACACCCACCGGTCGGAGATCCGGGAGGTCCACCGATCCGTGAACCTGCAAAGTCGTCCCCCCACCCCAGAGACGGGCGGGGGCAAGACTTCACGCGGAGGCGGGCTTGGGAGCCGGCTTGTTCGGCTTACGCACCCAGGGGCGCTTGTGCCCGCCAGCCGCACTGTTGTCAGTCTGGGATGGCTTACCCGTGGACTCTGACAGATGAAAAAAAACCCTTTTTTGCTGGAAAGGAAGGACCCGGTTTACGTCGGGCCTCCTTACCCTTGATAGTTTGAGGAAGGAGAGTGCTTTTACCTCCCGTGACATCCTTGATGATGTCATCCAGAGCAGCACCAAAAAGTCTACCACCCTTAAAAGGTAGATCCGTCAGGAGCTTCTTAGAGGCTAGGTCAGCAGACCAGCATTTCAACCAGATGAGACGACGCAATACCACCGCCGAGACAGAGGCCCTGGATATTAAAGGGGCCGCGTCCAACGTGGCGTCGCACACATATATCAGACCCTGCACCATCTGGTGGGCCAGAGCAATAGTGTCTGGAGGAAGGTTATACTCCTGCACAGTTTGGTGCAAAATTTTTGCCCATTCCGTGAGTGTCTGAGACACAAGGGTCGCCGCTACTACTGGCCGTAGGGCGGATCCCAACAAGGCGAACATGGCTCTACTCACCACTTCTGACCTCCTGTCAGTGGGGTCCTTAAACGCAGGAGTCCCCTCCATTGGGAGAGTGGTGGCCTTGTTTAAACGGGCGACTGGAGGGTCGACCACCGGGGGAGAAGCCCACTTTTTAAGCAGGGCGTCTTCAAAGGGGTATCTAATAGACAAACGCCGCGGGACCATGAAAGTCTTCTGCGGCTTTTCCCAGACCTGGTCAATGAGCTGGTCAAAGAAAGGTACATATGGAAAAACCTTTTTAGAAGGCTTGGTCTTAAAAGAACTAAAGGAGACTGTATCCGCCTGAGGTTCTGCAGTCACAGCATTTAGCTTGAGAGTGTCCCTCACAGCATCAATGAGTTCACTAACAAGCGCCCTGTCATTTACTGACTCAGAACTGGAGTCTTCCTCACAAGGAATGTCCTGTTCAAAACCATCCAAATATTCAGAGCTAGGGTCCTGAGCAGCAATAGCTAGGCCCATATCTGAATCAGAGCACTCCCCCTGTGGAGATAAAGTGGGGAGAGGGCGCTTTTTTGCTCCCTTGTGCTCACACACAGCTTCCATCCTGGTCAGAAATGATTCCAGGACTGCCGACAACTGGTCCATAGGGACCGCAGGTACTGGAGCACTGGCTGCTGCCTCTGGCATGTTAGGGGAAGCTGGTGACTCTGACTCCATAATGTCCCCCTCTGAGACCACCCACAGGCTGTGCTGACTGAAGTAGGGGAATGCCCAGGGGACCCACCAACCTGACCAGGACCGCTCGGTTCCGCTGCCCTGTCTCTCCGCGCCGCGCTGCTCAGCGTGAGTGAGCTGAGAGGAGAGAGACTGTGAGGAGATTCGCGCCGTTCCTGAGCGGCGCTAGAGGCCGAGCTAGAAGAAGGTGCGGCTACAAGAAAATGGCCGCCGCAATGTGCTCTGGCGGCCACGGCAAGATTGCCGCCAATGTAAAAAACAGCAGTCACCAAACATGGCGCCGAACGGCGCCCAGGCCCCTCACTCTCAAATAAACAGCCCCAGCAAAATGCAGAGCAGCATGAGCCCCCCCCCCCAGGACAGTATGGCCCCCAGGCACCCCACACAGTACAGCGCCAGCGAAGTGCACAGAGAGTGACATTAAAAAACACAGGGGGAGACAGGGAAATCCCCCACATAAGAAACACACAGCATGTACTCACCTGCAGCCAGGAGAGACTACTTACCCGTCCCCTGAGGGACCCACTGGTGTGTTTCTGACAGAACTATCACAGTGCGGTACTGAGTAGCTGTCGGCCCGGTCCACCGCGAAAGATACAGCCGGACTGTTCTATCTTGAGAGGACCGCGGAGCTGGAAGCCCACCAGCCACCCCTGGAGTCGTGGGGCATGTCGTGAACTGAGTCTCAAGCACACAAGGCAAGGATCAGCACGCTCGATGGTCGGACAGGGAAGACTACGAGGATATCTTGTACCCAACCTGTTGCCCAGCCGACAGTTGATAGAAGATCTCAAAAGAAAAAAAAAAAAAAAAAAAAAATAATAATAGGAAAAAATTCTAAAAGGAATAAAAATAGGTCAGGAGACTGGCTCCTGAGAGAGCCACGTCTTCTCCTTCTGCTAGGCAGAAAAAAACTGAGGTCTGCTGGCTGCAGTGGGAGGGTTATGCCGGAGGGACCGCCCCCCTGGGCGGGGCTGTTCAGCTCTGGCTGTTTAGAATGTATGTATAACATCTCACATTCTGCCTAGGTCTTCTCCTGCAAGCAGGGACATAACCCACATGTAAAGGTGTATAAGACACGCTGTGTCAGTCCATGGATGACAAGAGAAAAAGGGACAATTTAAATTCAACCCGTTTCCCGATCACCCAATTGCCATAATAGCTTTGGTTTGGCTAATCGCAGTAATTAGCTACTGCACAGCCCACCCCGTGTATGTTTTCTCCTCTTGAATGGAGAAAAAGATGCACAGGGGTTGATTTACTAAAACTGGAGAGTCCAATATCTGGTGCAACTGTGCATAGAAACCAATCAGCTTCCAGATTTTATTTGTCCAAGTTAATTGAACAAGCTGAATTAGAAGCCAATTGGCTACCATGCACATCTGCACCAGATTTTGCACTCTCCAGTTTTAGTTACCGTATTTACCTTAAAATCAGGGGAAAATCGTGGGTGCGTGTTATACGCCGATACTCCGTCGAATTCCCCTGCTGAAAACGAGCGAGCGGAGCCGAAGCCGAAGCACACTCGGCTTTACTCGGCTCCTCTCGCAGTCCCGCCCATCTCTGACTGCGCCGCTGACATAGAGAAAGCCGAGTGTACTTCGGCTAGTTTCGGCTCCTCTCGCAGTCCTGCCCCTGACTGTGAGAAGAGCCGAGTCTAGCCGAAGTACACTCTGCTTTCTCCGTCAGCGGCGCAGTCAGTGGAGATGGGCGGGACTGCGAGAGGAGCCGAGTCTAGCCGAAGTACACTCAGCTTTCTCCGTCAGCGGCGCAGTCAGTGGAGATGGGCGGGACTGCGAGAGGAGCCGAGTCTAGCCGAAGTACACTCGGCCCCGCTCGCTCCTCTCCACAGAAATCGGCGCCAAATTTAAAAAAACGCCGAGACTGACAAGATCGCAAAGGCACTGGGCAAGGCTGCAGATGGACACTGGGCAAGGCTGCAGATGGACAGATATACACTGGGCAAGGCTGCAGATGGACAGATATACACTGGGCAAGGCTGCATGCTGCATTTAAATGTAAGTTTTTTTTCCTTGAATTTCCCTCCTAAAAGTTTTTTTCCTTAAAATTCCCTCCTGAACTTGGGGTGCGTGTTATACGCCGATAAATACGGTAATCATCCTCTTTGTATCCTTTTCCCTGCTAGAGAAGCAAAAAGTGTAAACAGTCATCTGTGTGGGAGGGGGGAAAAAAAAACAGGGTTAGAGTTAAAGTGGAGCTCCACCCTAAATAGCAACTTTTGCTATTTGGAACCCTCCCCCCCCCCTCCGGTGTCACAATTGACACCTTTCAGGGGGGAGGGGGGTGAAGATACCTGTCTAAGACAGGTATTTTCACCCACATCTGGGAGTCCTCTCTCCGGGAATCTGCGGGAGTTACGTCACTTCCCGCAGACTTCCCTTGGTGTTCTGGGAGACACTCGGCTCCCAGAACACAGGAGCACCAATCAGAACGGCGCAGAGCGACTAGCGCATGCGCCGTAGGGAACCGGGCATGAAGCCGCAGGGCTTCACTTTCTGGTTCCTTCAGCGAGGATGGCGGAGGGAGCAGCAGAGCGACGAGCGGTCGCTCGTCCTCTGCTGCGGACGTCGCTGGACTCCAGGACAGGTAAGTGTCCAAATATTAAAAGCCAGCAGCTGCTGTAGCTGCTGGCTTTTAATATTTTTTTTTCCAGCGGAGCTCCGCTTTAAGATCAAAAGGTTGTCAGGTTTTTTTTTTAATTTAGTGTCCGTGTGTTTTAGATAGGACCAAAGAAAAAAAAAAAAAAGCAAAGCAAAATGTGCACGATTTTTTCTGGGCTGTACAAACCACAAATAACATACACATGTGGCATCGCTGCGATCATCAGTAGTAGGAGAATGTATTTTGTGTTCTTTGGTGGTAGGTTTTGGTAATAGGAAGAAATATACAGCTGAATTAAAAAAAATACACACCATTTTGTGCCAGTTTTCCTTAATTAAAAATGTGGGGGATATCCATTACCATTTCCCAACAAATAAAATCCTGATTTGTCCTGAAAAAAAAACAAAACAAAGTACAGTGCATCCGGAAGGTTTTCACAGCACTTCACTTTTTCCAAAATTTTGTTACATTACAGCCTTATTCCAAAATGGATTAAATTCATTATTTTCCTTAAAATCCTATGTGAAAAAAGTTTGTTTGAAATTTTATAAAAAATAAAAAAATATCCCATGTACATAAGTGTTCACAGACTTTGTCATGAAACTTAAAATTGAGCTCAGGTGCATCCTGTTTCCACTGATCATCCATGAGATGTTTCTACAATTTGATTGGAGTCCACCTGTGGTAAATTCAGTTGATTGGACATGATTTGGAAAGGCACACACCTGTCTATAATAAGGTCCCACGGTTAACATTGCATGTCAGAGCACAAACCAAGCCACGAAGTCCAAGGAATTTTCTGTAGACCCCCAAGACAGACCCCCAAGACAGGATTATATTGAGGCACAGATCTGGGGAAGGGTACAGAAATGTTTCTGCAGCATTGAAGGTCCCAATGAGCACAGTGGCCGCCATCATCCGTAAATCGAAGAAGTTTGGAACAACCAGGAGTGTTCCTAGAGCGTGTGAAACCTGTTTCACGTTGTCATTATGGGGTATGGTTTGCAGCATTTTGAGGAAAATAATGAATTTAATCCATTTTGGAATAAGACTGCAACATAAAATGTGGAAAAAGTGAAGCTATGTGAATACTTTCCGGATGCACTGTATAATCCACCTGGATACACCAAGTAGTTGGGGTGATAGGTACAGTTTTACTAACACATGTCAAATTTGCAGAACTGTATTCAGGCGTTAGGATTTGTGTTACTATTTGCCATAAGAGCATAAACAATGTTGAATAGGCCCCCGTGTGTCGAATGTGACACTACAGGCTGCTACTGGGAATACAGGACTGATCAGTTTACAGAAGGGAAGTTACCTCGTCTCGGCTGATGAGCTCATTGGAGAAGGTGAGACCGGGCATCAGACCTCTCTTCTTCAACCAAAAAATGGCAGCAAAAGACCCAGAAAAGAAGATTCCTTCTACTGCGGCAAATGCCACCACTCGTTCTCCTGTCATCAACACATTACAGAAAGTCATTCTACATGTCAGAATCTATTCTGTCATCAGACCATTCATTTCATCAACAATCTTTCCATAAGATGACGTGCATTTAGTGTATTTTAGGCATGTTATTGTACTATGTTGTGTAGCTATCCAAGAGGTGTGATACTGCTGCTGGGTGCCGCCATCTTGGATGTGATGTCATTAGCCCCAGCAGACTCAGAAATGTCACTCAATAGTATTCCCCTGCACTCCTTCCTCAGCAGCTACATAAAGCTTATATGGGGAGGTAAGGGACAGAGGAGCCAACACAGGCAGTTATGTAACACTCTCAGAAAAAAAAAAAAAAAAAAAAAAAAGGGAAGAAGAGGGCTAGGAAGTGGAAAGAGGGAGGGTACCATGCTAGGAAATGGACTCTTCCTGAATTTTGGATGAAAGGCCCGCTTTAAAATCAACAAATATATTCTGGCTGGACTCTGTACAAGCTCCAATGCAGGCAAGATATGCTCAGATGTCAATCTGTGGAAGTAGATCATTGAACCATTGTTTATAACCATATAGCATTTGAGAAGTAAAGATAATTGTCTTTTCTTGGCTGATCGCTACTTTTCCAAAATGGAATTTACAAAAATAATAATTAAAGGGACACTAAACTCTGGATTTAAAAAATAAATATTATAATACACACACACACACACACACACACACACACACACACACACACACACATATATTGTATGTGTGTGTAACATATACACACACACACACACAGTGCATCTGGAAAGTATTCACACATTTTGTTATGTTACAGACTTATTTAAAAATGGATCAAGTTAATTATTGTAACGATACCCCGTGTATAAAAGGGCTTAAAGTCATTTAGGATATTCCATTCCCGAACACAAGGCAGCTACCGACACTCCAGTCAGGCGAACAAGAACACCATACGAATGATCTCCCCCAAATACGAGACGAAGCTCCGTGTTGAGGGTCAAACAGGAATATATCAATCTTTATTGAAAAACTACAGGCTTCTATACTGTAAGAGGGAGGTGCATACATATACTGCTCAAATTACTCTGAAAATACACCTGTGACCAGACCTAATTAACATGAGCTAACTAATCCCTTACAGCAGCTGATGACTCAGAGACATGATCTTTAGGCTAGACTTGGCGTCTGTCAGAAGACACAATCAACATTATCACAAAAACACCTTCACACAATTGCAGGGTCAATTAGCACAAGCAAGAATGAGATCTAATGTCTCTTAAATTGAACTTCCTGGAATGCCCATATAAGGAGGTATACTTCCTGGGCATAGACCTCACAGTACACAGGGGATAACATCTTCATATTTCTTGAGGGAGGAGACAAAATCATATAACACACACACACACACACACACACACACACACACACACATTATTTGAGCTCAGGTGCATCCTTTTTCCACTGATCATCCTTGAGATGTTTCTACAACTTGCTTGGAGTCCACCATTTTCAAAGGCACACACCTGTCTATATAAAGCCCCATAGTTACCAGTGCGTGTCCGAGCATAAATCAAGCCACGAAGTCCAAGGAATTGTCTATAGACCTCCTAGACAGGATTGTATTGAGGCACAGATCTGGGGAAGGGTACAGAAAAATGTCTGCAGCATTGAAGGTCCCAATGAGCACAGTGACCTCCATCATCCATAAAATGTACGAAGTATGGAACCTCCAGGACTCTTTCTAGAGCGGGCCACCCGGCCACACTGAGTGATCAGGGGAGAAGGGCCTTAGTCAGAGGGGTGACCAAGAACCCGATAGTCACTCTGACAGAGTTCCAGCATTTCTCTGTGCAGATAGAACCTCCCAGAAAAAACAACCTTCTCTGCAGCACTCTACCAATCCGGCCTGTATGGTAGAGTGGCCAGACGGAAGACACTCAGTAAAAGGCACATTACAGCCTGCCTGGAATTTGCCAAAAAGGCACCTGAAGGACTCTGACCATGAGAAACAAAATTCTCTGGTCTGATGAAACAAAGATTGAACTCTTTAGCCTGAATGGCAGGCATCATGTCTGGAGGAAACCAGGCACCACTCATCACCTGGCCAATACCATCCCTACAGCGAAGCATGGTGGCGGCAGCATCATGCTTTGGGGATGTTTTCAGCGGCCGGAATGTAGCAATGTACAGACACATCCTTGACGAAAACCTGCTCCAGAGCGCTCTGGACCTCAGACTGGGGCGAAGGTTCATCTTCCAACAAGACAACAACCCTAATCACACAGCCAAGATAACAAAGGAGTGTCTACAGGACAACTCTGTGAATTTTCTTGAGCAACCCAGCCAGAGCCCAGACTCGAACATCTCCGGAGAGACCTGAAAATGGCTGTGCACCGACACTCCCATCTGACCTGGTGGAGCTTGAGAGGTTCTGCAAAGAATGGGAGAAACTGCCCAAAAATAGATGTGCCAAGCTTGTAACATCATATTCAAAAAGACTTGAGGCTGTAATTGGTGCCAAATGTGCTTCAACAAATTATTGAGCAAAGGCTCAGTATTGAGCATAAGCAATACTTATGTACATGGGATTTTTTATTTATTTTTTTATGAATTTGCAAAGATTGCAAACAAACGTCTTTCATGTTGTCATTATGGGTTATGGTTTGTAGAATTTTGAGGAAAATAATGAATTGAATCCATTTTGGAATAAGGCTGTAGCATAACAAAATGTGGAAAAAGTGAAGCGCCGGATGCACTATACATCTTCATAAAAACGGACTTTGCAGTACTCAAAGCACCAAGTACAAAGCCAGTTGCAAAGCAGCGTGCACAAATCCAGCTATACTTACTGCTTTGTAATTACTAGTTTTGAACTTTGAATGCAAACTACAACTTTATAACAGGGATTGGTAACTAATGCTTTAGAAATTCTGCTTCTAAAATACTAGTTTCCAAACCCTGTTCTAATGTAGAAACTTCCAATCCCTATCCTAAGGGTACATTCACACGGGCATTTAGGCACAATGCGAATGGCAGAGGCAGGAATCTGCTGTTGTATTTGAGACCTGTGAGCAGCAAGCTGCAATACACATTGTGTACAGCCAACAGCAATCACCACAGGAAAACAACAGCCCCATATAGCTGCAGCTGCCGGCAACCTGTCACTGAAGTGTACTGTACAGGCGCCACGGCTTCGGCTTACCACTCACAAGTTTCAAAAACAGCAGCAGGAAAAATAGGATTTTTATAACAGCTTACCTGTAAAATCCTTTTCTTGGAGTACATCACGGGACACAGAGCGACATAGTCATTACTAATGGGTTATATAGATACCGTCAGGTGCTGGCACTGGCAACTTCCAAAACCGGAAGTACCCTCCCCTATATAAGCCCCTCCCATCCGTGAGCACCTCAGTTTTGTAGCAAAGCAATAAGTGTCCCCAAAGAGGGGCGGGAGCTCTGTGTCCCGTGATGTACTCCAAGAAAAGGATTTTACAGGTAAGCTGTTATAAAAATCCTATTTTCTTTCTCGTACATCACGGGACACAGAGCGACATAGTCATTACTAATGGGATGTCCTAAAGCAATGCCCAATGAGGGGGGGGATACACCATATATAAGCTGAGCGCTATCAGACATGAGGATCTTTTGCGGCCTGCAACACACTGCGCCCAAAGGCGACATCCTCCTGACTTCTAACGTCCACCTGGTAGAACCTAGTAAACGTGTGTACTGAAGACCATGTTGCGGCCTTACAGATTTGAGCCAGGGAGGCCTGGTGATGCACTGCCCATGAAGTTCCAACTGCTCTCGTGGAGTGCGCTCTAACTTTGAACGGAGGCGGTCTCCTTCTCAAGCCATAGGCTTGTATTATGACCTGTCGAATCCACTTGGCTAAAGTAGATTTTGACGCTGCCTGACCCTTTCTGGGGCCTTCCGGCAGAATAACCAAAGTATCCGTTCTGCGAATCTGAGCAGTGGCCTTTAGATAAGCTTTAACTGCTCTTACTACATCCAAAGAATGCAATAACTTTTCCTCTACCGAAGTAGGTTTGGGGAAAAAAGAAGGAAGAACCACATCTTGGTTCAAATGAAACCTCGATACCACCCTAGGAAGAAAGGCTGGATGAGGACGTAACACTACTCTATCCTTATGGATAACCAGATATGGCTCCTTACAGGACATAGCTGCTAATTCCGACACTTTTAGCCGAACAAATGGCTACTAGAAAAATCAATTTCCTGGTGAGAAGCACCAAAGAAATATGCTGTAATGGTTCAAATGGTTGTTTCTGTAGAACCGACAGAACCAAGTTTAGATCCCATGGACATATGGGAATATTAACCGGAGGACTAATACGCATCACTCCTTGTATAAAGGCTTTGACTAGTGAATGCGAAGCCAAGGGCCTTTGAAAAAATATTGACAAGGCCGAAATCTGACCCTTGATAGTACTCAAGGCAAGCTTCCTATCTACAGCCCACTGTAGGAAGTCCAGAATCCTACCTATTACGTACTTATGTGGATGCCATTTCTTGGCCTCACACCACGCGATGTACGCCTTCCAGATTCTATATTAGATCTGCCTGGATACCGGCTTCCTGGCATTGATCATGGTAGATACCACAGGATTAGAGAGCCCTCTCTTTTTTAGAATGTGGGCTTCCATAGCCAGGTCGTCAAACCTAGGGCTGGTAAGGAAGGGTGGTATATCGGTCCTTGCGAAAGCAGGTCCGGACGACGTGGGAGAGTCCAAGGACTCCCCACTGAAATTTTACAATCTCCGCGTACCACGCTCTTCGGGGCCACGCTGGTGCCACCGGAATCACTGGTTTCTTTTCTACCCTGATTCTGCGGAGTAATCGAGGTAACCATTGTGGCGGTGTGAATGCATATATCAGCTTGAACTGATCCCAAGGGAACACTAGGGCATCCGAGCCGCAAGCTAGGGGATCCCTTGTCCGAGAGACAAACCTGTCCCCCTTTGCGTTGAATCTGGATGCTAGAAGATCTACATCCGATGTTCCCCACCGCTGACATATTGTCCAGAAAACCTCGGGGTGAAGGGACCCTTCCTCTGGGCCTAATTGCTGGCGACTTAGAAAGTCCGCCTTCCAATTCTCCACTCCTGGAATGAATACCGCAGATATGGCTGGGGCATATTTTTCTGCCCATTTCAGGATGTAATTTACTTCCCTCTGGGCTGCACGACTCCTGGTGCCCCCCTGATGATTGATATATGCCACTGCTGTGGCATTGTCTGATTGAATTCTGACAGGGGACCCTTGGAGTTTGGATGTCCATGCTACTAGGGCATACCGGGCTGCTCGTATCTCTAAGATTGATGGGCAGGGCCTTTTCTGCATCCGACCATCTGCCCTGGAGAGACTATTGCTCCAGTACTGCTCCCCAGCCTATAAGGCTGGCATCTGTAGTGACCACCTTCCAAGAAATCAGACTGAAGGATTTCCCTTTTTCCAGATTCTGGGGAACCAACCACTAACGGAGGCTCTTGCGAACGGAAGGGGACAAGGACATTGTAAGTCTAGGGCCTGAACTTTTTTGTTCCAGGCTGACAGTATGGCCCCCTGCAAATTCCTTGAATGGAATTGACCGTAGGGTACTGCTTCGAATGATGCCACCATTTTTCCCAGCAGCCTTATGCACAGGCGTATGGACGGCTGTCTTTTTTGTACCCACTAAGTGGATCAAATCTTTCAAAGACAACACCTTTCCTCGAGGCAAGAATATTTTTCTCTGGCCTGAATCCAACCTTAGCCCCAAGTATTCCAGACTTTTGACTGGTTTTTAGGGCTGACTTTTCTCGGTTGATAATCCAACCGTGAGATTCCAGATACTTGATTGTCTTGTGAACGACCACTTCTAGTTTTTTCACTGAGTGGTCTATCAGCAACAAGTCATCTAGATATGCCATTATCATTACACCTTGTGTTCTTAGATTGGCCAATAAAGGGCCAGAATTTTTGTAAACACTCGTGGTGCTGTGGCCAAACCGAAGGGTAAGGCTCTGAACTGAAAATGGCGCCCTTCTACTGCAAAGCGTAGAAACTTTTGGTAGACTGGAAAGATGGGAATGTGCAGATAAGCATCTTTGATGTCGATCGCGGCTAACCAATCCTCCCCTTGTAGGGCAGTGGCCACCGATCGGATCGACTTCATCGAAAAGTCCTGATATACAGGAATTTGTATAGCCCTTTTAGAATTAATATGGGCCTCCCGTCCGCGTTTGCTTCGGGACTGTAGAGAGGTTTGAGTAAAACCCGAACCCTCATTCTTCCAGGGGAACCTCCATAATTACTCCTTGGAGCAATAGTTGTTCTAGTGCCAACAGGAGGGACTCTCTCTTCCGGGGATCCCTTGGCACGTTTGACCTCAAAAATGGGAAGGAGGAGAGTCTCTTAACTCCAATCTGTATCCCCAACATACTGCGGAGAGCACCTATCTGTCTTGATCGCGTCCCGCCAGGTCTCTTGTGAACAACTGGAGTCCTCCCCCCACCCGACTGAGTGGGGGCAACCCTTCAATGAATTTAACTTTGGGGGAGGGTTTGTACCTCCCCTGACCCAGGGTTTCTCATTACCCTGCTATTGTCCCTGTTTTTTACCCCCGGGAATTGACCGAGGAGGCCGTCGGAACTGTTACACAGCCGATGCCCCAGGGACTGGAGAAGCAGGCCTCCTAAAGAGGGACCTCTAACTCCGTTTTTAACCGGCAAGAGCGTATTTTTACCGCTGGAAATTTTCTGGATATATTTGTCCAGGTTTTCCCTGAATAAGCGTTCACCATGAAATGGGACGCTAACCAGCCATTCCTTACAGGGAGCTTCAGCAGACCAGTTTTTGAGCCATAGAAGCCTACGCATATATACTCTAGCCACTTAACGACCGCCCACCGCCGATTTACGTCGGCAGAATGGCACGGACAGGCAGAATCACGTAGATCTACGTGATCGCCTTTGTGCAGTTGGGGGGTCCATCCGGACCCCCCTTCACTGCAGTGAGCGGCCGTTAAGTGTTCGGGAGCGATCAGGCATGAGGGGGCGGCCGCTCGATTCCGCCCCCCCCCTCGCGATCGCTCCCGGCCAATGAAATTGCTTCCTCCGCCATGTGATGTAAACACAGGCTGGAGGAAGTGATGTCATCTCCCTCGCCGCGGTCTTTTCGTTCCCGGCGCCGAGGAGTGAAGACAGAGGTTAGTGCTCTAACAGTCCACTGACACGTAGGTACACATAGGCACACAAATCACCCCCCAGTCACCCCCAGGTCACCCCAAAGCCCCCAATCACAGTGTCACTGATTGCAGTGATCATTTATTTTACTGATCACTGCATTTAGTGTCATCTGTGATTGTAAAAAGTTGCAGGGCAGTTAGGATTAGGCCCCTTTAGGTCCAGGGTAGCCCCCTAACCCCCCCTAATAAAGGTTTAACCCCATTGATCACCCCCCAGGTAACCCTTTCACCCCCTAACTTCAGCGTCACTAAGCGATTGTTTTTCCGATCGCTGTATTCGTGTCGCTGGTGTTTTAGATAGGCAGTTATTTTTTTTTTAGGTTCGCCGCAGGTTTTTATTGGTGTCAGGTACCCCCATATATTATTTTAACCCCCTGATTGCCCCTAGAGTTAACCCTTTCACCAGTGATCGCCGTATAAGCGTCACTGGTGTCACTGGTTAGCCAGTAAGTTATTTAGTTATTTAGGTTACCCGTCAGGTTTTTATATAGTGTCAGGTACCCCCATATTTAACCTAATAAAGGTTTTAACCCCCTGATTGCCCCTAGTTAACCCTTTCACCAGTGATCACCATATAAAGGTTACGGGTGACGCTGGTTGATTAGTTTGCTTTTTATAGCATCAGGGCACCCGCCGTATATAACCCAATAAAGGTTTAACCCCCCTGATCGCTCGGCGGGTGAGATCAATTAGGTTTTAGTGCCAGAGAGGGTCTGCGTCGCCCCAGGCAGTGTTAGGTTAGTGCCAGTAACGCTAACACCCACGCGCAAAGCATACACCCCCCTTAGTGGTATAGTATCTGATCAGATCTATACTAGCATCCCCAGCGGTTTAGGGTTCCCAAAAACGCAGTGTTAGCGGGATCAGCCCAGATACCTGCTAGCGCCTGCGTTTAGCCCCTCCGCCCAGCCCAGCCCAGCCCACCGAAGTGCAGTATCGATCGATCACTGTCACTTACCAAACACAACACACATAACTGCAGCGTTCGCAGAGACAGGCCTGATCCCTGCGATCGCTAACAGTTTTTTTGTAGCGTTTGATATATTTGCTGACGACAGTCAGGTGCTTTTTTTCCTGTGAATCTTACTAGTGTACCCCTAAATTTAGAGCCCAAAATGGCAAGACGAAGGTACACTAGTAAAGAGGCCTACGAGATTCTGAGCATGACAGATAGTGAAGAGGAGGTCACGTATCTGTCAGATTCAGGCTCAGAATATCTTCCCGTAGAAGACAGTGACGTCAGCGGCCCCACGTCAGATAGCTCTGACGACGAAGTTGAGGTCCCTGCTAAGGTCAGGCGTACCCGATCCCGATCTTCTGAGGTTGTTGAGGAGCAAGAACCGCAGGTCTCTCGTATCATGGAGCAGAGTAGTACTAGCGCCGCTATTCCTTCTGGTGAACTGGCAAGCACCAGCGGCCTAGTACAGCCTGGACGTACATCCAGCACTGCAGTAACACTTGGTGACGTGGCGAGTCCCATAAGTGCAGTTCAAGCTGGCGAGGTGGCAAGCACAAGTAGTGTCCCGCTGCCACCAAGAAGACAAAGGCAGGCCCGTCGTGCCCATACTGCCCATACTGCCCTTCCTGCAGAATTCGCCTATCCTGATTGGGTCCCCACCACTTCTGCAGAACCCGTACTTCCCCCATTCACTGCCCAACCCGGTATTCAGGTGGAAACAGCTGATTTTATTCCAATTGATTTTTATTCGCTGTTTTTCACGGAAGATCTCTATAGATCTATTGTGGACCAGAGTAATTTATATGCTGGTCAATTTATCGCCGCTAACCCCCAGTTGCCTAAAATTGCCAGAAATTGGAAACCAATTACGGTTTCCGAATTTAAGACCTTTCTGGGCCTTTCCCTCAACATGGGCACACATAAATTTCCGTCATTGCGTGCTTATTGGTCCACGCACCCAATTGACCACATGCCCGTGTTCTCTGCCTCCATGTCCAGGGCACGATACGAGCAGATTTTGCGGTTCATGCACTTCAACGACAATGAACTTTGTCGTCCACGTGGGGACCCTGAATACGACCGGCTCTATAAAATTCGGCCCCTCATAAACCACTTCAACGAACGTTTTGCAGCCTTGTTTACTCCCGATCAAGTTGTCTGCGTTGATGAGTCCCTGATTAAATTTTCTGGTCGCTTGTCTTTCAAGCAGTACCTTCCCAGCAAGCGTGCCAGATACGGGTCAAGCTCTACAAGTTCTGTGACAGGGCAACAGGCTATGTAGTGAACTTTACGGTTTATGCGGGAAAAGACAGTCAGATTGAGTCGGTCAACTGCCCAGATTACATAGGGAGCGCTGGCAAGATAGTGTGGAACTTGGTGTCACCCTTATTCGGAAAGGGGTACCACTTGTATGTGGACAATTATTACACGAGCGTGCCACTGTTTAGTCACTTGTTTGATCATAAGATTGGAGCATGTGGCACCGTGCGACCTAATCGCCGGGGCTTTCCCCAGCGGCTTGTAGATGCCCGTCTTAGGCTGGGGGAGAGAGCCTGCTTGAAGTGTAATAACTTGCTCGCTATGAAGTGGAGGGACAATAAGAATGTTTTCCTTCTTACCTCCCTTCATGCAGACACGACAGTCCAAATTCGTACGGCGACTGGTGTTGTGGAGAAACCCCTCTGTGTCCACGAATATAACCAAAATATGGGAGGGGTGGACCTCAACGACCAGTTGATGGCGCCGTATCTAATTGACCGTAAGGCGAGACGCTGGTACAAAAAAGTGTCTCTATCATTATTCCAATTGGCTTTGCTGAACGCTCATGTGCTATACAGAGCTTCAGGCGGGACATTATCTCTTCTAAAATTCCAGAATGAGATAGTCACAGAACTCCTGTATCCAGGCGGTTCTGCACCTCACCATCCCCAACCAAATGCAGTAAGCCGGCTGCATGAGAGGCATTATTCGTATGTCCTCCCGAGTACCCCTACCCAAAGCCACCCCCAAAAAAGATGTCGTGTCTGTAGCAAGCGCGGATTTAGGCGTGACACCCGTAGTTTTTGTCCACTCTGTCCTGACAAGCCTGGTCTTTGCCAAGGTGAATGTTTTGAACGCTACCACTCAAAAGTGAAGTTTTAGCGTAGGGTACAGCATTTCACAGACAAGGACACACTTACACAGGGTCTCCCAAGATGCCATTACATTTTGAGAGACCCGAACCATTACAGTTGTAAAGTTACAAAAAAAAAGTGTAAAAAAGAAAAAAAAAAAAAAAACGTAAAAAACAAAACACAAAAAAAATATAAAAGAAAAAAACCAAAAATAGTTGTCGTTTTATTGTTCTCTCTCTCTCTATTTTCTCTCTATTGTTCTGCTCTTTTTTACTGTATTCTATTCTGCAATGTTTTATCATGCTTGCTTTTCAGGTATGTAATTTTTTGTTTTCAGGTGCGCCATTCAACTGCAGCGCGGAATTATTTATCTTGACAGCAACAGCGTTTGCTCCCACGATACATAAAGCCGTGACTCCAACGCTGTAGGAGGTGATTTCACCACCACAGTTAAAAAAAAGAGCATATATGCCGAAGCATGGGGGCAGCAGGGGCGGAGGAGCGATTTTGCTCCTAATGCCGCGTACATACGGTCGAAATTCCGACCGTGTGTATGCGGCATAACTTTTTTGCGGGAGGATGCCCCCATGCTTCGGCATATATATATTTTAGGCACAGGTTGCGTTAAAACATTTTTTTATTTTTTACTAGGTTTTGTTTTGGCATTTGCTTTGCAGGTATGGCATGGTAAGGTCTTACTGTTGTACTGTAATGTTACTTTGTTTTAATGTTAACCACCATTTGCTTAGCAGGTACGCCATTCAGTTGCAGCGCGGATCTATTTATCTTGACAGCAACAGCGTTTGCTCCCACGATACATAAAGCCGTGACTCCAACGCTGTAGGAGGTGATTTCACCACCACAGTTAAAAAAAAGAGCATATATGCCGAAGCATGGGGGCAGCAGGGGCGGAGGAGCGATTTTGCTCCTAATGCCGCGTATATACGGTCGAAATTCCAACGGAGGCTTATCCGTGGAAAAGTCCGACCGTGTGTACGCGGCATAACCTTTTATGCCGCGTACATACGGTCGAAATTCCGATGAAGGCTTGACCGTGTGTACGCGGCATAACTTTTTTGCGGGAGGATGCCCCCATGCTTCGGCATATATGCCCATCATTAGAAGTGGGTGGATGAAGGGAGGTATTCTAATGGTGGGCATACCCACCAATCAATCTCTTTTTTTCGTTCAGCCAATAGGCTGTATGAAAAAAAAGATTACAATACATGTCCAACAAGGACCAGCAACGTACTGGTATGTTGCTGGACTTTGAATGTTTATACCAGAATGATGCCTGCGGGTTTAGGTATCATCTTGGTATCATTCTTTTCAGCCAGCTTTCATGTAAAAGCAATTCTAGCAGATAATTAGCCTCTAGACTGCTTTTACAAGCAGTGGGAGGGAATGTCCCCCCCCCCGGATATAAAAAGCGCCATTGGGAAAGCATTTTATCACACCGATCTTGGTGTGGTCAGATGCTTTGAGGGCAGAGGAAAGATCTAGGGTCTAACCCCCCCAATTTTTTTCAAAAAAAGAGTACCTGTCACTACCTATTGCTATCATAGGGGATATTTACATTCCCTGAGATAACGATAAAAATGGTAAAAAAATAAAATATGGAAGGCACAGTTTAAAAATAAAATAGCCAAATAAATAAAAAAAAAAAAAAAAAAAAAAAAAAAAAAAAAGCACCGCTGTCCCCCCCTGCTATTGCGCAAAGGCGAACGCAAGCGTCGGTCTAGCGTCATATGTAAACAGCAATTGCATCATGCATGTGAGGTATCACCGCGAAGGTCAGATCGAGGGCAGTCATTTTAGCAGTAGACCTCCTCTGTAAATCTAACGTGGTAACCTGTAAAGGCTTTTAAATGCTTTTAAAAATGAATGTAGTTTGTCGCCGCTGCGCGTTTGTGCGCAATTTTAAAGCATGTCGTGTTTGGTATCCATGTACTCGGCCTATGATCATCTTTTTTATTTCATCAAACATTTGGGCAATATAGTGTTTTTTAGTGCATTAAAAATAAAAAAAGTGTGTTTTTCCCCCAAAAAATGCGTTTGAAAAAACGCTGCGCAAATACTGTGTGGAAAAAAAAAAATGCAACACCCACTATTTTAATCTGTAGGGCCTTTGCTTTAAAAAAATATATAATGTTTGGGGGTTCAACATAATTTTCTTGCAAAAAAAAATATTTTTTCATGTAAACAAAAAGTGTCAGAAAGGGCTTTGTCTTCAAGTGGTTAGAAGAGTGGATGATGTGTGACATAAGCTTCCTAATGTTGTGCATAAAATGCCAGGACAGTTCAAAACCCCCCCAAATGACCCCATTTTGTAAAGTAGACACCTCAAGCTATTTGCTGAGAGGCATGTTGAGCCCATTGAATATTTTTTTTTTTGTCCCAAGTGATTGAATAATGACCAAAAAAAAAAAATGTACAAAAAGTTGTCACTAAATTATATATTGCTCAAACATGCCATGGGCATATGTGGAATTACACCCCAAAATACATTCTGTTGCTTCTCCTGAGTACGGGGATACCACGTGTGGGACTTTTTGGGAGCCTAGCCGCGTACGGGACCCCAAAAACCAAGCACCGCCTTCAGGATTTCTATGGGTGTAAATTTTTGATTTCACTCCTCACTGCCTATCACAGTTTCGGAGGCCATGGAATGCCCAGATGGCACAAAACCCCCCCAAATGACCCCATTTTGGAAAGTAGACACCCCAAGCTATTTGCTGAGAGGTATGTTGAGTATTTTGCAGATCTCGCTTTTTGTCACAAAGTTTTGAAAATGTAAAAAAAGAAAAAAAAATGTCTTTCTTAATTTTCAAAAACAAATGAGAGCTGTAAAATACTCACCATGCCTCTCAGCAAATAGCTTGGGGTGTCTACTTTCCAAAATAGGGTCATTTGGGGGGGTTTTGTACTGCCCTGCCATTTTAGCACCTCAAGAAATGAGATAGGCAGTCATAAATTTAAAGCTGTGTAAATTCCAGAAAATGTACCCTAGTTTGTAGACGCTATAACTTTTGCGCAAACCAATAAATATACGCTTATTGACATTTTTTTTACTAAAGACATGTGGCTGAATACATTTTGGCCTAAATGTATGACTAAAATTGAGTTTATTCGATTTTTCTTATAACAAAAAGTAGAAAATATCATTTTTTTTTCAAAATTTTCGGTCTTTTTCTGTTTATATCGCAAAAAATAAAAATCGCAGAGGCAATCAAATACCATTAAAAGAAAGCTCTATTTGTGGGAAGAAAAGGACGCAAATTTCATTTGGGTACAACATTGCATGTCCGCACAATTTACAGTTAAAGCAGCGCAGTGCCGAATCCCAAAAACAGGCTTGGTCCTAATGGCCCGAAATGGTCCGGGGCTTAAGTGGCTAGACAGCGTAAGGCGGGAGGCCTGATGGACTGAATCCTTTATGGCGTCAACCGCAAAGCCTAAGGCTCTAGGTAGATCAGCTAGGGCAAGGCCTGCTGATCTGTCAAGTCCCTCAAGACCTGTTTTAACTGATCCTTCACTGCTTAGCAGACCCCAATAGCTGCTACTGCTGGTTGTGTCACCAAGCTTGCTGTAGAAAGAAGCAGACTTTCATAAGGACTCCAATCTTTTATCTATTGGGTTCTTGAACATTTGGACATTATCCACTGGACATGTCAGTGATTTATACATACAAGAGATGGCTGCGTCCACTGTAGGGACCTTCCATTTTTTTTTTTTTTTTTTTTATGAACTTATCCTCCATGGGATAGACCACCGGAAATCTCTTGGGGGAATAATATTTTCTCAGGACGTTCCCAATCCTGGTAAATAAGCCCTTTCAGTAAAAGGGTGAAGTGGAAAAGAACAGACAGTCTGGGGGCTTCTAGCGACCCCAACGAGGATACAGTAGTGGTTGATGGTTCCGCAAGGTGCATTTTTAATGCCGATCGGACCATGTTAGTCAGAGACTGAACCCATAATCTTTCAGCTTGAGCTGCTGAGAAAGGTTCCTCCACTGTTGATTCCTCTATAACAGAATCAACCTCATCCTGATCCCCTTCAGGCAGGTCGATCCCTGTATGGGACTGTTGCTCTGCTAACAGGCACTCTGAAGGAGGAGACGGAGATCGGCGTGCTTTCCCTGACAGGGAGGCAGCGATCAATGTTGACAATCTCTCTCTAATCCTCCCAGAGCTGAGGAAAAAACCTCCTCTGTTACATACACAGGAGCAGGTGACTGAGGACAGCCACAGTACCAAGTACCCCTGCGGGGTCTCTATGGTCACTTACCTCTGAACTTCAGGGGAGACTGGTGCAGCAGAAGCATGCCCACCTCAGAGCCCGATGAGACCCCCTTCGCTTCCTGGAAGATTCAGTTCCGGAGCTTCTGGACGGCATATTCTTAAGCCTAAAGCTGAGGTATTCCAGCCGTAATACACCACTTTTACTGAGAATAGTCTAGCACAATTGCTGCTATATCACAGTTGGTGTCTACTAAAGTGCCTTTCTAGGGGATGCCTGCATCAACCGCCTCTGTGTGCCTTTATCTGTTGCTAGCTCTGTCTGCGCATTCAATAGCCAGCTATAATGTGCTTTAAAACACGCTGGACGCCCGCACATGCGCAGTAGCGCCGCGGCGCACACCTGAGCGTCATCCACCCGCTCCGCCCCTTTTTTCAGATCGCCTCTATGAATAGAGGCGCGCGCACGCGCACGTGCGCCTTCGGCGCCCTTTTTTAAAAACAATAAGGAGCTAGACGGGAGCCAGGGCCCCCTTTGCCGCAGGGCCCGGGGATGGATGAGCGCAGCAACAGGGCAGAGGAGACAGCTTCCCAGCAGAGAACATACCAACTGCCTGGATTTGATTCTGGAAGAAAAAAATCCACATTACAAGAAAAAGAACCATAGCGGCCTCTAGTGTCTAACACAGGTACCGCGGTCTTACATTTTTTTTTTTCTTGCCTACTATTAAAATTTTTACATTTTCTCAGTAGTAACAGGCATACACAGAATATTAGCGGGAATACCTTAGGTAACAGGCAGAAAGACAAAATAGGCTTGGGGGTCCCTCAATAGAACCAAGTTCTTGAGGGCCCCCACTTACCTTTTCCTCGCCGCAGGACTTTGTTTGGTCCACAGAAGCCCAAACTTCACCTATCACGGCAGGCATTGTAATCAAACCTTCAGGGACCGGGTTCCCAAGGATTCCACTCCCCTGGACCTGTATAGCACCCTGCACAGAAAACATCTTGGTCGTGGGTATGACCAGAGCTCTGGATCCCAGGGTCCAGCTCTCCTAAGAGAAGCATTACAGGCAAAACCTTGCTCTTCTCTGCAAGGCCCGGGTACCGACCGTTTAGCTATGAAGCTTTTTTGGTCGGATCCGGAATAGCTTACTGAGGCCCAAAAGAACCTGTACGCAAGCTCAGTGAAAAACACATGTTTCTTCTTGGCCAACACCTTAGACACTGGCAAAAAACTGAGGTGCTCCCGGATGGGAGGGGCTTATATAGGGGAGGGTACTTCCGGTTTTGGAAGTTGCCAGTGCCAGCACCTGACGGTATCTATATAACCCATTAGTAATGACTATGTCGCTCTGTGTCCCGTGATGTACGAGAAAGAAAAGCAGATTCCTCCCACTGCCATTCATACTGTGGTTAAACACCAGGGGGGGTCAGAAGGTTCAGTAATTAGGGTGAAGGAATTGGGGTGATCCGAGGGGTGATGTGACCAAAATACTACATTATGGGGTTTTACTAAAACTGGAGAGTGCAAAATCAGGCTCACTTCTGCACAGAAACCAATCAGCTTCCAGGTTTTATTAATTGAACAAGCTGAGATTAGCAGCCGATTGGTTTCTATGTAGAAGTGAGCCTGATTTTGCACTCTCCATCTTTAGTAAATAATTTCCTATGAGTCAGACAAATGCTCAGGGATTACATACCAAAAGAAGCTTTTCGGTCGGATATCCAGTGCAAGGCCCACTCTGCTTTCTTCTTGACACATGGCATCGTTTCAATGGCGTTAAATAAGAAAGCCCTAAAAGGAAGAATGTACAATAAAATTAGTATTTCATTTTTAACTCCAGCAAAAAAAAAAATTCTTTTGATTTTGGATACAGCAGATAAGTTATAAAAGCCTTCGGCAAGAATTTATTGATGTCGGAGTCCCCGAAGGAAAGATTTCCCGACTTCCTGTAGTGTCATTAGGACAGAAAGTGAAGGGGAACCTCCTCAAGGAGAGACACAAACACCTAATACAAGTTCTATGCTTTACCCACTCAAGTCTAAACAAAAGTAAAAAGACAACAATTGGTTGGGTCTGTCAGCACTTTGGAAGTGAGATGATTCGCCTACACAGGATGCCCTCTGTTGTATGTGACAAATACCTTAGCAGGACTGGCGGGTGGGCAGGAATACAGGCAGGAAATTTAGTGGGTACACCTTATTGCTCGAGTCCCAAAGGGGAATAAAAAATAAAAAATTAAAAAAAAGAAGAAAAAGGAAAATACATCAGTATGCAACTGCCCACCAGACGGCAGTGTTATAAGAAATATCACTTTAGGTGGACTGATCCTTTAATATACTGTTAACTTAAAGCTGAACTCCGGCCTTTCCTTTAGTTTTGCAAAGCTGTAAAAGCTCCTCTCCTGTACAGAAATAGCTTCCTCTGCTTTCACTGCACACTGAACTTCTCACAGTGTACATTAGAAGCTGAAGTGAGTCAGATAGAATATGCCTCATTTCCTAACTGGAGGACATCCATTATCAATAAGCCCCTTCCTCCCCAGCCTTACTATCCCTGGCATCACCAATTTTATTTATCAGACTTCAGTTCTTTCAGTCATGGAGGCTCAGCATTACATGTGGGCATCAACAGCTTCCTGTTTTTAAGAATCTATGATGAATCAATGCTTACAATGATCAGCTTTGTTTTAATGTATAACCTTTAACCGAATAGGAAAAAAACAGTTTACTCTGTAAACTCTGAGCTAGAGTTTGACATCAATGTGTTAGTGTATTTTAATCTGCTACTACTAGGGATGCACCAATACAAGTTTTTTTAACCAGTTCCCAGCCGGCTCCTCGATCTGGCTGCCCGTATCTTCCGGGTCTAGCGTATGACGCGGTGACGTCAGAACGTCGCTGTTGAGGCGAAATGTTGGGTAAGCGACGTTCTGACGTCGCTTACCCAACGTTTCGCCTCAACAGCGACGTTCTGACATCACCGCGTCATACGCTAGACCCGGAAGATACGGGCAGCCAGATCGAGGAGCCGGCCGGCTCGATCGTTTTACATGCTTTGTTTCATCTTACGTCTAAGTGTACATTTTATTACTTCTTATTAAAAGGTTAAAGGATTTTACGCTATGCGAGCCTTCTTTTCATTTATGTGGCATATCCTGATTGGCTATTGTTCAAGAGTCATTCAAGCAAGTAGCGCCGCCTGCTGAAGACACCTTCTATTGGGATTATCGGTTTAAGCGCTGACTGATCTCCTGTAATAAGAGATCATGCACTTCTGGTAATCGGCAGTGTGTTATTAAGGTGGAAGCCCTTTCCCTATCACCACTTTTTCTGGATGCTGTGGGTTCATTTGCACAGTGGAGACCCATTTAAAGTTTTATGGACTATATGCAATATACACTTGGTTTTCATATATGATATATGGACTGCAAGTTTGGTTTCCCTGATTTTTTGCACTGTAGGTCCTCATTTACCTCCTACATTGAGTTTAATGTCAATTTATTGTTTTTTCTTTATCACTTTATATTAGCGCAGCTTTTTTTCTTTTCCACTTTGTTCAGTGTTTGTATAACATTTATAGTTGCTGCTTTTCTCCCCCTATTTCCACTCCCCCTTATTTTGAACAAGCGCAGTTATTTTATTGAAATTGTAAACAAGGAATGGCTTTGATTCATGCCAATCATTGTTACAATTGTGTTTCTAGCTGCGATTGGCCACAGTGATCACATGATACAGACAGGGCCAATCGCAGCCTATCTGTACCATGCGATTCACTATGGCCAATCACACGTATCACAACAAACAGAATGTGGTTAACCAGCCAATGAAAACCTCCGTACCTCCTGCGGGGATCTTTGATGTAGGCCTCAATAAGCAGGCTGTACATCTCTGAATGCACATTCTCAATTAGAATCTGGAAGCCATAAAAGCAGCGAGCTTCTGGGATCTGTACCTCCTGGCTGAATCTCTCCACCTAAAGGGGAAACATACCAGATCAGGTTAGTGGTGATATCCATAGGAAAGATTAGGCAGACTGCAAATGAGGAATGAGGTCTGCCAGGCTCTAGAATATATACATCACATACCAGATTCTCATTCACTATGCCATCGCTGGCCGCAAAGAATGCCAGTATATGGGAAATAAAATGCTTCTCATCCGCCTTCAGCTTCTCCCAGTGTACCAAGTCTTTGGATAGATCCACCTATTACATAGAACACAATTTCAGTTAGTTCTAAATCTGTATCACAGCTGCACCAGTTATTCTCCTTTAATGATTCCGAGGTCCTTATGTTTACCAGAAATGGAAGTCTAACGCTCTGTGGCTTCCAGGGACAGGAACGACAGTTGATCTGCATTGTGCAGGTGCGCGGCTCACAAAATAAAACCACAGAGAAAAGATTGTGTTGTAACATTTAAAGTGAAACTAAAGTTGAATAATTAAATAAAAAACTGAACAGGAGGGCCTTTTTTTTTTGCACAAGAAACAAGGAATATCTCTTCTGCAAATAAAAAATAAAAAATGTATATATATTATCACACACACACTTACCTGCCTATGTGCCAGGATGATTGTACTCCTGCACATGAGCGATCTCATATCATGCCCGCCGATCAAGACAGCTGAAGACTGGGTAGATGGGGGTGGGGTGCGCGCCCTAAACCCGGAAGCAGGAAGTGATGTGCCAGTACGTTGCTTTGCCTGCACGGGCCACCCATCCACAGTACATTGCGGGCAGTCCGTAAGTGCTTACATAAAATACAAAAATCTGGGTTGCCGGTGTCCTGACGAAAACTGTCCCCCGGCAGTTTTGTCTGTGCCTGGACCTCCCCCCACCTTATCTGACCTGAGTCTTGTCCCAACCTGTCTGCACTTATAGGGGCTATTTATTATCCGTTGAAATAAATACAGAAGTTGGACTTTCAGTTGGTGTGGACAGTTGCTTTACTGGGGAGAATTAAGGACTTGTTTCTGGCTACTGCAGAAACGAGATCAGCTCGGGAGGATTCCTACACCAACCGCAGGCAGGCCTGAGAAAACTAACACCGCTCAACCTCCCCATCCAGGAGGGTACGGGCTTGTGGTGCGGTGTGCCTCATTCTTCCTGCGGAGGAGCCAAGAAATAAAAAAGCAGTTAAAGTCTGGGGTTGGTGCGACACAAACAGATGTAAAAGGCACACTGCTTGGCAAAGACACCTCTGTAGAGTGTGCTCCCTAACTCCAGTCTAACAGGGCCCTCCCCCTTAAAAAAAAAAAACATATAGCAAAGATTACATTGAGGGTAGCAATGCCTTGGAATAGCCCACAGCAGAAAAACCAGCACAGCTCCAATAGCAGCTGGAGACCTCTAGTGTCAATCTACAGAAATACAAGCAATATATAAATGGCAACCAACTAGAATACGTACTGTACACATGGGCAGGACCAATTTTATTTTACTTGTATACATTTCCCAAGCAGTGATAACTCCTCACTGACCACCGTAGCTCTATGCGTTGTGGACCAAATTATCCTCAACCTTTGCAGCAGAAGCACTCAAGTTGTCCAAATGCTCTCAGTAGGTCTGCTCCCCCTGGTATCCCCTCATGGCATAGACTCTTCAAGCTTTCTAATCTCTAAAGCAAGCACATAATAGGTGCACTGGTAGGGGGATGAGGGGGCACTGAGCTCATCAGAGAGAAGAACTTCTGTTTTTCTGCTGTGAACTTTGAAGATGAATTGCTCCACTGTGCCTACATTATAGAAGGTCAGTACAGGCATGTTTTAACCACTTTCCGACTGCCCTATAGCAGTTTTACTGCTACAGGGAGGCCGCGTTGTGCTGGATAACGCATGAGTGAGATTAATATATATATATATATATATATATATATATATATATATATATATATATATATATATATATATATATTTTTTTTTTTTTTCTCCGGTCGATATATGTTGCCGATTTTTCTTTTTTTTTCCTTCATCTCAGAAAATCTAGAGTGGAGAGGTGGGGAGGAGGTTATTGTTTAGGGTAGAGAGGTGGGGTGCAGCCTATCAGTGCCACCTCATTAGTGCCCACCAGTGCAGCCTGTCAGTGCCACATTAGTGCCCAACAGTGCAACCCCCTCAGTACCCACCAGTGGAGCCCACCAGTGCCACCTCATTAGTGCCCACCAGTGCCACCTCATCAGTGCCCACCAGTGCAGCCCCATCAGTGCTACCTTATCAGTGCCCACCAGTGGAGCCTATCAGTGTCTCAGTGCCACCTCATTAGTGCCCACCAGTTCAGCCTGTCAGTGCAGCCCACCAGTGCATCTCAGTGCCCACCAGTCCAGCACAGCTTATTGCCCACTAGTACAGCTCAACAATGCCACCTCCACCAGCGCAGCGCTCCTGGCTCCGTTCTGTACCCTTGCATGGCCAAAGACCGCTCCATTCATCCCCTGACATGCTACGCGCCCCGCTTCTGCCTCCAGACTACAGCGTGGCCAGTAACAGCCAATTGGTGGCCGCCGCTGCCGACTTCATCCACGGGGGGGGAAAAAAAAAAAAAGTAATTAGGCAGCGGCGCTGATAGCAGTCGTTTAAAATAGACGGTGGGACATTTCCACGCCCCTGACCTCAGATCCCCCACAAATCTGCCTTTTTTTTTTTTACATAATAAATCGGCCGATGCCGATTTCTCTAAAAAAGGAGATATATCGGTCGACCTCAAAATATTATATATATATATATATATATATATATATATATATATATATATATATATACATATACACACACACACACACACATACACATACATACATATACACACACACACACACACACACACACACACACACACACACGTGATCCTGCACTTCCTGGGTAGCGGCCGAGTGCATGCTACCGGCGGCTCGGTCCCGCTGTGATTTTACACGAGAGCCGATCAGCGGGTCCCGTGGACTTGATGTTTGCCGGCACCCGCTGATCGTTCAGGACACAGACAGAATGGCGGTCAGTGAAGAAGGCATGTATCCTGTGCTTCTGCAAAGCAAGGACATGGATCCATACCTTCCCCTAGTAAAAGCACCTCCCACACTACAACACATTTAATCGCCCCTGATGTTAACCCCTTCCTAGCCAGTGTCAATAATACAGTGACCGTGCATATTTTTAGCACATATTTTTTAGCACTGATCACTGTATCTGTGTCACTGGTTCCCAAAAAAGTGTCAGTGTCTGATTTGTCAGCCGCAATATCGCAGTCCAGATAGAAGTTGCTGATTGATAGCCGCCAATACAAAAAATAAATAAAAATTCCATAAATATATCCCATAGTTTGCACAAACCAATCAATATATGTTTATTGGAATTATGTCACAGAATACACATTGGCATGAATTGATGAAGAAATTTGATTTTTTACATTTTATTGGATATGTTTTATAGCAAAATGTAAAAAAAATTGGTTTTTTTTTAGCTTATAGCGCAAAAAATAAAAAAATCGCAGAGGTGATCAAATACCACCAAAAGAAAGCTCTATTTTATGGGGGGGGGGGGGGGGGAAGGACATAAATTTTATTTGGGTACAGCGTCGTACAACCACGCAATTGTCAGTTAAAATATAGCAGTGCTGAATCGTAAAAAATGGCCTGGTCATGAAAAGGGGTAAATCTTCCAGAGCTGAAGTATTTGAAGTGAACATGTGACCAGGCCATGGGCATTCAGGTATATACCAAGCAATACATAAAAACTTTACATGTCCTTACTGACTTCTGTAGCGACAAGCACAGTAGAACAACTAATTCTGAAAGCTTGTCGGATTCTTTTTATGAAAGCTTTTAGCCGAGGCACTGAAGCCAGGTTCCTGCAAAACCTGCTGGGAAACGGACTAGAAAAAGATTAGAGACCCTTGGTTATGAACTTCGAACATGAATTGCTCTTCAGTGCCTGCAGCTGCAGAGATCAATGAGGGCTTGTTTTAACCACTTCAGCCCCGGAAGAATTGGCTGCTCAATGACTGGGCCATTTTTTTGCAAAACGGCACTGCGTGCTTTACCTGAAATTTACGCGGTCGTGCGACGCTGTACCCAAACAAAACGTGCGTACTTTTTTTTTCCCACATATAGAGCTTTCTTTTAGTGGTATTTGATCATCTCTGCGGTTTTTATTTTTTGCGCTATAAACAAAAGAAGAAGAGCGACAATTTAAAAAATATATATATATTTTGTACTTTTTGCTGTAATAAATAGCCCCAATTTTAAAAAAAAAAGCTTTTCCTCAGTTTAGGCCGATATGTATTCTTCTACATTTTTTTTTTTTTTAACCAAAAATATCGCAAAAAAAAGCGTATATTGATTTGTTTGCGCAAAAGTTATAGCGTCTACAAAATAGGGGATAGATTTATGGCATTTTTATTATTATTATTTTTAACTAGTAATGGTGGCGATCTGTGATTTTTATCGAGACTGCGACATTGCTGCGGACATATCAGACACTTTTGACACATTTATACAGCGATCAGGGCTATAAAAAAAGGCACCGATTTGTTGTGTAAATGTCAGGGAAGAGGTTAACACTAGGGGGCGATCAAGGGGTTAACTGTGTTCCCTAGTGTGTGTTCCAACTGTGGGAGGAGGGGACTCGGTATAGGAGATGACAGATAGTGGTTCCTAGCCATTAGTAACTTGTGATCTGCATCTCCTCTCCTCACAGAACAGGGACGTGTGTTTGCACACACACGTTCCTGTTCTGCCTCTCGTGGCCGCCGGTAATCCCGACCGCCAGTCACGAGCGTCGGCACCCCCGCTGTGCAGCGGGCGCATGCGCACCTTCTATCCCACTTCAAGGGACCTACGTACAGCTACGACGGTTCGCAGGATCGTGCCGACTTGCCGCAGTATGACGGTGGCTGTTCGGCAAGCGGTTAAAACTAATTTCTTGCTAGTGTAACCACTTGCTACCCAGGCCAATTCTTTCCTACATGAAAAAAATCATAATTTTTTTGCTAGAAAATTACACAGAACCCCCAAACATTATATATGTTTTTAGCAGAGACCCTAGAGAATAAGATGCGGTCGTTACAACTTTTTATCTTGCATGGTATTTGCGCAGCAACTTTTTAAAATGCGTTTTTTTTGTTTTTGTTTTAAAGAAAAACTGTTTTATGCATAAAAAAAAAAAAAAAAAAAAACAGTAAAGTTAGCCCAATTTTTTTGTATAATGTGAAAGATGTTGTTATGCCAACATGTCACGCTTCAAAATTGCTCGTGGAATGGCGCCAAACTTCGGTACTTAAATTTCCCCATAGGCTACGCTTTAAAAAAAATTAAGAGTTACACGTTTAGAGTTACAGAGGAGGTCTTGGGGTAGAATTATTGCTCTCACTCATTAGTGGCGATACCTCACATGTGTGGTTTGAACGCCGTTTACATATGTGGGTACGACTTAAGTATTCGTTCGCTTCTGCAAACGAACACGCGGGAACGGGGGCGCTTTACATTTTTTTTTTCCCATTTTGACACTTAACATTTTCTTTTTTAGATCACTTTTATTCCTATTACAAGGAATGTAAACATCCTTTGTAATAGGAATAATGCGTGACAGGTCCTCTTTACAGTGAGAACTGGGGTCAATAAGTCACCAGATCTAACCTTTAGGCTGGAAAGCCCGAAATAATATAAAAAAAACACAAAGATTCTGGCTTCCCAGCCGAGGCGGTGGCATGATCGTTTAGAGGCCGGGCGTGATGTTATGATGTCATGCCCAGCCTCCGAGCGATCATAGACCCACTGGAAAGCTCCATCGTCAACATCCGACGCTGGTCAGTTCCTTTTCCGGTTCGCCGATCGCAGGGGCGAGTTAGGAGAAACACCGGAGGGCGGTGCCTGTAAAAGCCGCTATGATTGATTGTTCTTATGGTGTAGGGAATCACTGGCTCTAAAAAGGAGATATCTGAATGATGCCTGTAGCTGCAGGCATCATTCAGATATCACCGCTCAAAGTCTGCGACGTCATATGAAGTTATGTGGGTGGCAAGTGGTTACCGTATTTTTCGGACCATAAGGCGCACTTAAAATCCTTTAACTTTCTCAAAAATTTACAGTGCGCCTTATAATGCGGTGCGCCTAATGTATGGTTGGATTGAGCATTATGGCCATCGTAGTCAGGAGGTACGGCCATCGTAGTCAGGAGGTACGGCCATCGTAGTCAGGAGGTACGGCCATCGTAGTCAGGAGGTACGGCCATCGTAGTCAGGAGGTACGGCCATCGTAGTCAGGAGGTGTGTGTAGAGGTGTGCGCATTCATTCGTTCATTTTCTATACCCGCTGCCCCAAAAATGGCTCCTGGTAAGAGACATGCTTACGAAGCGGATTTCAAACTCAACGCTGTCAGTCACGCAGTTTAACATGGAAATAGAGCAGCTGCGAGAGAATTCAACATTAATGAATCAATGGTACGGAAGTGGAGGACGCAAGAAGACGCCCTGCGCCAGGTAAAGAAGACCAAACTGAGTTTCCGAGGGCACAAAGCGAGGTGGCCACAGTTGGAGGACAAAATCGAACAGTGGGTTATTGAACAGAGAACCGCAGGTAGAAGCATCTCTATTCGACTCAAAGCAACAGCGATAGCACGCGACATGGAGATCAACGACTTTCGAGGAGGTCCTTCTTGGTGCTTCCGTTTTATGAAAAGGCGTAATCTCTCCATCCGCACAAGAACTACTACTATCTCGCAGCAACTGCCAAAGGATTACAAAGAAAAGCTGGCCATTTTCTGCACCTACTGCACGAACAAGATCAATGAAAAGAAGATTCGGCCAGAACACATCACCAACATGGACGAGGTCCCCCTCATGTTTTATATCCCTATAAACCGTACTGTCGAGAAAACAGGGACCAGTACGGTATCTATTCGCACTACAGGAAACGAGAAGTCATCCTTCACTGTAGTTCTCGGTTGCCAGGCTAATGGCCAGAAACTACCACCCATGGTCATTTTCAAGAGAAAGACTTTGCCAAAAGAAAAGTTTCCGGTTGGCGTCATCATCAAGGCTAACCCAAAGGGCTGGATGGAAGAGGAGAAGATGAGTGAGTGGCTTAGAGAGGTTTACGTCAAGCGACCGGATGGCTTTTTCCACCAATCTCCGTCCCTATTGATCTGCGACTCCATGCGCGCCCATCTGACCGATTCTGTCAAAGACCAAGTGAAGAAAACAAATTTGTTGCTTGCTGTCATTCCGGGTGGATTAACCAAAGAACTCCAGCCGCTAGATATTGGTGTCAACAGGCCGTTTAAATTTAAATTGCGAGCTGCGTGGGAGCATTGGATGACAGAAGGCGAACACACATTCACCAAGACAGGAAGGCAACGCCGGGCGAGTTACGCCACTATCTGCCAGTGGATCGTGGATGCCTGGGCGAAGGTATCAGTCTCCAGTGTCATCCGAGCTTTCAGGAAGGCCGGAATCATCACTGAACAGCCAGGTAACAGCAACGAGACTGACTCGGATAATGATGATAACGATGAGAGGGATCCGGGCATGCTTGATGCCGAAATCGCCCAACTGTTAAACTCAGACACCGAAGATGAAGAATTTGATGGATTTGAGGTAGAGGAATAAACTGAAAAAGCGAGTGTATTGTTTTGTATTTTATATAACTGAACAATGTTAAGAGTTATTGTTATTGTGAAAGAGTAGAATAAAGTTTGACTTATCAGAGTTTTGTTTCATTTTTTGTTTCATTTAATGCGCCTTATAACCCGGTGCGTCTTATGTACGAACATAAACTCGTTACCAGTCGATCATTGATGTTGCGCCTTATGGCCCGAAAAATACGGTAAAAGAAAAGTATTGGAAATGTGACGGAAAAAAAAAAAAAAAAAAACACAATAATTTTCCCCTAGAATGGATGCAGCGCCAATCCCAGCTGCATCTGTCCCCCACCAGCTCTACACCAAGAACTGTGCAATCAAAATCCGCCGATCGCTCAGTTCTTGGTCTTCAGTGATCAGAAAGCCAATGACTGACAGTTACCAGCTCTCTGCTCCGCCCCTCCAGCGCTCACTTAAGCGCCGCGGAGGGGGAGCGGCTGCCTCAGTCTCCCAGCGGCTTGACAAGAGGCAGAGCCAGATGCTGGTCCAGGCTTCTGGGTGGATCCCGACTACAAAGTGATGTCAACCAACAGCGGGCAGAATGAAGTGCGCTTCTGTGATCCAGCTTTGGCCATACTTCTCCTTTCATTTAATTTTTTAAGACCATAATAAAATAAATGATCTTCCTCACCCTTCCATGATGTTTGACATTACCTGGTGGACCAAAATCCACTGGCAGTTGTGGTAAAGTGCTCCTATAAGGATAGAGAGATATATATAATTGTAGGAGCTGAGATAATGGCACTCAGAACTGGGGTTGCAGATGCTATCTAGCTCTATGATAGCTCTTGGTCCCAATAAAACCAGAGATACGTGGAAGGGCACATTTAGTACTCGTACGGGTAGGGTCCAGGAGCTAGAGGGAATGTCACCTAAGAGTAAAATCCCCTTTAACAGAGCTGATAGAACAACCCATGATCACTTACCTCCTCTGCAGTCCAGAACGAGGCTTGTGCCTTCTTATACATCTTCCAGATATCGGGGTACTGGATGGGAAAAATGACAAAGCGCCGGGGATTCTTCCTAAGAAGAGGCTCATCCTCAAGGCCGTTTCCATTACTTTCACTGTAACCATTAATCTCATTCTGCCAAAAACATGAAATATAAAAATTATCATCCAATGTTACCAAATGACAGTACTGTACCTGGAACACACTCTATGGAACTAAACACACAGAGAACATTTTCATTTAATCCTATTATGTGTTCATTGAAAAGTATTACGTTTATTTTTACATAAAACGGTCAAAAGCACCTAAATACTGTATGTTTCTATATCAGCCTCCTGTAATTCTGCTTTACAGCACTTACAGGAAGGGAGACAACTATTGGTCTACTGCTACTCCTTCACTGCCCAATCACAGGCTGTGGCAGGTTAATGGCCAAGTTGTATTGCAGAAAAGTACGGTTACCAGCCTGGCTAGTTTGTAGGGCAGAGGTGTCTGGTTCACAATAGTGGCTGAGGAGAATTACAAATATTTTGGCAGAGAAGACATATTACATCCTGTATGTCGGCTATAACAAATAAGGAAGGGGGGAATAAACACAGTATGGGGGCCTGGTCACACTTGTGCATTGTAGCAACCCACATGTTAACATGCATTGCCCCGTCGCATGGCTACACACCTGCTCTATGTACAGTGTGTTAGAGTGCCATTCATTGTGAATGGTGACCCAAGACATTGTACAGCACAACACACTGCACCATAATGTACAGTATATACCATGTGACGTGACACACTGCGTTTTGAAAAAGTTATATGCTGACCAGCCAATGCAGCGGGGGCCTCAGTCGCTGACCAGCCAACGCGGCGGGGGCCTCAGTCGGTGACCAGCTAACGCGGCGGGGGGGGGCCCTCAGTCGCTGACCAGCCAACGCAGCGGGGGGGGGGCCCTCAGTCGCTGACCAGCCAACGCGGCGGGGGGGGGGGGCCCTCAGTCGCTGACCAGCCAACGCGGCGGGGGGGGGGGCCCTCAGTCGCTGACCAGCCAACGCGGCGGGGGGGGGGGCCCTCAGTCGCTGACCAGCCAACGCGGCGGGGGGGGGGGCCCTCAGTCGCTGACCAGCCAACGCGGCGGGGGGGGGGGCCCTCAGTCGCTGACCAGCCAACGCGGCGGGGGGGGGGCCCTCAGTCGCTGACCAGCCAACGCGGCGGGGGGGGGGGCCCTCAGTCGCTGACCAGCCAACGCGGCGGGGGGGGGGGGCCCTCAGTCGCTGACCAGCCAACGCGGCGGGGGGGGGCCCCTCAGTCGCTGACCAGCCAACGCGGGGGGGGGGGGGGGCCCTCAGTCGCTGACCAGCCAACGCGGCGGGGGGGGGGGGCCCTCAGTCGCTGACCAGCCAACGCGGCGGGGGGGGGGGCCCTCAGTCGCTGACCAGCCAACGCGGCGGGGGGGGGGGCCCTCAGTCGCTGACCAGCCAACGCGGCGGGGGGGGGCCCTCAGTCGCTGACCAGCCAACGCGGCGGGGGGGGGCCCTCAGTCGCTGACCAGCCAACGCGGCGGGGGGGGCCCCTCAGTCGCTGACCAGCCAACGCGGCGGGGGGGGGGCCCTCAGTCGCTGACCAGCCAACGCGGCGGGGGGGGGGGGGCCCTCAGTCGCTGACCAGCCAACGCGGCGGGGGGGGGGCCCTCAGTCGCTGACCAGCCAACGCGGCGGGGGGGGCCCTCAGTCGCTGACCAGCCAACGCGGCGGGGGGGGCCCTCAGTCGCTGACCAGCCAACGCGGCGGGGGGGGGGGGCCCTCAGTCGCTGACCAGCCAACGCGGCGGGGGGGGGGGCCCTCAGTCGCTGACCAGCCAACGCGGCGGGGGGGGGGCCCTCAGTCGCTGACCAGCCAACGCGGCGGGGGGGCCCTCAGTCGCTGACCAGCCAACGCGGCGGGGGGGGGCCCTCAGTCGCTGACCAGCCAACGCGGCGGGGGGGGCCCTCAGTCGCTGACCAGCCAACGCGGCGGGGGGGCCCCTCAGTCGCTGACCAGCCAACGCGGCGGGGGGGGGGCCCTCAGTCGCTGACCAGCCAACGCGGCGGGGGGGGGGCCCTCAGTCGCTGACCAGCCAACGCGGCGGGGGGGCCCCTCAGTCGCTGACCAGCCAACGCGGCGGGGGGGGGCCCCCTCAGTCGCTAACCAGCCAACGCGGCGGGGGGGCCCCTCAGTCGCTAACCAGCCAACGCGGCGGGGGGGCCCCTCAGTCGCTAACCAGCCAACGCGGCGGGGGGGGGGGCCTCAGTCGCTAACCAGCCAATGCGGCGGGGGGGGGGCCCTCAGTCGCTGACCAGCCAACGCGGCGGGGGGGGGGGCCCTCAGTCGCTGACCAGCCAACGTGGCGCGGGGGCCCTCAGTCGCTGACCAGCCAACGCGGCGGGGGCCCTCAGTCGCTGACCAGCCAACGCGGCGGGGGGGGGGGCCCTCAGTCGCTGACCAGCCAACGCGGCGCGGGGGGGGCCCTCAGTCGCTGACCAGCCAACGCGGCGCGGGGGGGGCCCTCAATCGCTGACCAGCCAACGCGGCGCGGGGGGGGCCCTCAGTCGCTGACCAGCCAACGCGGCGCGGGGGGGCCCCTCAGTCGCTGACCAGCCAACGCGGCGGGGGGGGGCCCCTCAGTCGCTGACCAGCCAACACGGCGGGGAGGCCCTCAGTCGCTGACCAGCCAACGCGGCGGGGGGGGGGGCCCTCAGTCGCTGACCAGGCAACGCGGCGGGGGGGGGCCCTCAGTCGCTGACCAGCCAACGCGGCGGGGGGGGGGGCCTCAGTCGCTGACCAGCCAACGCGGCGGGGGGGGGGGGGGGGGCCCCCTCAGTCGCTGACCAGCCAACGCGGCGGGGGGGGGGCCCTCAGTCGCTGACCAGCCAACGCGGCGGGGGGGGGCCCTCAGTCCCTGACCAGCCAACGCGGCGGGGGGGGCCCTCAGTCCCTGACCAGCCAACGCGGCGGGGGGGGCCCTCAGTCCCTGACCAGCCAACGCGGCGGGGGGGGCCCTCAGTCCCTGACCAGCCAACGCGGCGGGGGGGGGGCCCTCAGACGCTGACCAGCCAACGCGGCGGGGGGGGGGCCCTCAGACGCTGACCAGCCAACGCGGCGGGGGGGGGGCCCTCAGACGCTGACCAGCCAACGCGGCGGGGGGGGGGCCCTCAGACGCTGACCAGCCAACGCGGCGGGGGGGGGGCCCTCAGACGCTGACCAGCCAACGCGGCGGGGGGGGGCCCTCAGTCGCTGACCAGCCAACGCGGCGGGGGGGGGCCCTCAGTCGCTGACCAGCCAACGCGGCGGGGGGGCCCTCAGTCGCTGACCAGCCAACGCGGCGGGGGGGGCCCTCAGTCGCTGACCAGCCAACGCGGCGGGGGGGGGCCCTCAGTCGCTGACCAGCCAACGCGGCGGGGGGGGGGGGCCCTCAGTCGCTGACCAGCCAACGCGGCGGGGGGGGCCCTCAGTCGCTGACCAGCCAACGCGGCGGGGGGGGGGGCCCTCAGTCGCTGACCAGCCAACGCGGCGGGGGGGAGCCCTCAGTCGCTGACCAGCCAACGCGGCGGGGGGGGGGGCCCTCAGTCGCTGACCAGCCAACGCGGCGGGGGGGGCCCTCAGTCGCTGACCAGCCAACGCGGCGGGGGGGGGGCCCTCAGTCGCTGACCAGCCAACGCGGCGGGGGGGGCCCTCAGTCGCTGACCAGCCAACGCGGCGGGGGGGGCCCTCAGTCGCTGACCAGCCAACGCGGCGGGGGGGGGGGCCCTCAGTCGCTGACCAGCCAACGCGGCGGGGGGGGGGCCCTCAGTCGCTGACCAGCCAACGCGGCGGGGGGGCCCTCAGTCGCTAACCAGCCAACGCGGCGGGGGGGGGGGCCCTCAGTCGCTGACCAGCCAACGCGGCGGGGGGGGCCCTCAGTCGCTGACCAGCCAACGCGGCGGGGGGGGGGGGGCCTCAGTCGCTGACCAGCCAACGCGGCGGGGGGGCCCTCAGTCGCTGACCAGCCAACGCGGCGGGGGGGGCCTTAGTCGCTGACCAGCCAACGCGGCGGGGGGGGGCCCTCAGTCGCTGACCAGCCAACGCGGCGGGGGGGGGGCCTCAGTCGCTGACCAGCCAACGCGGCGGGGGGGGGGGCCCTTAGTCGCTGACCAGCCAACGCGGCGGGGGGGGCCCTCAGTCGCTGACCAGCCAACGCGGCAGGGGGGGCCCTCAGTCGCTGACCAGCCAACGCGGCAGGGGGGGCCCTCAGTCACTGACCAGCCAACGCGGCAGGGGGGGCCCTCAGTCACTGACCAGCCAACGCGGCAGGGGGGGGGCCCTCAGTCGCTGACCAGCCAACGCGGCAGGGGGGGGCCCTCAGTCGCTGACCAGCCAACGCGGCAGGGGGGGGGCCCTCAGTCGCTGACCAGCCAACGCGGCAGGGGGGGGCCCTCAGTCGCTGACCAGCCAACGCGGCAGGGGGGGGCCCTCAGTCGCTGACCAGCCAACGCGGCAGGGGGGGCCCTCAGTCGCTGACCAGCCAACGCGGCAGGGGGGGCCCTCAGTCGCTGACCAGCCAACATACACATATCCAGTGCAGAATCAAATAAAGGAGATCAGGACTGTACCAATAACATGCAGTGTGGGGGGGGGGGGATGTAGAAATCAGGAGGTCGGTATCCTATCTCAGGACGGTGTATGTGAAGTACTGATCACCCCTGATCGCTATCTATGTATGGGTGACGCATTAGATGTGTATATAGCAGTCTATGACAACACCTCTGACATTACAGCAGGGTACCCCCATGCACCGTCACTTACCGTCTCCCCCGGCAGAGAAACTCCGGAATCCCCTTGCAGTGTTTCCATCTATATGTTCTGCCGAAAGGCGCCCGCGCATGCGCAGAACGGCAGGACACTCCAGCTGATGTGCGCATGCGCTATGGGCACGTCTGCTCCGCATGCGCTGTGCGGCTCGGGCGTTTAGAGCACGATCCTCTGGCCCAGGAGTCAGCAACCAATCTGGTGGCACGCCTGTGCGATCCTGGGAGACCGCCTCCCACACATGAGAAAGCTTGTCTTATTCAGCGCCTGTATAAAAGCAAAGCAGTGAGGCTGGTTCCCGCCTACTTCTGAACCCGCCCACCTCTCTTCTTATCGGTGTTCTGCCGAATAAGTTCCTCCCGGCGGCTTTGCGAGCAATGCTTTCTAGCTAGCTTAGCAATGCTTAATAAATGTATTTTTAGGTAATGCAAACAAAGCCATTTATAAAGCAATACTCCTTCCTATCTGGCTCTGTGAGCAATGAATAATAACTGGCGTTGAGTAATGATTTAAAACTGGCTTTGTAATTAATTTGGAAGTTTTAAAGGGAACTACAACTTTTTTACAGGGTTTGGTAATTCTATTTGTTCAAAATGACTAGTTTCTAAACCCCGTTCTTTAGGCATGATGCAATTGGCAGTGGCTGGAAACAGCTGATATCTACTAAGGATGAGCTCAGGCGTGTTTGCATTGAACACGTGCAGAGCCCGCCACGGAAGTCAGCACCACGCTGCGCTAATCACAGGCAGGGAGACATTGTCCCGATGCTCGGCTGCAGAGATCGGGAAATGTCTCCTTGCCTGTGATTAGCGCAGCGCACTGCCAACTTCCTTGGCGGGCTCTGCACGTGTTCAATGCAAACACGCCTGAGCTCATCCTTAATTCCTACTGCTGCTTTTGACATCTGTGAGTGGCTAGCTGCGATGCCTTTTGTGTATTCTGAAGGGGCAGGAATTGGGGTGATCTGAGGTATGAAGGGGCAGGAATTGGGGTGATCTGAGGTATGAAGGGGCAGGAATTGGGGTGATCTGAGGTATGAAGGGGCAGGAATTGGGGTGATCTGAGGTATGAAGGGGCAGGAATTGGGGTGATCTGAGGTATGAAGGGGCAGGAATTGGGGTGATCTGAGGTATGAAGGGGCAGGAATTGGGGTGATCTGAGGTATGAAGGGGCAGGAATTGGGGTGATCTGAGGTATGAAGGGGCAGGAATTGGGGTGATCTGAAGTATGAAGGGGCAGGAATTGGGATGATCTGAAGTATGAAGGGGCAAGAATTGGGGTGATCTGAAGTGTAGCGGCCTCACCCCTCTCTCCCCTTCTCATTCTCGGCTTGTCTTTTCTTCGTCTAGGGGTGTTAGTGCTGGGGAGAGGGATGAGATACACTACGGCCCATGTCCTCCATAGTGACGAGGTGAAGGCCAGAAAGATCTGGCTTTGTGTAGGTGTCCTAGAGTCAAGTCCTGTCCTTCGTCCTTGACTCCTTTGCTCCGAGTTCCACACACTGAATAGGTCCAACATAGTTTTATTCTTCTCAGCGAATAAACATACAGCACAGTTGAGTTGGATTCTTTTGCAACAACTCAGTAGTAATGGGAATAGTTTGAGGCACAATCCTTTCCCTTCTTTTGCCAACCACTGTGGTATCACCAGTGGCGAATAGTCACTGCCACTGACTATGTGAAGTAGAACGTGAATTACCTTCACTAGCACGGCCCCTGTCAGGGGAAGGATATCTGTCCAAGGGAGATACCGGAGGCCTCTCTGTCACCAGCGATGCTGCGCCGGACTCTCCAGAGAAGTTCTGCTCACCAGTCCTCATGAACTCAGACACGGGCACCCAAGGAGTTAGGGCCCCCTCAGATTCCTCCACCCTCGCGGAACTCAGTCGGTACGGAGCCCCAGGCATCCGCCATAGTACCTCACCCCAGGCTAAAGGTGCCTGAGATGGACTCCATCTCCGCTCCAGGCCGGGTCAAAGGCACCTGGGCCCGGAACACCGGAACACCAGCACCCAAGCTGAAGGTGCCTGGGTGTGGCCGCATCCTCCGACTTCAACTCTGAACCCTGTGGTCAGGGCGTCCACCCCTTTTATCTCCTCTCCCTTCGCGCCACAGCGGGTTCCCCGCCCCGCTGTACCAGCTCCAGGGGAGGACAAAAAGGCACAGTCTTGCGGTGTGAGTTCAACTCCGACCCAGGGCAACAACGCCACCTGTAGGCTGCAGAGAACCTCACACCACAAGAGTCCTCCAAGAACCATAAAAGGGTCTCAGATTCCCTAACAATCAGTGCATCTGGGTTACTCTACCACCCAGATGCTTCCCTTAAATTCAAATACCCGCTACAGAAGTATGAAGGGGCAGGAATTGGGGTGATCTGAAGTATGAAGGGGCAGGAATTGGGGTGATCTGAAGTATGAAGGGGCAGGAATTGGGGTGATCTGAGGTATGAAGGGGCAGGAATTGGGGTGATCTGAGGTGTAAAAAGGCAGGAATTGGGGTGATCTGAGGTGTGCAAAGGCAGGAATTGGGGTGATCTGAGGTGTGTGAAGGGGCAGGAATTGGGGTGATCTGAGGTGTGAAGGGGCAGGAATTGGGGTGTTCTGAAAAAACTTTATTAGGATGAACAATATCACCGCTCAAGTTATTTTTTCCAGCCTCATAGCACACATCTTCCGAAACAAAGATAAGTTATCATTTACCTTACCACTTAAAGCTCAGTGTTCTTTTATTACTATTATTGAAGTTGTTTACAGAAATCCCTTTAAAAAAATTTATTTTTTCGTGATTGAGAGCGTGACATTGACATTTTGTTTTACAGAACGGGCACTCTCAATTTCTATGAAAAAAAAAAATTGGCACACCCTGCTCATAAGGTTGCCTACCCCTGCTCTGGACCCAGGGGGCGCTCGGGAGCACGGTTCTGGGAGGACGTCATAATACGCCCTCCCAGAGTGAGAACATGGTCGTCATCATAGCATCAAGAAATGGTGGTCGCGGTTTTTCTGGATTCCTGCAGCTGGAGATTGCAGCTTTAGAAAAACTAGCCCTGGGATTGTCAGGAACGATGATAGCGGTGGTCTACAGAAATGTTCAGGATTTTTTAGGGAGACGATGAGATTATCAAAAGTTGTTCCAATTTTTTTACTATGTGCGATAGTTTTTGTTATCGGCCTTTACGTGATGGACCAACATGCCGAAAAGGAGCATTACTAGGAAGAGAATGCAAGACTTCGGCTAGAAATTTAGTTCCTAAATCAAGAGCTAAAGGCACTGAAAGAGCTCCATCGCCTGAGAGAAATCATGGAAGAAGAGCAGGCAAGTGACTGGCTTATTTACCAAGACTCGGTTCATACTTTAAACCGCATGAGCTCCACTGACAGGAAAGTCCTGCTATCCGCAGAGTGTTCGTGTGGCGGGAAGATTCAGATTACCCTGAGGTGGTGTGTGGTGACTAAAATGTTACCTGGTAATAGGCCGCAGTCACAGACTAATTGGATTTTGCTACTGATTATGATTTTAATTGTGTTGTTTAAATTAAACACAAAATCTGAGAGAGCGAAAAAGGAGAGCGAGAAATTGGGTATTGAAATCGAGGAGATAAAAGAGAAGATGGTTGAGATAAAAACCAAGACCTAAAAGCGCTTAAAGAAGAGATAAATTGCAGAGAAAACATTGAGGAAGACCAGGTAAGTGACGGGCTTATTTACTAAGACTCGGTTCATACTGCAAACTGCATGTGAATCGCAAGGAACCGCACCGCATTCCTGTACAATTCACATTCGATTCAGTATGGCGCGATTTGAATCCATTCATTTGGATTGGGCTCAAATCGCTCCGCATCACAACACAGATCTTGGTGTGATTAAATGCATTTAAAGTGGAGTTCCACCCAGAATTTTTATTTTTCACAAAATTTTTTTTTTTTTTTTTTTTTTATACTCACCCGAAATACCTGTTGCTATGCGGAAGTCCGTAATCTGCCTCTTCCATAACCGCGGTCTGTCTTCTTCCCCATCCTCTTCTAGTGAACGGGGCGCGCTGCTTTCTGGGAACTGTGTGTAATCCCAGAGAGCAGCCGCCCATTCACAAGTCGGCGCGAGACTCGCGCATGCGCAGTAGGAAACGGGCAGTGAAGCCGTAAGGCTTCACTGCCTGTTTCCCTTGGTGTGGATCAAGGGATCGGGGGGGGGCATCAGCGCGGGAGAGTAGGACAGGTAAGTGTCCTTATTAAAAGTGAGCAGCTACAGTGTTAGTAGCTGCTGACTTTAAAAAAAAAAAATTTGCGGGTGGAATCCCGCTTTAAGTGCAGAGAAGGGATTTGAGGTCTTATTGGCCCCAGATCCCTCCTTAACCACTTCAGCCCCGGAAGATTTGGCTGGCCAATGACCGGGCCATTTTTAGGGATCCGGCACTGCGTCGCTTTAACTGACAATTGCGCGGTCATGCGACGCTGTACCCAAACAAAATTTCCTTTTTTTCACACAAATAGTTTTCTTTTGGTGGTATTTGATCATCCCTGCGGTTTTTATTTTGCGCTATATGCAAAAAAAAAATCGACAATTTTGGGGAAAAAAAACACAATTCTGTGCTTTTTGCTATATTAAATATCCCCAATTTAAAGAAATAAAAATTTTCCTCAGTTTAGGCCGATATGTATTCTTCTACATATTTTGGTAAAAAAAATTGCAATAAGTGTATATTGATTGGTTTGCGCAAAAGTTATAGCGTCTACAAAATAGGGGAAAGATTTATGGCATTTTTATTCCCCTTTTTTTATTTTTACCGGGACTGCAACATTATGGCAGACAGATCGAACACTTTTGACACATTTTTGGGACCAATGGCATTTATACAGAGATTAGTGCTATAAAAATGCACCGATTACTGTGTAAATGTCACTGGCGGGGTTAATACTAGGGGCGATCAAGGGGTTAACGGTGTTCCCTCGTGTGTGTTCTAAATGTGGGGGGGGGGACTCACTAGAGGAAATGGCAGAGCAGCGGCACCCCCACAGTACAGCGGACGTACAGCTACAACGGCTCGCGGGATCATGCCGACCTGCCGCAGTATGACGGCGGCTGGTTATCAAGTGGATAAAGAGTACCTGTCACATGCCTATTGCTGTAACAAGGATGTTTACACATGGGCACTAATTCAAGTACTAGACCTCATCTGTACATCTAAAGTGTTAAAGCGGAGTTCTACCCAAATTTGGAACTTCCGCTTAATCCACTCCTCGCCCCCTTACATGCCACATTTGGCATGTAATTTTTTTTTGGGGGGGGGAGTGGGGGCTTCAGTAGGAGTGGGACTTCCTGTCCCACTTCCTCCTTCCGCCCTGGGGCTGCCTAGGCGATTTGTCATATCGCCTTTTGGTGGCCCCTCCCTGTAGGCGATCACCTGGGACGTGACAGGTCCCAGGCGATCGCCTGTCCACTCAGAGAACGCTGCGCCGTTTGCGCATGCGCAGTGAGTGCCTGGCCGTGAAGCCAAAAGCTGTCACGGCCGGGTGCCCACACTATGAATGGAGGCGGAGAAGGGGGGGGAAGAGGAGCGGAGCACCGGGCGGCGCGGCGCTGGACAGTGGAACAGGTAAGTGTATGTTTATTAGATGCCAGCAGCTACGCTTTTTGTAGCTGCTGACTTTTAACAAACATAAAAAAAGGCTGGAACTCCCCTTTAACATGTAAAGACTTTTAAATCATTGCCTATGGTTTGTAAAATTTACGTCATTTGTCGCCATTGCACGGGCGTGCACAATTTTAAAGCGTGACATGTTTGGTATCTATTTACTCAGTGTAACATCTTTTTTATATTTTACAAAAAAAAAATTGGGTTATGCATTTTTTTTTTTACCCCAAAAATTGCCTTTGAAAAAAACCTGCACAAAAAATTGCAACAACTGCAATTTTATTCTCTAGTCTAGGGCCTCTGCTTTACAAAAAAAAAATTATCTATATGTAGCGGGTATTTAAATTTAGGGGGGAGCATCTGGGTTATTTAACCCAGATGTACTAATTGTTAGGGAATCTGAGAATCCCTTTTGTGGTTCTTGGAGGACTCTGGTGGTGCAAGGTTCCCTGTGGCCTGCAGGTGGCGTTGTCGCCCTGGGCCGGAGTTGAACCTGCACCGCAAGACTGTTCCCTTTTGTCCTTTCCTGGCGCCTGTACAGCGGGGCGGGGAACCCGCTGTGACGCAAAGGGAGAGGAGATAAAAGGGGTGGACGCCCTGACCTCTTGGTTTTTCAGAGTTGGAGGATGCGGCCGTGCCCAGGCACCTTCAGCCTGGGTGCTGGCGTTCCGGAGTTCCGGGCCCAGGTGCCCTTGACCTGGCCGGAGCGAGGGATGGAGTCCATCCCAGGCACCTTAAGCCTGGGGGGAGGTACTACGGCTAAGGCCTGGGGCCCAGTAACTTCGACTGGGTTCCGCGAGGGTGGAGGAGTCCGAGGGGCCCTAAGGTGTTGGGACCCGTATCTGGGGTGAGGAGGCCGGGGAGTGTAACCCTTCCGAATAGCCCGGTACAGCATTAATCTGGTGACGGCGGGGCCTCTGGTAACTCCCTTGGAGGGATGTCTTCCCCCTGACAGGGGCTGCAATGTAGCGAAGGTAACTCCAGTTCCTGTTCACTAGAGTCGCTGGAAGAGACTCTGAAGCCAAAAAGTCCACTTTACAGCCACTGTGCTTAGCAACCGTTGGTGAAACCTCAACGGTTTAGTTTCTTTGAAGATTGTGCCTTGACCTACTCCCCACCAATACTGAACTGTTCTATGGGTCTCAAACTGTCTGCTCGCAAAGGACTATTTGTATGTCGTGATGGAATAAATACGTGTTGGACCTTATCAGTGTGTGGTACTCCAATTACTGGGAGCAAAGGGGGTTATCAGCAGAACAGACTTGGCTCTAAGCGTATACACAGCCCAAGTGTAATCTGATGCTAGCCTTCACCTCTACATGCAGTAATCTAGAGGACATGGGCCGTGGCGCACCTCGCTCTCCCCTTCAAGGTACCCCTAGACCGAAGCCAAAGTAACCGTTAAAGAAGAGAGAGAGGGTGAGGCCGCTACATATATATATATAGCGCACCATCCCCAGACTTTACCTGCTTTTCATTACTTGGCTCCTCCACAGGAAAGAGTAAGGCACACCGCACTACATGCCCGTACCCTCCTGGATGGGGAGGTTAAGCGGGGGTTAGTTTTCTCGGGCTTGCCTACAGCTAGTGTTTGAATCCTCCCGAGCTGATCTCGTTTCTGCGGTAGCCAGAAACAAGTCCTTAATTCTCTCCAGTAAAGCAACTGTCCACACCAACTGAAAGTCCAACTTCTGTATTTATTTCAACGAACAATAAATAGTCTCTATGAGAGCAGACAGGTTGAGACGAGACACAGATCAGATAAGGTGGGAGGAGGTCCAGACACAAACTTAATTTAGCTTCTGTCACTGTTCTGGTTTCACGAACAGGTTTGGCGCACGATCTCTGCCACAGACCGTGAAGTTGGTCACTACCACTGATCGGGTGAAAAGTAAGTCACTGACTTGTAGGACTGGTCACTGCCACTGACCGGGTGAATAGGGCCTTGCCCTATTTGGTCACTGCCACTGACCTGGTGTGCGTAGAGTCACTGCCACTGACCTACAGAACATGCACTTCCTTCTTCGAGTAACTTGGCCCATGTCAAGGAGAAAAACATCCCTCCGGAGAGTTACCAGAGGCCCCCTCTGTCACCACGACTCTGTGCTGGGTCTTCAGAAAGGGTCACCTCCCTGGCCTCCTCGATCCTGGATACGGGTCCCCTCGCAAGGCGGATCCCTGGGAGCCCTCGATCCCTAGCGGACCCCAGCCGAAGGTTGCTGGGCCCCGGGCCTTCTTTATAGTACCTCACCCCAGACTGAAGGTGTCTGGGATGGAAAAGCAGCTCCGTCTCCGGGCCTAGGGCACCCGGAGACAACCATCCTCACCCCCAGGCCGAAGGTGCCTGGGCGTGGACGTAGACCCCCATGGGCAGGGAAGTGGACAACTCTCGAACGGAAGATGTCTGCCCCTTTTATACCCTCCCCTGGCAGGCACAGCAGGTTTCCCGCCCCGCTGTACTACTGCCGCGAGGGGACACAAAAGGCACAGCCCTCCAATGGTGGTTCAACCCTGGCCTAGGACGACAGCGCCACCTGTAGGCCACAGGGAACTGGACACCAATGATATCCTCCACAAGCTAAAATGGTCCATGAAACCTAACAATTAGTGTATCTGAGCCTAATTACCACTCAGATACTCCCCCTAAATATAGCACCCCGCTACACACATATATATATATATATATATATATATATATATATATATATACATATATATATATATATACACACACATATATATACACATATACACACACATACATATACATATACATACACACACACACAAACACATACATATATATTTGGGGTTTCTGAGTATTTTTTGGGCAAAATACAGATATTCACATATAAACAAAACATGCCAGAAAAGGCCTGTTCTGGGAGTGGTTACAGTGCAGCCTAGTTTAACCACTTAAGGACCGAGCCTCTTTTAGACACTTGTTGTTTACAAGAGATTTGATAGATAGATAGATAGATAGATATATCTATCTATCTATCTCTATCTCAAATGACGACGGGAGGAAGACCCTCTTGTTCTGGGTGGACGTCATATGACATTGCGCCTTCCCAAGCCACTAGGGGGCGCGCGCCCGCCACGTCACTGGGGATCCGATGCACGATGGCCGCCGGGCACCCACGATTGCCGAGTGACTGAGCAGGACCGTGAATCTGTGTATGTAAACACACAGATCCACGTCCTGTGAGAGCGGGTTCACACAGGGGCAACACGACTGAGCGCGACTGTATGAGGCAACTTGGATATGACTTGAGCCTGAACCACAGCGCGACCTGGAGCGACCCTATGTGAATGAGTATGGGGTACATCGTACCCCTACCCATTCACCTGGGGGAAAAGTGTCAATAAAAAAAAAAACACACTAGACAGCTTTTTAAAGTAATTAGGCAGCTCTGGGGGTCTTCTTCCGACTCTCCGGCGGTCTTCTTCCGACTCTCCGGTGCTTTCTGCCTTCTGCCGGGCACCTCCGCTATCTTCTGCCAGCTCTTTTTCTAGCAGGGGCCCGGTCTTCCCCGTCGCCTTCTTCCCTTTTCTCTTCTGGAGATGTTCACACGACGAGTTCTCCCGCTATAATGCCGTGTGCGCGGCGCGCAATAATTTATATAGGCATGGGGTGTGGTCACCGGGTGATGTGACCCCGCCCCCTTATGACGTCAAAGTCCCATAATGCCCCGGTCTGTGACATCATAGGGGGTGGGGTCACCGGGTGACCTCACTCGGTGACCACACCCCATGCCTATATAAGTCGTTGCGCTCCGCGCACACGGCATTACAGCGGCAGAGAGCGTCGAGGCAACATCGAGCGGAGAGAAGAATGGAAGAAGACGACGATGAAGAACGGGCCCCCGCTAGCAAAAGAGCTGGCAGAAGATAGCGGAGGTGCCCGGCAGAAGGCAGAAAGCACCGGAGAGCGCTGAGAAGGCGCTGGAGAGCGCTGAGAAGGAGCCGGAGAGCGCTGAGAAGGAGCCGGTGAGCAGCAGAAGAGGCCGGAGAGTCGGAAGAAGACCCCCGAAGTCGCCTAATAAATTACTTTAAAAAGCTGTCTAGTGTATTTTTTTTATTGACACTTTTCCCCCAGGTGAATGGGTAGGGGTACGATGTACCCCATACTCATTCACATAGGGTGGGGGGCCGGGATCTGGGGCTCCCCTTATTAAAGAGGGCTCCCAGATTCCGATAAGCCCCCCGTCCGCAGACCCCGACAACCAACGGCCAGGGTTGTCGGAAAGAGGCCCTTGTCCCCATCAACATGGGGGCAGGGTGCTTTGGGGTGGGGGGCCCCCCTGCCCCAAAGCACCCCCCCATGTTGAGGGCATGCGGCCTGGTACGGTTCAGGAGGGGGGGCGCTCGCTCGTCCCCACCCCCTTTCCTGACTGGCCGGAATGCGTGCTCGGATAAGGGTCTGGTATGGATTTTGGGGGGACCCCACGCCGTTTTTTCGGCGTAGGGGGTCCCCCTTAAAATCCATACCAGACCGAAGGGCCTGGTATGCTCTTGGAGGGGAACCCATGCCGTTTTTTTATTTAAAATTTAGCGTGGAGTTCCCCCTCATGATTCATACCAAATACCAGCTCTGTGGGAGGGAGAGAGGGGTTTGCCTTAGAGCCGGTTCACACAGGGGCGACTTCCTGTAAAGTTGCCTCTCTATGAACGGGGATCCGACTTGGAGGCGACTTCCATTGAAGTCAATGGGAACAAGTCGCCTAGAAGTCGGATTGAAGTCGTACAGGAACCTTTTCTGAAGTCGGAGCGACTGCAGTAGTGTACATTAAGACGGCTCTATTCACTTCTATTACTTTTCTAAACCGCGCGACTTGGGGCGACTTGAAGTCGGATCCCAGGACGCCCCTGTGTGAACCGGCTCTCAGGGAGAGGAGACCGATGGTGTGTCCCTTGTACATAGGGACAACCATCGGTCACCTCCCCCAGTCAGTCCCCTCCCCCCACAGTAAGAATCACTTCCTAGGGAACACATTTAACCCCTTGATCGCCCCCAAGTGTTAACCCCTTCCCTGCCAGTCATATTTATACAGTAAATCAGTGCATATTTATAGCACCAATCGCTGTATAAATGTGAATGGTCCCAAAAATGTGTCAAAAGTGTCCGATGTGTCCGCCGCAATATCGCAGTCACGATAAAAATTGTGTTTTTTTTCAAACTTGTCCTTCTTTTGTTTATAGTGCAAGAAATAAAAAACGCAGAGGTGATAAAATACCACCAAAAGAAAGCTCCTATTTGTGTGGAAAAAATGATAACAATTTAATTTGGGTACAGTATTTCATGATTGCGCAATTGTCATTCAAAATGTGACAGCGCTGAAAGCTGAAAAATTGCTTGGGCAGGAAGGGGGTGAAAGTGCCCTGTATTGAGGTGGTTAAATACACTTTTTTGAGTTAAAAAATAAAACACTAAAGTTAGCCCAATTTTTTTCTGTATTGTGAAAGATAATGTTACGCTTCAAAATTGTGCCCGCTCGTGGAATGGCGACAAACTTTGGCACTTAAAAATCTCCATTGGCGACGTTTAAAAAAATGTCTACAGGTTACCAGTTTTGAGTTACAGAGGAGGTCTAGTGATACCTCACATGTGTGGTTTGAACACCGTTTTCATATGCGTACAGGCTGTACGTATATGTTTGCTTCTGCGCACAAGCTTTTTTTTTTCTTATTTTACTTTTTCTTATTTTTATTTTTTTTTATTTTTTTTTACATTTTCCTTTTCAAAAAAATTGGTTAGCTTTTATTCCTATTAGAAGAAATGTAAACATTCCTTGTAATAGAAAAAAAGCATGACAGGACCTCTTAAAATGTGAAATCTGGGGTCAAAAAGACCTCCAATTTACACTAAAATGCAATCAAAAAAATTAAATGTAATTTAAAAAAAAAAAAAAAAAACACTTCAATACACTGCCTTCCTGCCCAAGCCAATTTTCAGCTTTCAGCGCTGTCGCTGTTTAAATGACAATTGCGCAATCATGCTACACTGTACCCAAACAGAATTTTTATCATTTTGTTCCCACAAAGAGAGCTTTCTTTTGGTGGTATTTGATCACCTCTGCGGTTTTTATTTTTTGCTATACAAATAAAAAAAGGCCGAAAATTTTTAAAAGAAAATAGAGTTTTTCTACTCACCGTAAAATCAGTTTCTCTGACGTCCATGGACTGACACAGCTCTCGTACTGATTACGTGTGGGTATATGTCCCTGCTTGCAGGAGAAGACCTAGGCAGAATGTTAGATGTTAAAACATTCTAGAACAAACCAGAGCTGAACAGCCCCGCCCAGATGGGCCGTCCCTCCGGACATTACCCTCCCACCTGCAGCTAGCAGCCTCAGTTCGTAACAAAGCAGTACAAACCTTAAAAGGAAGGGTGGGTGCTGTGTCAGTCCATGGACGTCAGAGAAACAGATTATACGGTGAGTACCAAAATCCTATTTTCTCTTATCGTCCATGGACTGACACAGCTTTCATACTGATTACGTGTGGGACGTCCCAAAGCAGTATAAGAAAAGAGTGGGAGCAAAATAGTAAAGGAACAACCAAAACTTCACTCCAAACCAGCAGAGCTCCTCAACGGAGGAGTTGCAACATTAAACAGCGGCCTGCAACACTTTGCGGCCGAAGGAAGCATCTAAAGATGCAGCCACATCAACCTTATAGAATTTTGAAAAGGCATGAACGGACGACCAGGTCGCCACCTTGCACACTTGTGCAACCGACGCTTGATGTCGGAAAGCCCAGGAAGCACCAATTGCCCTGGTGGCCTGTGCCGTAACCGGAAAGGGAGGGGCCACCCCCTTAATGGCATAGGCCTGTATAACAGTCTGTCTGATCCATCTAGAAAAGGTGGCAGACGACACCGATCTGCCCTGTTCGGACCAGAGACAGACACAACTAGTGAGTCATATCACGTACCACATAAAATGTGTGAAGCGCAAACCCTCTGGAGTGCGATGTGTGAGGACACAAGGACGGGAGGACAATGTCCACATGTAGGTGAAAAGCCGAGACCACTTTTTGCAAAAGGAAGGTCGCGGACGCAACACCGCCTTATCCTTATGGATGACCAAAATAGGGCGACTTGCAGGACAAGGCCGCCAACTCAGACACCCGTCTGACAAAAGTAATGGCCACTAAGAAGGCCACCTCCTGAGACAAGGTCAAGAGGGGAATATCTCTGATATTTTCAAAGTGAGGTTCCTGGAGAACCGAGAGCACCAAATTCAAATCCCGAGGAGGGAGAGGAGGTTTCAACAGGAGGGAGCACATGGCGAACCCCCTGCACAAAAGGTGCTACCAAGGAATGACCCGCTAGTGGTTGCTGAATGAAGACGGCCAAGGCCGAAAACTGACCCCTAATGGTACTCAAAGCAAGCATTTGGGTCACACCACGTTGCAAGGACCGCAGGATACTGGAGACAGAATACGTCCATGGACGCTAGTCCAGCTCTTTGCACATAGCGATGTAAGCTTCCCAGGTACGGTGATATATCTTTCAAGCGGAAGACTTCCGTGCCCTGAACATGGTCGAATTGACCGAATCTGAGAGATCTCGGGCTCTCAGCACCTGGCTTTCAATAGCTATGCCGTTAAGTCAGAGACTGTAAAACAGGATGAAAAATAGGACCTTGAAACAGAAGGTGCTCCCTTATTGGCAACCGCCAAGGAACGTCCGCAATGAGACGTACCAGATCAGCGTACCAATGACGCCGAGACCCACCCGGCGCAAAGAGGATCACCGGTATCCCTTCGGTCACAACCCTGCGCAGCAGGCGAGGAAGCAGCTGCAGCGTAGGATAACAGATATCAGGTGATAATGACCCCATGGGGCCCACCAACGGATCCGAGGCATCCGCCCAAGGATGAAGAAAAGATGATCCGCACTCCGGTCGTTGCTCTAAAAAATTGACATATTTATTGACAAGCCACAGTAGACAAACACAAATATGAAAGGTTGACGTGTTTCAGCCTATAAGGCCTTAGTCATAACCACATTACAGATATGAAACTTGTGAAATAAATAGTAGCTCTGAGGATCACTGGCTCCACCCATTAATTGTCTAAATTGACTGCAGGCAATTATCCAAAAGGGGAATCAGCTGCAATACATATTGGGTGATCCATGTGTATGTCATTATTTTTCACACACCCTATAGTGATAATATGTACATGTATGCACGCAACCACACATGCACACATACATATAATTAAAACACACCATGAGATTCAAAAAACATTAAATACAAAGATAAAAATAATAATCCAGGTATGTGAAAAAAAGACACCAGAGGAGGAAAAGAAAGAAAAAGAGGGGAGACTCCGGGGAGAGGCATTCTTAATGTAAGTGCAAGTCCAGATCCCACCTCAGGTTTAACCCCTGAGGCGATCTAGTTTTTAATCTAAAAATCCACCATGCTTCTCTCCCCAATAGTTTTCTCTCCCTGTCACCTCCTCTGGGCGAGTGAGACAACCGTTCTATTCCTCTAAACCGGAAAGAGGAAAGATCGCCCTGATGACATTCCCTAAAGTGACGTGTTGCATTCGAAATATTTCTAGCGTTTGAATTATTTGTGTGACAATAATGTTCCCCTATACGGGTTCTCAAAGGACGTGTGGTGCAGCCTACATATTGGAGGCTGCATGAAATACAGGTGATCAGGTAAATTACATAATTTGTGCCACAGTTGATGTATTGCTGTATAGTGAACTCTTCATCTGTAGCTGTGGCAACAAATGTTTTACCCAGATCACACAAATTACAATACCTACAGGTTTTTATATTGCAGGGATAACTTCCAGGATAGGAAAGCCAGGTAGGTTGGCATTGTTTGGATGAGAATAGACTAGGTGATAGTGCAGTCCCCAGTGTGGGCGCACGCCGGCTAGAAAAAAGGCAACCTGCTTGCAAAATCCCATTTAAATCTTTGTCTGTGTACAATATTGGCAGATTCTTTTTTATTATTCTGACTATTTGATTATATTCTTGGGAAAATGTGGTTACAAATGTAATAGGTTTACCCGTTTTTCTGTTACTAGAATTGTGAGGTTGATGAGGTTTACTCTTATTTTTATACTCCCTCTTGGTTTTAGGCTTATCTGACAGTAATTCCTCTCTATCCATTTTCAAAACCCTTTCCAGTCCTTGGTATATAACAGATTCGTTATAACCTCTGTCCAATAAGCGCTGATGAATGACCTTACATTCTAGTTCAAATGTTGGGCTTGTTGAGCAATTGCGTTTGGCTTGAATAAACTCCCCATAAGGGATGGCATTGATGGTGTGGGATGGATGACAACTGGCTGCAAAAAGTGTAGTGTTGCCAGAGCATGGTTTCCTATAGGTGCATGTAGAAACATCACCCGTAGTTGGATCGCCCTTCAGGGTGATGTCTAAAGAGTTGATACTGGAAACATCATGCTCAATCGAAAAATGTAGATTTAGCTGATTGACATTAAGGAATTTCCAAAATGTGTTTAATCCCATAATGTCACCATCCCACACCATCACGAGGTCATCAATATAGCGACCATACCATACAATCTGCCTGGCAAAAGGGTTGCTGGGAGAGAACAAAACTTGTTCCTCCCACCAACCCATGTAGAGATTCGCCATGGACGGTGAGAACCTAGCACCCATCGACGCCCCACAGCGCTGGACATAATATACGCCAGGGATATGCAATTAGCGGACCTCCAGCTGTTGCTAAACTACAAGTCCCATGAGGCATAGCGAGACTCTGACAGCAGCAAGCATGACACCCAGAGGCAGAGGCATGATGGGACTTGTAGTTTTGCAACAGCTGGAGGTCCGCTAATTGCATATCCATGATATACGCCATCAAATAAAAAATAATTATGTTTTAATAAAAGCTCAACGCTTAACAAAATAAACTCCTGTAGCTCCTGCGAATAGGAACTGTAGCGTTGAAGATGATATTGGATGGCCTGCAATCCAGCGCTGTGGGGAATCGACGAATAGAGTGCCCTCACGTCCAGAGTAGCCCACACATAGGTGGATGTCCATTTGACAAATGTGATATGGGATAGGACTGTGCTCGTTCCAAGGATCCCTGGACCTGGCCACAAACTTTGACATCTTACGATTGAGTCGAGAGGCCCTCAGGTCCACATCCGGCATGCCCCACCGCCGGCACAGAATTTTAAACACCTCCAGGTGTAAGGACCACTCTTCCTGGTCCAGCATCTGGCGACTCCGATAGTCCGCCTGCCAATTGTCTACGCTTGAATGTAGACGGCCGATAGAGACCACGCGGGGAGGCATATTCTGATTGCCCGTATGTCCAGAACATTGATCGGTAAACGGGCTTCGTCCGGAGTCCAAAGCCCTGGGGCTGACAGGACTCCCCAGACTCCACCCCAGCCCGTCAGGCTGGCGTCCGTCATGAACACAGTCCACTGGATGGGGAGGGACGACTTCCCGGACCGAAGAGCCACGGACCCCAACCACCACGCCAGGGACGCCCTGAGTGGGTGACTCATCTGGATCTGAAGATCCAAGGACAATGGGGATTTGTCCCAAGTGGACAGGATCTCTTACTGTAATGCCCGTGTGTGTGATTGGGCATACGGAACAGCCTCGAACGAGGCCCTCATGAGTCCCAGGACTCTCATGCAAAAAACGGGTTGACGACCATTTTCGAGACGTCAGGACCCGCATTACAGACTGAACAGTCAGCAACTTCTCCAGGGTTAGGAATACCTACGCCTCCATGGAGTCCAGGATCAGACCTAGATTTTCCAAATGCTGAGCCGGGACCAGGACCGACTTCTGAATGTTCGGGAGCCACCCGAAGTCCCTAAGGGTCTGACTGACAATAGTCACACTTCTTCTAATTCTGAACCATTGTCTGCTCTTAGAAGAAGATCGTCCAGATAGCCCATGATAGCAATGCCTCGCTATCTCAGCAAGGCTAGAACTGGAGCAAGCACCTTGGTAAAAAACCTTTGGTGCCGAGGCTAGGCCGAAGGGAAGAGCCACAATTGATAGTGGACTTCGCAGATCGCAAAGCGCAGAAACTACTGTTGACGTGCGCAGATCGGAACATGCAAGTAGGCGTCCTTTATGTTCAAGGATGCCAGAAAATCCCCTTGATGGAGTGTAGCGAACACCGCGCGAATAGATTCCATGCGGAACTTTTGCACCATCACAAAGGCATTAAGGCCTTGAGGCCCAGGATTGGCCAAACCCCCGTCCACTTTTTGGGACTACAGATTCGAGTAGAAACCCTGAAAAACCTCTCCTGTGACGGAACCGGCACAATCACTCCGGACCTGATCAATCCTGTACGGCCCTTAAGAGGGCCGCCCGACGGGCAGGAAGGAGAGGAAGAAATGAGGGAAAGAATCTGTCAGGGGGCCAGGAACGGAATACTATCCTGTATCCTGAGGTGACCACCTCGCACACCCACCGGTCAGAGATCCGGGAGATCCACCAAACCGTGAACCTGCAAGGACGTCCCCCCACCCCAGAGTCGGGCAGGGGCAAGACTTCATGCGGCGGCAGGCTTGGGAGCTTGCGTGGTAGGCTTACGCACCCAGGGACGCTTATGTCCCCCAGACGCACTTTTTCCAGTCTGGGAGGGCTTACCCGTGGATTCTGACTGACGGAAAAAAAAAACTCATTCTTCTTTGCCGGAAGGAAGGGCCCAGCCTACGGTGGGGCTCCTTTTTCCGTAACAGACTGAGGAAGGAAGGTGCTCTTACCCCTTGTGACATCCATAATAATGGCATCCAGGGCGGCCCCAAACAAACAGTCTACCGCCCTTAAAGGGCAAGTCAGCCAGGAGCTTTTTGGAAGCTAGGTCGGCCGACCAGCATTTCAGCCAGATAAGGTGACGCAGCACCACAGCAGATAGAGGCCCCAGAAATTAAAAGGGGCCGCATCCAAAGTGGCATCGCACACAGAGACTAAACCCTGCGCCAGTTGGTGAGCCAGGGTAATGGTCTCAGGAGGGAGATTATGCTCCTGAACCGTCTGGTGCAAAATCTTTGCCCATCCTGTGAGTGTCTTGAGACACAAGTGTCGCCGCCCCTATAGGGCGTAAGGCAGACCCCAATAAGGTAAACATAGTTCTACTCACCACTTCTGACCTCCTGTCAGTGGGATCCTTAAATGCAGGAGTCCCTTCCATTGGGAGCGTGGTGGCCTTATTCAAACGGGCGACCGGGGGGTCGACCACTGGGGGGAGAGCCCACTTCTTAACCAGGTCCTCCTTAAAAGGGGTGCCTCATGGCTAGGCGCTGCGGGACCGTCAAAGTCTTCTGCGGCTTATCCCAGACTTAGTCAATGAATGTATGCAAAAAAGGCACATATGGAAAAACCTTTTTGAATAAACGGCTTTTAAAAGAACCAAAGGAGACAGCTTCTACCTGAGGTTCCTCAGCCTCAACATTCAGCTTGGGAGTGTTCCTCACAGTATCAATGAGTTCACTTACAAGCACCCTGTCAGTTTTTCAGAACTGGGGTCTTCCTCACAGGGAATATCCTGTTCAAAAACATGAAAATCCTCAGATCTAGGGTCCTGAGCAGCAATAGCTAGGCTCATATCTGAGACAGAGCACTCCCCTACAGGAGGATGTGTGTAAGGGGGGGGGGGGGCGCTTTACAGCCCCTTACGCTTGCACACCGCTTCCATCCTGACAAGGATGATTCCAGGACTGCCGACAACTAGGGACCGCAGGTGCAGGAGCACTGCCTGTTGCCTCTGACAAGTGTGGAGAAGCAGGTGAACTAGACTCCATACTGCCACCCTCTGAGACTTTTAAACACAATTATAGTAACACAGTCCACCCACTGGCTATGCTGAAGCTGAGGAGGGGATACCCAGAGTACTCACCAACCCTTGCAAGGACCGCTCATTCCGCTGTATGAAACCACACTGCCGCGCGGGTGAAGCCTGGGGAGAGTGAGGAGACTGCGAGGAGACTGTGAGGAGATGAGATTTGCGCCGCAGCAGCAGCCGATAGAGGCCGAAACTGAAGCAAAAACAGAGCGGCTTCAAGAAAATAAATTAAAAGAATAGTATAAACATAAAACAGTAGATCTGTGTCAGAAATATACTACAAACAGCGCTGATGTTGGTATGATTCAGGTGGCCAACTCCACCTCCAAAATATTTAACAGTTTATGGCAGATGAAACAAAAATGCAGAGTGTCCAATAATGTTCATTGGTGGTCCTAGATACCAACAGCATGCACCTTCACCGTAAATTCTGATCCACCCAGTGGGAACACACTCCCCCTCAGGGGTTTAAACTCACCAGAGCAAAGCTCAAAAAACGCCTTGAACAGGGGAGTAAATCGGAACCTTTTCAGCATTCAGCATCAGCCAAGGAGATGTCTGATCAGTGGGGACTCCCAAAAGGAATACACAAACAGAAGAAAGCAAAATAGCGTAACTCCGTTTATTAAGTAAAGTTCCCCACACATCACATAGCCCCTTATTGCATTAAACATACATTGATTCAAACATAACAGAGCAAAAAATCATATCACCACATCGCCGTCTGTCCGTAAGACAATCGATACTCGAACGAATATACAGGAACTGTTCTTACTTCCGGGTTTAGCTGGCGTGGAGCGCATACATCACTTCCGGTAGCGTCGTGTAGGGCTTCAAGAAAATGGCCGCCGGCCGCATACATTACTGCGCCATCGATCTACGGCAAGATGGCCGCCGAGCGCGGTTTTCAAATCACCTCACAGTAATGAACAACACTTCACACACCAGAACACTGCACCTCTCCCAGGTCCATAAAAACAGACATGAGCGCCCCCAGCCAGGCCAGAGTGACCCCCAAGCACCCCCACACAGCACAGCCCCAGTACAGGGTGCAGAGAGCAGCATAACAGGGGGGGGACAGGGAGAACCCCCTCATGTAAAGAAACACAACCAGCATGTACTCACCTGTAGCAGGAGTGACTACTTACCCGTCCCAGAGGGACCCAATTGTTTCAGACAGACCTATCACAGAGTAGTACTGCGTAGCTGTCGGCCCGGTCCACCGCGAAAGATACAGACAGGTACTGTTCAATCTTGAGAGGACCGCGGGAGCTAAAAGCAACCCGGCCACCCCTGGAGTCATGGGGCATGTCGTGAACTGAAGGCGAGGATCAGCACGCTCGATGGTCGGACAGGGAAGACTACGAGGATACCAGTGTACCCAACCTGTTGCCCAGCCGACAGTTGATTGAAGGTCTCAAAAATAAAATAATAAAATTCCCAAAGGAATAAAAACTAAAAGTAAAATCTTCCAGGAGACTGGCTCCTGAGAAAACTGAGGCTTCTAGCTGCAGGTGGGAGGGTAATGTCCGGAGGGACCGCCCCCCTGGGCGGGGCTGTTCAGCTCTGGTTTGTTCTAGAATGTTTTAACATCTAACATTCTGCCTAGGTCTTCTCCTGCAAGCAGGGACATATACCCACACGTAATCAGTATGAGAGCTGTGTCAGTCCATGGACGATAAGAGAAATATGTTTTTTTCTTTTTTTTCCCTGTTATAAAATGTTGTAAATAAGTGTTTTTTTTTCTCCTTCACTGATGGGCACTGATGGGGCAGCACTGACAGGCACTGATAAGGCGGCGCCAATGAGGTGGCACTGATATGCAGCACTGATGGGCAATGATAGGCGGCAATGAAAGGCTGCAATGATGGGTACTTATGGATGGCATTGATGCATGGCACTGCTGGGCAATGATATGCATCCCTGGTGGCACTGGCAGGAATTTTGGGTGGGCATTGGTTGGCAGCTGCCTGGGCACAGATTGGCATTTCCCTGGTGGTCCAGTGTGGATGCCCATCCCTGGTGGTCCTGGGCGGCATACTGGTGGTCCTGGGCAGGATCCGAGGGGGGCTGCGCTGATAAACTATCAGCACAGACCCCCCTGTCAGGAGAGCAGCCGATCGGCTCTCCTCTACTCGCGTCTGTCAGATGCAAGTGAGGAAGAGCCGATCAACGGCTCTTCCTGGTTACATTGTGATCAGCCGTGATTGCACATGGCTGATCACGTGGTAAAGAGCCTCCGTCGGAGGCTCTTTACCGAGATCGGTGTAGCGGTGTGTCAGACTGATGCACCACACCACGGGCGCGCCGCGGCTGTTATCCTGCTGGACGTCATATGACATCCAGTCAGGATAACTGAACCACCGCCCGGCCATCATTCTGCTATAGGCCGGGCGGGAAGTGGTTACACCAGTGTTTCTCAACTCCAGTCCTCAAGGCGCCCCAACAGGTCATGTTTTCAGGATTTCCCTCAGATGAAACAGCTGTGGGAATTACTAAAGCAGTTAAACTGATCCAATAACCTGTGCAAAACAATGGAGAGCCTGAAAACATGACCTGTTTGGGGCGCCTTGAGGACTGGAGTTGAGAAACACTGGGTTACACAATAGGATGCTATTTTGGGACCATTGTCATTTTTACAGCTAACAGTGCTATAGGAATGCACTGATTACTGTGAAAATGACACTGGCAGGGAAGGGGTTAACCACTAGGTGGCACTGAAGGGGTTAAGTGTGTCCTAGGGAGTGCTTCTAACTGTAGGGGGGATGGGCTGTGTGTGACACGACACTGATCACCACTTCCGATTACAGGGAGCTGTGATCACTGTCCTGTCACTAGGAAGACTGGGGAAATGCTTGTTTACATTGTGTCCACAATGCCGCTTCTTAAAGGGGACATATATATATATATACGTCCATCTGCCTGGCCGGGCCATTCTGCAGATGTATATCGTTGTGCGATGATTGCCAAGCGGTTAACCACTTCCATATCCGGCCATTGTCATATGACATCCGCAGGAGCAAGAGTCACCGTCGCCAGCCCATCAGAGTCCCGAGAACATTTAGGCATTTTTTCCTTTGTAAATACCAGTTATAGTATATATCAAACAGATGTGCCACTTCATAAGTAGGTTATGGGCACTCCTCATGTTATTTAAAAAATAATCTTGCTCTTAATGCATTATTAAATTTGCTGCTAGTTGCCAAGCAGATTTTAAAAGAATGTTTTTTCTGCTCCCATTGACTTCATTGGGATTCAAATTCGACACCCAGACTTTAATCACATTCTGTTAATCCTTTCTGAACTAAACATTCTGTTTATCCCCAGCACCGTATCCTATTGAAGTCAATGAGAGCGGAATGTTAAACTGTAATGTAAATTGAAATTGTGTGATATCTAGGATGAAATTTCTTTATCTTCTGTTTTCTGACTAATAATAATTAATCTTTGTGTTTGTTTTAGGAAAGAAGATTCGACATAAAAAAATTTGGGGGGAAAATATTTTAATAATAAGGTAAGTGTAAGGTAGAGTCTGAAGTGGAGCTTAGGCTGAGTGTTGAGGCTTAAAGTAGAAGTACAACCAAAGCTTGTTTGGTTGTACTTCTGTGGATCACGGGAGTGCAGTTTGTTCTGCACTCCTTTGACCTGTTTTCAGCAAACAGTGGTCCAGGCTGGGTAAAGATTGTGACCATATGGTCTGGATCCACTCCCCTTCCTGGACCGACCAGCCGCTCCCGCCCCGTCTATAGCTCAGTGCTTCAATGAGCACGGGGAGGGGGGCAGAGCAGACAGCGGTGATTAACAGTCACCAGCTCTCTGCTCAGGGAGCACTGAGAACCGAGCAGTCAGTGGTGTTTGATCGCTCGGTTCTCAGCCTTAGATAATTCTTAAAACTTTTTTCCTATACTTCTCTTTTAAAATGGTTGCATGAAGGTAAAAAAAAAACCTTCAGTCTGCAGCTTCCCCCCAGCCCCCCCTAATACATACTTGAGCCCAATCTGGACCCAGCGATGTGCACGGAAGCAGCAGTTCACCCGAGTCTCTCCCTCCTCATTGGTGTAGACACAGCAGCAGGAGCTATTGATCCCACACACACCTCATTTAAAGTCCCAAACCCCCCTCTTTTTGTTTCATATGATTAGGGATGGAGGTATACTAGCGGCCACCATGGAGTTTGTGATCTTATATTCCATTTCTATGCAGTTCAAGGCGAACTTGTGTCCATCATGCTTTTTTTTTTTTTTTAAGACCCATGTTAATACTGATTTAATACTCTTATCGCACGTAGCAACTTTTTATATATGGTCATGTCTGTCTGACCTTTGTGATTCCTCTCTGGTGGGCTAGTCTGTGTTTATTACTTGGGAGCTGCGAAGCTCATTGTGGGCCCTCCCTCTTCCCTCCCATCCAACTTTGCTTGATGCGGGGGATTGGGCGGGCCAGCCCACTGCGCATCGGCGCCACGCCTTCCCGCACCATGCACACAGCGCCCTCTCTGGGCATCCTGTTGCTGGCATGAGTGGGATTTCAATCGTGGCCATCACATGGGGAGATGGGCAGCTTCGGGTCGCTCCGGCAGGAGAGCCTTCCCCCTTTTTTTGCTGTGCCAGTGTGACGCTGGGAGGAGCCCATTTGGTCATGCTGATGAGCACATAAGGATCCCTACTTCACTCTGCTAGCTCTCTTGGTAGCACCTCCATCAGCATACTGCACCGATCTGTGGATCATGGTTCTCTGTCACAGCTTTAGGTAATCACCTGGCTGGGCTTTCTGCCTATGCTTTTCAGTTTTTAATTGAAGACCACATTGGCTGCCCTTCATCATCTTTCCTATATCTTCTGCACTCTTCTTTTCCCTCTGAGCAGGTATGCTCCCTTTTTTTTCACTTATTCCCACACTTTATTTGTATCCACTTTTTATCTTGGTGTTGGGCTCTATTTTAGGGCCGAAACAACGAATCGATTATGAAAATAGTTGACAACTATTTTTATAATCGATTAATCGGCCAGCCGATTAGTTGGCCTGCATACAGAATGCATTATTTGTTTACATATCAGGAAATGCAGTGCAGCACACATAAAGCTCAGTACACCATCCATACATGTCAGTAAGTGCCTGAGAACTTATGAATGTGTGAGGAGCAATGCCTCATGGGACATGTAGTCCTGGGTAGGAAGTGAGTGGTTGGTTCTAAAGGCAGAAGTTTTTTTTGCCTTGCTATAAGGACACTCTATACCAGCGATTCTCAACCAGGATTCCTCCAGAGGTTGCTAGGGGTTCCTTCAGCATTGGGCAATTTCTGCCTCTCAGATAAGTTCACACTGACCCCATTGATCTTTTTAGCTGTCTGTAAGGAGGTAATTCTTCCCAATTGCCACAAGTGTAAGGACCACTCTTCCAACTGACTGTCACACTAATGTATCATGAGTTGTAGATTTCTCAATTTTAGCAGGGGTTCCCCGAGACCGGAGAAATATTTCAAGGGTTCCTCTGTGTTGAAAAGGTTGAGAAAGGCTGCTCTATACTATTGGGGCACTCTGAAGGCAGGAGGAGGACCCCAGAAAAGGAGAATCTGGGCTGCTCTGTGCAAACCATTGCATGAAGCAGGTAAGTATAACATGTTTGTTTAAAAAATAAAAATAAAAAATCACTTTAAAGAAAGACTGTGCAGGGAAGATCAGCATCTGAACCCAGAGAAAATGGAGGCTGATAAACTGGAGGTAATATAAGGCATTACAATTACATTTAATTACTTAACCACTTAAGGACCTTGCCTGTTTTTAAGAATCGGTGTTTAAACGGTACGTTTTTTGCTAGAAAATTACTTGGAACCCCCAAACATAATAGAAAAAAAATGTAACACCCTAGAGAATAAAATTGCAATACTTTTTGTCAGACCGTATTTGCGCAGCACACTTTTTTGAATAAAAAAAATAAGACAACAGTAAAGTTAGCCCAATTTTTTTTATATATTGTGAAAGATAATGTTTTGCTGAGTAAATTGATACCCAACATGTCACGCTTCAAAATTGCGCCTGCTCGTGGAATGGCGTCAAAATTTTACCTTAAAAATCTCCATAGGCGACATTTAAAAAATTCTACAGGTTGCATCTTTTGAGTTAGAGGAGGTCTAGGGCTAGAATTATTGCTCTCACTCTAACGATCGTGGCGATACCTCACATGTGTGGTATTAACACCGTTTTCATATGTGGGCGGGACTTATGTATGCGTTCGCTTCTGCGTGCGAGTTCAACGGGGCGCTTTAACTTTTTTTTTTTTATTATTATTTATTTTACTTTTTTTTTTTTTAAACTGTATAAAAATAAATACAAAAATGTTTGGATCACTTTTATTCCTATTACAAGGAATGTAAACATCCCTTATAATAGAAAAAAGCATGACAGGTCCTCTTAAATATGAGATCTGGGGTCAAAAAGACCTCAGATCTCATATTTAGGTTAAGATGCAATAAAAAAATAAATACAAAAATAAATTGTCCCTTTAAGACGTATGGGCGGAAGTGACGTTTTGACGCCGCTTCCGTCCTGCTATGTAGATGGGTGGGGGCCATCTTCCCCTCACTCGTCTTCATACCCAGCAACATGAAGGACCCGATCGCCTCTGCCGCTACCGACGGCTCATATTTAGACTAAAATGCAATAATTTTTTTTTTAAATGTCCCTTTAAGAGCATTAGGGCGGAAGTGATGTTTTGACGTAGCTTCCGCCCTGCAGTGGTATGGAGATGGGTAGGGGCCATCTTCCCCTCACTCGTCTCCATACCAGCAAGGGAACAGACCCGATCGCCACTGCCAACGGCTCCGGTAAGCGGCGGGAGGGGGTGGCCCTCTCCCGCCGCCAATGAAATTAATCTCTTGGCGAATCTGCCGCAGAGACCACTTTTATCTGAAAGCGGACCACCCGCTGAAGAAGAGGATAACGGGGTTATGGTAGCTAGCTGCTACCGTAACAACGGTATGCCTCTTCAAAGTGCCAACATATTCCTGCGGCGGGCGATCCGTAAGTGGTTAAAGTAAACTTTTACCAGTATTTTGCATTATATTCATCTAGCGCCTCCCCCGAAGGAGCCGCTGGTTACATTTTGGGTTCTCTGTTCTGCGCCTCGACTCAAAGAACAACCTCAGCCCCCCTGGTACACCTGGTTGAATAAAATTACTGCAAGCACAATTTACAGCACAAGTGAGAAATACCTTTCGACTGGCTGTGGGATATGGCAATAAATACACACACAGTTGTTTAGTGATAATAACGCTTAATCTATTGATTGACTATTATAGCGTAAGTAACAGTTAAAACCGAATTGAACACACTTAGCAGGCAGGTTAGCAATAAACGATGCATATAAACTTTAAATGCAACAAGGGCATCTATAAATCCACACTAGGTTTTGAGTGCACTCAAAACAAATAGACAGCGGTATAGTACCCCTTTAACCACTTCAGGCCCGGGCCAATTCTGACACTTTGTTTCTACATGGAAAAATTATCATTTTTTTGCTATTTTTCCGACGATCATAGACTCCGGCGACTATCTGGTCCGCCGGAAATCTCTATGATCAACATCCGGGGCCTGCGGATCCTGTCACCGACTCACCGGTCGGTAGAAGCACGGGAGGGGGGGACGTCCCCTTTCTCCGCCCGTAGGAATGATCAAGCGATGTAACAGCCGCTATAATCATTCCTATGGTGTAGGGAATCGCCGGCTGAAAATGCTGATATCTGAATGATGCCTGTAGCTGCAGGCATCATTCAGATATAGCCCCACAAAGCCCAGGACGTCAAATGATGTCCTCTGAGCGACAAGTGGTTAAACAGGCCAGCAGATAGAGCTTCAAGGTAGTTACAACTAGGGGCAGTACTTAGTAATATGTTTCGTTGGAGCTTGTTGGCCATCAGTAAGGCCTGCAGACAGTATTAGCACTATGGGGTCACTGGTAAGTAGCTTCTAGTGACTTTATTCCCTAGCAGTGGTAGCAAGTATTGGCCGCAAGGCCCGCTTACAAGTCCCGGTAACACTGATTTAGTTGCCCCTCCGATCAGGCGTCAAGTCGCTTAGGTTGCTTGACTCTGACAGGCAGCACGGGAGTGGCTCCATTTCTCCACGATCTGGTCCCAGAACTGTTTCCCCACACTGTAGTAGTTTCCAATGGCACCTCGTCCTCTCTCCACACTGGCCCCGATAGCTCGCTGCAAACTTAGGAGATTCCCCAAATGGATTTCTGACAACTCAGGCTTTGTCTTTCTCTGGCTGACAATCTTGGGCACAGTTGTTCTCTCCTCACTGTCTCTGCACTGTCATGTCAGAGCCTTTTCTTTTCCTGGGCTCCTAGACTCACTCTCTCTTCCTCTGAAAAACACCTCGGCCTCCTCACTCTTTTATATGTCTCTCTCTGATGGGGTTACCTCAGACAGCTCTCCTCACTCTTTTGCAATCTCTACTCCTCTGTCTCCAGTCAGCACGCTCTCCTTTCTTTCTTTCTTTCCTTCCTTCCTTCTGTAGCGGGGTCTTCAAAGTTAGTGGGATACACCTGGGGGTAGAGAGACCCAGGTGTGTAATTATGTCAGGGATTAGATCCCTTTTTGTTATTCATGGAGGATTGGGTGGTGCAATATTCTCCTTGGCCTGTGGGTGGCGACGTACCTACAGGCTCGAGGTAGAATCACTACCACAGTGCTACCCTTTTTGTCCCTTCCTGGAGATGGTACGGCTGGGGCGGGGAACCCGCCGTGGTGTCGATGGGAGGAGATAAAAGGGGGAGACGCCCTCGCCACGAGGTCTTTTGGGGGATCATCTCTTCACGCACCCAGGCACCTTAGGCCTGGGTGCGGGCGGTTCAAGGTTCCGGCCTAGGCGCCCTAGACCTGGCCGGAATGAAGATGGAGTCCATCCCAGGCACCTTCAGCCTGGGGTGAGGTACTATTGAGGAGGCCTGGGACCCGGTGACTCCGACTGGGTCCCGTGAGGGTGAAGTTGCTCCAGGGCGCCCCTTGCGAGGGGACCCGCATCTGAGGTGAGGAGGCTGGGGAGGTCACCCGTCCGAAGACCCGGTGCAGTGTCAACCCGGTGACGGATGGGCCTTCGGTAACTCCCTTGGAGGACATCTTCCCCTGATAGGGGCTACAGCGCAGCGGAGGAGCTTTCATCAAGACTCCTGCAACCCCTGGTCATAGCACAGGGAGTGTAGGGACTAGGAACCTGTACAGTGCCTCGACCTGCTTCCCCATCGTATCATGCCGTTGCATTTGACTGTATGTGGAGATACGCAATAAACCTGAGTTTGGACTTTGATGGGTGTATGGACTCTGTTGATGGGAACAAAGGGAGATTCTGGCACGGAAGGACTGACCCTCATAACCAGCACACATTTGGCCCGAGGAAAAGATTGGTACTGGCCTTCACCTCACCCACAGCCATGGGGAGGACATGGGCCGTAGCGCACCTCACTCTGTCGCTCCACATACCCCTAGCTAAAGAGGACGGGGTGAGGCCGCTACACGTGGGGGCTCGTCCGGGATGAAATGTGTGTTGACCCTGGGGTTTGGAACGGCTGTGTTTGAACTTTGCTGCCCGGAGGAGGTCCGAGCAGGTCGGCCATGTGATTGGCCAAAGTGCGTCCCTGTGCTCGAAGTCGTGGAAATTTCTCTGAAAAACCGGGAGAGGCCCATGCAGAAAGAGCGGGAAGAGGGAGGAGTCCAGCCGTGTGACGAACTACATGTGGGGACTTTTGCTGCACTGCGCCACGAGGCACCCCATGATTGCGCAATTCGTGGGAGGAGACTGAAGGAAGCCCGCGAAAACGTGCAAGTCGTGGGAGGAGTCTGGCCACGTGTGGAGATACACGTGGAGACTCCGGCGCGAGGTCAGCGCGTGATGGAGCAGCAAGTGGTTGGAGTGAACGCAGGCTCCCCGTGGATGCCGGTACCTTATCCTTTCAAGATGACTGCATTTGCTGCGCCCATTACAGACACGGGGATAAGGCTCAGGCCCCGAGGACAGTTGGCTCTGTATTCATGCAGAGACACGGAGGCCCTCGGTGTGATCTGTCCCGGATGCTCGGGACTGGTGGTCCAACTAAAGCCATTCGGGCGATGTGAGGCATGCAAGGAGTTCCTTTTTGAGGTTGAACCACACACGGAAAGGCCCCGGGCCCTACGCCTCAACTGCATCACAGGAACCGCCACTCCGGAGGGAGAGATCAAAGCCTCTGCGGAGGTTCCCGTACGCGCTGACCAGGGCGAAGTGACTGCCCAAGCAGAGACTGAGAGAGAAAAATCCGAGGACACTGCTTCGGTCACTACAGACTCCCTGCTCCCACCTCCGAAGAGGAAAGTCGGCCTGGTACAGGCATCCTATGGTCGTGGTCGAGCTTCACCCCGACGCTTGCCTGGCCTGGATGGCGCCGGTAGAGAAGAGAGTCCCGGACATCCCAGTTCTTCAGAAGGTCCAGGTGAGCCAGGGGCTGGGACTGTGGTGTTGGTTGGAGGTGTCGGGGGTCCACAGTCGGTGGAGCCCGCAAGGGAGGGTAGCCTTCCGTCTACTAGAGACTACCTTCCCGCTGAGATGTATGACACCTCCGACCTAGAGTCATTGTCAGACTGTGGGGATGACGGAGAGATAGACGAACTGTTTCACCGGAAGGGCTGGGACAGACGCCCACTACCTGTGCTGAGTAAACCGCAGGATTCCCCCATGTCCATAGAAGACAGTACGCTCCGGGTGAAGGCCCCGGAGTTCCCGAGGAAATCTAGTCCTCCGACCAACTTTCCTCATTCAACTACATCACCCGCTCAGATGGTGGGGATGCAGCGTGCTTCGTTGCGGGCACCAAAGACAAAGCAACCCGAGATGGTGAAGGTACCTCGGCACCCGGAGGCCATTGTGCAGCCAGGAGAAGGTGAGCGAGATGTGATGCCGCCTCTAGCCAGGTTGCAGAGACTTTTCTCCCAGAGAGTCACCCGTGAATATGGGTGGGAGTACCCTTACTTGCCTCGGGACTTATTGTATGAAGTCGAGGTCCTGCGACCAAGGTGGTATGACGAGTTTGTATGGGAAAAGCTTAAAGTACCTGTCATGTTCGCCGCCTGTGTCTAAAAAGTTCCAGGACTGCAGAGCTGATTGGAGACTTGGGCGCCATATTCATGCCGATAAGGTGCTCATCTGCAGGAAAGAAGGAGAGGATGTCGAATATTCGGTGGAAGTGTTTGACGGGCACCTGAAGCCCCTGTTTCTGCCGGATCCAAGGTTCTACTTATAGGAGAAGTGAGCTCCTATCTTGTTGCTGTTGAAACTTTCTGGAAGAGACATTCCCAGACGCCTAGAACTGTGCCCTACTTTTGTTTTGATTTGGGCTTTTCTTTTCCTCACTGGAGACTTGGGAGCTGTTGTTTTTTTTTCTCCCTTTTCTTCATGTGCCAAAGGCAGAGACTTTTGGGGTAGAGTCAGAGTAGGAAAGCTGGAAGAATGAAGATCTCACCAAGTGTCATTACCGCAGCGCTGTCACCAGGTGGCAGTGTTGTGCAACGGTTGTTTGAAATGTTACACATGCATTACTTACTTATTGGAGTGAGTTGGTCTCGGCTGACGGACCCACTCATGCCAAGTTAACACAGAGTGTTAGGATGTGTTTTTTTTTGTTTCCCTTCTGCAGGAGATTCGTCGGTCAAGACTACTGAGTATGGGGTGGTTCTTAGACAGTGACGGGAGGGATTGTATATGTGTACATGACAGATGTTTTATACAAAAAGTTTTAATGTTTTATAGTTCCCTTTCCCTGGAGCAGGTCTTGGCACACACAGTATCCAAAATTTGAGGGATAGCCTCTGGGGCCCACTTCATGTCACCATTCCTTGGGAGACATGGGTGTGCACCTGACGCTGGGGACCAGCGTCAAATCACAAGGGGGAGTGTGTAGCGGGGTCTTCAAAGTTAGTGGGATACACCTGGGGGTAGAGAGACCCAGGTGTGTAATTATGTCAGGGATTAGATCCCTTTTTGTTATTCGTGGAGGATTGGGTGGTGCAATATTCTCCTTGGCCTGTGGGTGGCGACGTACCTACAGGCTCGAGGTAGAATCACTACCACAGTGCTACCCTTTTTGTCCCTTCCTGGAGATGGTACGGCTGGGGCGGGGAACCCGCCGTGGTGTCGATGGGAGGAGATAAAAGGGGGAGACGCCCTCGCCACGAGGTCTTTTGGGGGATCATCTCTTCACGCACCCAGGCACCTTAGGCCTGGGTGCGGGCGGTTCAAGGTTCCGGCCTAGGCGCCCTAGGCCTGGCCGGAATGAAGATGGAGTCCATCCCAGGCACCTTCAGCCTGGGGTGAGGTACTATTGAGGAGGCCTGGGACCCGGTGACTCCGACTGGGTCCCGCGAGGGTGAAGTTGCTCCAGGGCGCCCCTTGCGAGGGGACCCGCATCTGAGGTGAGGAGGCTGGGGAGGTCACCCGTCCGAAGACCCGGTGCAGTGTCAACCCGGTGACGGATGGGCCTTCGGTAACTCCCTTGGAGGACATCTTCCCCTGATAGGGGCTACAGCGCAGCGGAGGAGCTTTCATCAAGACTCCTGCAACCCCTGGTCATAGCACAGGGAGTGTAGGGACTAGGAACCTGTACAGTGCCTCGACCTGCTTCCCCATCGTATCATGCCGTTGCATTTGACTGTATGTGGAGATACGCAATAAACCTGAGTTTGGACTTTGATGGGTGTATGGACTCTGTTGATGGGAACAAAGGGAGATTCTGGCACGGAAGGACTGACCCTCATAACCAGCACACATTTGGCCCGAGGAAAAGATTGGTACTGGCCTTCACCTCACCCACAGCCATGGGGAGGACATGGGCCGTAGCGCACCTCACTCTGTCGCTCGACATACCCCTAGCTAAAGAGGACGGGGTGAGGCCGCTACACTTCTTTCCTTCCTTCCTTTTAAAATGAGCACTTTTGATTTTTCATGTTCGTGTCCCATAGACTTTAACGGTGTTCGAACACATTTTCTGGTGTAAACTAAACCCGGGGTGTTCGGCTCATCCCTACATTCTAGTACACACAAGGCTGAATAACAAGCTGAACATCGTAATAAAAGACTAAATTCCAACCACACGGTCCTCTTTATTACCATCCCAAGACTTGCCAACATGTGCTAGATAACGATGAGTAACCATCACTGGTAGTAAGCATCCCAAACACTAACACACTCAGCTAGTAAATGGCAATACAGTTAAAAGTATGTTGCCATATTCTAACAGTGAATATAAAACAATGTAGACAGATCCTCATAGATAGAACAATGCATTTGTGTGCTTTGTACAAATGATAAAAGAACAGAACATAATCTAACTATAACACAGTGCCACTATGATGTGCAATATATGTGAGATAATATGCAGAAAACATAAACCTCTGAAAATGGTATTATCACCCAATAACAAAAGATAAGATGTAGCACCTTGGAGTTTAGGCAGGGTTGTTCCTCACAAATGTACTTGCCAGGAGTAGTTATCCTGGTTGATTGTTAGAGATTCATTGATTTCTCCCTAATTTGGCCTTGTTGCACTTTTCTCTTCTACCACTAGGTGGCCGGGTACTAGATATGAGAAGGGCAACCCAAGGTCAGTTTATGGGGTATTTCAGGCAATGGGCAGGGTTTTTTTTGAATCCCTTGGCCTGCTGGGAGAGCCTACATAGTCGGGGGGAGTCAGGTGATCTATGTTCTGTGCCACCTAGACGGCTGTCTGGGTAAACATGTGTTGTACTGTCCCGGCTGCTAGGCCGGAGATTGGGCCTATCCCGGGCACATCTGGCTGCTAGGCTGTCTAAGGGCCTATCCAGAAGCAAGAGAGCAGCGCAGGGTTGGGATTGCGGCTTGCAGTCCAACCAGAAGTAACAGTTCTGCCGGCCGGAGAACCTGTCGTGGTCGGAGGTAGAGGGGAAGCTGTGGCCAGTAAGGGACTATCCATGTAAGTACCAGGGACCACAGTGAGTAACTGAAGCAAGTACCAGAGCAGTATTCTCACCAACCGAGGACGAATTGGTAAACTTCAGTGGGTATCAAGCCAGGGACTCAGCCAGTGGAGGTGACACTTGCAGAGCAGCCTTGTGGGTCAAGCTAGGGACCGAGCAGGCCAGCGTGGGTGAAGCTTGAGAGGTATCTAGAGTGCCAAGCTAGGGACCCAGCAGAGAAGCGGGGGTGACGCTTGAGGAAGATACCATCACGAAGATTGGAGGAGCTCAAGGGATTCAGTGGCAGTGAATCAGAGGGTCTAGTGAGAGACCAGGAGCTCAGTGTACATAAAAACTACAAGGAGTGATTGCAGTGAAAGTGAAGGAACTGTTAAGCTTTGTGTTTGGAACTGTTAAAGACTGTTGCCATGGGAGACAGCGATCCTACACATGCAGATGTGGCGTCTTGCTGGATGCCTTTCCCTGCATGGCTGTCCTCCTACTGTCTGATTCTGCCAATTGATCTTGCAACCACCTAAGAGTGTTCTGGCCCTAACCCTCTTTCCCCCCAAAAAAGGTTTGTTAAGAGAAATAAACTTTCTTCTGCATCCAAGAAGTGTCTCTCAACCAATAACTTTAACTACTCTGTATCCACCATGCCTCACAACCCACTACATACAGAAGGATGTCAGCTGTCCCAGGCCCTGGAGGTTCTCATTAGATCAACGGAGTCCTGGGACCTTGTTACAAATATGTGAGAAAACTTGTGTAGCACTACCCCCGTAGGAGCTGCTGGTTAAAAGTTTTGGGCCTACCGTTACCTTTTCTGTTCACCGCACTCGTGTAAGGGATCCTTCTTGAAGAGCTTTCATAAAAGTCCACACCAACACTTGGTTACGTTTTCTTCAATAGGCTTTATTTTACCAGTTCCAACAGAGGGGTAGAGGGATAGGGGAGGTTCAGGTACTTTCCTTTGCGGATCACGGGCACAATCTTATGTAGCGCCCTGCTCCTGATGACCAGGCGCTATGTTTTTTTTTGATAATTCAACTTTTATTAAAGTTTTTCTTTACATATAAACTTCACAACATTTAACACTTAACATTAACCATTCCTTGACGTATTCAAACATTCACTTTCCCTTTGGGTGGGGTTTCTCATCCTCTGCCGTTTATCCTTCTCCCTCTCTCCTAACACTTATAAAGTTTGTAATGTTTCCCAGGGTGAGGGGAAAGGGAGAGGAAGGAAGAGAAAAAAAAAAAAGAAAAAAAAAGGGGGGGGAGAGGAGGGGGAAGGGGAAGAGGGGGAAGGGGGAAGAAAGGGGAGGGGGCAGTGGAGATAAACTCCTGCCCACTCTTTAATTATTCCATTTGTGTCTATTAATGTGCTCCACTCTTACAATCCTTCTTATTCGCCTTGATCACCTTTTTTTATGTGCATTTCCTGTCTTTCCCTTTTTCCCTTTCTTTTTCTTTCCCTATTTCTTTCCCTGTTCTTTTTAGGTTGTACATATTCTATTTGCTTTGTGTTTATTATGTGAAAAATAATTCGTTATATAAAAAAGATAAAACTAAAAACCTGAGCTTGTGATATGTTCTGCCCTATCGGTGTATTATTATTAATAATCTTGTGCATCTTATCTTGTGTTTCCTACTTAATATGTGTATATTGTGGATTAAGCCTTCCCCAAAGGAAGAAAAAAAAAAACCCCAAACCCCCCCAGAACTGGCTTTGATGAGCAAGCTCCCTGAGAATATTTCGCGTACAGAGGTGTTAGGGATGAGGTGCCAGAGGATGAGATCCCGACCCCCACAATTTCTCACATACTTTACCCATCCCTCTCAATTCTGTTGTAGTTTACCTCCATCTCTTTGCTATATTACCTACAGTCACCCTTTTGGGGGTTGGGTGATGTCCTTTCCTTTTTCTTTTTTCCCTTCTTTCCTTTCCTTTCCTTTTCCCCATCTTTTCTTCTTTCTTTCTTTCCATTCTAATCCTCAGGCCCCCTCTATTTCTAGAGCGTAGTTTTTCCAGCCTTTCCATATTTCTCTATATTTCCCCTGTTGACCTCGTATTTTATATATCCACCTTTCTGCTTCCATTATTACCTCCACTTCCCTCTTCCATTCTCATATAGTTGGCGGTGCTTCTTGTTTCCAATTCTTAGGGATTAATTTCTTGGCTGCGTTAAGTAAGTGAGGTGTTACACTATTTTTATATTCTCTTATGGGGCCGGTGGTTCCATGAAACAAAATATGTATGGGTGTTGCATCTAGAGATATGTTGGCTATTTTCCTAATCCACGGGATCACCTCATCCCAGAATCTTTTTATCTTTGGGCAAGACCACCAGATGTGAAGTAGGGTGCCCTTCTCCCTACATCCCCTCCAGCATTGCCCATCTGCTGTCGGATATATCTGCGCTATTCGCATCGGCGTTCGGTACCATCTGGTCATGAATTTATAAGACATCTCTTGGGTGGCTGAGCAAATTGAAGATGAATGTGTCATATCTATAAATATTTTTTTTTGTGTTGGAGTGAGTGTTTGTTACAGCTCTTTTTCCCACTCCCTAATAAAATACGGGGTTATATTTTTTTGTTCACTCAGGGTCAATTTATACATTTGAGACAACATGTGCTGAGGCTTCTCTCTCCTCACACACATTGCCTCAAATTCTGTTAACGAGTCCAATGTCCTTACCCTGGGTTCCAGTTTATAAAAAAAATAGGATTTTTGTACTCACCGTAAAATCCATTTCTCTGACGTCCATGGACTGACACAGCTGGATACTGTAAACGTGTGGGTATATGTCCCTGCTCGCAGGAGAAGATCTAGGCAGAATGTTAGATGTTAAAACATTCTAGAACAAACCAGAGCTGAACAGCCCCGCCCAGGGGGGCGGTCCCTCCGGACATTACCCTCCCACCTGCAGCTAGCAGGCCTTTAGTTCGTAACAAAGCAGTACAAACCTTAAAAGGAAGGGTGGGTGCTGTGTCAGTCCATGGACGTCAGTGAAATGGATTTTACGGTGAGTACAAAAATCCTATTTTCTCTTATCGTCCATGGACTGACACAGCTGGATACTGTAAACGTGTGGGACGTCCCAAAGCAGTATCAGAAGGGTGGGAGCGGTAGCAAAGGAACAACCAAAACTTCACTCCAAACAAGCAGAGCTCCTCAACGGAGGAGTTGCGACATTAAACAGCGGCCTGCAATGCTTTGCGGCCGAAGGGAGCATCCGAAGATGCAGCCACATCAACCTTATAAAATCTTGAAAAGGTATGAACGGACGACCAGGTCGTCGCCTTGCACACTTGTGCATCCGACACTTGATGTCGGAAGGCCCGGGAAGCACCAATTGCCTTGGTGGAATGCGCCGCAACCGGAAAGGGAGGTGCCCGCCACTTAAGGGCATAGGCCTGTATGACGGTCTGCCTGATCCACCTAAAGACGGTGGCAGACGACACCGCTCAGCCCTGTTTTGGACCAGACACAGATTTCCGAATGGAAACAGTAGCAGACAGGTACACTCGTAAGGCTTGTACCAATCTTAATGTATGAAGCGCAAACTCTCAGGGATGCGATGGGTGAGGACACAAGGACGGAAAAACAATGTCCTTCTTAAAGTGAAAGGTAGAGACCATCCTTAGAAAAGAAGGATGGTCGTGGGCGCAACACCAACATATCCTTATGGAGGACCAAGTAAGGCGACTTGCCGGACAAGGTCGCCAACTCAGACACCCGTCTAACCGAAGCAAAGGCCACTAAGGCCAACTTTCGGGACAAGGTCAAGAGAGGAATCTCTCTGATATTCTCAAAGGGATGTTCTTGGAGAACCGAAATGCATCAAAATCAGATCCCAAGTAGGGAGAGGAGGCTTGACAGGGGGGATCACATGGCGAACCCCCTGCACAAAAGGTGCTAATCAAGGAATGGCCCGGTAGCGGTCGTTGATAAAGACAGCCCGGGCCGAAATCCGACCCTCAAAAAAGGTATGCAAGGCCAGCTTTTGGGTCACACCACGCTGTAAGAACAGCAAAATCCTGGGAACGGAATACATCCGAGGATGCCACTCAAGTTCCTCGCACATAGCGATGTAAGCCTTCCAGGTACGGTGAGATATCTTTCTGGAGGAAGATTCCCGTGTCAACAACATAGAAGAGATGACCGAATACGAGAGACCTCGGTCCTTCAGCACCTGGCTTTAAACAGCCAACAACAGTAGCGGAGGGTAAGCATATATCAGGCGATACTGCCCCCCACGGGCTTCCAACGCGTCTGACGCGTCCGCCCAGGGGTCCCTGGACCTGACCACGATCTTGCCACCTTGCGAGTGAGTCGAGAGGCCACAAGGTCCACTTCCGGTGCCCCACCTCCGGTAAAGAAGGTGGAAACACCTCCGGATGCAAGGACCCTTCGCCTGCAATGCACACGGCCGACAGGACCGTCTTGCAACGAGATGTATGAAAATCCCAAAGAGACTCCGCAATGTATCGGAAAAGGGAGGCCCCAGAGTACAGGGTGCCTCAAATGTTGGCCAATAAAGGCAACTTGACGGAACTTCCCTAGAAACTCTGTCAGAGGACTAGTACCTCAGCCTCCACAGGTGGCGCAAACCCACCCCGGGCACAGAGACCCTAAAGGCTAAAGCAGTTGTAGTGCACCTGCTAGACGACTGATGGATGAAGCAGAGGCTTTTGCCCAGTCATTGAGCTACAAAAAATGCCAGAGACGCAGCCACTAGCGGGCGTAACGCTAACCCCAGCCTGGCGAACACAGTCCAAGCCAGCGCTTCTGATCACCACTGAAAGCAGGTGGAAAGTGATACCCCTGAAACCAGGGATCCTTGTGACAATGCTCCATCCAGCAGCTACCCATGGATAGGTGCTGATTGTGCAAACACATAGTTTATACTATGTATTGCGTCAAACGCACAAATGGAGAGTGTGGGAGGAAACCCACCCAGCCACAAACAGCATAATACCACCACATACGGCGTATGTAGTTTAGTATTTGTGGATAAACCTATTAAACACGTATATACTGTGCCAGCGACGAAGGCGCGCACATCATCGGGGCCTGGACGTAAACCAGCCACGCAGATTGCGTACACAACCGTGTAGGTATGTTAGCCTGCGAATAAACAAATTGCACATGTTTATACTGTGCATAGCGCTGAGAATGCGCACACCATTGGAATGCAGGGGAGAAACCTGAGCACCCGGATGAAACCCATGCAGACTGCATACGCATACCGTGTATGGTATTATAGTATGTGTGCTAAACATTTTGCACAAGCCCATGTGTGCATAGCACCGAAGGTGCGCACACTGTTGGCGTGTGGGAGGAACCAAAGTACCCCACGCATACTCAGAGAATGCAATACCTACAGCTACTGTAAATGTATTTAGTGTAGTGTATAGACATAATGTGTATGTTTACACCGTGTATTGCACCAAAGGCATGCATGTCATGTAGCATGGGCAGAAACCCACGCAGACTGCATACGCATACCGTGTAGGTATTATAGTGTGTGTGCTAAACATTTTGCACAAGCTCATGTGTGCATAGCACCGAAGGCGCGCACACCGTTGGCGCGTGGGAGGAACCAAAGTACCCCACGCATACTCAGAGGATGCAATACCTACAACTACTGTGAATGTATTTAGTGTAGTGTATAAACATAATGTGTATGTTTACATCGTGTATTGCACCAAAGGCATGCATGTCATGTAGCGTGGGCGGAAACCCACGCAGACTGCAAAGACATACCGGGTAGGTATGTTAGTATGTGGATATCCAATCGCACAAATTTAGACTGTGCATAGCGCCGAAGCGCCCATACCAATGGAGTGTGGGAGGGAACTGGAGTACCCGGAGGAAAACCACACAGACTGCCTACACATACCGTGTAGGTATTATAGCATGCGTGATAAACATTGAACATGTTTAACTGTGCAGAAGGCCAAAGGCGCACATACCGTCAGCGCGTGGGAGGAAACCGAAACACTCGGAAGAACTCCACGCAGACAGCACACAGATACCATGTAGGAATGATAGCATGTGAATCAACATATTGCACATGTTTATGCTGTGCATTTCCATTGGAGCGTGGGGGGAAACCGGAGTACCCAGAGGAACCCCACGCAAACAGTATACCCATACTGTAAACATGTATAATATGTGCAATAAACATATTGAACATGTCTATACTGTGCAGAGAGCCGAAGCGCACATACCATGAGAGTGCGGGAGGACACCGGAGCCCCCGCCAACCCAGAGACTATAATACATACATATACTGTGAATGTATCTGGAGTCGTGCATAAACATATTTTGTACGTTTATATCATGTATGGCACTGAAACACAGCATTGGAACGTGGGGACAGCCACGCAGACACAGAGACCAATAACACATACATACACTGTGAATGTATGCAGTGTAGAGGTATAGGATGAGTTTAAATTATGGCGCAGAGGCGCATAATCTTCTCTGTATCATTCCAACCTGCTTGACTGTGCTGCCGAAGCAGCATGCAGGTAACAGGTAACCTCTGACCGTGTGTCTGTCAGAGCTCAAATCATTCCCCAGGAAATGGCGGGAAATGTTACCTCAGGTATCACACAGAAGGCTCACAGGGACTAGATACATAAATGAATAAAGTCCTCCCTCATCCATGCTGCTCTTGAGGCAGCGTGAGGAAAACAGTGAGGAAGCTGTGTAAAAGAAAAGCTTGTCACAGCAATTCTAGCTTGAGAGTGTTCCTCACATCAATGAGATCACTTACAAGCGCCCTGTCATTCACTGACACAGAACTGGAGTCTTCCTCACAAGGGAATGTCCTGTTCATAAACATTAAATATTCAGAGGTAGGGTCCTGAGCATAGTAGCTAGGCCCATATCTCACTCAGAGCACCCCTTCAGTAAAGATTTTTGTGGGGGGAGGGGGCTTATAGCTCCTTTTGCTCGCACACCACTTCCATTCTGACAGGAATGATTCCAGGACTGCTGACAACTGGTCTATAAGGACCGCAGGTGCAGGAAACATATGAACATGTTTAACTGTGCAGCACTGCCAGTTGCCCCAGGCAAGTGTGGAGAGCAGGTGTATCAGACTCCATAACGCCACCCTCTGAGACCTTATACACTATACAGTGAATATACAGTCCACCCACTGGCTACGCTGAGGCAGAGGAGGGGATACCCGGGAGGACCCACCAACCCTTAAGGACCGCTCAGTCTGTGAGGAGATTGTGAGGGGATTTGCGCCGCCGGCAGAAATAAATGCGCGGCAGCCACAAGAAAATGGCCGCCGGCCGCAGCTATAACTGCGCCACTGAACGCCAAGATGGCCGCCGAGCGCGAAATTCAAAGCTCTAATGCGTGCCAATGGCGCACGCAATAACCACCTCAAACAGCGCCAATGGCGCACGCAATAATCACCTCACACACCAGAAAAAACTGCAGACATGAGCGCCCAGCCAGGCCAGAGTGACCCCCAAGCACCCCACAGCACAGCACCAGTACAGGGTGCAGAGAGCAGCATAACAGGGGGGAGACAGGGAGAAACCCCCACACACAGAAACACAGCCAGCATGTACTCACCTGCAGTAGGAGAGACTACTTACCCGTCCCTTTCAGGGACCCACTGGCTTGTTTCAGACAGACCTATCACAGAGTCGTACTGCGTAGCTGCCGGCCCGGTCCACTGCGAGAGATACAGTCAGTGAAGTACTGTTCAATCTTGAGAGGACCGCGGGAGCATGAAAGCAACCCGGCCACCCCTGGAGTCATGGGGTATGTCGTGAACTGAGTCTCACGCACACAAGGCGAGGATCAGCACGCTCGATGGTCGGACAGGGAAGACTACGAGGATACTAGTGTACCCAACCTGTTGCCCAGCCGACAGTTGATTGAAGGTCTCAAAAATAAAATAATAAAATTCCCAAAGGAATAAAATGTAAAAGTAAAATCTTCCAGGAGACTGGCTCCTGAGAGAGCCACGTCTTCTCCTTCTGCTAGGCAGAAAAAAACTGAGGTCTGCTAGCTGCAGGTGGGAGGGTAATGTCCGGAGGGACCGCCCCCCTGGGCGGGGCTGTTCAGCTCTGGTTTGTTCTAGAATGTTTTAACATCTAACATTCTGCCTAGATCTTCTCCTGCGAGCAGGGACATATACCCACACGTTTACAGTATCCAGCTGTGTCAGTCCATGGACGATAAGAGAAAGTTGCTTATCTGGTTATATCTCCATCCTGCCATCACCATGTCTCCTTGTGATGATATCAGCTCTAACTGCGGCATTAAATAACCTCTTGGGGCATACCTTGCACACATTGTATTGCCATCTGATTCCCAAGGACCCAAAGCTCCACTCTCTTCCCCAGGTAGGAACCATGGATACCCTCCTAGAGGGGCCAGGGGGGATGTTCTGGGTGCATATTTACCAGTTTTATTTATTCTGTCCCACACTGCTAGTGTATTCAATGTCAGTGGAGATGTCCATTTTGACAATCCCCTAAACTTATTGGAAATCCATGGTGCCCCGGCTAATTTCCTGCAGCCATACTTTCCTCTATCCGAACCCATGCTCTGGTGGAGGCATCATGGCACCAATTCGTGATTCTAACTAACAACATTGCTTTATAATAGAGTGATATGTCTGGGAGTCCCATTCCCCCCTCTCTTCTCTTTTTGCGCAGTATATTATAAGCTATTCTGGCGTTCCCCTCCTTCCAAACGAAGGAGGTGAAAGCTCAACAAATTTTTTTAAAGAAAGTTTGAGGCAATGCCATGGGTACCGTATTTAGGATGTAAATTATTCTTGGTAACACATTCATCTTCAAGGTGCTCATCCTGCCAAACCAGGTTAATGTGTGGCCTCTCCATCTATGTAGGTCCTCTTTTATCTTAGTGACTAAGGCTTCATAGTTGAGTTCGTACATCAGTTTGGCATCTGCTGTTATGTGTACTCCTAAATAGTACAGTGAGTCTCTTCTCCAGACAAACAGATAAGTTTCTCGTAACCGTTTAATTATGAGTGGGGGTACGTGGCTGGGAAGTATTATAGATTTCTCTATATTTATTTTAAAATTGGATAACTTTCCATATCTCTCTACTTCCTGCATCAATGCTAATATTGATTCCTGTGGTTTCGATAAGTAAAATAATAAATCGTCCGCGTATGCTGACGCTTTGTGTTCTCTAGGACCTATTTCCACTCCTGTTATTCTTTTATTTGCCCTTACTCTACAAAGGAATGGTTCCAGGGTCAAGGCAAACAATATTGGTGACAAAGGACATCCCTGTCGGGTGCCGTTGTTAATTTCAAAGCTACTCGACAGGGTTCCGTTTACCTTAACCCTGGCTTTAGGGCTTGCATACAGTGCTGCTATCCAACCCATCATCCGCTCCTCTAGGCCTATTCCCCTCAGTACTTCCATCATATATGTTCAATTCACCCTGTCGAATGCCTTTTCGGCATCCATCGACAGGGCTACTTTTGGTTCTTTGTTGGGTCCCTTCTGCATCCAGTAGAATAGGTGAAGGGCTCGGATGGTGTTGTCCTTAGTCTCCCGCCCCATCACAAAGCCCGTCTGGTCCAGATGGATCAGTTGTACTACTTTATCCTGCAATCTCCTTGCTATTATTTTTGATAGTATTTTGATGTCTGTATTAAGGAGGGAAATAGGCCTGTAATTTGCACAGTATTGTGGGTCCTTCCTAGGTTTTGGGATGATCGTCACGTATGCTAATAATGCTTCGGGGGGTGGGGGATAATTTACTCGGATTTTATTGAGATAATTACATAATGGTGTTATCAAAATGTCTGTAAATTTTTTATAATATGCATTTGTTATACCATCTGGTCCCGGACTTTTCCCATTTGGTAGTTCCCTTATTACTTTTTTTATTTCATCTATAGTAATGTGTTCCTCCAATTTTTCCACCACATCCAAGGGGAGAGATGGTAGTGCTGAGTTTTTTATATACTCTTTTATTTCTTCTACTTGTTTCTCTCTCTCACTTGTTGCCACTACTGGATGTATATTGTATAGGCTTGTGTAAAATTGTTTAAATTCGTTAGCTATTGATTTTGTGTCAATTATCTGGTTGTTATTAATTCGTATTTCATGAACATGGGATAGCTCTTGCTGTTTTTTTAACTGTCTAGCCAGTAATTTACCGCATTTATTTCCATGTTCATAAAAACGGTGTGCCAGGAATCTGTGTTTGTCCTTAACTTTCCTGTCCAAACAAGTGGCAAGCTTGTCCCTCAATAGTCCCAATGATAGTTAATGGGCTGAAGTAGGATCAAAGTCGGACCAAAGTAGTACAGGGAGCATTTTCAAAGTCGGACCGACATGTGTCGGACCAGTTAAGACGGCCCTCATAGGGAAACATTGATTTTCACACGTCATGCGACATAAGCTCCCAATGTCGGAGCGTTTGTCGCACCAGTGTGAACCCGGCCTCAAGGTAGAAAAGGGTCTTTAATTTGAACCCCCCCAACCTTCCTCCCAAGTCTTTCTATTGGTCGTTTTATAAAATTTTTAGCCTCATGACCAACCGGAGCTGTTCAGGAGATCAGAGGAGGTAGGGCCAAGGCCAATGTTTAAAGGAAAAGTCAAGATCAGGGCCAGGACAAGGAATGGGCAGGAGGGGAAGCTTCCCTGGGCGCAGTGGTTTACTGTAGGGATGGGGGCGCCATCATTGTGTTACAAGGCTGGGTAGTTTGTCATCTTTGCCTAGAGCACTGGATGGCCTTGTCCCAGCACTGGTCAAGATTTTTAGGCTGGGTCTACTGATCATTTTGATGGATGGCTGTTACTGAAGATAAACTCTATATACCATGATAGATATTGTTCTAGAAGCTTTTGATTACATGATATTTTACTGTAGCTTTCCTGACGGCTCCATGTCAGCACAGCTGGGTGAGGCTCCGCCCAGCCCACCTCTACGTAATCAGGACTTAACGATAAATTTTTCACTCACCTCAGCCTCAGCGTTCTTCTCTTTTCCTCCTACGTGCAGGACCTAGGTGTGCTCCTCTACCTGGCTGGCCGCCCATACGTGTGGATTAAGCTGGACGCAGTCCCTAGTGTCTCGTCTAAATGACCATAATCCAGGGAGCCCCGCTGCTGGTCCTCGGGGCGGCTTTGTCATGGCTAACAGCCATGTCTGGGGTCCGCAAGGTCCATAAAGTGGACCGCGGTCATGGCAGATGGCTCCCCCATGCACGCGCACCTGCGCTGTGCCAGTGTCGATGGTCGGAAGACGGAGGTTGGGTAAGCCAAATGCTTTGTATCCAAATGTATGCTGCATTACTGGATATTATTGGACCTTGCTCCCTGCAGCCACGATACATAGCCTAATGCCCCGTACACACGTTCCGATTATCGAATGATAGAAATCGCTTTCTGATAGATCGTTCGATAATCTGATCGTTAGTACACCGCTTTCGACAGCCGATCACGACAGTCCGTCCAACAAAATCCGAAGGGACAAACACAAAAACTTTGCTCGGACGACAGCCCATCGTACGACAATCGTTTAATCAGTACAGTATGCGTCTGCTAAAAATCGATAGACAAACACTGCGCATGATCGTAAACACGAAAATAAACCAGAAGGACACAGGGGTCACACGTATTTGACATAATTTCAGATACGTAGCTACGCACACCGGAAGGTTTTTCCAGAATCGTAGGACAAACATTGTCATTTTCGTAGAGCACATTTTGGAATGTTGTATTCGATATTAGTTTTATGCAACAAAATGCGAACGATACGTCGTACGATAATCGGAACGTGTGTACGAGGCATAACTCCTCCACTGGGGGTACTCTGCATAACAGGTATTCAAAGTAGCACTTTGTCTGTTTACACATGGCAATAAATCTGTTGATGGCTTCTCATGTTTGCTTTACTATTGTGCCATTATGCCAAACCCCCTCCAAAGAGTCACCTGTGATGTTAAAAGAAAAAAAAAGAAGAAAGAGTATGGAGAAGCATGATTGTAATTTTGTTACAAATTCCTACCTTTTTGTTGCTGTTCTGAAACAAACTTTTCATCATGTCCTGATTCCTTGCAGGACGAGACGATTCGCGCTTTTCAGTCTTTGTGCTTTGAAGATCGTTTTGTGGAGTTCAGTTTGTACTTGTGGGTTCGTATCTGTCTTTCAGTGCTTGTAGTCAGTTCGCATCTGTTTATTCAGTGTGTTCTTGTCTGCTCGTTACTGTTTTTCAGCTTGTTCTTCATAGGCCTTGCTGTTCTTCCGTGCGTTCTTCTAGTTCGTTCTGACCAGCCGACTGTTATCTAGCCATGTTGTGGCTACGTACTCGTCGTAGAGTTTGTGCTGTAGTTGGTGCAGGGGTTCATGCTGTATCCCGACTCCAGGCCATGAAAAGAGTGAGGAGGAGTTCATGGACCAAGAATTGGTTGCTCCAGCGGCACAAGTTCTGTCACATGCCTTTGTTGCGGGAGATCAGGGAGAATAATCCTGAGGATTACAGGAATTTTCTCAGGATGTCTGACCCCGTATTTCAGCATCTGTTGGCTTTGGTGTCCCCCTATATTACCAGGCAGGACACCGTTATGCGGGAAGCCATCACTGCTGAGCAGAGGCTCATCGCCACGTTGCGATACCTGGCGACTGGGAGAAGCCTGCAGGACCTCAAGTTCTCAACAGGCATCTCCCCCCAGGCTCTGGGGATCATTATACCAGAGACTTGTTCTGCCATCCTTCAAGTTTTGCAGGAGGACTATATTAAGGTAAGTGTTCTAATTTAAAACATCACATTGTATGTATTTCTTGCTTAATAATGTTTATTATTTTCTTTTATCAGTCCCTAATTCCCATGATTCTAATCTGCAGGGAATGTCCCCTTTCTCCCCATGCATGTTTGATTGTTTTTGATATTTTTTTTTTGGCCTACATTTATATTTTCCTTAGCTAACCTCTCCAGCATGCTATCCTGGGGCCATACCCACCTAGCCTAGTGACTTCCCTTTCTTTTGTTGTCTGCTTCATTGTAGTGCTTTACCCTAAACGCCCCCTAAAGATTGCTTAGGAATGTTACATTTTCTTTCACTTCATACAGAGTGCTACAGCTTTGATTTGTGATCTCCCCAACTCATCTTCAACTCACCCCCCCCCCCCTCCCCGTCCCAAATTTTTTTTTTTTGTGGTTTAGCTTTTTTGGTGCTTACTAATCATTTAACAATCTTTCTATGTTTATCTTAATGTTGGGCAGGAAAGGTTTTATCAAATCTGCTTCCAATGTTTCTGTCTTAAAGTATTAATATTTTGTTTTTTTTTAACTCCACAGTTCCCTTCTACGCCACATGAATGGCAGAATGTGGCATCTGAGTTTGCCCAACAATGGAACTTTCCAAACTGTGGAGGGGCCATCGACGGCAAGCATGTTCGGGTCGTACCACCACCCTATTCGGGATCCTTTTACTACAATTACAAGGGGTTCCACAGCATCGTAATGATGGCAGTGGTGTCGGCCACCTATGAATTTCTGTATGTAGACGTTGGAAAAAATGGCAGAATGTCAGATGGAGGAGTCTTTGCACAGACAGAGTTTGGGGAACGGCTCTTATCGGATGAGCTGGCCTTGCCACCAGCGGAGCAGAATGTGGAGGGACTCCCATTTGTGTTTGTAGCGGATGAGGCGTTTGGCCTGGGTCCCCATTTAATGAGGCCATTCCCTCAACGCATCCTCACCCCTGAGAGGAGGGTGTTTAACTATTCCGCTTGTTCCTCACCTCCATCCACCTTGCCCCCTATAAATGGAACCATGTGGTCATGACGTGTTGTGTGCTACATAATTTTTTAAGGGTGCATTCACAAAATTACCTTTCTTTGAGTGGGCCTGAGGCCTCATTACTGGACAATAGCAATTTAGTGGCCCTGGAAGCTGGCCGTCCAGGCTTGGCCCCCCAAACCGGATGTGATGTTCGTCAAAAATATGTAGAATATTTTGTGGGTAGGGGGGGCATTGATATGCCTGTGGATGACTAACTTTATTTTCTTTGAAAATAAATTCTTTATTTGAAAAACTATTTGTATTGTGTTTTTGATTCTTTTATGTTTCTCCTAGGTTTACCTAGTGCACTTGTAGTGCCATGTGTATTTTGCATTCTTAAATACCCTTCATTGTCAGTGTAAACACAAAATATTTATTATTTCACTTTGCCCAACATTTACATAATTAAGCCACAAATTTTTGGGATTATAATTATTTTTATTTTTATTATTTGTTACAAAACTTCCTTTTAAATTTGGATGTATCAAAAATATTTTGGGGGGTAAAACGCATAAACAGGCATGCTTAAAAAACTATCTAAAAACCTTTAATGTAAATATTAAACATGTAGTATTAATTAAAGATGAAAACAAACAAAAACCTGCAAAAACACAGCAAGTTCAAACTTCTTTTGTGTTCAAAAATTAAACCCGCCCAAGCACAGCCATGATATTTTGTAGCCTTTCCTCCACCCGCTTGGTATTTTGCCTGATCTCTATCAAGTCTCCCTTTATTTTTTCAAGGTCACGACAGCAGACCATTAGGTATTGTATCAGGATCTGTGCACTGTGACTTGTAAACTTTTTGAGGTCTTCAGGCAGAACAGCACCTAAAAAAAACAAAACAAACATGTACTATAGAATATGTAGGCCTACATCTATTAACCTGCATCTGTGTTGCTTGACACTGACCTGTTGTGGTGCCACTTTCCACTTCCTCCACTTCACGTTCCTCTACATCATGTGTTTCTGGGGGTCTTGTTGGAGGTGTGGGTTTTCTAGGCATATCTGTCAAAGATTGTTGAAGCCCTATTGAGATTGCAATAAAAGGTATAGTTTATTTCCTAAATAATCATTATATCCAAAAATAAACCCTGAAAGAGAAATTTTAAACATTCTTTGGAAGTGTGGTCCAACTTTCATTTTAGCCCCAGTGACAACCTGAACACATGATTGGATACATAGCCAAAACAAGAACATCTACTTATTGTAATAAAGTTTGACACCCCCAAGTATATACACTGGATCACCTGTGTGTGACACCCTAAAAAGTTTGTTCTGTTGGGCCACACTTGTACTACTGAGTCCAGATGTTTAATCAGCTGCTGAGCAGTCTCTCCTTTAACATTACAATGCATACCCTTAATTTGTCATAAATATTATTTCCACAAAAAATAAAATCATCATGTTCCACAAATCATCTCCCCAAAAAATACATAGAAATTTTTGGGCCAACACTGGATGATCCTAAAACCTCGTATTAATAAGTGTACGGAGAAAGAGGTTTACTACGTCCGTTTACTGTGCCGACGAACATGAAAGTTGGTATCTTTCACTGTACTAGATTAAAGGCAAAAACCCGCAGCATAATACAAGTAATAATATTTTGCTTTTAAAATGTATGAAAATTACTTGCTTTTTCCTAAAACTTTCATTATTCTTTTGTATTGGTCGGGCTCCCGCAACTTGAGATCAGACCACCGTTTTCTAAACTGTTCCTTCGTTCTGCACACCCCGAATTTTTGGTGAAGACTTTTGACCACTTTCCCCATAATTTTTGTCTTGACAAGATTCTGCCTTTTATACGGCCCATGCTTGGCATCATAATCCTCCCTCCTCAAAATGGGGACCATCTCCACCATTTCCTCGAATGACATGTTGGATGCCTTATATCTCCGGGATCGGGATTCTGGTTCCTCAGGAATTTCCTCCTCTGTAGAGGTAATCTCAGCCACCTGTGTCTCCGCCATGTTGTTTAGCACTACGACAAGCAAGAAGGGGCGGGGAAAGTACTATATCGAACGTCAGGGGCGGGAAAAGCGCGCGGAGTTTCACGCATGCGCAGTGTATATAAAGCTAATATCCATGTGTCGCAAATACGTTCATTTGCCGGGAGAGGGAGTTAGCAACGAACGTGTTAACAAAGGTAGATAACATTTTAAGGATTTGTGTTTCTTCAGAGGATGAGATTGTGGCCTATATATGTCCAAAATGATTATTTGAGGAATCTTGACTGACAATAGTATTTTTGTGTTGTTCTTGACTTTACAGCAAAAATGCAGGCTTTCAAGAATCCTGAGTTCATGGGGGAGTTCCTGGATAGATGGAAGGAACTCCCTGTCCTGTGGCAGACGAAAACTGGCAAAAATAAAAATAAAGCTGCCAGGACAGCAGTACTGGAGAGCCTGCTTGGATTTGTACAAACCCAGGTCCCCACTGCAACCAGCCAAGAGGTGAACAACAAACTAGCTACCATTAGGGGCACATACAGGACACAGAGGAATAGGGTCCTGAAGTCACAGAGGTCAGGTGCTGCAGCAGATAAGGTTTATAAACCCAGTCTGTGGTACTACAGCAAGTTAGCATTTCTGGATGACCATCTGGAAGTCAGGGAATCTCTGTCAACCCTTCCCCCCAGAGGTCTATCCAGCCTTCCTTGTAGCCAACCCTCCAGCCTTCCTTGCAGCCAACCCTCCAGCCTTCCTTGCAACCCAGCTCGGAGGATCAAGCAGAGGTCCTTGAGGAGCCCGATTTGGACATATGGAGCCTGATTTGGACATATGGAGCCAGGTATAGTATTGATATCTACATTTATATGTAACAAAAGTGATGATTTAAAATAGATGTTACTATTGGTATCTATTTAATGTCTGTAAATAAATTGATTTACATAGCAATAGACAGTAGTGATCAAAATTGAGGACAAGCAAAAAAAAACAGGGGTCAGAATCATTGTAATTTTAATCACTTTTGCCATTCAATTTTATAATGTCTTGAGGTGAACAATGTGTGTGATTGATGATGCCCAAAAATAAAGAATGTCACCTTTTTTGATACAGCCAGAGCAGAGCCAGGAAGAGGGTGATTTTGGGGACCAGGAGGAGGCTGGGCCCAGTGGCACACAGGCGGAGGCTGGGCCCAGTGGCACACAGGAGGAGGCCAGGCCCAGCACAAGAGCCCAGATGCCTCCCCTGAAAATCCACCAATGAATGCCAAGGAGGGGTAGGCAGGTGGAGGAGGAAACACGTGCATTCTTAAGAGAGGCTACTGCGGCCCTCAGAGAGGCACCCTCTGTTGAAGAGGGCTATGCCGCAGTCCTGGCCCATAAATTATCTCAGATGGACTTGAGGCAACGCCTGTACAGCGAAAATCTAATGCTGAAGGTGATCAACAGGGGGTTGCTGGGTGAACTTACACAGTTCACCGATCTAACTGAGGTCGTCCCTCCTCCTCCACCTCCTCCTCCTCCTCCTACTCCTCCTCCTGCCACAAGCTCTCCTCCTGAGCCCCAGCCTCAGAGGAAGTGCTCAACCAAGGCTGCAGAGAAGGCTGGAGAGAAGGCTACAAGGAAGAGGAAAAAATAATGACTGCTGTAGTACCAGTGGCGTCACTAGGGTTGGTGTCACCCGGTGCGAAAAAAAATGGTGTCACCCCCCAACAACTATAGTACCCCCTCAGTACAGACCCCCCTCCACTAACTACAGACCCCACTCCCACAGTATAGATCCCTTCCCTCAGTACAAACCCGCTCCACTAAGTACAGACTCCCCGCCATCAATATAGACCCGCCTCCCTCAGTATGAACCTCCCCCTCAGTACAGACACCCCCACCTCAGTGCAGACCGCTCCATCAGTACAGACACCCCCACCTCAGTGCAGACCCCCTCAGTTACAGACACCCCCCTCAGTTACAGACACCCCCCTCAGTTACAGACACCCCTCGTACAGACACCCCCCTCAGTACAGACACCCCCCTCAGTAACAGACACCCCTCAGTAACAGACACCCCTCAGTAACAGACACCCCCTCAGTTACAGACCCCCCCTCAGTACAGACACCCCCTCAGTACAGACACCCCCCCAGTTACAGACACCCCCCTCAGTACAGACACCCCCTCAGTTACAGACACCCCCCTCAGTACAGACACCCCCTCAGTTACAGCCCCCCTGGTGCAAACTCTCCCTAGTGCAGACCCCAGCAGTACAGACACCCCCTCCCCCATCAGTAAAGATGCCCCCCTTACCTTACAGACCTCAGAACAGAGCGGCAGATACACACAGCAGTGTGTCTCTCGAGCGCGGGCTCCTCCTCTGTGGATGTAAACAGAGAGGAGGCAGAGGGGGCGGCGGCTTCCTTCCGCTCCGCTGAGGGACACAGCCGCAGCGTGAGCCTAAGGCACAGGGCAGCGGGCGATGTCAGTGTGGTGCCGCTGCGCTACCCACGGGTGTCACCCCTCTGGTGGGTGTCACCCGGGTGTGGCCCGCCCCCCCCCCCCCGCACCTGGCTAGCAACGCTAGTGTGTAGTACCACAGACTAGGGACATATCTGACTTATCTGCTGCTATTCCTGACCTCTGGGAGTCCAAGACAAGATTGTGCTCCTTTTTTTATTTTTTGGTTATTCCAGAGTTTGGTGTTCTCTTCTTGGATGTTTGCTGTGGGGTCCAAAGGATGCACAAATTCAAGCAGGGTCTCCAGTGCTGCCTTCCCCTTTAATTTGTTATCTGCCTAAATAAAGGATTAATTTGATTTACAACAAATACTTAACTATGTGATTTCTATTCAAAAAGAGAGTTTGCTAGGGAGTAGGCAGGGACATTTCGAAAAATATTATTTGTATTAACAAGGGACACAAACCTCCTTGAGGGAAAATAATACAACTTTAGAATGTTGGTGTGGTAACTTGACACACAAAATAAAATTTGCAAAAAATACCTTCCTAAATTTAAAAGAAAAAAAAAAACATACATATAAAATAACAAAAAAAAAAACATTCCTAAATCGAAAATAAAAAATAAAAAAAATTCATAAATATAAAATTTAACAAAACAAAACAAAAAATGTTTCAAGATATTTAAATTTATTTATGAATTTAAGACGGAGATCTGGCTTACCAACAAAATATTAAATTCATGAGATCACTTACGAATTACTAAGAAGCAAGTTTGGCATAACTCTGATTATCATTAGCAAAAGAAGTTCATTATTTAAGCATTATCTAAAGAAGAAAGGATTGCGCTACATTAAACGATGCTATTATTTCCAGCGTGACGAATGTGCCATCTCCATTTCAAACGCTAGCTTTACCAAAACGAGCGCTCCCGTCTCATACTTGATTCTGAGCATGCACGTTTTTTTTCCCCTCGTAAAAGCATGACGTTAAAAAAAACGACATGAAAAACGACGTGAAAAAATAGAGCATGTTCGAAATTTTTAATGGCCATTTTTCACGTCGTTAAAAATGCTCTGGAGCCTACACATGATCGTTTTTAATGGCCATTTTTAAAAATGGCATTTTTAACGTCATGAAAAACGATCGTGTGTACGCGGCAATATACACACGATGGGACTTCCATCTGACTTTTCCGTGGATTTTGGTCCGAAGGGGCGTTGGCCGTTAACTTGATATGCATATACACGGCAGAACTTTTTCATCCAACATTCACCAAATTACGTGGTTTTTCAGCTCTTTACCGCCACCCTTTGGGCAACTTCTGCTATTGTTGTCTGATGTTTAGCATTGGTTCGGAGCATGCGTGTTTGTACTTTGGACTTTAGTCCGATGGACTTGTGTACACACGATCGGATGATTCTCCATCGGACATTTGTTGCCCGAAAGTTTGAGAGCATGCACAACGAACATTTGTCCATTGAAAAACCGAAAACAATTGTCCGATGGAGCATACAGACGGTCAGATTGTCCGATAAAACACGTTCGTCGGACCGTTGTTGTCAAAAAGTCAGATTGTGTGTATGGGCCTTTAGAGTGAAATTTTGCCAAGAGAAATATTGGGCAGCCATTGCTGACCTCACCTAACAATGCTTGTTCTTTGGCTGCCATGTTGATTCAGTAGCTTTAGTACTCTGACAACAAATGGGTATGCAGATCAGGAGATTGACTTTACTGGCTGCATGCTTGCCTGAGACCAGTAAAACTAAAAGTATTTAAGATCTAGATAGATTAGTCTTTCTCAACATTTTTCAGTCGTTGCACCCTTTACAGGTATGCAAAATCTTTAGGTCAAAACAGTAAGAAACCTAACTGTTACTTATCGATGGGAAACTAAGCCTACAATGATGCACACAGCCACCTTGATGAAATTACCTTCCCATTGAAAACCTTCACGTCAGAGTACGCCTATCACATCAGAGTATGCCTATCACGTCAGAGGTCCCTGCATGCCACCTGTCCTGGATCAGCATCATGAGTTGTCATGGTGCGGGCAGGTCGTCCACCAACACCACAGTGATGACTGCCCTAGAATGTCATTGGTGGTTATGGTGCTGGTGACTGGCCTCCTGAACCATGGCAACTCATGAAGCTGATCCATGTTAATCTGGGTCCTGTACTCATGGCACCCCAGGGAACCCAAACGGCTTCCTGGTTGAGAAACACTGATATAATGAGCAGGGCCCTCTGATCCCTCCTGTATTGAATTGTATTGTAAGTGTACTGTTTGCCCCATGTTGTAAAGTGCTGCGCAAACTGTTGGTGCTATATGTAGCACACCCCCGTAGGAGCTGCTGGTTTAGATTTGGGCCTTGCACGTTACCTCACCATTCGTTGTCTAGGGGACGAGAGTCTATAGAAACTTCAATGTCCACACAAGTTATGAATCCTTTTCGTTAGGCTTTATTTCACACAAACTTGCACAGGTAGAGGGATTAGGGTGACCACATCTCTAAACTGCCATTCAGGGACACACACCCCCCCCCCCCCCCCCCCAAATATGATTTTTGAAAATTTTTAGCCGATTTTTGGGGCAGGGGCGTATCAAATAAGCGGACCCATGTGCAAGATCAAAAGTGGGCCCTAGGCATCAACAGGAACAACAATATGGCGCGCAAAGCACGTTGTGGTGAATGGTGGACATGTCTTAAATTGCGCTAAATATTGGCTTAAAGGGGGTGTTGTTAAAGAGAGTCTGAGATGACTTGTATAGTGCAGAATGTGGTAATGTTAAATAGGGAATGCAGAGTGTATGGCGGGGGGTAATATGTACAGGAGAGGAGTGCGGAGTGTATGGCGGGGGGGGGGGGGTAATATGTACAGGAGAGGAGTGCGGAGTGTATGGCGGGGGGTAATATGTACAGGAGAAAAGTGCGGAATGTATGGCGGGGGGTAGTATGTACAGGAGAGGAGTGCGGAGTGTATGGCGGGGGGTAATATGTACAGGAGGAGTGCAAAATGTATGGCGGGGGGTAATATGTACAGGAGAGGAGTGCGGAGTGTATGGCAGGGGGTAATATGTACAGGAGAGGAGTGCGGAGTGTATGGCGGGGGGTAATATGTACAGGAGAGGAGTGCAAAATGTATGGCGGGGGTAATATGTACAGGAGAGGAGTGCGGAGTGTATGGCGGGGGGTAATATGTACAGGAGAGGAATGCGGAGTGTATGGCGGGGGGTAATATGTACAGGAGAGGAGTGTGGAGTGTATGGCGGAGGGTAATATGTACAGGAGAGGAGTGCAAAATGTATGGCGGGGGGTAATATGTACAGGAGAGGAGTGCAAAATGTATGGCGGGGGTAATATGTACAAGAGAGGGGTGCGGAGTGTATGGCGGGGGGTAATATGTACAGGAGAGGAGTGCGGAGTGTATGGCGGGGGTAATATGTACAGGAGAGGAGTGCGGAGTGTATGGCGGGGGTAATATGTACAGGAGAGGAGTGCAGAATGTGTGGCGGGGGGTAATATGTACAGGAGAGGAGTGCGGAATGTGTGGCGGGGGGTAATATGTACAGGAGAGGAGTGCAGAGTGTATGGCGGGGGGTAATATGTACAGGAGAGGAGTGTGGAGTGTATGGCGGGGGGTAGTTAGTGGAGAGAGGAGGAAGAGGAGTGCAATACCACCTCCTGATAGTCTGTCAGCCACTGCTATACCACTTTGGTGGTCGGGCACTCCGAAGGATGTAAGGAGGCACTCTGGAGAAAGTAAAGGGGCACTCTGGAGGCACTAAGGGGGCACCCTAGAGGTTGTAAGGGGGATGTAAGGGGGCAGTCTGGCGGTATTAACTTAGTCAGAGCCCCCTTACATCCTCCAGGGTGCCCCCTTAGTGCCTCCTTACATTCTCCTCCAGAGTGCCCCCTTACATCCCCCTGCAGAGTGCCCCCTTACATCCCCCTCCAGAGTGCGCCCTTACATCCCCCTCCAGAGTGCCCCCTTAGTACTACTGTACTAAGGGGAACTCTGGAGAAAGTAAAGGGGCACTCTGGAGAAAGAAAGGGGAGGAAGTAAGGGAGCACTCTGGAGGCACACAGATAGTACCTCCAGAGTGCCCCACTGCAGAGAGTCCTGAGGAGTGATGGCCATTAATCCATGCCAGGTGAATGTTAGGAAAAGCAGAGCACACCACCCACCTCATGGCTGCCCTATTCCATTACTGCTTGCTCACTCCCTGCCACAGCCCTGTAGAGCCTGCAGAGTGGTCAGAGGGGCCGCAGAGTAGTCAGAGGGGCCGCAGAGTAGTCAGAGGGGCAGTGGGATGGACAGGGGGACAGTGGGATGGACAGGGGGACCGTGGGATGGACAGGGGGGGACACGGAGGAAGAACGGAGGGGGACAGCAGAAGAGAGGGGGACACGGAGGAAGAACAGAGGGGGACAGCAGAACGGAGGGGGACAGCAGAACGGAGGGGGACAGCAGAACGGAGGGGGACAGCAGAACGGAGGGGGACAGGACAGCTGAACAGAGGGGGACACGGAGGAAAAACGGAGGGGGACAGCAGCAGAACGGAGGGGGGGGACAGCAGCAGCAGAACGAAGGGGGACAAAGTGTGAGTGTAACACAGACAGTACAGTGAGTACACTAACCTGTCCTGGTCCTGGAAGTCAGACTGGCTGCTGGCACTGACTGCAAACTTGTGGACCTCGACGTGGGTGGGAGGAGCAGGAGCCTGGCTGGAGGAGGGCTCAGACAAGGCTCAGGCTGGCTGGCTGGCTGCACAGGAGAGTGGCTCTGTCTGGTCACTGGCATCAGGTCAGCCATATCACTCACTCTCTGTGCTAGCTCTGGTCGGTCGACTCGTCACTGGAGGAGGAGGACTAGTCGAGACGACGAGGCTCGCTCAGGCTGGCCTGGCTGGCTGACGCTGTGCACAGGTGAGTGTGTGAGTGGCTCTGTCTGAGTGGTCACCGTCCCTGGCGTGAGCGTCACGGTCACTCACTCTGTGCTGGCTCTGGACTGGCTGGTGGATGCGGAGGGGAGGGAGGTGCGCGCGCTGGCTGCTCTCAGACTCAGCGTAGTGTGCGCCGGGCGGGTGCACACTGCACTCACTGCCCACACTGACAGGCCCCAGCTCAGCTGACGTCACTGGTTGCTAGATGCGGAGCAGCCCCTAGCCTAGCAACCAGACTGGCAGTGGCAGCCGCAGCCTATGTGTTTATGTTATCATCGATCAGTGTGATACAATTTATAAGGTGGTGGGGGCGGGGGACAGGCGGAGCGGACTGGTCACTGTTTTTTTTTTCATTCCGGGACAACTGTATTTTCCCCGGAATGAGCTGCCCGGGACACGGGACAAAAATCTCCAATCAGGGACAATCCCGGGCAATCCGGGACACGTGGGCACCCTAAGAGGGATGGAGGGTTGGGGTAAGGTTCAGGCACACAATGCAGATCACTGGGGAAACTTCTAAGCTTCAAAAAGTCACACTCACCACTCTCCTTCAAGTGGGTATTGCTGTTCAATAATCCTCTGCCACAGGATTTAGTATCCAGGATTTAGTATCCAGAGATCCAGCCTTACAGTTTTAGAGCCTTTAAGCTGACCCGGCACACTGTAAGGTAACATAAGCTACGGTGCATCCTCCAATAAAGTCACCAGGCCTTCCCCGAGACACCAGCCTTCCACTTGGTCCTCTCCAGGACAGGTCCTCCCCTGGTTTCCTCCATTGAGTGGCTTCCTCCCGCAGGACAGACAGCACAGGATCACCTTCAAGATGCAGGCCCCAGACAGGACAACTGGGCCTACCCAGCAGAGATGCAGCCTTGGGCCAATATGGCTCTGCGGCTGAAATTTGACTATAACATACCTCGAGCCAGGAGGGCCACAAGGCAAAGAGCCCCGAAAAATGGCGTCTGCCCTTTAAGTACCCTTCCCCAGCATGCCCAGCGGGGAGACCACTCCCACTGAGCTGTTCCCGGGAAAAAATACCCAATACACTCTGGCCTGCCTGTGTTCCAACACTGGCCTGTGGTGGTAACGGCACCTTCAGGCAAACAATGGGAAATCCCTCCAAGCACAGCCATAGCCTGAACAGAGGCTGATTTAGCCTTAAAGGGACACTAAGGGTTCCCGTTTAAAAAATAACATACATACTTATGTAGCGGGGTGTTCAATTTAAGGGAAGTGTCTGAGTGGTAACCAGGCTCAGACACATTAAATTGATAGGATTCATGGACCATTTTTGCTCTCAGGGGTAAATGCTGGTGATGTGTTCCCTGTGGCCAGTGGGTGGCACTGCCATTCTGGTCCAGGGTTGAACCGCGAGCGCAGTGCTGTGCATTTTGTGTCCCCTCTCGGCAGCCGTACAGTGGGGCGGGGAACCTGCTGTGCATGCACGGGAGAGGATATAAAAGGGGCAGACATCTTCTCAGAGGGGTTCGTCTTTGTCCGTCCACACCCAGGCACCTTCAGCCTGGGTGTGTGGGAGTGTGGTTCGTCATCTCCGGGTGCCCTAGGCCCGGAGGCCTTGATCCGGTTCCACCTCAGGCACCTTTAGCCTGGGGTGAGGTACTACCTCACCGCTCCTGTTCGCCTGGGCATGGAGGCCCAGGAGTTGCGGTGACGGCCTGGAGCCCAGCAGCCTTCGGCTGGGGTCTGCAAGGGATCGAGGAGTCCAGGGTGCCGCCTTGCGAGGGGACCCACACCCTAAGAGAAGGGAGGATCCTGTTCCGAAGGACCGGTGCTGTGGACACGGTGAAGGAAGGGGTTTGTTGACTCTCTGGGGGGATGTCTTCTCCCTGTCCTAGGAAGGAAAACCATATTCACCGGGTCAGTGGCAGTGACCATATTCACCAGGTCAGTGGCAGTGACCATATTCACCAGGTCAGTGGCAGTGACTCTGTTCGCCAGGTCAGTGGCAGTGACCTTAGCCATCAGGTCTGTGGCAGAGACCATGCGCCAAAACTGTTTGAGAATCTGAACAGTCCTAATGCCGCGTACACACGACCATTTTTCTCGTCGAGAAAAATTTCATTTTTTCTCTTTGACGAGAAAAACGACCGTGTGTGGGCTTTTGATCATTTTTCCCGACGAGAAAAGCGGCATGAATCACGACGAGAAAAATTAGAACATGCTCTAATTTTTCTCGTCGTGATTCACTGCATTTTTTTCTACGGCAGGTTTCCCATAGGGAAACACTGCCGGGGAGCCTACACACGGTCGTTTTTCTCGACCAAGAGAAAAAATGTCGGGAAAACCGGCCGTGTTTTCACCGTCGAGAAAATCGATTGTGTGTACGCGGCATAAGAGTTAGAGCTACGTTTGTGCCTGGACCTCCTCCACACCTTAAAGCTGTCCTGTGTCTTTGCTCCAACCTTTCGTCTATCCAAGGGAAAATGTGTTGTGCAAGTGGAAAATAAAGATTGAGTTGGACTTTCAGCTGGTGTGGACATTTACGTTCCTGGGGAAGTCAAGGACTTGCATCTACACACTGTAGAGGTGAGAATCATTCTCAGGAGGACTTTATGCTCCGGCTGCAGACAAGGCCCAAAAACAACACCGCCTAACCTCTTAAACGGGCTTGTGGTGTGGTGTGCCCCTTTCTCCTAAGAGGAGCCGAAACAGACAAGGAGAAGGGGGTGTGTGCGCTACACTTACCTCCACTGTGCAGCTCGTTTTGCACACAGTGGCCCCGATCCTGGTCTTCTGGGGTCCCTCGGCGGCTGTCTCAGCTTCTCCCCGCAAGGACTCCACACCTTCATGCGAGCGAGCTCGCATGGTGTGGAGTTATTGCGGACGCACTCCTGTGATACAGCGTGATACATAGCCGCCGACTGTATCACTCGGCCCCGCCCCCCAGCGCACCGCGTCATTGGATGTGATTGACAGCAGCGCCAGCCAATGGCTGCGCTGCTTTCAATCCATCCACTGTAGCCAATCAAGGGCCAGGCTCAGGAACTCGGAGGATGACGGGAGCGAGCGGGGGACTTTCGAGGGGTCAGGTAAGTAAAATGGGGGCTCGGGGGGGCGGTATTGTCGGATGTTTTTTCACCTTAATGCATAGGATGCATTAAGGTGAAAAAACATTTACCTTTACAACCCCTTTAATCATCAAAGTCTGAGCTAACTACCAGCTCAGACACCCACTAAATTTTAACATAGCGCCTGGTCATCAGCAGCAGGGTGCTACATATAAATCATGTATAATAATAATAATAATACTACAGAGAGCCGGGCAACTAGTAATTTTAGGATATCAGCATTGGCTGTCCACATATTTCACATGGTGAAGATTTGTTTTAAGGACCTACATTGACCACTTGCCTGCCTGCAATGTACTGTGGACGGGTGGCCTGCACAGGCAAAATCGATGTACTGCTGCCTGTTTTTGATTTAGAGTGTGCAATCCCCCCTCTCCCCTGACAGCTGCTGTGATTGTTTACAATGGGGGTCTGTGAGCTGGTCCGGGCCAATGATTCAAGGCCGGGACCTGCTCATAGTCTGTCCAGTCACAGCCCAGAGCAAAGCAGGAATAAGAAACAGATCTGTAGTAAAAATCAGCACAGATGGTTAGGCACATATTTAACACCTTCATTGCCCAAGATGTTAACCCCTTCCCAGCCAGTGGCAATAGTACAGTGACAGTGAATATTTTTAGCACTGATCACTGTATTAGTGTCACTGGTGATGTCAATGCGGTGGGCAATCGCAGTCACATTATAAGTCGCTGATCACAGCCATTAGTAGTATTAAAAAAAAATTATCAAAATTCCAGTATAGTTACCATAGTTTGTAGACGCTATAACTTTAAAGTGGTTGTATAGTCCATTTTGGTACTTAAGGCTTACCTGTAGGTAAAAAAAATATCTCCTTGCAATGAGCCGCTGACTGCAGCGGCGCATGCGCACAAGGGATTCTCAGATGAAGGCCCGGCAGACGCCGGACCTTGCCGGAAAGAAGTCTCCCGCACGCATGCGCAGGAGTGACGACATCGCGGCTCCAGCCACTTACAGCGCTGGAGCCGCGATACCCGGAAGACACGCCGAGGCAACATGTCAGCTACCTTGGCGTGGACCAGGTGAGTTACCGATGCCTCGTTCTAAAAGGAGAGTATTTCATAATGAGCTAGTATGCGGTGCATACTAGCTCATTATGCCTTTTGCCTTACAGGTGACTAAAAAAAAAAATGTTTGGGACTATACAACCGCTTTAACGCAAACCAATCAATATACACTTATTGGGATTTTTTTTACAAGAGACATGTAGCAGAATACATTTTGGCCTAAATTTATGAAGAAATTTGATTTTTCTTTTTCATTGGATATGTTTTATTGCAGAAAGTAAAAAAAAAATGTTTTTTTTTTTTTTTCTTCAAAAGTTTAAATTTTTTTCACTTATAAATGGAAAAAAATAAACCAATGGTGATCAAATACCACCAAAAACAAGCTCTATTTGTGTGGAAAAAAAAATATATAAATTTAGTTTGGGTAGTGTTGCATGACTGTGCAATTACCAGTTAAAGTAGTGCAGTGCCAAATGGCAAAAAATGGCCTGGTCATGAAGGGGGTAAAACGTTCCGGAGCGCAAGTGGTAAACATGGTACCTTTCTGTAAAAGTGCTAGCAGTAACATGAAAGCTTTTATGTATCTGTAGCACCCTGCCCCCATTGATTGGGGCGCTATTGTAAATTTAGGGGGTGTCTGAGCCAATAGTTGGGCTCAGACTTGTGTAATTATATACAAATTGCCTCTGTCCTGGCTATGGTGGTGCCTGATAGTATTTTCCCTTGTTGCCTGAAGGTGGCGGTACCACTTCAGGACCATGTTGGAACGCAGGCAGACCATGGTGTATTGGGTGTCCCTTCTCGGCAGCGGTTCAGTGGGAGTGGTGCCCCGCTGTACATGCTGGGGAGGGATACTTAAGGGGCGGACGCCATTGTGTGGGCTCTTCTCTGCCTCGTTGCCCTCCTGGCGCGAGGTATGTGTGTGTGATTCCGTTCTCGGGGCCACGTTGGCCCGGGGCTGCATCTCTTTTTAGTAGGCCCAGCTATGCTGGCTGGGGCCTACATAGAAAGGAAGAAAGAAAAGGTGACACTTAACAGTGTTATCGCTTGCATTAAAAAAAAAAAAAAATGTAATGCAAGTGATAACACTGTAAGGCCTCATGCCCACGGGCGTTTTTTCAGCCGCGTTTTTGAGCGTTTTTTACAGCTTAAAAACGCCTGTCCATGTTAGTCTATAGCTTCATGCCCACCTAGGCGTTTTTGAGCTGTAAAGAGCATAGGCGTTTGTAAGCTGTAAAAAAAACCCAGGGCCAGTGCGTTCCTCAGCGTCAGAACTAGGCAGGAAAAAACGCGAGCGTCAAAAAACGCGCACTAACGCGCACTAACGCGCACTAACGCGCGGTCGCGTTTTTAGCTCCGACGTTTTTTTTTTTTTTTTTTTTTTTCAAAAAAAAAAAAAAAAAAAAATAAAAAAATATTTACAATAACATGGACAGGCGTTTTTAAGCTGTAAAAAACGCTCAAAAACGCAGCTGTAAAAACGCCAGTGGGCATGAGGCCTTAATCTCACCTTCATAAAAAACACAAAACAAAATCGATAATGACAAACACACTTGCCTGCTCTGCCTCTGTGTAATGGTTTTGCACAGAGCAGGCCAGACAACTGTTTTTGCCGCGTCCCCAGCCGTCACCTTTCTTTCTAGCAGTGCCCCCACAGCAAGCTTCCACAGTTGTTGCTTTGCTTGCATGGCGTTGTCTAATGTCTTGTATTTTTCTTCTTCTAGGTATAAAGATCGGTTCTTCTCAAATGCAGATGCTGGCAGGCAGGCCAAAGAGATGTTTGTGCTGGAAATGCAACAAATATCTTCTGTACATGTACTACAGGCACAGGCAGCTACACCTGAGGTGCTTGAGAAACCAGCTACCAAAAGGCCTCGCACTGAGCAACAGCCAGGTACCAGTGTGACTGTGGGCAGTGTTTTTCAAGAAATTGCTTCTTCAGCTACATTTGAGAACAGTGCTCCCACAGCTGCTACCAGACAACTAGAAGCATATCTTGGAGAGGTCACTGTGCCTCATTCGGACAAACCTCTTGAGTATTGGGCAGTCAATAAACTGTGATTTCCCACTCTAGCCCAAATGGCACAAAAACATCTTTCAGCTCCTTGCAGTAGTGTGGAAAGTGAGAGATTGTTCAGTGCAGCGTCACACATTCTGACTGACACCAGAAACCGACTCCTAACTGAACATGCAGATTCTTCTGTTTCTTAAAAAAACTTGCCACTTGCGTTTGAATTGGAAAAGTAATCTACCGCCTGTTACTGTCCAACTGTAATGCCCCATACACACGATCATTTTTAATGTCATTTTTAAAACTGACGTTTTTCTCGTCATTTTTTTTCTTGTTTCCTCTCAAGCCTGTCTTGCGTACACACCATCATTTTAAAAAATGTTCAAGCAAAGCGCAGTGACGTACACCACGTACGACGGCACTATAAAGGGGAAGTTCCGTTCGAATGGCGCCACCCTTCATGTTAGCAAAGTTTGGTGAGAGACGATTCGCTCTTTTCAGTCTAGTGCTTTTCAGTCCGTTACAGCGTGACGAATGTGCTATCTCCATTACGAACGCTAGTTTTACCAGAACGAGCGCTCCCGTCTCATACTTGATTCTGAGCATGCGCATTTTTTTTCACGTCGTTAAAGCATACACACTATCGTTTTTCACGTCGTTAAAAAAAACGACATGAAAAACGACGTGAAAAAATAGAGCATGTTCGAAATTTTTAATGCCCGTTTTTCACGTCGTTAAAAATGCTCTGGAGCATACACACGATCATTTTTAATGGCCATTTTTTTTAATGGCATTTTTAACGGCATGAAAAATGATCGTGTGTATGGGGCATAAGGCATCATGCACAGTTGCACGCTGCAGCTCAAAGCAACTGCTCCACCTGGCATTTGAGCGTTTTTTTTGCGTTTCCTCTGCCTGTTAACTCCCCTCCATGTTGGCCTTTAAAAAAAAAAAAAAAATTGCCTTTTTAACTCCATGCCACAAACTTTTTCCTTAAGTGAAAAAGTGAATCACCTATGGTGTGCACATTGCACCCTATAGGTCAGTGATGGCGAACGTGTGCCGCTCCCGGCACGTCAAGCTGTCTCCGTGGGCACGCCAGGAGAAAAGCACACACTGACCGGCCATCCATCCATAGAAGCTGATTCGGCCACACCGCACCCCCCATCGAACTAGATATCCCACAAGTCTCTGGGGCCAGCGGTGATGTGTCTGGGGTGGGTGTGACAGAGAGAACACGGCTCCCATGCGGCTGGAATCAGGGGTGACGTGCGGGCGGGAATGAGTTGTCGGATTGGGAGACACAGACACTGGAGACAGGTAAGATGTGGACATTATGGGGGTTATTTACTAAAGGCAAATCCACTTCGCACTACAAGTGCAAACTACAAGTGCAAAGTGCACTTGAAATTGCACTGAAAGTGCAGTCGCTGTAAATCTGAGGGGTAGATCTGAAATTTGGGGAAAAGCTGCTGATTTTATTCAATCATGTGCAAGCTAAAATACTGTTTTTTTATTTTCCTTGCATGTCCCCCTCGGATCAACAGCGACTGCACTTTCAAGTGCACTTTGCACTTGTAGTTTGCACTTGTAGTGCAAAGTGGATTTGCCTTTCGTAAATTACCCCCTATGTGTAGATGTATGTAGCCCACCCCCGTAGGAGCTGCTGGTTTAAATTTGCACGTTACCTGCTGGTTTTAATTTGCACGTTACCTCCATTCTTTGTCTAAGGGATGAGAGTCTATAGAAAGTTCAATGTCCACACAAGTTATAAATCCTTTGGTTGAGTTTTATTTCTCACAAACTTGCATAGGTAGAGGGATGGAGGGTTAAGGGAAGGTTCAGGCACACAGTACAGATCACTGGGGAAAAACTCAACTATAAAGTTATTCACCATTCTCCCTGGAGTGGGTATTGCTCACCTGGATAGGCCCCTCTCACCTGGCCTAGCAGCCGGAATGATGCACGGACAATGATCAGGACCAGTCTTTGCCACAGACTGGTTGTGCACAAAATTGGATAATCCGGGATCCTCTGCCACAGGACTTAACGCCCGGACTTCCAGCCAAGCAATCAAAAAGCCTTTAAGCCATTCCGGCAGACTGCAGGGTAAACTTTAGCTACAGTGCATCCTCCAATAGAATCACCAGACCCTCCTCAAGACACCAGCCTTCCGCTCGGTCTTTTCCAGGACAGGTCCTCCCCTGGTTTCCTCCATTGAGCGGCTTCCTTCCGCAGGACGGACAGCACAGGATCACCTTCCAAGTGTAAGCCCCAGTCAGCATAACTGGGCCTACTTGGTAGAGTTGCAGCCTCTGGCCAACATGGTCCCAGGGCCGAAATCGCATAACACACTCCTCGCGACAGGAGGGCCGCGAGGGGTAGAAGGACCCCAAAAAATGGCGTCTGCCCCTAAGTATCCTTCCCTAGCCTGCTCAGCGGGTAGACCACGCCCACTGAACTGTTCCCGAGGAAAGATACCCAATACACTTTGGCCTGTCAGTCTTCCACATTGATCTGAGGTGGTAACGCTACCTATAGGCAAACAGTGGGAAGTCTTCCTAACACAACCATAGCCAGAACAGAGGCTGATTTAGCATAATCACTTAAATCTGAGCCTAACTATTGGCTCAGATACCCTCTAAATTTAACATAGCGCCCAGTCATTGGGAGCAGGGCGCTACATGTAGATCAGTTCTGTTCGTGGAGTCTTGCTTCTTAGAGACAGAGGCTCAATCTGCTACTGTACATCCTGCTGACCGGAGCCATTCCATTCCTGTACCAACTGCTGGTAGGTACCTTCCCCTTCAACTCCTTCCTGTCTGGTTTCACCTCCTTCATCCTGGCCCTGTGTCTAGGATCCAGATTAACCCCCAAAATAAAAGATTTCTTGGGAATCTGTCCAGAAAGTGCCTTTGCAGATTTTCTCTTTGCCAATACACTTGCTTGTCATAAACTTTGTTGGATGAAATTATCGCTTTTCTTCATTAAAAAAAAATATATACATTTTAAACAGCAGTCCTGGGAATTGTGCCCAGTCATTATTGGTATCATTGGGAAACCTTGTACCCCATCATTGGGCCTCATTATTGGTATCATTGGGAAACCTTGTGCCCCATCATTGGTGTAATTGGGCCTCATTATTGGAGTCATTGGGAAACTGTGTGTCCCATCATTGGTGTCATTGGGCCTCGTTATTTGTGTCATTGGGAAACTTTGTGCCCCATCATTGCTGTTATTTGGCCTCATTATTATGCCGCGTACACACGACCGTTTTTAATGTCATTGAACAAACAAGCGTTTTTCTCGACGTGATTCTTCTCAAGCCTGCCTTGCCTACACACTATCGTGGAAAAAAATGCTCGAGTAAAGCGCAGTGACGTACAACACGTACGATGGCACTATAAAGGGGAAGTTCCATTTGGATGGCGCCACCCTTTGGGCTGCTTTTTCTGATCCTCGTGTTAGTAAAGTTTGTTGAGAGACGATTCGTGCTTTTCAGCCTCATGCTTTTCAGTCCGTTACAGCGTGACGAACGTGCTATCTCCATTACGAACGCTAGTTTTACCAGAACGAGCGATCCTGTCTCATACTTGATTCTGAGCATGCGCATTTTTTTCACGTCGTTAAAGCCTACACACGGCCGTTTTTCATGACGAGAAAAACGACGACGTGAAAAACGACGAGAAAATTTAGAGCATGTTCCAATTTTTTCATGGCCATTTTTCACGTCGTGAAAAATGCTCTGAAGCCCACACACACGATCATTTTTAATGACCATTTAAAAAAATTGCATTTTTCTCGTCATTAAAAACGGTTGTGTGTACACGGCATAAGTGTCATTGGGAAACATTTTACCCCCCTCATTGGTGTCATTGTGCCTCATTATAGGTGTCATTTGGAAACCTTGTGCCCCATCATTGCTGTTATTTGGCCTCATTATTAGCGTCATTGGGAAACATTTTACCCCCTCATTGGTGTCATTATGCCTCATTATTGGTGTCATTGGGAAACATTGTGCCTCATTATTAGTGTCATTGCATGTGTCAGGTAGGTCAGTGAAATGGTCAGGTAGGTCAGTGCATGCGTCAGGTAGGTCAGTGCATGTGTCAGGTAGGTCAGTGCATGCGTCAGATAGGTGAGTGCATGTGTCAGTTAGGTCAGTGTAATGGTCAGGTAGGTGAGTGCATGTGTCAGGTAGGTCAGTGTATGTTGCACAGTACATTCTGAGCACATAGCATTCCTGAACCCTGCATTCTGAGCGAATCTGGCAGAATCGTAAGTTTTTGGCCTCTTAGGGCTCATTCAGAGAGGGATGATCAGTCCCATTCTCTGTACAGAGCCGCTGGTAGGTTTAATTCTGCGTTGGCACTTTGAAAGAAATAATAGGATTTTTTTGTACTCACCGTAAAATCCTTTTCTCTGACGTCCATGGACTGACACAGCATCTTCAATCTTGACAAAGTGGGTTATGTTCCTGCTCATAGGAGAAGACTAGGCAGAATGTTAGATGTTTTAACATACATTCCATTACCAGAGATGAACAGTCCCGTCCAGGGGGCGGTCCCTCCGGACATAACCCTCCTACCTGCAGCCAGCAGCCTCAGTTCGTATTAAAGCAGTACAAACACAAAAAAAGAGGGGTGGGTGCTGTGTCAGTCCATGGACGTCAGAGAAAAGGATATTACGGTGAGTACAAAAAAATCCTATTTTCTCTTACCGTCCATGGACTGACACAGCATCTTCAATCTTGACAAAGTGGGACGTCCCAAAGCAATGTCAAAGAACGAGGGGTGCGAACAATATCAAGGAAAAACCAAACTACACCCCAAACAAGCAGTGCTCTTCAACGGAGGAATTGCAACTTTAAACAGCCACCTGCAAAACCTTGCGGCCGAAGGAAGCATCAGAAGATGCAGCCACATCAACCTTATAAAACTTTGAAAAGGTATGTGCGGATGACCAGGTCGTCGCCTTGCACGCTTGTGCAACAGACGCTTGATGTCGGAAAGCCCAGGAAGCACCAATTGCCCTGGTTGAATGCGCCGTAACCGGAAAAGGCATAGGCCTGTATGACAGTCTGCCTGATCCACCGGGAAATGGTGGCAGACGAAACCGATTGGCCCTGGTTTGAACCAGACACAGACACAAACAGCGAGTCAGACTTCCTAAACGAAGCCGTAGCAGACAGGTACACCCGCAAAGCACGTTCCACGTCCAACATGTGGAGCGCAAACTCTCTGGAATGCGAAGGACGAGGACATAAAGACGGAAGTACGATGTCCTCATTAAGGTGGAAGGCCGAGACCACCTTCGGGAGAAAAGAAGGCTGAGGGCGTAGCACCTCCTTATCCTTATGGAGGACCAAGTATGGCGGTTTGCAAGACAAGGCCACCATTTCAGAAACCCTTCTGACAGAAGTAATGGCTACTAGGAAAGCCACCTTCTGAGACAAAGTAAAGAGAGGAATCTCCCTGATGTTCTCAAAAGGAGGTTCCTGAAGAACCAATAGCACCAAATTCAAATCCCAAGGAGGAAGAGGTGGTTTAATAGGGGGGAGCACATGGCGGACCCCCTGTACGAAGGTACTAATCAAAGAATGGCCCGCAAGCAGCCGCTGAAAGAGAATAGCTAAAGCCGAAATCTGACCCTTAATGGTGCCTAAAGCAAGCTTTTTGTCCACACCGCGCTGTAAGAACAGCAGGATCCTGGGAACGGAATACGTCCGTGGACGCCAATCCAGCTCCTCGCACATAACGATGTAGGCTCTCCAGGTACGGTGGTATATCTTCCTGGAGGAAGATTTCCGTGCCCTCAGCATGGTCGAGATGACCGAACCTGAGAGACCACGGTCCTTCAGCACCTGGCTTTCAATAGCCATGCCGTTAAAGCCAGCGACTGTAAAGCAGGATGAAGTATGGGACCTTGAGACAGAAGGTCCTCCCGCACAGGCAGTCGCCATGGAACGTCCGCCACTAGGCGCACAAGATCGGCGTACCAAGGACGCCGAGGCCAATCTGGAGCGATGAGGATCACCGGAATCCCCTCGGCCTCCACCCTGCGAAGAAGGCATAAATCAACCGATACCGACCCCACGGGGCCACCAACGCGTCTGACGCGTCTGCCCAGGGATCCCTGGACCTGGCCACGAATCTCGACACCTTGCGATTGATTTCGAGAGGCCAATAGGTCCACATCCGGCGTGCCCCACCTCCGGCAAAGGAGGTGACACACCTCCGGATGCAAGGACCATTCCCCCATGTCCAACATCTGGTGGCTCAGATAGTCCGACTGCCAGTTGTCTACTCCTGGAATGTAAACGGCCGACGGAAACGGCACGCTTCTTTCCGCCCACCTTAGGATGTGAGCGACCTCGGACGCGGCAGCTGAGCTCCGAGTTCCCCCCTGATGGTTGACATAAGCCACCGCTGTGGCGTTGTCCGGCTGGATCCTGACTGAGCGTCCCTGCAGTCTCCTTGACCATGAGGAGAAGCACAGTCTGATTGCCGGAGTTCCAGGACATTGATCGGCAGACGGGACTCGTCCGGAGTCCAGAGCCCTTGAGCTGACAGAACTCCCCAGACTCCGCCCCAGCCCAAAAGACTGGCGTTCGTCGTGATCACAGTCCACTGGACAGGAAGGATCGACTTCCCTGACCGAAGGGCTGGGGATCTCAGCCACCACGTCAGGGATGCACTGACCTGGTGACTCACCTGGATCTGATGATCCAGTGATAATGGAGACTTGTTCCAGCAAGATAGGATCTCCTTTTGTAAGACTCGAGTGTGGAATTGGGCATACGGCACCGCCTCGAAGGAAGCCACCATGAGTCCCAGGACCCTCATGCAAAAACAGAGTGACGACCATTTGTGGGACGTCAGCATCCGTACCGCAGATTGAAGAGTCTGTAATTTTTCTAAGGGTAGAAATACCCTCGCCTCCGAGGAGTCCATGATCAATCCTAGGAACTCCAGACGCTGAGTCGGAACCAGGACCGACTTCTGAATGTTCAGCAGCCAGCCGAATTCTCGGAGGGCCTCACTGGCTATCACCACATTTTCCTCTAATTCTGAGCCAGAGTCTGCTCTCAGAAGAAGATCGTCTAGATAGCCCATGATAGCAATGCCTTGCTGTCTCAGCAAAGCTAGAATCGGGGCAAGCACCTAGGTGAAAACCCGCGGTGCTGACGCCAAACCGAAGGGAAGAGCCACAAACTGATAGTGGTCTTCGCCTATCGCGAAGCGCAGAAACTTCTGGTGACCCGTGCAGATTGGGACATGCAAGAAGGCGTCCTTGATATCCAAGGATGCCAGAAAATCCCCCCGGTGGAGCGCAGCAATCACAGAGCGAATGGATTCCATGCGGGATTTCCAAACCTTCACAGAGACATTTAGGGCCTTGAGGTCCAGAATTGGACGGACTTCGTCCTTCTTTGGGACCACAAACAGATTCGAATAAAATCCCTGAAACCTCTCCTTTGCCAGTACCGGCAAAATTACTCCGCACCTCAGCAAGTCCTGCACCGCCCCTAATAGGGCAGCCCGACGCGCCGGAAGGAGAGAGAGATTTGAGGGAAAGAATCTGTTGGTGGCCAGGAAAGGAACTCTATTCTGTACCCTGAGGTGACCACCTCGCATACCCACCGGTCGGAGATCCGGGAGGTCCACTGGTCCGTGAACCTGCAAAGTCATCCCACCACCCCAGAGTCGGGCGGGGGCAAGACTTAATGCAGTGGCGGGCTTGTTAGCAGCACTCTTGTCAGTCCGGGAGAATTTCCCCACCGGATCTGACTGACGAAAAAACCTCTTCTGAGTGGGAAAGGTAGGACCCGGCTTACGGCGCGGCTCCTTTGCCTTAGTAGGCTGAGGAAGAAGGGTGCTCTTACCCCCGTGACTTTTTTAATAATGTCATCCAGGGAAGCACCAAATAGCCTTCCGCCCTTGAAAGGCAAATCCGTCAGGAGCTTCTTAGAGGCCAGGTCAGCAGACCAGCATTTTAACCAGATCAGGCGACGCAAAACCACCGCAGACACTGAGGCCCTAGAGATTAGGGGGGCAACGTTCATAGTGGCATCGCACACATACACCAGGCCCTGTACTATTTGGTCGGCCAGTGCAATGCAATCCGGAGGAAGATTATGCTCCTGCACAGTCTGGTGCAGAATCTTCGCCCATTCCGTAAGTGTCTGAGACACCAGGGTCGCCGCTACAAGAGGACGTAGCGTGGATCCCAGCATGGTGAACATGGCTCTGCTCACCACTTCCGACCTCCTATCAGTAGGGTCCTTAAAGGCAGGGGTCCCCTCAACCGGGAGAGTTGTGGCTTTATTCAATCGGGCGACCGGGGGGTCGACCACCGGAGGAGAGGCCCATTTTTTAATCAGGCTCTCCTCAAAGGGGTACCTAACCGCCAGACGCTGCGAGACCGCAAAGGACTTCTGCGGTTTGTCCCAAACCTGGTCTATGAATCTGTCAAAGAAAGGTGTATAGGGAAAAACCTTCTTAGAAGGATTAACTTTAAATGAACCAAAGGAGACTGCCTCCACCAGAGGTTCTTCAGCCGCAGCCTCCAGCTTGAGAGTGTCCCTCACAGCATCAATGAGTTCACAAGCTTCCTGTCATGTACTGACCCAGATAAGGAGTCTTCCTCACAAGGAATGTCATGGTCAAAAATATCCAAAAATTCAGAGCTAGGGTCCTGTGCCACAGCAAGGCCCATATCAGAATCAGAGCACTCCCCTGGAGATGGTGTGGGGAGAGGGCGCTTTAAAGTTCCCTTGCGCTCGCACGCCGCTTCCATCCTGGCAACAAATTATTCCAGGACTGCCGACAACTGGTCCATAGGGACCGCAGGTGTAGAAGCACTACCAGTTGCCTCTGACATGAATGGGGAAGCAGGTGACACTGACTCCATGATACCACAGCACCCTCTGAGACTTTGTCAAAATGTGAGAAAAAAAGTCCACCCTCCGGCTGCACTGACTGTGGAGGGTTACCCAGGGGACTCACCAACCCGGCTAGGACCGCTCGGTTCTGCTGCCTGTGTCCCGCTCTCAGCGCGAGTGAACAGTGAAATGACTGTGAGGAGAATCGAGCCGTTCATAGGCAGCGATAGGGGCCAACTAGCACAAAAAAGCGTGCGACTTCAGCGTGGCCACGGCAAGATGGCCCCAAATGCAAATTTTCAATATAAAAGAAAAAATAGTAAAACATGGCGCCCAGCGGCGCAAGAAAAAACAGAAGACCCAGGTTGACATAAGAAGCATCCCCACAGAATGCAGACCCCCACCGGGACAGAATGACCCCCAGGCATCCCCAGTCAGCGCATGCCAGAGCAAGGTGACAGAAAGTAGTAAAAACAAGGGGGAGACAGGGAAACCCCCCTACCATAGGAACACACAGCATGTACTCACCTGCTGAGGCAGGGGAAACAGTACTTACCCGTCCAGCTAGGACCCACTGGTGTGTTCCTGACAGGCCTATCACAGTGCAGTACTGAGTAGCTGTCGGGCCGGTCCACTGTGAAAGATACAGCAAAACTGTTCAGACATATGTGGACCCTAGAGCAAAAAGCTTACCGGCCACCCCTGGAGTCGTGGACTGATCTCACACTGAGCGAGGATCAGCACGCTCGATGGTCAGACTGGGAAGACTACGAGGATAACAACTACCTAACCTGTTGCCCAGCCGACTGTTGATAGAGGAATTCTCAAAAATAAAATAATAAAAGTTCAAAGGAATAAAAATATTTCTTCAAGAGACTGGCTCCGAAGAGAGTCACGTCCTCTCCTCTGCTAGGCAGAAAAAAACTGAGGCTGCTGGCTGCAGGTAGGAGGGTTATGTCCGGAGGGACCACCCCCTGGGCGGGGCTGTTCAGCTCTGGTAATGGAATGTATGTTAAAACATCTAACATTCTGCCTAGTCTTCTCCTATGAGCAGGAACATAACCCAGTTTGTCAAGATTGAAGATGCTGTGTCAGTCCATGGACGGTAAGAGAAAAGTTGGTTTTGCGTCGCGGTTTGGGCACTCGGGCTCAAAAAGGTTCGCCATCACTGCTATAGGTGATTCAACGTGCAATGCATGGGGTACACATAGGCTAATATGGAGCGGCATAGAGTTAATACTACAGGCAAAACTAAAGACTCAAAAACAGGGAGCTCATACGCCTGTAGGAGCAGCTACTTTGAGCTTTATTGTGCATGTGGCCTTACTGCTGCTAAGTCCTTGGCTCCTTGGCCTTGCCATCCTGGAATGAACCTAATTTTTGGTCTGTGAAAAATGTTTTTTCACGAGTTTCATAAGAAGTTGAACTAGAAGCTAGCGCTTTTTTTTTTTGTGTAGTGGGGTCCTAAATTTAGGGGAAGTGTTTGAGTGGTAGCTATGCTCAAACACCCCAATTGTCAGGATTCTGTCAACCATTTTATCCGCAGGGAGAGTATTGGTGTGTAGTTCCCTGTGGCCTACAGGTGGCGCTGCCATGGTAGACCAGGGTTGAACCGCTGATACAGTGCTGTACCTTGTGTGTCCCCTCTCAGCAGCCGTACCGTGGGTGTGGCAGGCCTGCTGTGCATGCTGGGAGAGGATATAAAAGGGGCAGACGCTGCCTGTTCGGGGTGCTGTCCGCTCTGTCGTGGTCGGGGGTCCTATCCCAGGAGTGTGTTCCTGTCCGCCCTGGGCACCTTTGGCCCAGGGGCGGAGGTCGGTGAATCAGTCCCAGGCACCTTTAGTCCTGGGGCTGCAGCAAAGGCCTTGGACCCAGCACCTTCGGCTGGGGCCCATCAAGGATCGAGGAATCCCAGGGTGCCGCCTTGCGAGGGGACCCGTATCTTAGACAAGGAGGCCGGGGGAGGAACTGTTCCGAGGGACCGGCGAGAAGTCACGGTGAAGGTAGGGTCCCGGTAACTCTCTGGTGGGATGTCTTCTCCTTACATAGAGATAAGAAAAATATATAGTTGCGCTAAATCTATCATAGGCACACCACTGGGTGATTAAAAAATCTAAATAAATACAGCAGTGGCTAAAAAAATTATTATAAGGTGCTCAGTGAAGAAACAAAATATAAAATCAACATAAACAATGTTAGTAGTGATGAAAAATGAATAAATAAATATAAATATTCAAATAGTCCACATGGTCATTGGTGCAAACAACATCAGAGTTCATATATTGTGATCCAAATAAAAACATTTTCAATGTTATTGTTCCTTATGTCTTTGGGTACCAACCCCTATATGCACTCTTAAAAAAATAGAGTGTAATAATGGGGTTGTAGCTTCTTTATATATTACCCACTAGTGGTTATGCATTTATGTTTATTGCAATTTTTGGGCAACTAATTGGGTAATCTGAAGCAACTATCTATAGCCAATACGTGGTGGCTTTTTTAATAATGTTTTCTAAAAATGTTTATATTTCTTCATTTTTATATTCATATATTTTTATATATTTGATCAATGGTGTGGACCAATTGACATTCTGAGTCCACCTAATGTTCAATTTACGATAAACATTTACATATTTAATGTTTTCGGAGCGGTTTATTTGTCCTGTCGTTCCTGTGGCGTCCTTAGTGGCCGCAAGGGGTGGGCAGGCTTACTCCGCTCCGTGTTTCCTGTTTACACACGGAGGATCCTCCCCTCGGAGGAGACGCACGCTGTTTCTTGCTGCCATGGTTTCGCTGGTGCTTGATGTGACCTATTCCCAAGGCCGCGCCAGCGTGCCGTCACGTGATGACGCAAGTCTTGGCGGCTCCGAAAGCGAGGCTTGGTTTCCTTGCGGTGAGACGTGCGCGCGCATCCTCCTTTGGATTGGTTGCCTCCTGGTGTGTTCCCTATAAAGAGGGGGTGACGCAGCACGCCGCCTGTGCCCCGAGACGACGTGAACTTTCACGAAACGCGTAGGGCGGATACGAGCGTTGTGCTGATGTCACCCTCCACTGCTCGGTTCCCACGGATGTGTCTGTGTGCCAGCGCCTGACCGGCCGGCGCTGTTATACTTAAGGCTGTCTATCAATTTTGCTCTTGTAAATATGTTTTTACGTTTCTTTTAACAATAAACCCCAAGGATTTTACACTATCCAGTGTCCCCCTTCTTTCTATGTGCATCTAATGGTGTGGAATACTGGCATCTGAATGATGATATATGGGCTGTCTGGCGGTGCCAATTGAGATCTACTGCATGTTGACGGTATCATCTGAGATTTACCATATGCGGTTTGAGGTCCTCCGTCATAGGGGACCAATTCTATCTGGTAAGCAGGACTACTTACTGAAGGTGGTGGATTTTTCACGATTGGTATATATTTTTTTGAAGATTGGATTTCTTTCATCATTTCCTGGATAGCTGCACGGGTGTTTTTATTTGGATCACAATATATGAACTCTGATGTTGTTTGCACCAATGACCAGTGGACTATTTGAATATTTATATTTATTTATTTATTCATTTTTCATCACTACTAACATTGTTTATGTTGATTTTATATTTTGTTTGAGCACCTTATAATAATTTTTTTAGCCACTGCTGTATTTATTTTGATTTTTTAATCACCCAGTGGTGTGTCTATGATAGATTTAGCGCAACTATATATATTTTCTTATTTCGTTCAACTGATGATTGTTTTCAGGTTAGTTGCTGCTTCCCCTATTCAGACGGTTTGACCCATCCGTCTGTCTTCAAATATCCTAGCGCAGTTTCTTTTTTCATCATTTTCCTTACATAGAGGCCAAGTTTTGAAGCACCAAGTTCATCAGGTCTGTGGCAGAGACCGAATTCAACCCAGTCTGTGGCAGAGACTGTGAGTCTAAGTTGGAGTATCATTTGGCTGCTAGTCCCTTCCTAGGGAGACTTTCCATTTGGGCTGAGTCTGCTTGAGAAGCCGAGCAGTGAAGTGATTGTGTTTGTGCCTGGACCTCTCCCACATCTTAGGCTGCATTCACACCTGAGCGTAGCGCTTCAAGCGTTTTTACCGTCGTTTTGACGCGCGAATTTGCGCCCGTCGAAACGCTTGTTGTCGCGGTAGACGCTTGAATCGGGCGTTTCCATTACATTATATGAATCCTAAAATGCCCAATCTGCCCGATTCGCGCGACAAAAAAGGGTCCGGAACTTGTTTGAGCTTCAGGCGTTCGGCTTCAGGCGTTTTTGAGTGGAGATGTGAACCATCTCCATAGAGAATAATGTTTTTTTCCCCCTCTAGCGTTTTGTAGCTTCAGGCTTAGGGCTACAAAACGCTCAGGTGTGAATGCAGCTTTATGCTGTCCTGTCTTTACTCCAACCTTTTTCCTATCAGAGACTGTTATTTTACTAAAAGAGAAAATAAACTCTGCGTTGGAGTTGCAGCTAGTGTGGACATTCAAGTTACTGGGGAAACAAGGACTTATCTCTGTCATTCATAGAGGTGAGACATATTCTCTGACTTTCTGACTGTGGAGACCCATCAACAACACCGCTCAACCTCCTCATACGGGAGGGTATGGGCTTGTGGCGTGGTGTGCCCTCTCTGCCTGCGAGGAGCCAAAGATAGGTAGAGGGGGTTAGGGGCGCTACATTTTATTTAATTTTTTTTTTACAAAATAATGTTAGTTGAGGTACTGTTCAGTTGCTCCTCCTCAGGCCTAACATTATTTAACTGTATTGCACTTGGGTCGGTTGATCTGATGACGTGAACTTGTGATGTTTGTTTTATACGAGGCGTCATCAACAATGAAGATATTTCATGTTCTGTGTGACATTTGAGCTTTTCATTTTCAAGGCATAATGCCTGTACAATGCAGCTAAAAGCATCTGCTCCTCAAGGAGTTTGAGCTTTTTCCCTGCCTGTTAACGCCTCCCCTCCATGTCAGCCCATTGCACACTAGTTTCAGGAGTTTAGTGGTAGGAAAGTTTACAGGCAGAAAAAAAAATCCAAAGATTTCCATTTCCAATTTCTTTGGATTTTTTTCTGCCTGCTAGCTGCCCTGCCACTAAACTTCTGAAACTGCATAGTGTTCCTTGAATGAACACATAGGCTAACACATGGAGGGGAAGAGGTAACAGGTAGAGAAATAAAAAAGCTCAAAAGAGCTAAAACCCCTGGAGAAGCAGCTGTATTGAGCTGTGCATGAGGCCTTAGGCCCCTTTCAGACTGGGGCGTTGGGTGCGGTGGGGTATAGCGCCGCTATTTTTAGCGGCGCTATACCGTCGTAATTGCGGCGGGATTCGGCCGCTAGTGGTGCGGTTTTAACCCCCGCTAGCGGCCGAAAAAGGGTTAATACTGCGGCATTGCGGGCGGTATTACTGTGGTTTTCCATTACTTTCAATGGGAAGGAGCGGTAAACACACCGCTCCTCTCACCGCTCCAAAGATGCTGCTAGCAGGACTTTTGGAGCGGTCCTGCTAGCGCACCGCCTCAGTGTGAAAGCCTTCGGGCTTTCACATTGAGACTGCTGGGGCAGGAGTTTTCAGGCAGTAGTTAGGCCCTATTTTTAGCGCTAAACCGCCTGAAAAACTCCTCAGTGTGAAAGGGGTCTTACTGCAGCCTACATGCCAACCTACACACATCTTTGCCATCCTGGAATGTTTTGTCTGTGAAATGTGTTTCTCTTACACATGTGTAAGAAGATGAACTGGAAACAAACACGTATTTTTTTTATTTTTATTTATTTTATAATGTCTTGTGAGGTGACTGAGGTATTGTACTGTTCTTGCTTCTCCTCATGCCTAAATATTGTGAACTTGTAATGTACATGACATGTCATTGATGACATTATTTTATATAACATGTTCTGTGCAATTTGCGCTTTAACAGCTTTGTGACCACTGCCAGCAAAGAAACATGTTTTCTTTCATAATGTCTTTTGACTGCGTTTCAATTCCTCATATTATGGCGAAAATGTGTAATTTTTCATTATTTTTTTTTAAAATGGTCACATGACCAAAATCAGGTATCGGTAATTGGTATCGGCGAGTACATGATGTCAAGTATCGGTACTCATACTCAATGTCAAAAAAGTGGCATTGGTGCATCCCTAGTTAAAACATGTAATAGTGAATTTCCTGCCCAAGAGCTAGGACCCTGTGAATTATATTGTAAGAACAAAGGGGGGGGGGAGTTTGGGACTTTAAATGAGGCGCATATGTGGTGCACCTCTATCCCTAAATCGAAAAAGTAAATGGAGGTTTGGGACTTTGAGTGAGACTGTAGACATGGTGTAGGTAAAAAGGATACATGTTTATTCAAATTAAATGCATGACACATCTCCAAACAGAAATCACATGAAAGGAAAAACATTCTGGTTGATGCGATTCCCTAGAGCAGTGATTCTCAACCAGGGTTCCTCCAGAGGTTACTAGGGGTTCCTTCAGCATTGGGCAATTTCTGCCTCTCAGATAAGTTCCCACTGACACCAGTGATCTTTTTATCTATCTATCTGTAAGAAGGTAATTCTTCCCAATGACCACAAGTGTAAGGACCATTCTTTTCACTGACCATTACACTAATGTATCATGAGTTGTAGAGTTCAAATTTTTAGCAGGGGTTCCCCGAGACCGGAGGACTATTTCAAGGGTTCCTCTGTGTTGAAAAGGTTGAGAAAGGCCGCCCTAGAGTTACACACACACATAAGTATGGGTATGCACAATATAAGCAACAAGGTACATCAGTGTGTGACCAGGTGCCACATAGTGATCCGTATAGATAATGGAATACATTCAGTGAATTACATATGTACAGATGTCACATGGCAACAAGTGCTAAAAACATGAAAAAAAAAATGAGCATATAAAACCAGTAAAAGCATAAGTAAATGATTGTGTTGTCAACTGAGTTAATGCGTTTTCTGATGCCCGACGCGTTTCGTGTATGAGTTACACTCTTCAGGGGCTAATGCTCAGGACATCTAAAAGATATATGATAAAGTGTAAATATCTAAATCTGGTTGCTGGTCAAAGGAAATAGATGATGGAACACAAGAGCCCATCTTGAGTACTTACATGGAATCTGGTACAATTGGTATGGTGCATATGGAGCCCTGACCAAAGATAGGTCCGTCATGGGAGCTAAGGTGATATATAGCCGCACTCAGGCGGGGTGCACTATCGCAGCCCTCCCAAGGACACCGGAACATGCAGTGTTGATGTTTATAATAAAATGTTGAACCAAAGGTGGCTGCCAAAGGCAATCTAAAAAATACCAGATTCTATGTAAGTACTCAAGATGGGCTCTTGTGTTCCATCATCTATTTCCTTTGACCAGCAACCAGATTTAGATATTTACACTTTATCATATATCTTTTAGATGTCCTGAGCATTAGCTCCTGAAGAGTGTAACTCATACACGAAACGCGTCGGCCATCAGAAAACGCATCAACTCAGTTGACAACACAATCATATACTTATGCTTTTACTGGTTTTATATGCTCATTTTTTTCATGTTTTTAGCGCTTGTTGCCATGTGATATCTGTACATATGTAATTCACTGAATGTATTCCATTATCTATACGGATCACTATGTGGCACCTGGTCACACACTGATGTACCTTGTTGCTTATATTGTGCATACCCATACTTATGTGTGTGTAACTCTAGGGAATCGCATCAACCAGAATGTTTTTCCTTTCATGTGATTTCTGTTTGGAGATGTGTCATGCGTTTAATTTGAATAAACATGTATCCTTTTTACCTACACCATGTCTACAGTCTCACTCAAAGTTCCAAACCTCCATTTACTTTTTCGAAATAGGGATGGAGGTGCACCACATATGCGCCTCATTTAAAGTCCCAAACTCCCCCCCCCCTTTGTTCTTCCAATAGGGATGGAGACTGTTAGACAGGGTAGGCAGTTTTTCCCTGCCACACAGGTGTTGGGTTGCTAAGCCCCATTAGGTAATGTGCCTTATTGAGGCTGTGCTCTCTCAGAACATGGTCCATCCATTTCCATGAGAATGGGCAGCATACATGCGTTTTACCATAGTTCTGGGATTGGGGTTTGGTCTTATGCCTGTCCCTGGCTTTTTTATGTCTGTCATTTGGGAGCTGCGATGCGCTCTGCGCGTCCGCTTCGCTGTCCCCCTTCCTCCTGCCCATTGGGCAGTGGGTTGTGTGATGGTGGGGCCCGGGCACACAGCGCATCGGCGTCATGCGTCCCGCCCAGCGTGGGACGTCACATGTTGGCGTCATGACGCCAGGCGTGCGTTTATCCATCTCAGCCGGCGTAGCTTGGAGATACGAGCTCCTCCGTGGGCGTTCCCCCACCCACGTCAGGGCTTCCTCCTGGCTTACGCTTTGCCTGCATGACGCTGGTGATCATTAGCCTGCACCTGTGTGTGGAGTGTTCTCTATTGCCTACACAACGCTGGTGATCATTAGCCTGCATCTGTGTGGAGTGCTCTTATATGAACCTTCCCCAAACACACTTCCACCACTATCCTGAGACGCCATATAGCACCATGGTTCATGGATCGGTCCCTGCATTTTTGGGACCCCTGGGATTTGAGCATCAGGTCATTTTACCTTTTATTTCCCCATTGTGGTCCTTCCCCCACCGGGCATGAACATGGTTTGACATTTTTATTTTGTGTTATTTTTTAGATTGCCTTTAGCAGCCACCTTTGGTTCAACATTTTATTATGAACATCAACACTGCATGTTCCGGTGTCCTTGGGAGGGCTGTGATAGTGCACCCCGCCTGAGTGCGACTATATATCACCTTAGGTCCCATGACGGACCTATCTTTGGTCAGGGCTCCATATGCACCATACCCATTGTACCAGATTCCATGTAAGTACTCAAGATGGGCTCTTGTGTTCGATCATCTATTTCCTTTGACCAGCAACCAGATTTAGATATTTACACTTTATCATATATCTTTTAGATGTCCTGAGCATTAGCCCCTGAAGAGTGTAACTCATACACGAAACGTGTCAGGCATCAGAAAACGCATCAACTCAGTTGACAACACAATCATTTACTTATGCTTTTACTGGTTTTATATGCTCATTTTTTTTTTCATATTTTTAGCGCTTGTTGCCATGTGATATCTGTACATATGTAATTCACTGAATGTATTCCATTATCTATACGGATCACTATGTGTCACCTGGTCACACACTGATGTACCTTGTTGCTTATATTGTGCATACCCATACTTATGTGTGTGTAACTCTAGGGAATCGCATCAACCAGAATGTTTTTCCTTTCATGTGATTTCTGTTTGGAGATGTGTCATGCGTTTAATTTAAATAAACATGTATCCTTTTTACCTACACCATGTCTACAGTCTCACTCAATGTCCCAAACCTCCATTTACTTTTTTGTGAATTATATTGTAAACGCAAATCTTAAAGCCTGAATGAACCCCAAAACATGAACCCCCTTCTAGCTTTTAAATAACTTAAGCAGTGGTCATGTGACGCTGCAGTCACAAGTTATCGCACCTCTTTTACATGAGTCAGGGCTCTTCTTCAGGTGTCCATGTTACTGCCTGCGTGACTTGGAATCTTCCCATTGGCTGTCACAGTGGTGGGGTCCTCTCAGGATCCAAAAGAGGAGTGACATCAGCATGAGGGGACTGTTTGGGAACCGGTTGATATGGGCAGATCTGCAGTGCTAGATTAGCGACCCCCATACCTGTAAACTGCACCAGCGAGGGACCTGCCATTCCTCTACCTTATCAATAAAAGTTTATTTATGCGATATGTGAAAGCTGCATTATATATTTAATCTGTACTCCCCTTATATAATGGAGGGCTCAGATTTCTTTGTTGCAGAGCCAGGAAAAATTCCAGCCACATATTGCGGTGGTTCGCATTGCTAATATTTATCATAAAAAAAATTGCACATCTCAGGAAGGCCCCTTTCACACTGAGGAGTTTTTCAGGCGTTTTAGCGCTAAAAATAGCGCCTAAATACCGCCTGAAAAACTCCCGCCCTGCAGTCTCAGTGTAAAAGCCCGAGGGCTTTCACACTGAGGTGATGCGCTGGCAGGACTGCTCCAAAAGTCCTGATAGCCGCATCTTTAGAGCGGTGAAGGAGCGGTGTGTATACCGCTCCTGCCCACTGAAATCAATGGGACAGTGCGGCTATACCCTTTCTTGGCCGCTAGCGGGGGTTAAAACCGCACCGCTAGCAGCCAAAATGCGGCGCAAATCCGCCCATAGCGTCAGCGGTAAAAATAGCAGCGTTTTACCGCCGACGCTATGAGCGTCCCAGTGTGAAAGGGGCCGAACTGTTGGCAAACACAGAAGTGTATGGCTGTTCTCAATGCATTCACATAGATAGAAAGTGCGTCCCATAGCTGGACGCTCATCTAGTAAAGCGTTGTTGAGTACACTCTGAAGAGGTGCCTTGCTGCAGTGTGTTGGTGGCAAAAACCTCTAGTCTGACCAGCTGGAGAGTGTGCTGGGGAATTATTTGTATTGTATTTTTTAATACATATCTACCCCATCACTTAGACTACTTTTAGCCCGCATTGGCTTATTGTCTATCCTGAAAAAGGGAATTGTGAGGTTGTTTCCCATAACTACCAGTTATTTTGTAATTTTCAGTACATTGACCAGTTAATTCAGGGGCTGGAGGCATTGCACACACAGTCTAATGTTTGACTCCCTCTCTGCAGGCTGGAAGTCCAGGCCGATATTCAGAAGGAGAGATACAGTCTGAGCGGAGAATCCGGCACTGTGAGTTTAGGAACAGTCAGTGACAATGCAAGCACCAAAGCCATGGCTGAATCCATTTTAAATTCCTACATCCCGCTGGACAGGTACTTTGTTTTCATAGATGGTGGTTGTATTGAAAGTGCTAATAGTTTGCTTATGACACTTTACACACAGCTGATGTGACTGACACCAATATGGTACACAATGAAGGGAGCCATTTTGTAAATAGCTATATTGTTCAGAGTTGCCTCATCTTAAAATGAATTCACATATGGCGTTTCTGAAAATGCAGGCAGAATTGCGTGTTCCTGCCCATGTATTCAGAAAACGTGGCAAGACATGCTTGAGGTGCCATTATCCCTTGTATCTATCAAACATGGTGCGATTTTACCGCATGTTGCCAAACACACCTGTCTGAGCACCAAAATTTGGTAGATGAGCTGCTTTGGTGTGTTTATTGTGCATAGGGCAGCCCATTCGAGTGAATAGAAAGTATATTATGTGTGGGGGCAGGATGTTAAGAGCCTGTTTCAGCCTTTGGAGGTATCGACCTTTATGTATATGTGCGCGTGTATATGTGTATATATATATATATATATATATATATACATACACTCGAGTATAAGCCGACCCGAATATAAGCCGAGGAACCTAATTTTACCACAAAAAAAATGGGAAAACTTATTGACTCGAGTATAAGCCTAGGGTGTCCACCTGCATGCCTCACTGTGTCCATGTGCATGCCTCACTGTCACTGTGCCCAATCTCCCTACCTGATCTCCGGCGCTGTGTGACTAGACTGACGTTTGATATGGGAGTCTATTGAAGGGGTGCCCGGCTTTGAAAAATCTGTGCTCCCCGGCCGTAGGTCCCCCGGACAACAAACTTTGCACACTTGTAGAGGAAGAGTGGGGCTACATGTGTGCCAAGTTTGGCCAGGATCAGGCGCACAAAGTTGAAGATGAACACAGACTCGAGTATAAGCCGAGGGGGGCATTTTCAGCACAAAAAAATGTGCTGAAAAACTCGGCTTATACTCGAGTATATATACGGTGTGTGTGTGTATATACATATACACACACACACACACACACACACAGTGGGTACGTAAAGTATTCAGACCCCCTTACATTTTTCACTCTTTGTTATATTGCAGCCATTTGCTAAAATCATTTAAGTTCATTTTTTTCCTCATTATTGTACACACAGCACTCCATATTGACAGAAAAACACAGAATTGTTGAAATTTTTGCAGATTTATTAAAAAAGAAAAACTGAAATATCACATGGTCCTAAGTATTCAGACTCTTTGCTCAGTATTTAGTAGAAGCACCCTTTTGATCTAATACAGCCATGAGTCTTTTTGGGAAAGATGCAACAAGTTTTTCACACCTGGATTTGGGGATCCTCTGCCATTCCTCCTTGCAGATCCTCTCCAGTTCTGTCAGGTTGGATGGTAAACGTTGGTGGACGGCCATTTTTAGGTCTCTCCAGAGATGCTCAATTGGGTTTAAGTCAGGGCTCTGGCTGGGCCATTCAAGAACAGTCACAGAGTTGTTGTGAAGCCACTCCTTCGTTATTTTAGCTGTGTGCTTAGGGTCATTGTCTTGTTGGAAGGTAAACCTTCGGCCCAGTCTGAGGTCCTGAGCACTCTGGAGAAGGTTTTTATCCAGGATATCCCTGTACTTGGCCGCATTCATCTTTCCCTCAATTGCAACCAGTCGTTCTGTCCCTGCAGCTGAAAAACACCCCCACAGCATGATGCTGTCACCACCATGCTTCACTGTTGGGACTGTATTGGACAGGTGATGAGCAGTGCCTGGTTTTCTCCACACATACCGCTCAGAATTAAGGCCTAAAAGTTCTATCTTGGTCTCATCAGACCAGAGAATCTTTTTTTTCTCACCATCTTGGAGTCCTCCATGTGGGCTTTCATGTGTCTTGCACTGAGGAGAGGCTTCCGTCGGGCCACTCTGCCATAAAGCTCCGACTGGTGGAGGGCTGCAGTGATAGTTGACTTTCTACAACTTTCTCCCACCTCCCGACTGCATCTCTGGAGCTCAGCCACAGTGATCTTTGGGTTCTTCTTTACCTCTCTCACCAAGGCTCTTCTCCCCCGATAGCTCAGTTTGGCCGGAAGGCCAGCTCTAGGAAGGGTTCTGGTCGTCCCAAACGTCTTCCATTTAAGGATTATGGAGGCCACTGTGCTCTTAGGAACCTTATGCGCAGCAGAAATTTTTTGTAACCTTGGCCAGATCTGTGCCTTGCCACAATTCTGTCTCTGAGCTCTTCAGGCAGTTCCTTTGACCTCATGATTCTCATTTGCTCTGACATGCACTGTGAGCTGGAAGGTCTTATATAGACAGGTGTGTGGCTTTCCTAATCAAGTCCAATCAGTATAATCAAACACAGCTGGACTCAAATGAAGGTGTAGTAGAACCATCTCAAGGTTGATCAGAAGAAATGGACAGCACCTGAGTTAAATATATGAGTGTCACAGCAAAGGGTCTGAATACTTAGGACCATGTGATATTTCAGTTTTTTCTTTTTTAATAAATCTGCAAAAATGTCAACAATTCTGTGTTTTTCTGTCAATATGGGGTGCTGTGTGTACATTAATGAGGAAAAAAAATGAATTTAAATGATTTTAGCAAATGGCTGCATTTGTAAATATTTTATTACCTTTTCCTTTTCAATATTTTTATTGAAGTTTTACAATATAATAATGACAGTCCAAACAATAGAATTCCCTTGCTGGCCAAGCTAGCCAAGAAAATGGAAAATGTAATACTTAACTTTCCGTAATGTTCCTTTCCTGGTGCCTATCCATGGCACCATACCAATGGTTGGTGGCTCCGCCCTCGTCCAACCCACAGGACCACGTAACTCTATAAAAGAAAGAGTTACTCCCCCCCCTCAGGTATTCTTGTAACTAGTCTTCAGAACTTAAAGGATTATAGAAGGGAGGGTGTATGCTGCCATGGATAAGCACCAGGAAAGGAAAATTACGGAAAGGTAAGTATTCAATTTTCAGTTTTCCTGGTGCCTTCATGGCAGCATACCAATGGTAATTAACTTGCTTACAGGGAGGGTACTGCAATAATACAATCAAATTAGTTTACAGAACTGATAGTTCCAAGAGACCTCCTCCTAAATCTCGGGAGATAAGGATTGCCGCTTCTAGGCTATAGTGCGACATGAAGATGATTAAGGATGACTAACTAGCCGTCCTGCAAGTTGTCTCAGGAGAGACCCTAGCCCAAACGTTGCCGAGGCAGAGGACATTCCCCGCGATGAGTGCGCATTCGGCGCACTTGGGACTGGGAGACCACTAGCCCAATACGTCCTTGGACTAGCTTGGAGTGCATCATTATTTTCTTCGCGCCCTTGGCAATAATGAACTATCATTGATCTTTGCGAAACTGTTGTGTTCTAAGTAACGCCTCAGGTATCTGGCTATATCCAAACCGTGAAGTTTGAGGAGATTGGATCTTCTCCGAAGGTCTGGAGAATCCATTCCTGGCTAAGAAGGTAGACTGCAGACACTTTAGAGACATGCTGGTGAATAGGCTGTAGGACTACCCTGCCTGGGAAAAAGGTGACGTAGGGTTCCTGTGCCCCTAGAGGCTGTGTTTCTGACGCCCTATGACCTGACATGATGGCAATCAGCAAGGTAGGTTCCCAATGTAATGTCTTCCAATGCACACTCTTTAGTGGGTGCAAAGGAAGGGTTTGTTAAGACATCTGTCAGACACCCATATGGGGTATGAGTCTTCCTGGGAGGACGTAGACTTTGACTGTTTTCAGGAAACGTTCTACGAGAAGATTCAGTGCCCAGCGTGCGCCCGTCAAAGCTGACAAGGCTACAGGCTAAACCTTCAGAGTGCTTTAGACTTCAGGGTAAGTCCAGACCAGTTAGTAGAAAGAGTAGTATCTTTGGAGCCCAGGGCCTAGCGGATTGAAATGGCTGGATTCTGCCAGCGCTGTGAACCCCCTTTGAAACCTAATAGTAGGTGGCATAGGTGGATGACTCTTTTTGGCTGTAATAATGTTCGGGTTACATTATATGAACACCTTAGGTCACCCAGACTGTTCTGCTCAACTTTCAGGCCTTCAAGTCCAGGATTCCCGGACGTGGGTGAAAGAAGTCGTCTTGATAGGAGGTTGTCCGAGTGTGAAAACTGTACCCAAGCCATTTGACTAATAGTGGAAACCATTGTCTTCTTTGCCAGGATAGCGACGTTCACCAACGGCAGAAGCTGGAGAAAAAGCCGTAACCGAGTAATCATTAGGGGAAAACAATCATATCCTTTTGGAAGATCTATGATCTAAATGGGGAGTACCCTACTGTTGGTATATCCACCGGAAAATCCATGGGCCTAGTGATCATTCGTTGTTGCTGTTGAAAGGTCTTGAAAGGCGAACGGCTAGTTGAATCTCAGGGGCTGGGATGTAGGCAGCCCGAAGATTGATTAAATTATTCTCAGCCTATGAACTGAATTGGGGCACCTCGCTGGTCAAGGACCTGCTGTGTGTCCCGTCTTGCCTTTGAACATAGGCCACTGCCGCCTTGTCGTCTATCTGAACCAGTATGGACTTGCTCCCAAGAAGAGGGACTAGATGCACCGTCCATGCCACTCTTAGCTCTAGGATATCGGAAATCATCCTTTCCGAGTTGAAACGCCATCTTCCTTGTACTAACTGGTTCTTTTGGTGATGTGTCACCCCCCAGTCCAGTTGACTTGCCTCAGATGCAAGAATGGTTCATAAGAAGGGTCAAGGGAGCGGTGAACTAGGAGGTTGGGAGGCCATGCCCACCCCCAAGGCTGGTTTTCACCGATAACTCTCATTTGTCTTCGGTGCCTCTTTCTTCATTGTGCCAGAAAACCCAAACGGAGATCGTAGATGCCAACTGGTTCACTTCCTCCACCAATTAAGGGATCCTTTCTGATAGAAGTGACACCGCCTTCACTGGGGTGTTGACTAAAGTTTGCAGCTGCGCCCGTAGACGTCAATTGACTTTGAGCAGATAAGTCACTCGAATTGGAAGAAATGCAGGACCCTGACCTCCTTTCCCAGAAGGAAGCCCGGATGGTTACTAAGACCTTGGTGAAGGTTTTGGGGATTGATGAAATCCCAAAAGGGAAGATATTGGAAGTGGAGGATCGCCTACTTTCAACCCGGGAAAAAGACTGAAAAGATGATGGATGGGAATGTGAAGGTATACATCCTGGAGACTTATAGAGACCATCCAAATATCTGGCTGTACTGACAGAATTACTGTGTCTAGGGATACCAAATGACGTGTTCTACGCGAACGTATCCGTCAACCTCTCTGGGTCCAACACGAGTCTCCAGCCCCCGATTTCCTGGGAACTAAAAGAAAGGACTGGGGAGTAGAGCCCCGGGTGTTTCTCCAAGTTTGGTACTGGCAATACTGCCTGTTGGTGTAGAAGTATTTGAATACACTGAAAGAGAGCTTCCTTCTCGCCTTTGGAGATCGGAATTTAGTGGGTCGGAGAGAAGGGGGGTGGAGGATGGATTGAACTGCCAGAAAAGAATAAGCCCTTGAAGGATCATGGAGGCTGCATGGACCATTGCAGTTTTCCCACTCAAACCTAGACAAAAGGCCTGATGTTACCGCCAGACCTGTGGATCAGGGGGGTCAGAAGGACTTCTGGCTCTCAACCGACGATGACGCGGTCTTAAGAATTGTCCAATTTGGGAAAGGTGGCTCGTGAGCCTTCCCAGACTCTTCTCTCTTGATCTTTGTTTGGTAGCTGACCGTGAGGCGAACTCTCTTCTCCTATCCTGGGGAATTTTTTTTTCTTTTTATATCGCCGAATTGGGCCTTCCATCATATAGAATTCGACATCAGGATTGCATTGCAGATGGGTCCGCTGACCATGGCTTTAGCCGAAATGCCCTTCTGGTCATGATGAAGTATAGCATGGCTCTGGGGGAGCACCCCAGGACATCGACGGCTGCATTCCTGGCTAGCCTCATGACCGACATGCTCAAAGTCGGCTCTGAATCAAGGAGCTGAGCATCTGCTTCCGCCCGTGAAAAAAGAAAATTTGAGACATTGATTGTAGGCGATGTGCTTTCCCCACTTTTCGCCACTCGTTCTCCTGACCTCGTAAAGGTAACGGTCAAAGTTTTCTTTGTCAGGTGAGGAAAAAAATATACTCCCGTTTGGACAGAGGATACCGGATCTTCCTCCCACTGAATCGTATCTTTAAATGCGATGATAAAATGATAACAATGTGATGCGATTTTACTAAACTGACATCAAAATGTTGATATGTTCTTTTTGGCTGCAATCGACTCGCCTTCTGAATCAGCTGGAGAAAATAGCGTGTTTATTGCTCTTTCTTCCTTAGATGGACCTTGGCCATATGCCAATTTTCCCAGTAGGGCTTGTTCCCACAAACTCAACAGGCCTTTCCCCTGGATGTGCAGAATTGTGCTGGGAGTCATGCCTGGTTGGGGTATGTTGGGGTGACTTCCGTCACTGCGGGAGGTATTTCCCTCAAGAGAACCCCTGCGGGTGGCTCTCGGTGCGGGCTGCGGAAATAAACAAAGAATGTTTCCATATGCCCTGTGCTCTTTGAATGAAGGAACTTACCTGTTAGTTGCAGCCCTTACCTAGCGGTATGTTGAGGATCTTTATTGATGCGGCATTGTAATATCAGAGTGGCTAGGGCTAAAATAAATCTAAATACGTAAAGGTATAGTAAGGGCATACTAATTAATACTACTATTAATTATTTACCAATATACCCATGTACATACACATATATATATATATATATATATATATATATATATATATATATATACACACACACACACACACACACACCTCATTAATACTACTGGCCAGGCTAAAAGGTAATGGAGGGAGCAGAGAACAGGAGATGTCTTATTTTTACTTTGGCAGGCTTTAAATTAGCCAAAAATCATACAATCTGACCAGGGTGTACCAAGATGGCCGCCGCTTGGCCTCAGAAGGCTACTGCGCATGCGCCGTGACGTTCTGCTGTGACTCCGCCCCCGAGATGATGAGGCTGTGCAAGGAGACGCGCGCAAAGCGCCCACACACACAGGAAAGGGGGGGGGGAATGGCGGCGCACCCGGCGGTATTATCAGGCCACTCAAGGCTCCCACCAATGGAAGGAATCTTCAGGAGAGGACCGCACATGAAGGCAGCGCATATGAGGACAGCGTCCAGCGCCAGGTACACAGGAGACAGCACCGGGTACACATGGAGGCAGTGTAAGGTGCACATGGAGGCAGCGCCAGGTACATATGGATACAATGTTAGGTGCACATGGAGGCAGCGCCAGAAATTCATGAGTGCAGAGTTAGGTGCACATGGAAGCATCAGCAGGTGCACAAGTATGCAATGTTAGGTGCACATGGAGGCAGCGCTAGGTACACATGGCTGCAGTGTTTAGGTGCACATGGAGACAGTTGCGCATGAATGCAGTGTAAGGTACACATGAGGGAAAAAAAAACTCCACTGAAGTGCTCTAAAAGGTACCTTGTGCTGTCTTGCCCTGGAATAGTCAGCCAAAAGCCACAGAGGAGAAGGAGGTGCTCCTGGATGTTTTAGACAGGCCCCAAAAAGATCCACAGAAAAACAGGCTCCCATACTTATGTGACACATTTAGCAGTCCAAGTGATGGGACTCCATCCTGCAGGAGAGCATGAACCTGCAATGGTTACACAGGGCTGATCTGTGATCCTGCGGTATTTGCCGCAAATTGCCAGCAATGGCACCGTCCTAATCGGTGCGACGCCGCATCTGCGGCGCTGCACCGATTTCAAAAAGTAGTTTCTGTACTACTTTTTGCGATTTCTGGCCGCGATTTACATTGACATCTGTGCAGAAACCTGAAGAGAAAAAGTTGTCTGGACTGCCGCACTCTGGTCAAGCTTTTTATTAACAAAGAAAATTAAAATGCCCAAAAATCCAAAGGAAAATGTACAAAATCCATCAAAAAGCAATCAAACATAGAAAGGACATACAGGGCAAAGGCTAACGCGTTTCACATCAGGGTGTGATGCTTACTCATAGCATCACACCCTGATGTGAAACGCGTTAGAAAGGACATACAGGGCAAAGGCTATGTTTGATTGCTTTTTGATGGATTTTGTACATTATCCTTTGGATTTTTTGGCATTTTAATTTTCTTTGTTAATAAAACGCTTGACCAGAGTGCGGCAGTCCAGACAACTTTTTCTCTTCATGTATTAGAGCAGGGATATGCAATTAGCGGACCTCCAGCTGTTGCAAAACTACAAGTCCCATCATCCCTCTGCCTCTGGGTGTCATGCTCGTGGCTGTCAGAGTCTTGCTATGCCTAATGGGACTTGTAGTTCTGCAACAGCTGGAGGTCCGGTAATTGCATATCCCTGTATTAGAGCATAGCCAGCACCTGTGAGTGGAGCAGGGTGGGAGCAAATTGAAGGAACCTGGAACCTTAGAGCGGTACACCTTTTTTTCATTACTACTTTCTGTGCAGAAACCTGCACAGATGTCTTTGTAATTGCGGCTGAAATCGGGACTGCCAGCGAGAGTGAAATCGTGTGAATTCAGCTGAACTCGCACGGCTTCACTCCCGCAGCCCAGTGTGAACCAGGGCTAAATGTGAGAAGTCCATATAGGAAAAAGTTGGCGTTGGGACCAGAGGCGATGTGGGAGCTGGTTCAGGTATAGGGGAAAAAATAAAAACAAAGGGAATGATAAATAACAAAATAGTGATTTTAAAAGGCAATGTTTATAACGCATGAGACTGTAAAAAGTCCTTTTTGTCCATCATATAGCACTTTGAAGGCAGCCCAGTGTGGATGTGAAGCAAATCCAAGGTAAGCTGAAGGGGAAACACAGAAGCGCCACTCTGAGTGCAGTATTGTCAGTACATTTTAATAGATAAAAACATGGAGAGCATACATACTCACAAACGAGGAGTTAAAATGGGCATATAAAAATTGGAGAGTCCGTGTCTCATCTCCGTGCAGGGCAGTAGCGTGGAGCGGGTTGGGCCGGTGGAAGCCAACGCTTCCTAAGCTGCAGGCACTTGGATGTAAGGAGAGGCAGGGATGAGAAGTTCCTTGGCGGGCGGTAAGCCAACGCTTCCTAAGCTGCAGGCACTTGGATGTAAGGAGAGGCAGGGATGAGAAGTTCCTTGGCGGGCGGTAAGCCAACGCTTCCTAAGCTGCAGGCACTTGGATGTAAGGAGAGGCAGGGACGAGAAGTTCCTTGGCGGGCGGTAAGCCAGGTCTTGAAACGTGGATTAGGACAAGAAAAGAGTGCTCACACAGGAACAACAGTGATATAACAAACAGTGAGCTACACAGTGCAGTACACGGCTTACCGCCCGCCAAGGAACTTCTCGTCCCTGCAGCTTAGGAAGCGTCGGCTTCCACCAGCCCAACCCGCTCAACTAAATGTGAGAAGTGACTGCAGTCAGACTGCTATGCTCCCGTAATGCAGGAGATCCACAGATAATGGCCAGACTAAAGACTTCACTGAGGCTCTGCCAAGTTAGTGTCAATAAACTCTCATTCTAAAAATAACATCTTAATTCAGCATACAAACTAAAAGTCCCTAAATTCATTTTACATACACTATATTGTCAAAACTATTTGGACGCCTGCCTTTACACACATCACCTTTAATGGCATCCCAGTCTTAGTCCGTAGGGTTCAATGTTGAGTTGGCCCACCCTTTGCAGCTATAACAGTTTCAACTCTTCTGGGAAGGCCGTCCACAAGGTTTAGAAGTGGGAATGTTTGACCATTCTTCCAGAAGCGCATTTGTGAGGTGTGAGCTGTGCCCTGGCAATAACGGGTGGCGTCAGCATATCAGTTAATTTTTGTGTGCCGGAAAACAATGACGAACTGAAACTAACGAAAATCTGTCAATTTAGGAATAAACATCTGTGCCTCCAAAGATCTATAAAAATAAGCAAAATAAACAGTAAAAAATCATTAGTTCTTCAATCTTATTTCCGTCAATTCACATATACCCAATTTTTTTCTTTTTATATACAAATATTGTCACAATGTGCCATTCAAGGAAAATGAAGATAAGCCTAGAAGGAGAAGGGGGGGGGGGGGCGGGGGGGAAGGACCATACATAGGCGGCATGAAACCACTGAAGCCTCGTACACACGGCCGGTTTTCTCGGCAAGAACCGACAAGAAAACTGCTTGCAGAGCTTTCTTGCTGAGAAAACCGGCCGTGTGTACAAGGCTTTCAAGTTTCTCGTCAGGAAAACTGACCAGAATCTCGACGAGAAAAAAAGAAGACCTGCTTTCTTTTTTCTCGCAGGGATTCTCGTCGGCCTGTTTCCCGACGAGAAACCCCAGTGTGTGTACACTTACCTGTCGCCGTGGAAACCCGCGCATGCTTGAAATGACTGACGCATGCGCGGTAGCTTCCTAGGCATAGGTAGGGTGTAGCAAGATGGCGGCGACGGCATCGAATGCGACGAGCGCACGCTCGTCGTAGTCAATGACGTCACCGCGTTCGTGCCATTCAAAAGAACGGCGCTTCAGAAGGTGGACCTCAAATACCCCCTATTCCTGCCTCAGTCTGTCTCCCACAGAGTTTAGCTAAAGGAATGACCCAATGATCATAATGTTATCTCTCACTCACCAGCAACAAATCAGGGTTGCTGTTGCTTGCATGAGTGACTTTTGTAGCCTTGGACTTGCATATCCTGCTGTCATTATGGGTGAGGTTTGTTTCAAGACTACTGACAACAAATAATTTCCTACTTTGCATTCCATCTGATATCACCTTGCAGTTTCATTTTCTAAATGTCACATACAGTACAAAGTATTCGTCTGGCACATTTGCATTGTTTGAAGATAACATGCTATTGGCTGTCATTCTCATTGAATTGACTGGAGATCTCTGATGACAACAAAGATTTTATGTAGAGTAAGATCGACAGCCGAGATTCAAACTGTGTATGGGCAGGCTGAATGTACCAAGTTGATCGAATAACTTGGGTACAACCAGCATGCCAGGTTTTTACCTGCTATTGTCTCTAGTGGCTGCTCCGCCGAGTGCAGACAACGGCTTGGCAGGAGGGATTCTCACATCAACACTGTCTGCAACCTGTGATTGCAGGAAAGAAATTCCCTCAGTGTATAGCCGGCCTAAGACAGGCCGTAGATTATGCAGTTTTTTTTCCTTCCACCACGGGTAGAAGGAAATAAAATTGCTCTATTTTTCCATCACCACAGTCAGTGTTGATGGGGGAATCCCCCCGCAGTGCTATGGTGTTCTGCTGGTGGGGAGCCTTCCCTGCCAGCAGAACACAATTATTAATGTTGCCAGCTATAGCCAGCAGTACTATTCATTCAGGAAAAACCCAACAGGCTGGTTGAACACAAGTCGATTGATAGATGGACTTGTGTACAGCCACGACGCCCATACATGGATCGAAATTTAGCCGGTCCCTGCTGAACATGGACTAATTTAGATCCGGCTTAAAGCTGAAATTTACCTATAATAACTTGATGAAAAAATAAAGTTCTTTAGCAAGGAACATACATTCCACATTAATAATTATGCTACCAAACGTAGTGTGTTCTATATGTTGCCTCCAGCATGGCTCCTGCTGCTTCTTGCTGGAAGCTGCCATTTTGCTGAAGCCCAGAGCCCCCAGAACAGCAGTAAATCTTTAGGCTGTCAGCAGATCGGCCGCTACGTTTTTGAGGCAGTACTGAAAAATGGAGAGCAACTGAGCATGTGCAGAGCAGGGAGAGACAGTGTATTACTGAAATTTAAACCGTATAGGCACTTTTAATTTTTTTTTAACTGAAAGATTTTTTATTAACAAATCAGCAAGCATTACAATATATTCAGCAGTCGACAATTCAAGTATTTGTAATTACAGTGTCAGTCTCAGATATTCATTTCCAGATTATAACCTTTTACAAATCCATAAAGCCTTCTTCCTAACATTTCTCAACCGGTGAATTCCAAGTTCATACCCGTCTAATGCCCGCCCTCACGTTCAGTAGGACATAGACTCGCTCTCCCCATGGGAAACCCCCAGGTACATAACAAGTTTGCACAATTAAATTCAATCCTCATCTGGCAGGATCGGGCGGCACCCGCGCGGAGGGGGGGCAACTGACCCCCAGACCAAACAGGGGGGGAATCCATCACTCGGTCCCCCTCCTCCCCGACCCCTCACCCGTGCGCGTCCACCCAAGCCGACCAGACCTTGTCGAATTTAGCAGGGCACTGATAGGCACTTATTTTTAATCTTTTACATAGAGATACCTGTAAAATGGGCCAGCACTAATGCTACGTTTCCACTGAGCGGAACGGTTCGGGTCGGTACGGTTTGGAACGGTTAGAATGGTCCGGTCTATTCTCGTGAGCGTTTCCACTGCAAGTCGGACCGCCAGGGGCCATACAGATTTTAGAAAAAATGCCTTGCGTAATGTCACACTAGTGCGACGAGAAACGTGACGCAGCGTCAGTCAGCGCCAGCTACACAACAAAAACAATAATGGAGGTTATCCAGCAGCTTGTGTTTTCTCTACTGGCCTTTTGGTTCTTTGTAGTCCAAATACATGCCGCACTGTATGAGAGAAGGTTGCGAGCGGCAATGAGAAACACAGCATTCAAGAAAAGAAAACTGCTATCTTGGATGTTTAGCCGGGAGGAGAAGTACACCTTTGTGCGGCAAAGACAAAGACGGCAGCGCTATAGGGTAAGCACAACTAACCGACTTAACTCAGACCTACCTGACATACACACTACCTACCTTAAATACACACACACACTGACCCACCTACCTGACACACACACACACACACTGACCCACCTACCTGACATACACACACACTGACCCACCTACCTGACATACACATACACACTCTGACCCACCTACCTGACATACACACACTGACCCACCTACCTGACATGCACACACACACACACACTGACCCACCTACCTGACATACACACACACTGACCCACCTACCTGACATACACACACACTGACCCACCTACCTGACATACACATACACACTCTGACCCACCTACCTGACATACACACACACACTGACCCACCTACCTGACATGCACACACACACACAATGACCCACCAGACACATATGTTATATATGTATTTTTTTTTTTTGTGATATGTTACCATCTGTGTTGTTTTTTTTTTTAGATGCTTCTGCTTTTGGCAAATCAGCGCCGCCGACCTGTCATTTGGGCTTTCCCCCGTGCCAATGAGTGGTGGGATGTGACCGGGATTCACACACACACAGTGGGTACAGAATTTTAGAATGTCTGAGGAAACCTTCTCATACCTTTGTACCAAGCTACGTCCAGCGATGGAGAAGCAAAGCACCAACTTCAGAGCCAGTTTGCCAGTGAGGAAAAGAGTTGCCATTGCACTGTGGAAGCTGGCTACCAACAGTGAATATAGAAGTATTGGTCATCTTTTCGGTGTCAGTAAATCTTCAGTGTGCCGGTGTGTGCAGGACTTCTGTAAGGCTCTCTGCACATTGCTAGCTCCTGAAATTGTGCATTTTCCGGACAGGGAAAAGCTTAAAGACATGGCTGAGTACTTTGAGAACAGGTGGGGCCTTCCACAGTGTGTTGGTGCTATTGATGGCTCACACATACCAATAATAGCACCACAAGAATACCACACTGACTATTTCAACCGGAAAGGCTGGCATTCCATCATCCTCCAGGGAGTAGTGGATGGCAAGGGACTATTCTGGAATGTGAATGTAGGAAAGCCTGGGAGTTTGCATGATGCTCGTGTTCTACGATTGTCCACATTTTGGGATTGGGTTGGCCAGGGAGGACTGTACCCTGGTTCCACGAAGAACATTTGTGGGGTCAATGTTGGGTATTATGTTCTTGGGGACTCTGCCTACCCTTTACAAAATTGGCTCCTGAAACCATTTCCTGACAATGGCCGCCTGACAACAGAACAGCAAACCTACAACAAAAAAACATCCAGGGCACGTGTCGTAGTGGAAAATGCTTTTGGAAGACTTAAGGGTAGATGGAGGTGTCTTATGAAGAGGAATGACAGTGACATTAAACTTGCCAAATCCATGGTGCTTACCTGCTGTGCTCTTCACAATCTTTGTGAAAGTCATGGAGAAGACTTTGACCAGGATTGGAATACATCTCCAGAAGAGCCAGTACCAGTAATAGCACCCCATGATATGGAAGAAGAGTGCAGTGAAATACGCCAGGCTCTGATGCTGCACCTCAATGTTTAAATTTTTGCCATGATTTATTAAAAATTTTAATACCTTTTTGCTATATTTTTAATAATATTATATAATAAAAAATACATACTCCAAAAATTCGCTCATGGTTTTTATTTCACAAAAAAATAATCGTTCCATAAATTCTGTTAAAGAAAACTTTGAAAAATACATCAATAAAGATTTTTTTTTTATAAAAAATTAATAAAAAAAAAAAATGGGTACAGGTCGTTTGCTACATGAAAGGAACTACGGTCTGGGTGGTGACCTGGGTTCACGACTGGCTGAAAGGACTTGAACAAGCTGACCTAGGACACCGAGGAAGGCCTGGTTGAAGGTAGACAGCTGCTCCATCTGCTGACGGGCGATTTCTGCCTCCTGGCGCATAGCTTCCTGTGCATCCTGACGCAGTGCCTGAAACCGCCTTTCAGATTCGTTCTCAATTCTTTCCAGCTGCCTTTCTTCTGCTGCCCTCATATCCTCCATGACTGTGCGCAGATCCAACTGCAAACGTCTCCTATGACCTATAATATACAAAATATCAAACTAGTGTTTTTGGTAACATCTGTCAAAACAATACTGTAACCTCCTTTCTCATCTGCCACACCAGACTGCATCACATTTATCTACTGCCCCACAACTATAACCCCTGCACATCTGCCCTACTGCTCTTCTGCCCCACTGCTGAATCCCCTTCTCACCTCTTACACCTCTGTACCCCCTGCACATCTGCCCCACTGCTGAACCCCCTTCTCACCTCTTACACCTCTGTACCCCCTGCACATCTGCCCCACTGCTGAACCCCCTTCTCACCTCTTACACCTCTGTACCCCCTGCACATCTGCCCCACTGCTGAACCCCCTTCTCATCTCTTACACCACTGTACCCACTGCTCTTCTACCCCACTGATTACTTATTTTAAGAAAATGCACACATTTCACTATTATCATCATGTCTTACCATTCTGCCGGGGTGCATTGGGCGTACTCTGTGGTTGGGTACTCTGTAGTAGGCTAATCTGTGGTTGGGTACTCTGTGGTTGGCTTGATGAGATACTACTGGTGCTGCTGAAAGACGTTGAAGGTCCATCATCTGACAAGTTTGACGCATCATTGGAGAGTCCATCAGCTGTTTCTGAAAAAAACATTTGGTTATATATATTTTTTTTAAAGGTTAGCATAGCGAAATCCTATGGCATCAAAAAAAATTAAAACTTACCAAAGGGGTCTACCATGGATTCGAGAATTGCAGTTGCAGAGTCCAGACCACCCTCCCTGCCTTGGTTTGCCGGCCTATGTCCGTAAATGGCGTCCAGGTCGTCGTACCACCTCCAAGTACTCCGACTGTTTCCACTACGGCTGTTGTCGTCCTTAATTTTTTTATATTGCCCTTTAAGCTTCTTAAGCTTTGCCCTGCACTGCCCCGATGTCCGTTCAAATCCCTCGGCTGCCATTCGTTGAGAAATATCTTTGTACACCTTTTCGTTTCTCACTGATCCATCAAGCTCACTCTGAATAACGCTATCACCAATAATCCTTAGGAAAGTAGATAGTTCCTCAGATGACCAGACCCTGCTGTTGTTTGCAGGCATCCTTCTACTTTATATTGAGGGCGACAAGGTGCTTGTTTGGCGCTTTGCTTTGACGTCAGCATTGACGTTTTTCTGTCCACCAATCAGTGGAATGTATCGTGTGACGCCAGTAGCTCCGCCCTAACCGTACCGTACCATTTTCTATGGCCCCACGTCTGAAGCAGGACCCTGAATGGTGCGGTACGGTTCGGTTTAATGGCACGCTTTCATAATGGAAACACCCAATAAGTGTTCTAGCAGGATCACTAAGGCCCCTTTCACACTGGGGCGCTTTACCACTAATTTTGCGACGGTATTCGGCCACTAGCGGGGCGGTTTTACCCCCCCCCCCCCCCCGCTAGCAGCCGAAAAAGGGTTAAAAACCACCGCAAAACGGCTCTACAGATGCGCTATGCCGGCGGTGTCCCATTGCTTTCAATGGACAGGAGCGGTGGAGGAGCGGTATACACATCGCTCCAAAGATGCGGCTAGCAGGACTTTTGGAGCGGTCCTGCTAGTGCACCGCTCCAGTGTGAAAGCCTCGGGGCCTTCACACTGGAGAAACAGCAGCCGCTGTTTCAGGTCGGTTTGCAGGCGCTATTTTTAGCGCAATAGCGCCTGCAAACCACCCCAGTGTGAGAGGGGTCTTAGGCTGGATTCACACCTATGCAGTTTTGGTGCTTTTTGCTGTAGCGACCTCACCCCTCTCATTCTTGGCTTATTTGTCTTGTTCTAGGGGTTAGTACTGGGGGGAGGGATGCGATACACCACGGCCCATGTCCTCTAGAGAGACTGGAGGTGAAAGCCAGAACTATCGGGTTTTGTATGTATGTCTCAAGCCTCGTACACACGACCGATTTTCTCGTTGTAAAAAACACGTCGTTTTTTTCGACGAGATTCTTGTTAAGCTTGTCGATTTTCTCGTCAAGCTTTCTATGCGTACACACTGTCATTTCCCAATTTCCTCCTTGTTCTCTGCGCTCACGTCCAGCACGTACGACGGCACTATAAAGGGGAAGATCTTTTTTCTTGGCGCCACCCCTTGGGCTGCTTTTGCTGATCTTGTGTTACCGCGTGTGAAGTAAAAGTTTGGGAAGAGACGATTCGCGCTTTTCAGTCTTCGTACTTTTCAGATCGTTTTCTGCCGTTCAGTTTGTGCTTGTGGGTTCGTATCTTGACTTTCAGGGCGTCTAGGCAGGTCGTATCTGTTTTACAGTGCGTTATTGCCTGTTCGTTTCTGATTTTCAGTTCGTTATTCATAGGCCTTGCTGTTCTAAAGTGCGTTCTGTTCTGTACGTTCTGATTAGACGACCGTTTCCTAGCCATGTCGCCTGGACGTTCTCGTCGTCGAGTTCGTGCTGTGCGTGCGCTTGGTGTTGGTCTGCTCGTTTTGGACCAAGACCAGTCCATGAATGGTGTGAGGAGGAGTTCATGGACCAAGAATTGGTTGCTCCAGCGGGACCAATTCTGCCACATGCCTCTGCTGCGGGAGATCATCGAGAATAATCCTGAGGACTACAGGAATTTTCTGAGGATGTCTGACCCCGTTTTTCAGGAACTGTTGGCTTTGGTGTCCCCCTATATTACCAGGAAGGACACCGTTATGCGGGAAGCCATCGGTGCTGAGCAGAGGCTCATCGCCACGTTGCGTTACCTGGCGACAGGGAGAAGTCTTCAGGACTTGAAGTTCACCACAGGCATCTCCCCCCAGGCTCTGGGCCTCATAATCCCAGACACCTGTTCTGCCATCATCCAAGTCCTGCAGGAGGACTATATTAGGGTAAGTTTGCTCCCTTAACATCACATTTTAGGTATTACATGTATGCTAATGTATTGTATTTCTTTCATCCTTCCCTAATTACCATGATTGTAATATGCTGAGAATGTCCCCTTTGTCCCCATGCATGTTGGAAGCTTTAGATTGCCCCTTTTTTCTCCTCCCTAAATATTTCCCTTCACTAACTTTTCCAGCAGGGGCGCCTGTTGCTCCAAATGTTGGGGGGTTCAAACCCCAATTTAGGAAATAAACTTCCTCCTTTTTTGCTCTGTTGCCTAATAAACACCCCCAGTTGTCCCCTCCAATGCAGCCATTTTGTTCCCTCAAATGCAGCCATTTAGTCCCCTCTAATGCAGCCAGTTTCCCCCCAGCCCTGCACTTACCTTCTTGTGGTCAGCGCCATCCTTCTTCTGTCCTTGATGTCTTCTCCTTCCCTTCATGTTGCATCAGCCAATCATGTTACCATTAAACAGACTTGGTGAACATGATTGCCAGAGCAGCCTGTCAGTGTTTACACAAGGAATGCCCCCCTCCTTGCGTCCCCGATTTTTCTTTGAGGAAGCCAATTACATCCCTCAGGTTGTAATTTGCAAGACTATTTTAATACCTGTTTCTGCTCTGCAATTTTAACCCCCTAAATGCCGCAATGATTCATATGTCGGTCGCTTTACAAGAGGCCATCCACCTGAATAGTGTGCGGCATAGACAATACATAGGTTCATGCAACGCATGAACCTATGTATTGTTCTGAGTGATGGGCACAGGAGAGAGCGGACAGTGCTCCAGCGCCCACTCTGGACGCACCGCCACTGCAATGCTATCCTGTGGCCAAACACATCTCCCCCCCCCCAAAATAATTTAGTAATGGCCCATCAGAGGGGGTGATGAATATGATAAATGAGCCTTCCATTATACTTTTTTTACACACCTTAATAAATGTATAATTAGATTGATGTTGGTCTCTAATTTTTTGGGATAGAATTTCCTTGTAATGTATGCCTTTGTTTTTCTATTATTATTTAATCTTGTTTCACTCCACAGCTTCCTTCCACGCCACAGGAATGGCAGACTGTGGCATCGGAGTTTGCCACGTGGTGGGACTTCCCCAACTGCGGTGGTGCCATAGACGGGAAGCACGTCCGCATCATGCCGCCACCCCGTTCTGGGTCCTACTACTACAACTACAAGGGGTTTCATAGCATTGTGCTGATGGCGGTGGTGTCAGCACGGTATGAATTCCTCTATGTTGATGTAGGGAAGAATGGCCGGATGTCCGATGGGGGATCCTTCATCCAGACGGAGTTTGCCCTCCGTCTCCAGAGTGACGACCTTGCATTGCCACCGGATGCAGGGAATATTGAAGGACTCCCCTTTGTTTTCTTGGCTGATGAAGCCTTCGGACTCGGACGGCATCTTATGAGGCCATTTCCTCAGAGGACCCTGACCCCAGAGAAGAGGGTGTTCAATTACCGGCTGGCCAGGGCCCGAAGAGTCGTTGAAAATGCCTTCGGCATAATGGCCAGCCGGTTCCGCCTTTTTATGACTTCCATCCACTTGGCGGACTACAAAATAAACTATGTAGTGTTATGCTGCTGTGTGCTACACAACTTTCTGAGCCAAAAATCAAATTCCTATATGGCCTCAGTTTTGCCAGAGGCTGGACTTTCCCCTGCAAATCCCCTTCCGGGCCTGGAATCTGCCCGTCTTGGCTTGCCCCCCCAAAATGCCCGTGTGGTTCGGGACAAATACATGGAGTATTTCACGGGTAGGGGGGCAATTCCTATGCCAGCCTATGTCTAAGTATCCCAATAAAAATCTTGTTTAAACCTTTAATTATTTGTTCTTTCCTGTCTCCTAGTTTGTCTTTGTGCATTTGTAGTGGCAAGTGTATTTTACTTTAGTAAATAACAACCATTTCACTATGTAACCTTACAAAAGAACCAAATAAGCTTAGAGAGTATTATAAAAAGAAGCTACACGTTGTTTGTGGTCAAATATTTTACTCTGTGCACATTCTCTTCTTTTTTTTTTTTTTTTTTTTTACTTTGGGGTTGGCCTGGCCACAACCCGGCAATTTTTGGCTTATGAAAATACAAAAATATCACTTGCATTTCAAAAATTACAACATTGGATACCTCTGAGCAATCGGAGACATTCACTTACACAAACTATGTCTCTATGTGCCCGTCCTAATATGGGGTCCTGCCACCCCTTGCCCAGCCAAAAATTGAATATGCACACATTTTTAATTTTTTTCATATAGGAAGTTTACAATCCTGATCCCTATTGTCAACATGTGCTATCTGCCATCAGGGGTGATCAATGGACGTGTTTTGGGGGTGCATCCCCTTCCTCAGTTCACCGACTTTTGATACGAGGAAGGGGTTGCACCCACAAAAGACGTACATGGATATCCCCTGATGGCAGATAGCACATGTTCACACACTGTGTGCATATTCAATTTTTGGCTGGTTTGTTACTCCAAAAATTAGAAAAAATATAAAAACAAACATGTAAAAACAAATGTGTTTGGATGGCTTATTGAATTATCCCCAAAACATTGAGAATATCTTTAAATGTTTGTTCCATCACATGGATTCTTTGTTTAATTAGGTCCAGTTCCGTGCTACATTCCATCATTTGCTGGATGAGGCGGAGGGCACTGTCAGCAGAGAACCGTGTGCTATCCTTCACAACATTTACATCCCCTAAAAACCAAAATAAATAAATAATAAAAACTCTGCAGGCCTACCTCGCTTACCTTAAGCTGTGGTGTCAGATACTGACCTGTTGTGGTGACCAGATCCACAACGTCATCCACCTCTCCTTCCTGCACTTCTCCTTCCTGCACATCTTTCGGTTGTGGGTCTTTGGGAGTTTGGTGTTGTTTGGAAGTTGTGGGGTGCATGTGCTCCCTGGAGTGTCCTCCTCCCAGTCTTCTCTCCCCTATGAGAATAAAACCAAAGGTCTATTTATCACACTGTAAATCTCCTTGTTAAACTAAAAAAAGGATAAATTGTTTGGAAGTGGGGTACAAGTGTGTGTTTGTGCGGAATTTAAAGAAGAATGCATTATTTATGACCCCAAATATGTTTAGTATTCACATTTGGATGTAATTTTTTGGACATGGAGGCACCACAAAAAAACTCTGATGCACCTGTGTGGGACACCCAAAAAAGGCGGGTCTGTTGGCCCACACTATAGTGCTCCAAAGTACAGATGTGGAACAGCTGCTGAGTGTCCTCTCCTTTACACTGATAAAAGTTTGCATTTCATTCTCTTTACAAACACATCATCTAGACTAAAAAATTATCCACAATACTTGATCAAAAATGGCAGATGTCTAATTACTTTTGTGGCTCTTAAATAAGCCAAAACCACGGATAGTGGCCGAACGAAGTGTCGGTAACGTAACGAACGATTACTGTGCCCAACCTAGTTCAAAATATTACATTTTGGAAGGGAGTCCAATATGATAAAAAAAAAAACATGTCAGTTTCTAAAAATATTAATAGCAGAAACGTCGTCATTTTACTTACTTTTAGCGAGCATCCTCTTTATGCTCCTCAACTGGTCTGGCTCCCTCAGTTTGAGGTCTGACCACCTCTTTCTGAGCTGCTCATTTGAGCGTTTCACCCCGAACTTCGCCCTCAGACTCTTCACAACTTTAGTGAGGATTTTGGCCTTCCTTCTATTTGGTTTGCTATACGGCCCATGCTTGGCATCATAATCAGCCTTGACCAAGATGTCCACCATCTCCGCCATCTCCGCCAAAGACATATTCGATGCCTTGAATCTCCTCCTTGATCGTGACGTGTCCTTGGTCTCCGGGCTTGTCTCCTCGCTAGTTGCGGAATTATCAGACACCTGCTGTAACTCCGCCATATCTGTCTGCGCGCCGAAAGAGAAGGGGCGGGGAAAAGATGTAAGTTAGAACGTCATGGGCGGGCGACGTGTGCGGAGCGACGTGTTCGAATTTTGACGCATGCGTGGTGTGTATATAGCAAACACACATGTGACTATAGTACGTTCGGTGTGCGGAGAGAGGAGTTCAAGTGACGAACGTGCGAACAAAGGTATGTGATTTTGTGACTTGTAAAAATTGTTGGTCTATACTGTCTTGAGATTGTTGGAGGATATATATGGTGACTAGGATGTGAAGGAGGTTAGACTGTTTGCCTCACATTATTTTAATATAATTTATTTTACTTGCAGATACAATATGAATGTCTTTATTAGCGACAAAGAGTTCCTGGCGGAATTTATTGACCGGGTAAGGGAGCTGCCGGCTCTGTGGGAGACGAAAAACCCCATCCATAAAAAAAAAAGGGGTGAGAAAAGCAGCGCTGGAGAAGCTGCTCCCATTTGTGCATACCAAGGTGCCCACAGCCACAGCAAAACAAGTGGACACTAAAATTGGGAGCTTGAGAGTTACCTACAGGACTGAACGCTCTAAGGTGCTGGCTTCTCAGAGGTCAGGAGCAGCAGCAGATGATGTTTATGTCCCGATTTTGTGGTACTACAACAGGATGTCCTTCCTGGATGACCACATTGAGACAAGGCCATCACTCTCCACTCTTCCCCCCAGACTTCCCTGCAGCCAACCTGAGCCTTCTCTGGAGCAAGAGGAGGCAGCCATCCTGGATGATCCTGATTTGTCCATCTGGAGCCAGGTATAGTATTAACTGAAAATGTATTGGGATAAAATTAATGTTTCCCAAATATGTCAGGATGAGAAACATACATTATTTTGTATTCCACAAGTAAAATCAGGATCTGTAGACATTATTCTGCAATTAATTGTGTGGTAAATAGTCAAGCTGATGTAGTGGTAAATTTAAAGCAAGGATTTATGCATTTACATTCTAATTGCTTCCATCAGGATTACAAAGTTTGATGCAAAGATTAAACCAACATATTAAACTATGTTCCTTTTTCATACACAGGATGAAATCAGCCAGGAGGAGGGTCTGGAAACTGTCAGGCAGGAGGAGGAAGGGCCCAGTGGCAGCCAGGAGGTGGCAGGGCCCAGTGGCAGCCAGGAGGTGGCAGGGCAAAGGAGAAGCACCAGATCCCAGGTGCCTCCCATCCGGCTTCACAAAAGAGGCAGGAGGGACAGGACCACCAGTGAGGCAGCAATGGCCCTTATTAAAGAGGCCCATGCCACCCTCAAGGAGCCCACATCCCCTGAAGAGGCCATTGCCGGCCTAGTGGAGGCTAAGTTCAAGGTGATGAGCATGGAGCAACGCCTCCTATGCGAGCCCCTGCTCATCACCTTGCTCAACAAGGGGGTGATGGAGCAAATTACCGCCATATGTGAGGTGGCCCAACTGACCCAACCTCAACCTCCACCTCCACCTTCCTCTTCTGCCCCACCCCCTTCTGCTACACCTCCACCTTCTGCCCACCCCCTTCTGCTACACCTCCACCTTCTGCCCCACCCCCTTCTGCTACACCTCCACCTTCTGCCCCACCCCCTTCTGCTACACCTCCACCTTCTTCTTCTGCCCCACCCCTTCTGCTACACCTCCACCTTCTTCTTCTGCCCCACCCCCTTCTGCTACACCTCTACCTCCTCCTCCTGACAGGAGTACCCCTCCAGTGGGCCAGCCTCCAGCCAAACGAAGAAGGAAGGCTGCAGGAAAGGCTTCAGGAAAGGCTGCAGGAAAGGCTTCAGGAAAGGCTGCAGGGAAGGTTGCCAGGAAGAAGAGGAAGTGATGGCCTTGCTTCATTGTGGTCGGACAGAAGGCAGCCTGTTGTAGTACCACACACTTGGGACATATATCTCACCTGCTGCTGTTCCTGACCTCTGGGAGGCCAGCATCAGATTGTGTTCAGAAATGTGGGCCTTCTCAAGCTCCCAATTTTAGTGTCCACACAGGGTTGCTGTGTGCTCTGGGGTCCCTGGGATGCACAAATGGCAGCAGCTTCTCCAGCGCTGCCTTCTCTTTATTTAATTTATAAACATGAATAAATGTGTTTTTTGTTTAACCCCTTCCTTACTGGGCACATAACCCCCTTCCTGCCCAGGCGAAATTTCAGCTTTCAGCACTGTCACGCTTTGAATGACAATTGCGCGGTCGTGCGACGTGGCTCCCAAACAAAATTGACGTCCTTTTTTTCGCACAAATAGATCTTTCTTTTGGTGGTATTTGATCACCTCGGCGGTTTTTATTTTTTGCGCTATAAACAAAAATAGAGCGACAATTTTGAAAAAAAAGCAATATTTTTTGATTTTTGCTATAATAAATATCCCATTTTTTTTATATATATATTTTTTTCCTCAGTTTAGGCCGATACGTATTCTTCTACATATTTTTGGTAAAAAAAAAATCGCAATCAGCGTTTGATTGGTTTGCGCAAAAGTTATAGCGTTTACAAAATAGGGGGTAGTTTTATGGCATTTTTATATATATTTTTTTTTTATTAGTAATGGCGGCGATCAGTGATTTTTTTCGTGACTGCGACATTATGGCGGACACATCGGACACTTTTGACACTAATTTGGGACCATTCACATTTATGCAGCGATCAGTGCTATAAATATGCACTGATTACTGTATAAATGTGACTGGCAGGGAAGGGGTTAACACTAGGGGGCGAGGAAGGGGTTAAATGTGTTCCCTATGTGTGATTGTTACTGTGGGGGGAGGGGACTGACTGGGGGAGGTGACCGATCTGTGTCCCTATGTACAAGGGACACAGCATCGGTCCCCTCTCCCTGACAGGACATGGATCTGTGTGTTTACACACAGAGATCCATGTCCTTGTCTCTGTAACCGCCGATCGGGGGTGCCTGGCGGACATCGCGGCCGCCAGGCACACGCATCGGCATCTCAGTGATGCGCCGGGCGCGCGCGCGTGCCGCCGGCGGCGCTCGCGCGCCCCCCCAGTGGCCAAATAGCGGAGGCCGTATATTAACGGCCTCCCGGCATTTGACAACCACCTTGCGGCCGTATATTCTCGTACGGCGGGCGCGAGGTGGTTAAGTTCATACTTGACTATGTGTATTTTTAAATAAACAAAATCAAGCTTTGGAGTAAGCAGATACATTTGACTGACAATAAAAGGCACAGATATCACCCCCCCAAAAGAATAACTAAATCTGATTAGCACAAAAACATGGTGTGAAATTTAAATAATATAGATTCCAAAATTAAATGGGAGATCGCTATCAAAACATTGAGAAATTAGAATTAACATCATTTTGAAAAATCTAACCATTTAAATTATTCCTAAAAACTTGCACGATATAATACACATAAATCTTATAAAGAGCAGCATGAAAAAGGTTAAAAATAAGGCAGAACTCTGTGTGAATATCAGCAGCAAAAGAAGGTCACTCGTTTTGATTAATGTAACATTCTAACGAAGATTTCAATGCAGAACATTTAAACGATGAAATATTTATGAGCGTGACGAATGTGCTCTCTCCATTATGAAGGCTTGTTTTACCAGAAGATGCGCTCCCGTCTCATAGTTGCTTGTGAGCATGCGCGCTTTTGGAAGAGTCGTAAAAGCATACACACAAACCATTTTCTCGTCACAAAACAGGCCGACGAGAAACACGACGAGGAAATCTGGAATCCTGACGAGAAAATAGAGAGCAGGTTCTCTATTTTCTCGTCGAGATTCTCGGCAAGTTTCTCGTCGTAAAACCATACACACGAACGTTTTTCTAGACAAAAAAACTCTCGCGGCACTTTTCTTGACTGTTTTGGACGAGAAAATCGGTCGTGTGTACGAGGCCTCAGGGTCAAATCCTTTCTCCGAAATGACTCCCTTTGCTTCCAGTAACTAGAGTTCCACACACTGAAAAGGTCCAACTCGTATTTATTCTTCCCAATAAATAGTCATACAGCACAGACAGGTTGAGACCCATATAACACTCCAGTATTTGTGGGGAGTAGGTCAAGGCACAATTCTTTAAGTAGAGCTAACCACTGTGGTGTCACCAATGGTTATGATGTATAATCGCTGCCACCGACTATATAGAACAAGAGTGTGAATTACCTTCGCTATCGCAGCCCCCGTCAGAGGGAAGACATCCGTCCAAGAGAGTTACTGGAGGCCTCTCCGTCACCAGCAAATGCTGCGCCGGACTCTCCGGAGAAGTTCCGCTCACCAGCCTCCTCATCTCAGACACGGGCACCCAAGGCATTAGGGCCCTCTCGGATTCCTCCACCCTCGCGGAACTCAGTCGAAGGTACTGAGTTCCAGGCTTCCGCCATAGTACCTCACCCCAGGCTAAAGGTGCCTGGGATGAACTCCATCTCCTGCTCCGGCCAAGTCAAGGGCACCTGGGTCCGAAACTCCAGAACGCATCCTCCGACTCTAAACCCTGTGGGAAGGGCGTCCGCCCCTTTTATCTCCTCTCCCTTTGCGTCACAGCGGGTTCCCCGCCCCGCCATACAAGCGCCAGGAAAGGACAAAAAGGGATGCAGTCTTGCGGTGAGGGTTCAGCTCTGGCCCAGGGCGACAACGCCACCTGCTGGCTACAGGGAACCTCACACCACCAGAGTCCTCCAAGACTATCAATAGTCCCTAATCTCCAACAATCAGGGTGCATTGGGTCATACTACCACCCATGCACTCCCCCCTAGATTTAGACCCCCGCTACATTGCATTTTGTAGATTTGCACTACAGTCCATTTATCATGGTTTCCTATGGAACACGTCCTGTAGTGCAAATCTGCAAAATGCAAAAAGCACAAAAAATGCATAGGTGTGAATCCAGCCTAAATGGTCTGACTAAAGTTCCACGTTAAGCCCTGGTTCACACTGGTGCATTTTGACATGCGATTTGGCATGTCAAATCGCATGTCAAAATGGCGCAAATTGCCGGCAATGGCACCGATTTCAAAAAGTCGTTTCTGTACTACTTTTTGCGATTTCTGCCTGAGATTTACATTGACATCTGTGCAGAAACCTGCACAAATCTCTTTGTAATCGCGGCTGAAATCAGGACTGCCAGCGAGAGTGAAATCGTGTGAATTCAGCTGAACTCGCACGGCTTCACCCCCGCAGCCCAGTGTGAACCAGGGTTAAATGTGAGAAGTGAGTGTTCAGATAAACATGCACGGATTATACTGCAGTCAGACTGCTATTCTCCTATAATGCAGGAGATCCAAAGATAATGGCCAGACTAAAGACTTTACTGAGGCTCTGCCACGTTAGTGTCAAACTCTCATTCTAAAAATAACATCTTAATTAAGCATACAAACTAAAAGTCCCTAAATAAATTTTACATACACTATATTGTCAAAACTATTGGGACGCCTGCCTTTACACACATCAACTTTAATGGCATCCCAGTCTTAGTCCGTAGGGTTCAATGTTGAGTTGGCCTACCCTTTGCAGCTATAACAGCTTCAACTCTTCTGGGAGGGCTGTCCACAAGGTTTAGAAGTGGGAATGTTTGACTATTCTTCCAGAAGCGCATTTGTGAGGTCATGCACTGATGTGGATGAGAAGGTCTGGCTCGCAGTCTCCGCTCTAATTCATCCCAAAGATGTTCCATCGGGTTGAGGTCAGGACTCTGTGCAGGCCAGTCAAGTTCCTCCACCCCAAACTCGCTCATCTATGTCATTATGGACCTTGCTTTGTGCACTGGTCCAAATCATTTGGTGGAGGGGGGGTTATGGTGTGTGTGTGTGGGAGGGGGTTTCAGGGGTTGGGCTTGGCCCCTTAGGTGTTACCAAGACATTTTGGACAATTTCATGCTCCCAACTTTGTGGGAACAGTTTGGGGAGGGCCCTTCCTGTTCCAACATGACTGCGCACCACTGCACAAGTAAAGGTCCATAAAGACAGGGATGAGCGAGTTTGGGGTGAAGGAAATTGACTGGCCTACACAGAGTCTTGACCTCAACCCGATAGAACATCTTTGAGATGAATTGGAGCGGAGGCTGCGAGCCAGGCTTTCTCATCCAACATCAGTGCCTGACTTCACAAATGTGCTTCTGGAAGAATAGTCAAACATTCCCATAGACACACTCCTAAACCTTGTGGGCAGCCTGTGTTATAACGGCAAAAGGTGGGCCAACTTAATATTAAAATATTGAACCCTATGGACGCTATTAAAGTTCTTGTAAAGTCAGGCGTCCCAATACTTTTGACAATATAGTGTAGGGGTTTTTGGGCTCATAAATTATCTGTCTGTGCACCCCCCAAGTAGGCTCCTTTCCCTTCACTTCCGCTTTGATGGGTATGAGCAGTGCTTATATACTGGGGCCATGTGCACTGCCCTCCTAGAGCCACAAGTTCCATCAATTAATGCACCTGCTGAAACGAAAATGCGCACGCATGTCTATTGTCATTTGTTCGGGTGGATTTTTTCGTGCTTTTAACGTGCTGGAACGGGCTGTGTGGGCATGTATAATCAGTACATATGGGAGCTTACTGAGGAATGTGGTTGTGCTCCCACAATAAAGTGGAACCTTGTAGAGAAAAGGTGTAGCCACCACCACTAAAGGAAGGAGAAGAGCAGATTTTCATGATGTGCTTTCCAAGTTGCCCTTAGAAGTAGGGTGATCAGACATCCCCGGTTTCCGGGGACAGTCCCCTGATTGAGAACACTGTCCCTGGACCAAGTCTGTCCCCATTCCCCGCCCCCCCCCCCCCCCGGATTGGATTTAAACAGGGGCTGGGTCAAATTCAAAGACAGTCAGTGAAGAATTAAAAAAACAAATCTGAATTACACACCCCCGCTCCTACTCGCTTGGGGGGGGGGGGGTTGTACTTTTTCTCATTATCTGTGCCCCTTTCTGATGATCATGTGCTGGTCGAAGCGGAGGGAATAATTCTTCAGTTTTGGGTGCATGCCCATTCAGCTCCGCTCGCATGTTTTTCTGCCATGGCTCAAGTCCCGGCCAGCCGCCTGCCTATCTCCTTGCCTTCCCTGGCGGAGTGATCTTCCTCCGCTCCCCACCCAGTAGTACCCGGGGCCCGGAGAGTGAGACTTGACAGGCTGTGAGGTGGGCGGCAGTGGCGAAGGGCAGAGAGTCGCTGATTGCCCTCATTACTAGTAGAAAAAAAAAAAATGTCCCTGGATTTCATTAAAAAAATCTGGTCACCTTACTTAGAAGGGACAAAAAGTACTACAGACGGTATCGAATATATATTTTTTTGATATTGGGTTTATTGACACTTTAATGGCATGAGGCCCTCCCCCGAATCTTTTGGCGGGGGACATGTATAATGAGCGAAGTGTCATTTTGGATGTTCTCCTGTGTCCAAGTAGCTGGCACAAGAGTGGAGTCTCTCTAGAGGTTCAGTAATTGACAACGTGCACTTTAATAAACAAAAGTGTACAAAGTGCTGTCATCCAGAGCAGCCAATCGACTTTCCTTTTCTGATAACTCTAAGTTTATGAAAGCTGAAATCTGGTTACTGCAAATTTGCTGCACGCATTGTTCTTGGCTCTTAACTGACAAGCCATTAATACTGTGTGCTACATGGAGGGGGGGGGGGGGGGGGAGACTTTGGGAAATATGTTAAACATTCATAGAGACGTATAGTTGTACTTGTCTGGGTTTAGATTTGGACTGTTTTAAAAGCAGGTTTTAACATTTTTATATCTCTGCTTCAGGGTAAAACAACATTGGTAGAAGGCTCAGGTTTTTTATATTGGAACTTTGCACAGATCTGTGGTTGGCATACATAACTATACAAACAAATGGCAACCACCCCCAACCTATAATTGGCTTTTACAGCAAGGCGCACATGGAAGGGTGACGCATGTCAAAAAAACAACAAAGAAAAATTCCCAGCTCACTTACCAACCAGCCTGCAACAAACCAAATTGTCCTGTTGAACAGTTCATGTTAATGTAGCGGGTATTTGAATTTAAGGGAAGCATCTGGGTGGTAGTGTAACCCAGATGCACTGATTGCTAGGGAATCTGAGACCCTTTTATGGTTCTTGGAGGACTCTGGTGGTGTGAGGTTCCCTGCGGCCTATAGGTGGCATTGTCGCCCTGGGCTGGAGTTGAACCCACACCGCAAGACTGTGCCTTTTTGTCCTCCCCTGGCGCTGGTACAGCGGGGCGAGGAACCTGCTGTGACGCAAAGGGAGAGGGGATAAAAGGGGCGGGCGCCAGAGTGGAGGGGTCGTTTGGTCAGGGTCAGAGGACGGAGCCGCACCCAGGCACCTTCAGCTTGGGTGCTGGCGTTCCGGACCCAGGTGCCCTTGACCTGGCAGGAGCGAGAGATGGAGTCCATCTCAGGCACCTTAAGCCTGGGGTGAGGTACTATGGCGGATGCCTGGGACTCAGTACCTTCTACTGGGTTCCGCGAGGGTGGAGGAATCCGAGGGGGCCCTAACTCCTTGGGTGCTCGTGTCTGAGGTCGAGAAGACTGGTGAGCGGAACTTCTCTGAAGAGTCCGTCGCAGCATTGCTGGTGACAGAGAGGCCTCCAGTGAATCCCTTGGACGGATTGCCTTCCCCTGACAGGGGCTGTGCTAGCGAAGGTAATTCACGTTCTACCTCATATAGTCAGTGGCAGTGACTATTCACCACTGGTGATACCACAGTGGTTAGCTGTATCTAGAAGGATTGTGCCTCATCCTACTCCCATTAATACTGAACTGTTGCAAAGGTCCCAACTTGACTGTGCTGTATGTTTATTCGCTGAGAAGAATAAAACTGTGTTGGACCTATTCAGTGTGTGGAACTCTGGTTACTAGGAGCAAAGGGGAGTCAAGGACGAAGGAAAGGATTTGACTCTAGGACACCTACACAAAGCCCGATCTTTCTGGCCTTCACCTCTTCACTATGGAGGATATGGGCCGTGGTGTATCTCATCCCTCCCCCCGGTACTAACACCCCTAGACAAAGACAGACAAGCCGAGAATGAAAAGGGGTGAGAGGGGTGAGGTCGCTACATTAAAAACAGAGGGTTTACTTTGCACACATTTGAAAATATATGCATAAGCTGCAGGGCCACTTCATGGCACTCTAGTGTACTTCCGTCCTAACTCTATCGATTTTGAGAGCCTCCAATATTGGAACACATATCTAATAATGTATAGATTAAGGGCAGGTATGCCTGGAGGGAGCCCACCCCTTCTTTAAGATACAGGAATGCACTGGACACCCAGCAATAGCACAATGGCAGTGAAGGTATCCATTGTGCCCCCTCACTAATTAACCAACAGTACAAACAAATGGCAACCACTCAAACCTATAACTGGCCTTTACAACAAGGAGCACATGGAAGAGCGACACATCGAAAAACAACAAAGAAAAATTCCCAGCTCACTCACCACCAAGCCTGCAACAAACCAAATTGTCCTGTCTAATAGTTCACGTTAAAACCAGAGGTTTAGTTTGCACTAGGGTTGTCCCGATACCACTTTTTTGAGACCGAGTACAAGTACCGATACTTTTTTCCAAGTACTCGCCGATACCGATACTTTTTTTTCAATGTCATGTGACAGTTTGAAAGATGGGGACTGATAGGTGGCACTGACAGGTGGCACTTATGGGCACTGACTGGTGACTGGCGCTGATGGGCACTAATAGGTGGCTGGCAATGATAGATGGCACTGATTGCACTGATAGGTGGCACTTATGGGCACTGATAGGTGGCACTTGTGGGCGGTGATAGGTGGCACTGATAGGTGGCACTTGTGGGCAGTGATAGATGGCACTGAAAGGTGGCACTTATGGGCAGTGATAGGTGGCACTTGTGGGCACTGATAGGTGGCACTTGTGGGCACTGATAGGTGGCACTTGTGGGCACTGATAGCATTGATAGATGGCACTTGTGGGCACTGATAGATGGCACTGATTGCACTATCTGTGCAATCAGTGCCATCTATCAGTGCCCACAAGTGTCACCAATCAGTGCCCATAAGCGACACCTATCAGTGCAGTCAGTGCCATCTACCAGTGCCACCTAATAGGTGGCACTGGTAGATGGCACTGATAGGTAGCACTTGTGGGTACTGATAGGTGGCTGGCACTGAAATGCTGTGGGGAAAAAAAATGACACAGGATTAAAAAAAAAAAAAAAACTGCTGCAACGCCCATCTTGGTACACCCTGCACTCGGCTGAAGTAAGCAGCAGCAGACATCTTGTTACACCCAGCCCATATAGCTCGGGCTGGGTGTAACAAGATGTCTGCTGCTGCTTACTGCAGCCAAGTGCAGGGTGTACCAAGATGGACGTGGGGACGTTCAGCCGCTGACGGCGACCGAATGTGACAGCACCGGTCACCGATCCTGATGCGGCTGCGCCCTGCACCCCTGCCAGCTTACCAAGTTCAGCTGCAGGTGAGGGACTCGCTCTCCGCCCGCGGACTCCGTCCATCGACTGTGCCCGCCCTCTCCAGCCAGACTCCGCCCACACTTTCCTTCAGAGACTCGGCCCGCCCCCTCTCCAGCCAAACTCCGCCTGCACTAGCTCTGTCGACAGACTCTGTCCGCCCTCTCCAGCCAGACTCCGCCCGCACTCCCCCGCCCTCCCCAGCCACTGACTCCTCCCACCCTCTCCGGCCACAAAAAAAAAGTATCGGGTGAAGCATCGGGAGCATTTGCGCGAGTACAAGTACTCGCGCAAATGCTTGGTATCGGTCCCGATACCGATACTAGTATCGGTATCGGGACAACCCTAGTTTGCACACATTTGCAAATACATGCGTAAGCTGCAGGGCCACTTTGTGGAACCCCTGTGTACTGCAGCCCTAACTCTATACATTTTGAGGGCCTTCAATGTTGGAGCACATTTATAACAGAACTCTTATGCCCTGTACACACGATCAGATTTCCAATGGAATAAAATCCGATGGATTTTTCCGTCGGAATTCCGATGAAGCTCACTTCCATCAGTCTTGCATACACACCATCAGACAAAATTCCGACCGTCCAAAAGGCCGTGACGTAAAACACTCCGACTTTCCGAGAAAAATTAAGTTCAATGCTTCTGAGCATGCGCCGACTTGCGTCTGAGCATGCGTGGGTTTTTTCTCCGATGGAATTCCACACACACGATCGGAATTTCCTATCGTTTTTTTTTTCCATCGGTAAAATTTAAAACATGTTCTATTTTTTTACACCGATGGAAAAAAGACCGATGGGGCCCACACCGGTCTTTTTTTAGCGGAAAAAACGATTGTGTGTACACGGCATTAGAGTAATTTGGTTTGTTGCAGGCTGGATGGTAAGTGAGCAGGGAATTTTTCTTTTGTTGTTTTTTGACATTGCATACATAACTAATTGAGGTGTTTGAATATGTAATTTACAAGCAAGAGACCTTATCGGGATTCCTGCTGTCCTGGCATCCTTGGGAGATGTGATGCAGACCAGATTACAATGAACCTGTCAGTGGTTAAAACATGTAATAGTGAATTTCCTGCCCAAGAGCTAGGACCCTGTGCATTATACTGTAAACGCAAATCTTAAAGCCCGAATGAACCCCAAAACATGAACCCCCTCCTAACCCCTTCTAGCTTTTAAATAACTTAAGCGGTGGTCATGTGACGCTGCAGTCACAAGTTATCGCACCTCTTTTACATGAGTCAGGGCTCTTCTTCAGGTGTCCATGTTACTGCCTGCGTGACTTGGAATCTTCCCATTGGCTGTCACAGTGGCGGTGTCCTCTCAGGATCCAAAAGAGGAGTGACATCAGCATGAGGGGACTGTTTGGGGACCGGTTGATGTGGGCAGATCTGCAGTGCTAGATTAGCGACCCCCGTACCTGTAAACTGCACCAGCGAGGGACATGCCATTCCTCTACCTTATCAATAAAAGTTTATTTATGCGATATGTGAAAGCTGCATTATATATTTCATCTGTACTCCCCTTATATAATGGAGGGCTCAGATTTCTTTGCTGCAGAGCCAGGAAAAATTCCAGTCACATACTTCGGTGGTTCGCATTGCTAATATTTATCATAAAACTGCATATCTCAGGCACTGTTGGCAAACACAGAAGTGTATGGCTGTTCTCAATGCATTCACATAGATTGAAAGTGGGTCCCATAGCTGGACGCTCATCTAGTAAAGCGTTGTTGAGTACACTCTGAAGAGGTGCCTTGCTGCAGTGTGTTGGTGGCAAAAACCTCTAGTCTGACCAGCTGGAGAGTGTGCTGGGGAATTATTTGTATTGTATTTTTAATACATATCTACCCCATCACTTAGACTACTTTTAGCCCGTATTGGCTTATTGTCTATCTTGAAAAAGGGAATTGTGAGGTTGTTTCCCATAACTACCAGTTATTTTGTAATTCTCAGTACATTGACCAGTTAATTCAGGGGCTGGAGGCATTTCACACAGTCTAATGTTTGACTCCCTCTCTGCAGGCTGGAAGCCCAGGCCGACATTCAGAAGGAGAGATACAGTCTGAGCGGAGAATCCGGCACTGTGAGTTTAGGAACAGTCAGTGACAATGCAAGCACCAAAGCCATGGCTGGATCCATTCTGAATTCCTACATCCCGCTGGACAGGTACCGTATATACTCGAGTATAAGCCGACCTGAGTATAAGCGGAGGTACCTAATGTTACCACAAAAACCTGGGAAAACTTACTGACTCGAGTATAAGCCGAGGGTCAACAATGCCCACCCATTGCAACTTCACTAAGCCCATTGCCACCTTACTGTGCCCACCCTCACTGTTTTCCTAGAATTGTAATTGAACATTGTAAAATTGTACCTGAAGGCTGCGGCGTCCATCGTTTAAAACTCGCGCTCTCTTCCTGGTCTCTTCTGTGATAGGCGGAACTGCCTGCTGAGAATCGCCTATCACAAACGTTCTCTCATCTTCACCCATCCCAGCAGACACTGTGTTCAGTTTCCGCCAATCACGGACGTCTGCTGGGAAACTAAGGATGAGAGAACGTTCGTGATAGGCGATTCTCAGCAGACACAGTTCCGCCTATCACGGAAGGGACCAGGAAGAGCCTGCGAGTTTTAAACGATGGACGCCGCAGCCTTCAGGTACATTTTTCAATATTCAATTTCACTGACTCGAGTATAAGCCGAGGGGGGGACTTTCAGCCCCAAAAAAAGGGCTGAAAATCTTGGCTTATACTCGAGTATATACGGTACTTTGTTTTCATAGATGGTGGTTGCATTGAAAGTGCTAATAGTTTGCTTATGACACTTTACACACAGCTGATGTGACTGACACCAATATGGTACACAATGAAGGGAGCCATTTTGTAAATAGCTATATTAATAGTTCAGAGTTGCCTCATCTTAAAATGAATTCACATATAGCGTTTCTGAAAATGCAGGCAGAATTGCGTGTTCCTGCCCATGTATTTAGAAAACGCGGCAAGACATGCTTGAGGTGCCATTATCTCTTGTATCTATCAAACATGGTGCGATTTTACCGCATGTTGTCAAACTCACCTGTCTCAGCACGAAAATTTTATAGATGAGCTGATTTGGTGTGTTTATTGTGCATAGGGCAGCCAATTCGAGTGAATAGAGAGTACAGTATATTATGTGTGGGGGCAGGATGTTAAGATAATTTCAGCCTTTGGAGGTATCGTCCTTTATGTATATGTGTACGCGCGTGTGTGTGTGTATGTATATACCAAAAACGTATTCAAGATATTCAGACATGGATGATATCCGTTTTGGGTTTTCATGCTTACGCCCTTCCTCAGATCAAGCCTGACTTGATCTGAGGAAGGCCGTAAGCATGTAAGCCCAAAACTAATATCATCCATGTCTGAATATCTTGAATACTTTTTTGGTATGTAACCTTTATGAAGATATTTGAAAAATAAAGAAACAAAACAATTTTAAGTGCAGCAACTCTTGAACTTTCTTCATAGTATGTATGTATATACATACATACTGTGACAGCAGGCAGGTAAAATCACCAGGTTGCATCCAGGATGGTAGGTATGTATGCCCTATATTCAGGCTTTATGCAGATTCATACCACTAGGGGGAGTGCTGGGAGTCTTGCAGGGGAAGAGTTAATGAGCCCAGCTGAATCAAGCGGCTCATTAACCACTTCCCGCCCCGTCAATAGCAGATTGACGTCCGGGAAGTGGTTGTGTTATCCACACTGGACGTCATATGACGTCCTGCGGGATAACAGCCGCCGCGCGCCCGGGGGGGCGCGCATGGCGGCGATCGGTGGAGAGGTGGGTCAGTCTGACCCACCGCTACACTGATCTCGGTAAAAAGCCTCCGGCGGAGGCTTTCTACCACGTGATCAGCCGTGTCCAATCACGGCTGATCACGATGTAAACAGGAAGAGCCGTTGATCGGCTCTTCCTCACTCGCGTCTGACAGACGCGAGTAGAGGAGAGCCGATCGGCGGCTCTCCTGACAGGGGGGGTTCGCGCTGATCGTTTATCAGCGCAGCCCCCTCTCGAGTACCCACACTAGACCACCAGGGAAGCCCCCCAGGACGCCCCAAGCATGTGGATGGCCCCCATGGCCATCCACATGTAATAAAATAAAAAAAATATGCCAATCAGTGCCCACAAATGGGCACTGACAGGCACTATGATGGCACCACCACAATGTGTGGTGGCTGGCATTGCTGGGCATCAGTGTCCATCAGTGCCACCTACTAGTGTCCATCAGCGCCACCTATCAGTGCCCATCTGTGCCCATAAGTGCCCACCTATCAGTGTCCGTCCGTGCCACCTATCAGTGCCGCCTATAAGTACCCATCAGTGCCGCCTATAAGTGCCAATCAGTGCCGCCTATGAGTGCCAATCAGTGCCGCCTATGAGTGCCAATCAGTGCCGCCTATGAGTGCCAATCAGTGCCGCCTATGAGTGCCAATCAGTGCCGCATACCAGTGCCACATATCAGTGCCCATCAGTGCCACCTCATCGGTGCCCATCAGTGTCGCCTTATCAGTGCCCGTCAGTGACGCCTTATCAGTGCCCGTCAGTGACGCCTTATCAGTGCCCGTCAGTGACGCCTTATCAGTGCCCGTCATTGAAGTAGAAAAGGTACTTATTTACAAAAAAAATTAACAGAAACAAAGAAAAACATATTTTTTTTCAAAATTTTCGCTCTTTTTTTATTTGTTGTGCAAAAAATAAAAAATCGCAGAGGCGATCAAATACCACCGAAAGAAAGCTATATTTGTGGGAACAAAATGATAAAAAATTTGTTTGGGTACAGTGTAGCATGACCGCGCAATTGTCATTCAAATTGCGACAGCGCTGAAAGCTCAAAATTGGCTTGGGCAGGAAGCTGTATAAGTGCATGGTATTGAAGTGGTTAAGGCCTCTACAAGAACTCCCAGCATGGTAAGGGAGATACTCGATCCTGGAACCAGTTCTGTGTTGTGCAAGACTGGGGAGTGTGTTTCTGTCCTGTGCGGTGAGACAAAGCCTGTGTGGCTAAAACCTTAAAAAAAAAAAAAAAAAAAAACAGGGAGATAGGAGCTGGGGCAGCACAAGGCTGCACCTAGTTGTCAGACAGGGAACCTACGTGTGTAGTAAGCGGTCAAGCTGACCAGGATTTATTTGTGTATGTTTCTTTTTGTTTTGTGGTTTTCCCCCTGTAAAATAGTTTAAATAAACCGCACCTTTTGTTTTTGCAACTACAAACTCTGTCTGCTGTGCCTGTTTTTGTGTGGTGAACCCATCCAGGGGGGTCACACACACCCGCTGCCGAGCTAACCCCCTCACAGTTGGTGGAGAATGCGGGCAGTTTTTTTTAAGGCCAGCATGGAGGAGATACTGAAACAGCTGGCTCTAGCAAATGCCAATCAGCAGCAGACAAATGCAGGTTTGCAAAAGAGCCTTGCAGCTCATCAACAGAGCCTTGCAGCCCAGCAGCAGACAAATGCAACTTTGCAACAGAGCATCGCAGCCCAGCAACAAGCCCAGCAGCAATCTGAGGCTCGCCTCATAGACCTGTTACAGAAGCAAGAGCAGAGACTACAACAAATGGAAACGTTAATGCAGCAACATCCGCAGACCAGTGAGGCAAGTCGTTCCACTAATACCGCATCCTTTGGGGTGAGTCGTTTATTGACAAAAATGACTGGAGAGGATGATCCAGAGGTGTTTTTGACCACGGTTGAAAGGACTGCTGAAAGAGAAAAGTGGACTAAGGAGCAGTGGGCTGGACTGGTGGCTCCTCTGTTAACTGGTGAATCGCAGAAAGCTTACTATGACCTAGAGCCTGACCAAGCAAAAGACTATGTGATGCTAAAAACTGAAATATTGGCACGGCTGTGTGTCACCCTGGCTGTCCGGGCTCAGCGTGTGCATAACTGGACTTTCCGGCTTGGAAAACCCCCCAGGTCTCAAATGTATGATCTCATTCACCTGAGCAGGAAGTGGCTACAGCCAGAGACTTTGTCCGCACCAAAGATTGTGGAACGTGTTGTGATGGATCGTTTCTTGAGAGCTCTTCCTACTGCCATCCAAAAGTGGGTAAGCCATGGAGACCCAGAAACGGCCGATAATCTTGTGGATCGTGTAGAGAAGTACTTAGCTACAGAAAACCTGACTGCCTCTTCCAGAGACTCACGGACTTTCCACCCTAAGACCAGACCATCCCCAGTGGCGGGTAAGATGATTCCAAGGGGTGAGGGTGGAGAGAGTGAGAGGGTGGGAGTTCTACCCACGGTTTGGCGAGAACAGCCTGGGAAGTCAGGGGTTCAAGAGGCAGCAAGAAGGATTGTTTGTTACCGCTGCCTACAAGAGGGACATATTGCAGCAAATTGCCCGGTTGTGGATGAACCCATGCAATGTGACTTTCTAACGGACAGACGTCAGTCGCTGTTTGCAACAGTCGCATGCACTGCCATTCGGGGAACTGAGAAACATTTATGCAAAATGTGTGTTAATGGTAAAAATGTTGTTGTATTGCTGGATTCAGGTAGCCTCGTGACACTGATAAAGGCTGAATTAGTTACTACAGAGGTTTCTGGGAATAGCAAGGTAGCGGTTATTTGTGTGCACGGGGACACCCGAGAGTATCCGGTGACTACAGTGTGTTTTGAGACCCCCAAAAAGGTACCCACTCTCATCGGGTGGGATTAGTGTCTCACTTGCCTCATGATGCCATTGTGGGAAGGGATTTTCCAAAGTTCTGGGAACTATGGGATTGTCCTGAGCCCCCCACTGGTGCCCCTATATACCAGGAATGTGATGGGCAGAATTCCTCGGATAGTGGTGAGGACTCTCCAGAATTTCCCTTGTCGGTATTGGCAGGGGAAACTCGAGAAACTGGGGAGGAGCCAACATCCTCAGACGAAAACATGCCGTCTGTGGAGTTTTCTGATCTCGAGGTTCACATGAAAATTTTTGCGACAGAACAGTTAAAAGACCCCACCCTAATAAAGGCACGGGAAAACGTAGTGGAAATAGATGGCGAGTTAGTGAACCCAGATGAGACCTGCACTTACCCATACTTCATCGTGGAAAAGGACCTACTGTATCGGGTGGCTAAAAGGGCAGAAGAAACCATTGAGCAGCTTGTGGTGCCCAAACCTTACAGGAAGTTGGTGTTAGAGTTGGCCCATGGGCACATTCTTGGAGGTCATCTGGGGACAGAGAAAACCAGAGAGAGAGTATTGCAGAGATTCTATTGGCCTGGGGTCATGGAGGAAACAGAAAATTATTGTTCCTCCTGCCCTGTGTGTCAGAGGTCGGCACCAATGCCACATTTCCGTAACCCGCTGGTACCTCTTCCCATCATTGAGGTCCCCTTTGAGAGGATCGCAATGGATTTGGTAGGTCCGATAATGAAGTCCGCTAGGGGGCACCAGTACATCTTGGTTATAATGGACTATGCCACCCGTTATCCGGAAGCGATTCCTCTCCGAAATACCTCGGCCAAAGCCATAGCCAAAGAGCTATCTCTTGTTTTTAGCCGTGTGGGTATTTGTAAAGAACTGCTTACGGACCAAGGTACACCCTTTATGTCCCGGGTTATGAAAGAGCTGTGTAAGTTGTTCAAAGTGACACAATTGCATACATCTGTGTATCACCCCCAAACAGATGGGTTGGTTGAAAGATTCAACAAAACCCTAAAACAAATGTTAAAGAAAGTGGTGGATAGAGATGGAAAGGATTGGGACTGTCTAATTCCCTATTTAATGTTTGCTATTAGGGAGGTACCCCAATCCTCTACGGGTTTCTCACCCTTTGAGTTACTTTATGGGAGACACCCCAGAGGGCTGTTGGATATCGCCAAGGAAACCTGGGAAAGTGAGAGTTCTCCCCACAGGAGTGTGATTGAGCATGTCGCCCTGATGCATGATAGAATTGCACAGGTAATGCCAATCGTAAAGGAACATTTGGCCCAAGCACAGTTGGCACAGCAGAGAGTGTACAACCGTGGAGCGAAGACCTGTACCTTTTCCCCGGGGGATAGGGTATTGGTACTTGTCCCTACGGTTGAAAGCAAATTCTTCGCCACATGGCAAGGCCCCTATGAGATATTGGAAAAAGTGAGCGAAGTGAATTACAAGGTCAGACAACCAGGAAGGCGAAAGCCCGAACAGATCTATCACGTTAATCTGTTGAAAGCCTGGAGGGATAGGGAATCCCTAGTCGCGGAAACTGTCACCAGCTCACTCTGATTGCGTGATTCCTGAGGTTGGAATAGCAGTCACCTTGTCAAACCCCCAACAACAGGAGGTGAAGGAGTTTGTGCTTCGCAACAAGGAGGTTTTCTCTGAGCTGCCGGGACAAACGTCTGGGCTAGAGCATGATATTATTACCGCACCCGGTGAAAGGGTGAAACTAAAACCCTATCGGATCCCGGAGGCCCGACGGGAGGCAATACGTGAGGAAGTACAGAAAATGCTTAAGTTAGGGGTGATAGAGGAGTCCCAAAGTGATTGGTCAAGTCCCATTGTGTTAGTGCCTAAACCGGATGGGAACTGGCGATTTTGTAACGATTTTCGACAACTGAACAAAGTTACAAAATTTGACACCTACCCCATGCCACGTATAGATGAGTTGATCGACCGGCTGGGAACAGCCCGATACATGACAACTCTTGATCTCACAAAAGGGTATTGGCAAATTCCCCTGGCCAAGTCGGCCAAGGAGAAAACAGCATTTGTAACCCCAGACGGGGCGTTCCGATATAAAAGAATGCCGTTTGGGTTACAGAATGCGCCGGCCACATTCCAGCGGAAAATGGACCAGATACTGTGGCCCCATCAGAAGTATGCTGCGGCTTACCTGGATGATGTAATCATCTATAGCACAGATTGGGCCTCACATCTGCCAAAAGTACAAGCAGTCCTAGACTCTATCCGGGAAGCTGGGTTTACGGCCAACCCCAAGAAGTGTACCATTGGGCAGGAGGAGGCCAAATATCTTGGGTACACTATTGGGAGGGGAGTAATAAAACTCCAAGTCAACAAAGTCGAGGCCATACAGAATTGGCCACGTCCCAACAGCAAGAAGCAGGTACGAGCCTTTCTGGGAATCGCTGGTTATTATCGGCGATTCATTCCCCACTTTGCTTCTCAGGCTGTGCCCCTAACCAACCTGACAAAAGGGAAAGAGTCGGTCATGGTTAAATGCACCCCAGAGGCTGAGGCAGCATTCCAATTCTAAAAAAAAGCCTTATGTAGCCAGCCAGTGTTGTACTCACCAGACTTCTCTAGGGACTTTGTCGTACAAAGTGATGCATCAGACGTAGGGTTAGGAGCAGTATTGTCCCAGGTCTGGAACGGGGAAGGGCACCCAGTCATTTACCTCAGCAGGAAATTGAAGTCCCATGAGGTAAATTACGCCACGATTGAGAAGGAGTGTTTAGCGGTGAAGTGGGCTCTAGATTCCCTTCGGTACTATCTGCTAGGTAGGCACTTTGACATGATTACTGATCACGCTCCTTTAAAGTGGATGGCTCAAAACAAAGAGACAAATAGAAGAGTGAATAGGTGGTTCCTGGCCCTACAGGAATTCAACTTTCCAATAAAGCATCGCCCTGGCATTCAAATGGGGAATGTGGATGCTTTGTCTCGAGTACATGCATGCCTGATTGCTTGTGTTCCAACCCCAAGGTTAAAACAAAACAAGAGGGGGGGGGGGGTATGTGACAACAGGCAGGTAAAATCACCAGGTTGCATCCAGGATGGTATGTATGCCCTAGATTCAGGCTTTATGCAGATTCATACCACTAGGGGGAGTGCTGGGAGTCTTGCGGGGGAAGAGTTAATGAGCCCAACTGAATCAAGTGGCTCATTAAGGCCTCTACAAGAACTCCCAGCATGCTAAGGGAGATGCTCGATCCTGGAACCAGTTCTGTGTTGTGCAAGACTGGGGAGTGTGTTTCTGTCCTGTGCGGCGAGACAAAGCCTGTGTGGCTAAAACCTTAATTTTTTTTTAAAAAAAACAGGGAGATAGGGGCTGGGGCAGCACAAGGCTGCGCCTAGTTGTCAGACAGGAAACCTACGTGTGTAGTAAGTGGTCAAGCTGACCAGGATTTCTTTTTGTATGTTTCTTTTTGTTTTGTGGTTTTTTCCCCTGTAAATAGTTTAAATAAACCGCACCTTTTGTTTTTGCAACTACAAACTATCTGCTGTGCCTGTTCTTGTGCGGTGAACCCATCCAGGGGGTCACACACACCCGCTGCTGAGCTAACCCCCTCACAATACATACATACTTACTATCTCACAAAAGTGAGTACACCCCTCCACAATTTTGTAAATATTTTATTATATCTTTTCATGTGACAACACTGAAGAAATTACACTTTGCTACAAAAGTAAAGTAGTGAGTGTACAGCTTGTATAACAGTGTAAATTTGCTGTCTCCTCAAAATAACTCAACACACAGCCATTAATGTCTAAACCGCTGGCAACAAAAGTAAGTACACCCCTAAGTGAAAATGTCCAAATTGGGCCCAATTAGCCATTTTCCCTCCCGGGTGTCATGTGGCTCATTAGTGTTACAAGGTCTCAGGTGTGAATGTGGAGCAGGTGTGTTAAATTTGGGGTTATCGCTCTCACTCTCATACTGGTCACTGGAAGTTCAACATGGCACCTCATGGCAAAAAACTCTGAGGATCTGAAAAAAAGAATTGCTGCTCCACATAAAAATGGCCTAGGCTATAAGAAGATTGCCAAGACCCTGTAACTGACCTGCAGCATGGTGGCCAAGACCATACAGCGGTTTAACAGGACAGGTTCCACTCAGAACAGGCCTCACCATGGTTGACCAAAGAAGTTGAGTGCATGTGCTCAGCGTCATATCCAGAAGTTGTCTTTGGGAAATAGACGTATGAGTGGTGCCAGCATTGCTGCAGAGGTTGAAGGTGTGGGGGGGTCAGCCTGTCAGTGCTCAGACCATACGCCGCACACTGCATCAAATTGGTTTGCATGGCTGTCATGCCAGAAGGAAGCCTCTTAAAAAGATGATGCAAAAGAGAGCTCGCAAACAGTTTGCTGAAGACAAGCAGATTAAGGACATGGATTGCTGGAACCATGTCCTGTGGTCTGATGAGACCAAGATAAACTTATTTGAGATGGTAAGGAAGATAAGAAAACTGTCTGACATCTGTAAATCAGTAAGCACCGCGTCCCTTTGAATTTGAGATTTAAGTAGAAAGGAATGGGACTTTTAAGGTGCATTCACAACACAATATTTTATAAAAAATAAATTTTATTCAATAGAAAAGTTTTATCGTTTACATAATTAATAAAAAACAACAACAAAAAAAAAACTGTTGTTTTTTATTAATTATGTAAACACTAAAACTTTTCTATTAAATAAAATATATTTTTTATAAAATATTGTGTTGTGAATGCACCTTAAAAGTCCCATTCCTTTCTACTTAAATCCCTTATTTGAGATGGTGTCAAGTGTGTGTGGTGGCAACCAGGTGAGGAGTACAAAGACAAGTATGTCTTGCCTACATTCAAGCCTGGTGGTGGGAGTGTCATGGTCTGGGGCTGCATGAGGGCTCCCGGCACTGAGGAGCTACAGTTCATTGAGGGAACCATGAATGCCAACATGTACTGTGACATACTGAAGCAAAGCATGATCCCCTCCTTTCAGAGACTGGGCCGCAGAGCAGTTTTCGAACATGTTAACGACCCCAAACACACCTCTAAGATGACCACTGCCTTGCTAAAAAAAGCTGAGGGTAAAGGTCATCATGGACTGGCCAAGCATGTCTCCAGACCTAAACCCTATTGAGTATCTGTGGGGCATCCTCAAAACGGAAGGTGGAGGAGTGCAAGGTCTCTAACATCCACCAGCTCTGTGATGTCATCATGGAGGAGTGGAAGAGGACTCCAGTGGCAACCTGTGAAGCTGTGGTGAACTCCATGCCCAAGAGGGTTAAGACAGTGCTGGAAAATCATGGCGGCCACACAAGATATTGTGTGTTGAGTTATTTTGAGGGGACAGAAAATTTACACTGTTATACAAGCTGTACACTCACTGCTTTACATTGTAGCAAAGTGTAATTTCTTCAGTGTTGTCACATGAAAAGATATAATAAAACATTTTTAAAAATGTGAGGGGTGTACTCACTTTTGTGAGATACTGTGTGTGTGTGTGTGTGTGTGTGTGTGTGTATGTGTGTATGTGTGTATGTATGTATATATATATATATATATATATATACATATACACACACACATATACACACACACACACACACACACACACATATACACACACACAGACTTTGTGTATATCTCCATTAGTATGATATAGACAGACAATAGAAATATAAAAAATCACCACTTTATTTAACAAATTACAAACATATACATTAAGAAGACGTTAAAGGGGTTGTAAACCCTTGTGATTTTTTCACCTTAACTGCTTGCCATCCGCCTAACGCGCATAAACGGACAGCGAGGGCAAAGTTGCAGCAAGGATGCAAAACATAAAAGGGGTGGGACATTATATGAAGCTCATGGTGACAAAATGAATGGAATGGTGGAAAATAAAATATTTAATAATCCATAAAAAACGTTTACATACATTGAATCACAGATACAGAGAAATGCACTTGTAGGTGGTGCCAATTTCTAAATTGATAAATCACTAGTAATAACATGTTTGCAAACGTTAATTGCATGATAAGATCAAGGTGTCCACCAAAATTCATAGTTGGGTATATATATTAAAAAAGGTAGCATATGCACAGTCAATAGTCTTTCCATTCCCTATCAAGGTAATATATTACATGAACACATATCTAGGTGGGTGTGTAACTAGAGCACACAATAGCTAGTAGCTCGACGCGTTTCACGGCTTTGAGACGCTCATCAGGAGAAGACATGTGGGGTATGGATATGTGTGCACTAGGAGGCATGATGTAAAGGACCATGAGCCACTTGAGAGCATCGTAACAGGAGCTGAAGGGGCAGGTCCAACGGCAGCATCCAACATGGACAAGGGCCCAGACGGGCCGGGCTCCCCGAGAACCCCTGATGTGAATATAAAAAGGGTGAGATGTAGTAAAATCAGTGAGGAAATAAAGGGAATGTTGGAACTATGTGAGTGAACGAATGAATGGGAGTGAGCTGGAGGGAGAGGTGTGGGAGATGGATGTGGTAGTGGTGACCAAAAGGGAGTGGAGGTGAAAGACCATGGTAGAGGGTCATCACCAAGACACCCGATAAGGAAGGAAATAAGTGAAAAGTGCGGATACAGTGTACCTGTATTGGAAGGAGATAGGAAACCAGTCCAGCAAGTGTTGAGGCAAGTGTGGAGGAGAGCTCAGGGCCGCCCATATATACACGCCGCCGCAGACACGCCCCCTACGTCACAAGCACGAGCATGGAGGGGAGGGGGGAAGTGGCGTCGCCACATCCGGGGAAACGTAATCCAGCAGCCAGCGCTACCGCATCGCAGAGCATAACTCGTGGAGATGGAAAGTACTGCGCCAGTAAGACTACGTCACAAGGACCCCGTGCGTCTGGCGCGTACGTGTGACATCGATGCGCAGTTGAGGCACATCTGCCCCCGAGCGACAGGAGGGAGGACGGCCCATGTGCGCATCATGGCTCCCGCATCCAATAACATGGGCAGCAACAAGGCCAGGACACCTATCTGGCAGGCCCACACAAAAGATGGTAACAACAGTATGAGATAAAACACAGTATCAACATAATTGAAGGTCAAAAAAATATAAGGTTAAACAAATACACATATAATATGGGAGAGAAAAAAAGACTATAAAGAGTGCAGAACTAATAATAGTAACAATAAAGACTGTCGATGCCACCATGAGCTTCCATCCCTGATGCATAATTAAAGAGAGGGGGGGGGATTGGGGAAGTTTGTGACTTTAACCACTTGACAATGACAACTGGGCACTTAAACCCTCTTAACCACTTAAGCCCCGGACCAATATGCAGCATAAAGACCAGGCCCCTTTTTGCGATTCGGCACGGCGTCGCTTTAACTGACAATTGCGCGGTCGTGCGACGTGGCTCCCAAACAAAATTGAGGCCCTTTTTTTTCCCACAAATAGAGCTTTCTTTTGGTGGTATTTGATCACTTCTGCGGTTTTTATTTTTTGCGCTATAAGCAAAAAAATAGAGCGACAATTTTGAAAAAAATGCAATATTTTTTACTTTTTGCTATAATAAATATCTCCCAAAAAATATATAAAAAAAAAACAAACATTTTTTTTCCTCAGTTTAGGCCGATACGTATTCTTCGACGTATTTTTGGTAAAAAAAAAAAATCACAATTGGCGTGTATTGATTGGTTTGCACAAAAGTTATAGCGTTTACAAAACGGGATAGTTTTATGGCATTTTTATTTTTTTTACTAGTAATGGCGGCGATCAGCGATTTTTTTCGTGACTGCGACATTATGGCGGACAAATCGAACACTTTTTGGGACCATTGTCATTTTTACAGCGATCAGTGCTATAAAAATGCACTGGTTACTGTAAAAATGACACTGGCAGTGAAGGGGTTAACCACTAGGGGCGCTGAAGGGGTTAAGTGTGCCTAAGGGAGTGATTACTACTGTTAGGGGGCGTGGCTACGAATGACACGTCACCGATCTTCACTCTGATTACACAGAGCGGAGATCGGTGACCGTGTCACTAGGCGAGCGGGGAGATGTTGTGTTTACATTAACATCTCCCCGCTCCATCCCTCCGTGAGACGATTGTGGGGATCCCCGCGGCGATCGAGTCCGCGGGACCCGCGGTCCGACTAACGGGGATGGCGGCAGGGTCGCGAGCGCGCTGCCGGCGGCGCGCGACCACGCGGCAGGCAGTTAAAGGGCACGTACAGGTACGTGATTGTGCCTGTCCGTGCCATTCTGCCGACGTATATATGCCGTGGGCGGTCGTTAAGTGGTTAATAACCAGACCAATTTCCAGCTTTTGGTGCTCTCACATTTTGAATGACAATTACTCAATCATACAATACTGTACCCAAATGAAATTTTTGTCCTTTTTTTCACACAAATAGAGCTTTCTTTTGGTGGTATTTAATCACCGTTGTTTTTTTTATTTTTTGCGCTATAAAAGAAAAAAGACTGAAAATCCTGTAAAAAAAATGAATTTTCTTTGTTTCTGTTATAAAATTTATCAAAATTAGTAAGTTTTCTTCATAAATTTTGGCCAAAATGTATACTGATACATATCTTTGGTAAAAATAAGTACAAATTGGTGTACCATATATACGCGAGTATAAGCCGACCCGAGTATAAGCCGAGGTACCTAATATTACCCCAATAAACTGGGAAAACTTATTGACTCGAGTATAAGCCTGGGGGGAAATGTGCCCATTGCCACCTCACTGTGCTCATTGCCACCTTACTGTGCCCATCCTCACTGTGTCCATTGCAGCCTCCCTGTCCCCGAGTGTACCTGAAAATCTTCTTATACTGGGGCCGGCGTCCATTGTTTAAATATCGAGCCTTTCTCTCCTGGTCCCTTCCGTGATAGGCGTTTCCAGCAAACACTGTGTTGAGTGTTCCGCCTATCACGGAGATCCTCTCATTCTCGGACTCCGTTTCCCAGCAGGCACTGTGTTCAGTGTTCCGCCAATCACGGACGTCTTTTCATCCTCGGACAAGAGAACGTCCATGATAGGCGGAACACTGAACACAGTGTCTGCTGGGAAACTGAGTCCGAGAATGAGAGGACCTCCGTGATAGGTGGAACACTCAACACAGTGTTTGCTGGAAACGCCTATCACGGAAGGGACCAGGAGAAAGCCGCGAGATTTAAACAATGGACGCCGACCGCAGTATAAGAAGATTTTCAGGTACTGACTCGAGTATAAGCCGAGGGGTGTACTTTCAGCCCTAAAAAAAGGGCTGAAAAACTTGGCTTATACTCGAGTATATACAGTATATTATTTGGTCTTTGTGAAAGTTATAGAGTCCACAAGCTATGGTGCCAATATCTGAAAATTGATCACACCTGAAGTACTGACGGCCTATCTAATTTCTTGAGACCCTAACATGCCAGAAAAGTACAAATACCCCCCAAATGACCCCTTTTTGGAAAGAAGACATTCCAAGGTGTTTAGAAAGAGGCATGGTGAGTTTTTTGAAGTTGTCATTTTTTCCCACAATTCTTTGCAAAATCAAGTTATTTTTTTCACAAAATTGTCATATTGGCAGTTTATTTCTCACACACAGCATATGCATACCACAAATTACACCCCAAAACACATTCTGCTATTACTCCTGAGTAGAGCGATACCACATGTGTGAGACTTGTACACAGCGTGGCCACATACAGAGGCCCAACATGCAGGGAGCACCTTCAGGCGTTCTGGAGCACCCAGGCCAATTCTGACATTTCTCTCCTACATGTAAAAATCATCATTTATTTGCTAAAAAATTACATAGAACCCCAAAACATTATATATGTTTTTTTAGCAAAGACCCTAGAGAATACAATGGCGGTCGTTGCAACTTTTATCTCACACGGTATTTGCGCAGCAATTTTTCGAACGCGTTTTTTTGGGGAAAAAAATACAGTTTTGTGCTTTAAAAAAAAAAACGAAACAGTAAAGTTAGCCCACTGTTTTTGCATAATGTGATAGGTATCTATTTACTCGGCGTAACATCATCTAACATGTCACCCTTCAAAATTGCACACGCTCGTGGAATGGCGCCAAACTTCGCTACTTAAAAATCCCCATAGGCGACGCTTTAAATATTTTTACTGGTTACATGTTTTTAGTTATAGAGGAGGTCTAGGGCCAAAATTATTGCTCTCGCTATAACGTTCGCAGCGATACCTCACATGTGTGATTTGAACACCGTTTTCCTATGTGGGCAGGACTTACGTATGCGAGCACACGGGGACAGGGACGCTTTAAAATATATATTTTTTTTATTGTTCTTTTTACTTTATTTTAGTTTGACACGTTTATCCCCAAAAATAAAATTTTTGATCACTTTTATTCCTATTACAAGGAATGTAAACATCCCTTGTAATAGGAATATGGCATGACAGGTCCTCTTTACAGTGAGATATGGGGTCAATAAGACCCCACATCTCACCTCTAGGCTGGGAAGCCTGAAATAATAAAAACAAAAAAAAAACGACCCTGGCTTTGATTGTAGCAGTGAGTCGGTAGAAGCACCGGAGGGCGGCGGGAGGGGTGGTCCCCTCTCGCCTCCCCTAAGAATGATCAAGCAGCGTAACAGCCGCTATGATCGTTCTTATGGTGTAGGGAATCGCTGGCTGAAAAAGCTGATATCTGAATGATGCCTGTAGCTGCATCCATCATTCAGATATCCCTGCACAAAGTCGTCCATTTATACAATATTTCTAACACAGCATGTACATACCAAAAACGACACCCCAAAATAGATTCTCCTACTCCTCCTGAGTACGGCGATACCACATGCGTGAGACTTCCACAGCCTGGCCACATACAGAGGCAGAGTACAGCCGAGTATTGCAGAGTATGGCTGGGTATTGCAAAAAGAAACAAGTGCGCAATCACCATGAATTAAAACAACAATCCTGCAAACAGGAAAAAATTATTTAAAACTTCAAGTGAAAAATAAATATATATAGTGAAAAAAAGGGGTTGATGTAGAGAATCTTCTATTATAAGGAATCTCCAAACAATATTCATTTAACGAATGTGTATAAAAAGTGTCCCAAAAAGAAGTTGTATATTTAAATGTTTTAAATTTTAAATAATCAGCTCCACCAATCTTCATATGGGTAAGGAATTATCCGATGTAGTTCTTATTCCATATACATTCGACAGTAGGGAATAATCATAAAGCCGCTTACCAGATCGATGGGACCTCGGATTACAGAGGTCTCAAGAGCGTGTGCATCTGCCTGCCGGCACCGAGGATATCCACCTGCTCCTTATCATAAGGAGCAGGTGGATATCCTCGGTGCCGGCAGGCAGATGCACACGCTCTTGAGACCTCTGTAATCCGAGGTCCCATTGATCTGGTAAGCGGCTTTATGATTATTCCCTACTGTCGAATGTATATGGAATAAGAACTACATCGGATAATTCCTTACCCATATGAAGATTGGTGGAGCTGATTATTTAAAATTTAAAACATTTAAATATACAACTTCTTTTTGGGACACTTTTTATACACATTCGTTAAATGAATATTGTTTGGAGATTCCTTATAATAGAAGATTCTCTACATCAACCCCTTTTTTTCACTATATATATTTATTTTTCACTTGAAGTTTTAAATAATTTTTTCCTGTTTGCAGGATTGTTGTTTTAATTCATGGTGATTGCGCACTTGTTTCTTTTTGCATATGTTTGTTGAGCTTTAGTATTTTTTAGCTTTTTACTTGTAGCAGCATTACAGTTTTTTCTTTGATCAAGTATTTTTTAATTTTTCTCAAAATTATTTGGTTTAGCGCAGGTTTTTTCCAATATATATATGGCTGGGTATTGCAGAGTATTGCAGGGTATTGCAGGGTAGGGCAGGGATGGATGGATCTCTCCCCCTCTCCTACTGTACGGATCGGTACAGAGAGGGAAGAGAGGAACCGGCGGCATGACATGACTCCGGTTTGTTTACAAGTGATCGCTCCGTCATTTGACGGAGCGATCACGTGGTAAAAGGCCGCTATCAGCGGCCATTTACCGTGATCCAGAGGACCCGGCGGTCACAAACACTCCCGTGTGCGCGCCCCAGGGATCGCGATTCTGGGAGGACGTTATATAACGTCCTCCCTGAGTTAGGGAACCGCCCTGTAGCCGTTATTCGGCTATGGGCGGTGATTAAGTGGTAAATTAAGCCATGACTGGGTAAAGTCGCGTGCCTCCATCCCTGTCATTTAGACAATGATGGCAAAGTTGCAGCAAGTAGCAGCAAGGATGCAAAACAAAAAAGGGGTGGGACTTATACGTCGGCAGAATGGCACGGCTGCACAAAGCGACGTACCTGTACGTTGCTTTAAATTTCGCGCCGCTCGGGCCCCTGCCACGAGCTCCGTGCCCACGGGACCCGCGGACTCGATGTAAACAAGGCATTTCCCTGTTCTGCCTAGCAACATGACAGGGATCTACTGCTCCCTGTCATCAGGAGCAGTGATCTGTCATGTTGTAGTGAGCCCATCCCCCCCAGAGTTAGAACACCTCCCTAGGACACACTTAACCCCTTGATCGCCCCCTAGTGTTTAACCCCCTTCCCTGCCAGTGTCATTTATAAAGTAACCAGTGGCTATTTGTAACTGATCGCTCTATAAATGTCACTGGTCCAAAAATAGTGTCAAAAGTGTCCGCCATGATGTCGCAGTCCCAATAAAAATCGCAGACCGCCGCCATTACTAGTAAAAAAAAAAGTTCAAAAAAATGCCAGAAAACTACCCCCTATTTTGTAGACGCTATAACTTTTGCGCAAACCAATCGATATACACTTATTGCAAATTTTTTATTTCATTTAGAAGAATACATATTGGTCTAAACTGTGGAAGAAATTTGTTTTTTTATATATTTTTTGGGGATATTTATTATAGCAAAAAGTAAATATATATTTTTTTTTCAAAATTGACGCCCTCTTTTTGTTTATAGCGCAAAAAATAAAAACCGCAGAGGTGATCAAATGCCGCCAAAAGAAAGCTCTATTTGTGGGGGGGGGGGGGGGGGGGAAGACGCAAATTTTGTTTGGGTACAGCGTCGCACGACCTCATAATGGTCAGCTAAAGCAACACAGTGCTGAATCGCGAAAAATGCTATCGTCAGGAAGGGAGTAAAACCTTCCGGGGCTGAAGTGGTTAATGTGCTTCTTCTTGACCCACTCCTTTTGTTGCCTTAGCTGTGTTTTGGGTCATTTTCATGCTGGGATACCCATCCATGACCCATTTTCAATGCCCTGGCTGAGGGAAGGAGGTTCTTATCCAAGATTTGGCGGTACATGTCCCTGTCCATCGTCCCTTTGATGCGGTGAAGTTGTCCTGTCCCCTTGGCAGAAAAACAACCCCCAAAGCATAATGTTTCCACCGCCATGTTTGACGGTGTGGATGGTGTTCTTGGGGTCATAGGCAGCATTCCTCCTCCTCCAAACAGGGCGAGTTGAGTTGATGCCAAAGAGCTTGATTTTGGTCTCATCTGACCACATCACTTTTACCCTGAATCAGATGTTCATTAGCAAACTTCAGACGGACCTGTACATGTGCTTTCCTGAGCAGAGGGACCTTGCAGGCGCTGCAGGATTTCAGTCCTTCACGGCGTAGTGTTACCAATTGTTTTCTTGGTGACTATGGTCCCAGCTACCCTGAGATCATTGACAAGATTCTCCTGTGTAGTTCTGGGCTGATTCCTTACCATTCTCATTTAAACTCCACAAGTTGATAACCTGCATGGAGCCCCAGACCGAGGGAGATTGACAGTTATTTTGTGTTTCTTCCATTTGCAAATAAATCGCACCAACTGTTGTCACCCTCCCACCAAGCTGTTTGGCGATGGTCTTATAGCCCATTCCAGCCTTGTGTAGGTCTACCATCTTGTCCCTGACATCCTTGGATAGCTCTTTGGTCTTGGACATGGTGGAGAGATTGGAATCCGATTGCTTCTCAGGTGTCTTTTATACAGGTAACAAGCTGAGTTTAGGAGCACTCCCTTTAAAGGGGTTGTAAATGTTTGTTTTTATTTTCTTAATAGGTTCCTTTAAGCTAGTGCATTGTTGGTTCGCTTACCTGTTCCTTCTATTTCCCTTCTAAATGTTTTTTTTCTTTGTCTGAATTTGTCACTTCCTGTTTCTCCTCAGTAAGCTTGCAACCATCATCCGAGTGGTGTTGAGTCAGCCAGAACAGCTTACTGAGGAGGAACAGGAAGTGAGAAATTCAGACAAAGAAAACAAAGAAAAAAAACATTTAGAAGGGAAATCGAAGGAAAAGGTAAGTGAACCAACAATGCACTAGCTTAAAGGAACATATTTAGAAAATAAAAAAACAAACCTTTACAACCCCTTTAAGAGTGTTCCTAATCTCAGCTCATTACCTGTATAGAAGACGCCTAGGAGCCAGAAATATTGCCGATTGATAGGGGATAAAAATTGTTATTTTACTCATTTATAACTTTTTTGAAATGCATTTTTCTGGATATTTTTGTTCTGTCTCTCAGGTTTGTTAAAATGAACTTACAATTAAAATTATAGACTGATCATTTCTTTGTCATTGGGCAAATGCACAAAATTAGCAGGGTATCAAATATTTTTTCCCTCACTGTACCTAGGATAACATAGTTAGACTTAACTTTGTGTATATTAAAAAGTCTTGCAACAGGAAAGAGTGGAGTGAGCAGTCCATAGACTGGAAAGCTACTCTAAGAACTATATGTTCAACCACAATGTGTTCAAGATGGCGCACAATCTCTTAAAGGGGTTGCAAATGTACAGGTTTTTTTCACCTTAATGCATTCTATGCATTAAGGTGAAAAAACATCCAAGCATTAGTGCCCCCCCCCCCGAGCCCCCATTTACTTACCTGACCCCTCAAAGGTCCCACGCCGTGAACGCGCAGGCTTCTCGGTTGGCTTCTCGGCTCATTCATTGGTTGATTGAAAGCAGCGCAGCCATTGGCTCGCGCTGCTGTCAATCATATCTAATGATGCGGCGCGCCAGGGGGGGCAGGCCGAGTGATACAGTGAGCGGCTATAGCCGCCGGCAGCATCACGGGAGCGTGCCCACAAGAACTTACCACCATGCGAGGGAGCTCGCATGAAGGTGGAAAGTTCTTGCAGGGGGGGGGGGAGCCGAGACAGCCGCCGAGGGACCCCAGAAGACCAGGTTCTGGGCCACTCTGTGCAAAACGAGCTGCACAGCGGAGGCAAGTATAACATGTTTGTTATTTTAAAAAAATAAAAAATTATTTTTAGTGTTCCTTTAATGGCACAACTAATGCGGTGTGATTTTTCCATGCGTCGTCAAACGCATCTAGCTCAGTGCCAGAATTTGGTACATGAGCTTCTTTTGTGTGTTTGTGTATAGGGCAGTCGATTCAAGTGAATGGGCTGCCATATACAAGACAAATTAAATTGCGCAAAATAATTGAGCAGGAACGTGCATTTCCACTACACAGTGTGAATGGGGCCTTGTTGCTATTCCTCAGTTTAAGAGCAGGTAACTAAAAAATACATCATGGTGTGTTCAACACAGTTTAACTATGTACCGAGTGACTTTAATAACCGTTAGCTTATCCAACTGGTTTAGGGGAATTTGTTGACCGTCTCATATCATAAAGCCAAACTTTTTTTTGGATAGAGTTTGGAAGGTTTTCTCTACTCTGGGTCCCCATCAGGGAGATTTTCTAAATCTCCTGTCTGAGGACCCAACAGGAATTAATTGAAATTCTTCTCTAAATGAGGAGAGATACTAACCTATTGTCATGATATAAAGGGTCCCCTTTGGAGAATTTCCAGCTCTGGTGACAGTGGTGCTCAGGGAAATAATGGATTCGATCTACCCAGTGGGAACACAGAGAGCAATAAAGTCCAGACAAATATTCAAACTTTTCTACAATCTTTCCAAAGCTAGAAAATAAAGTATTGACCAGACTTAAGCCTGCTGTTTGACAAAAACTGCTAATGTGTTTCAGGGAAGGTAACAGCATGGAAGTACAAGTGGACATCGAGTCTAAACCAGCCAAATTCAGGCACAACAGTGTCGATGATGGCAGCGCTCCCAGTCGCAGTAACGTGAGCGGATCTGCAGCCTGCCAAGCTGAGGGCAAATGCAGCGCCACCAAGTGGTCCAAAGATGCAACAGCCAGCAAAAAATGCAAAGGCAAGCTGAAAAAGAAGAGCATCACCAAAATAAATGAGACAAGGGAGGACATGGACGCCCAACTCCTGGAGCATTCCAGTGAATGTAACTCTCCTTCTCTCAGTGACAGCTTACCATCTGTTGCCGACTCTCACTCCAGCCATTTCTCAGAGTTCAGCTGCTCCGACATGGAGAGCATGAAAAACTCTTGCCGCCACGGTTCCAACGAGTACCACACTCGCTTTGTGACTGTCAGCCCGCTCCCCGAAGTGGAAAATGAGCGGCTAGAGAATTCTCCCCAGCCAAGTGGCATTCCCATTACCATCCCTGTACCGTGCACGGACGTCCCACAGCTGAGTTATATAGCAGAGGAAGGAGTCAGCCAGAGCATACCAAACTCCTTGGGGGAGGAATGAGAGACGGACAGAGAAAGTGATCCAAATACAGAAGGAAACTGCAATCCAGACTGACATATAGGCCTTCTATTTCTGCAGCTCTACTCTCTACCAATAACCAGTTCTGCTCACATGGAAAGCTTTGCTAAAAAGCTAGGTAACCGCTCAGGGAAAAGGCACATTAATAAAGAAGACGGAAAACCTTCCCGCTTTAATGTTCATTCGTCAAATCCAGACAGAAAATGTCAAGTTTGTGGCTAAAAGCCGCCATTCCTGAGAAAAGTGATGGTTTCCCTGACTTTCAGTATTTTGCTACGAGGGTCTGCAGACTTTTGTCGCCCAACAGTCTGCAAGGTTATGTTCAATGCGGAGGAGACATTTTGACAGCATGTCAGAAATTGTTGTAAAAAGATTTTGCTGTTCACGTTTCAATAAACAGGGTTAGAATCGGTCACTAGTAGTTTTGGGTTAAAGTTCATTCCAGGTTTTACAGGTTGAGAAAAAGTTAGTTTTGCAGATAGAACGTTTGCATTAACGTTAAAGTCATGCTTTTAGCAAAAGTGTTTTTTTTTTTCCATTGTTATCATTTATTTTCTTTATTTTTTTGCACAAACCGTGACTAGTACATTTTGACTAGAAGAAAATCTCTTTTTTTTTCCTGTCATCGATTAACGATTTAGAACACAAAATGGCGCCCATGTGACACTAGTGAAACCAGTCACTCTGAGGTAATGAAGGGCAGCGTCACCCTTCTGTTAGGGAGCAGACCACCTTCTGTTGATGGTTTTGGTGCCTTCAGTAAAGACTGGAGCCCTGTACACACGATCGGTTTAACCGATGAAAACCGTTCGATGGATTGTTTTCATCAGACAAACCGATCGTGTATGGGACCCATCGGTCTTTTTTCCATCGGTTTTAAAAAATAGAACGTTTTAAATTTTTCCGATGGATAAAAAACCGATCGAAAACTCAGATCGTCTATGGGCAAGTCCATCGGTTAAAAAACCCACGCATGCTCAGAATCAAGTCGACGCATGCTCAGAAGCATTGAACTTAATTTTTCTCGGCTCATCGGAGTGTTTTACGTCACCGCGCTTGGAACGGTCGGTTTTTTGACTGATGGTGTGTAGGCAAGACTGATGGAAGTCAGCTTCATCGGATTTTCGATGGACAAAATCATCGGATTAGAATCCATAGGATATCCGATCGTGTGTACGAGGCTTGGGTGTCAAGTGCCTGGTCATATGGGAATTTTATTATTATTTTTATTTATTTTTTCCCTATATAGTCCTCTATGGCCACCTGGGATTTGATCGCGCACCCCAGGCCCATCGAAGACTCATAGATAATTAAGAGAAAACAAATGTATGTAATTAATAAAAAATAAATTATTTACCCACCAAAGACACGTGTGACATGGAAAACTGCAAATTGAAGCAGAGTTCAGAGACTGAGCACACTCATTGTAACAGTACATGGGGGCAGGGGGGGATGTGGAACAACATGGCCGCCACAACTGCTCCATCTACCAGAACGAGTCTAAAAATCCATGAGGTGGTCAGAGTGTCCGTACTGTTCATCTGTTCAATGTAGTTCACTTCGACAATGCAAAGCCGGTGTCAGTATAGAAACAGCGCTGGGGTTGTTTCTTATAAGTATTGCCAAGACGGTGCTACTGGGTGGGTCTACGAGTTTCGCCTTGTGCTGCAGTCCAATACTGTGATTCTACTCACCAGTTTGATCCGCTTATAACACTAGTGCCAGTTACAATTGATAACACTTGTTAATGTATTTGTATATTTGTTTTATTTTGCTTCAAAATATGCACAAAGCATACCTGAATAAATGTGTCTGTGCTGAGCACCCATGGTCTCTTATCTGTCTGAAATATACAGAAAGCTAACACAACAGAGTCTTTGGTGCAGCTGGTTCTGTAGTGTAGGCATTGAACTTTTCACGGAAGGAGTTATGTAGGAAAAATCTAAAACCATTCCTAGCTTAACCACTTAAGCCCCGGACTAATACGCAGCATAAAGACCAGAGGTGTTTTTACAATTTGGCACTGCGCTGCTTTAACTGGTAATTGCGCGGTCATGCAATGTTGTACCCAAACAAAATTTTCGTCCTTTTCTTCCCACAAATAGAGCTTTCTTTTAATGGTATTTGATTGCCTCTGCTATGTAAATTTTTTTGCGATATAAACGGAAAAAGACCGAAAATTTTGAAAAAAAATAAATATTTTCTACTTTTTGTTATAAGAAAAATCGAATAAACTCAATTTTTTGTCAAACATTTAGGCCAAAATTTATTCAGCCACATGTCTTTAGTAAAAAAAATGTCAATAAGCGTATATTTATTGGTATGCGCAAAAGTTATTAGCGTCTACAAACTAGGGTACATTTTCTGGAATTTACACAGCTTTTCATTTATGACTGCCCATTTCATTTCTTGAGGTGCTAAAATGGCAGGGCAGTACAAAACCCCCCCAAATGGCCCCTATTTTGGAAAGTAGACACCCCAAGGAAATTGCTGAGAGGCATGTTGAGCCCATTGAATATTTTTTTTTTTTTGTCCCAAGTGTTTGAATAATGACAAAAAAGGTTTTTACAAAAAGTTGTCACTAAATGATATATTGCTCACACATGCCATGGTTATATGTGGAATTACACCCAAAAATACATTTTGCTGCTTCTCCTGAGTACGGGGATACCACATTTGTGGGACTTTTTGAGAGCCTAGCCACGTACGGGGCCCCGAAACCAAGCACCGCCATCAGGATTTCTAAGGGCGTAAATTTTTGATTTCACTCCTCACTACCTATCACAGTTTTGAAGGCTATAAAATGCCAACATAGCACAAAACAGATCCAAATGACCCCATTTTGGAAAGTAGACACCCCAAGCTATTTGCTGAGAGGCATGGTGAGTATTTTACAGCTCTCATTTGTTTTTGAAAATGAAGAAAGAAAATAAACTTTTTTTTTTTTTTTTCAATTTTCAAAACATTGGGACAAAAAGCGAGATCTGCAAAATACTCACCATACCTCTCAGAAAATAGCTTGGGGTGTCTACTTTCCAAAATGGGGTCATTTGGGGGGGTTTTGTGCCATCTGGGCATTACATGGCTTCCAAAACTGTGATAGGCAGTGAGGAGTGAAATCAAAAAATTTACACCCTTAGAAAGCCTGAAGGCGGTGCTTGGTGTTTGGGGTCCCGTACGCGGCTAGTAGTGGTGCAACGGATCAATGGTGATCCGTGATCCGAATGGGTCACCCTGTTCGGATCGGAACACCATGCGATCCGCGGAGCGCTCCGGAGCGGCGGCCATCTTTGTACACCCGGTGGCGGCCGCTGTAGTGACGGTGCTCCACCCCACACTCCTCACTATCATTACTGTGCAGAAGGGGCCAAGCGGACATCTTGTTAGACCCAACGGAGTTTTAGATTTCAGTTATTTTCAACACAAAATGGAGCTTATATGCTTAAAGCGGAGCTCCGCCGGAAAAAAAATATTAAAAGCCAGCAGCTACAAATACTGCAGCTGCTGACTTTTAAAATTAGGACACTTACTTGTCCTGGAGTCCAGCGACGTCCGCAGCAGAGGACGAGCAATCGCTCGTCACTCTGCTGCCCCCACCGCCATCCTTGGTGAGGGAACCAGGAAGTGAAACCTTGCGGTTTCACTGCCCGGTTCCCTACGGCGCATGCGCGAGTCGCGCTGCGCCGTTCTGACTGGTCCCTGTGTGTTCTGGGAGCCGAGTGTGTCCCAGAACACAACGGGTATTCTGCGCAGATTTCCCGCAGAGAGGACTCCCGGAAGTGGGCGCAAATACCTGTCTTAGACAGGTATCTGCACCCCCCTTCCCCCTGAAAGGTGTCAATTGTGACACCGGAGGGGGGGGGAGGGTTCCGATGAGCAGAAGTTCCACTTTAGGGTGGAGCTCCGCTTTAAATACATTATTAGGAAATCCAACAAACTGTTTACATGTTAAATTTTAAAAGCAGCAGCAAACCTTACATGCTTGCTAATGTGACGGAACACCTCTGATTTTCACATTTAACATTTAGTTAAATGTGAAAATCAGGTGTTCTGTCACATTAGCAACCATGTAAGGTCAGCAGGTTTGCTGCTGCTTTTAAAATTTAACATGTAAACAGTCCGTTGGATTTACAAATACTGCATTTAAGCATATGTAGCGGGTACTTACTTTCCCGGGTGCAGAGTGGATGAGGGGAAGACACATCCATGCGGATAAAGTGTTGGTCCGACGCAAAGAAGGCGAGGATGTGGAGTACCATTTGGAGACCATGGATCGGCATCTAAAACCTATCGTTCTGCCACATTCCCGCTTCTACCTCTAAAAAAAAAAAAAAAAGAAGGACTCCAAATGTTGCTTTTTGAAAGGACTTTGCACCCCTGAACTTTGCTGTCTGACTTTCTTGTTGGTGCCTTCATCAGTGCTTTTACCCCGCAAGAGGGGTGCTTGTGTCATTCCAAGGAAGAACTGTTCCAGTTGTTCTTTCCTCTCTGGTGAGAAGTTGCAGACTTTGGGGTAGATAGGGCCCGGAATTGAGCAGCAAGAAAAGAAAGATGGTTCAACGGGTGCAGTTACCGCGAGGCTGTCACCAGGTGGCAGTCTTGTGCAACGTTACACATTGTACACGCTCACACTGGAGGAAAAGATATTTCTCTTCGGAGGAGTTTCTTTTCCTCTCACACGTACACATGTGTTAGGGTTTATTGTTTCATTTCTCTTCCCTCTGCAGGAGAGCGTCCCGTCAAGATTATGGAACCTGGGGTGGTTCTTAGTTAGGATGGGAGGGAAAAGTATATGTTTTAAATGTTGTCTTTCACTTTTCTTTTGTTGCAGGGGCTCAGACACAACTTCTTCGTTAGGATAGCTTCCTAAAAAAAATAAAAAAGTTTTGTTTTTTTAAATGGTTAGTTGGTTTCTGGATTGGATTATGTCAGCCGTTGAGGGCGTGATTCACTCCAGACACTGGGGTCCAGTGTCAAAAGACAGGGGGGAATGTGTAGCGGGTACTTACTTTCCTGGGTGCATTTTTTTGAATCTAGCTGTGACATCAGTGCTATGTTCCCTGGGTCCACGAGGTGGCGCTGCCGCCGTGGCCGGAGGGACGAATATCACTGTGTGTCGAGTCTTCTTTTTGTCCTCTTTCGGTAGCTGTATGGTGGGGCGGGGAACCCGCCATGCTTGCTGGGAGAGGGGATAAAAGGGGCCGGCCATCTTAGTCACGGGGTCTTCGTCCCAGGCACCTTCAGCTTGCGGACGTGGGTTCGTGCTCGTCCTCTAGGAGGCCTCGGCCTAGAGGACCAACGGAGATTGTGTTCCACCCCAGGCACCTTCAGCCCTGGGGTGAGGTACTTGCAAGAATGGCCGGAGCTCAGTGCCCAACACTGAGTTCCGCGAGGGAAGGGTCCTAAGGCACTTCGGGGATGGAGGCCTGAATCTGAGTAAGACGCAATGGACCGGGGAGAGCTCCTCACTCGAAGACCCGGTGCAGCAGACTGCCGGTGACGGGTGAGTCTCTTGTCGGAGACCGTCCAGAAGGATCCCCTTCCTCTCGTACGGAGACTATATCTCACTCTCCAGGAGGAGAGTGGAGGAGCGAATTTGTGTCTGGGCCTATTCACACTCACACCTCCTTTTCTGTCCTAACTATCAAGGAAGTCCCTGTATGGTGTGTTCTAATAAAGGAGTGTTGGACTTTAATGGTGTGAGGCTCACTTCCTGGCGGACGAAGTTCACGGTGACTCTTGGAGGGAGGATCCGGGTGCACGGCACAGACCCGAAGGTAAACAGGACATTGCTGATACTACAGGCATTCCCATGTGGTGGAGGCTAGGCGTAGCCCACCCGCTCTCTCTCCACTCTACCAGATACCCCTAGACAAGAGACAGTGCGGGCCACACAGAGAGAGAAGAGGGGCAGGCGCTACACGTGGGGGCTCGTCCGGGATTGTGTTGTGCATCACAGTATTGAACAAGTCTGCTGGATGAGTTAACTGAATAGGCCAAAGTGCAGCCCTGCTCGAAGTCGTGGAATTGACCCTAGACCAGGGAAAGGCCCGCGCAGGGAGAGCGGTGAACGGGGGGAGGCCCAGCCGTGTGAGGTACTACACGTGGGGGCTTCTAATTGCACTGCGCCAACAGACACAACCCCTGCCGCTTGGTTCGTGGCTCATCCAAAGAAAGTGAAAAAGCCCGCAAACTGGAGCAAAGGGGAGGAGTCCAATACGTGAGAGGGCTACACGTGGGACATTGGCGCAAAAACTCTGCAGTGTGCGATGGACCAGCAACAAGTCACCATGCTTGGACATACTTCATGGATTCCAGTTCACCCTGCTACTACCACGATGACTGCTGCTGCTCCGATAACGGATACCGGGATCCGGCTGAAGCCAAGGGGTCGATTCGCCCTGTATTCGTGCATGGACGTAGAGGCCCTGGGTGTAATTTGTCCCGGGTGCTCGGGACTGGTGTGCCATCTGAAGCCCTTCGGACAATGTGAGGCCTGTGGGGAGTTCCTGTTCGAGGTGGATCCGGTAGTTGAAAGGCCGAGAACCATCTACCCAGGCCGGGCTTCAGGTAACACTACTCGCAGGGGAGGAATTACTGCTGTAAAAGCCATCCCAGCGCACACTGCAGCGACCGAGGAGGAGGTCGTTAAAACTCAACGGGAGAAATCCGAGGATGCTGACTCGGTCACCACTGTCTCACAGCGTCCGCCACTGAAGAAGAGAACCAGCATGGTGGCCCCGACCAGTTGGCGGACCATCTCGCCAGCTTACGCCAGGCCTAGACGGATCCGTCGACGAGTGTTCCGGACGTCCTGCTTCAAGTAAAGGCCGAGGTAAGCCGGGCAAAGAGACTTGGTGTAAGGGCGGAGATGCCGGGAAGGCATGGCCCAGTATGTTCGAGGGAGGTGTTAGCTCTGTCTCTACAACGGGCTACATACCCGCGGAGGAGTGTGATACTTCGGATCTGGAGTCGCTCTCTTATGTGGGAGATGACACAGCCATTGACGAACTGTTTGCAGAAAAGGGCTGGGACAAAGTGCCGCTAGCTTCGTTCCGAAGGCCTCGAGATTCACCCATGTCCACGGGGGAGAGTACACCCCGGGTGGAGGCACCAGCGCCTGGACAGGGGTCCTGTCCCCAGCCCACCTCTACATCTCCGGTGCCGCCTGCATCAGGTACTGGGGAGCAGAAGTTGATACTACAGGCACCCATGCCCCAACCAGAAGTGGTTAAGGCCCCTTGCCATCCGGACTCTATAGTTCTACCCGGCGAAGGGGACAAAGCCACAATGCCTCCGCTGTCAAGGCTTCAGAGACTCTTCAACCAGAAGGTTGCTGCTGATTACGGGTGGGAATATCCGTACCTTCCCAAGGAGTTACTCTACGAAGTGGAGGTGTACCGAGAGCGCTGGTATAATGACTTTGTGTGGACCCACCTTAAGGTTCCACACGCCCGCAGGTATTTGACATGCTCTCCAAAGACATCTCAGCGGTTCAAGGACTGCAAGGCAGAGTGGATGAGGGGGAAGACACATCCATGCGGATAAAGTGTTGATCCGACGCAAAGAAGGCGAGGATGTGGAGTACCATTTGGAGACCATGGATCGGCATCTAAAACCTATCGTTCTGCCACATCCCCGCTTCTACCTCTAAAAAAAAAAAAAGAAAAAAAGAAGGACTCCAAATGTTGCTTTTTGAAAGGACTTTGCACCCCTGAACTTTGCTGTCTGACTTTCTTGTTGGTGCCTTCATCAGTGCTTTTACCCCGCAAGCGGGGTGCTTGTGTCATTCCAAGGAAGAACTGTTCCAGTTGTTCTTTCCTCTCTGGTGAGAAGTTGCAGACTTTGGGGTAGATAGGGCCCGGAATTGAGCAGCAAGAAAAGAAAGATGGTTCAACGGGTGCAGTTACCGCGAGGCTGTCACCAGGTGGCAGTCTTGTGCAACGTTACACATTGTACACGCTCACACTGGAGGAAAAGATATTTCTCTTCGGAGGAGTTTCTTTTCCTCTCACACGTACACATGTGTTAGGGTTTATTGTTTCTTTTTTCTTCCCTCTGCAGGAGAGCGTCCCGTCAAGATTATGGAACCTGGGGTGGTTCTTAGTTAGGATGGGAGGGAAAAGTATATGTTTTAAATGTTGTCTTTCACTTTTCTTTTGTTGCAGGGGCTCAGACACAACTTCTTCGTTAGGATAGCTTCCTAAAAAAAAAAAAAAAAAAGTTTTGTTTTTTTAAATGGTTAGTTGGTTTCTGGATTGGATTATGTCAGCCGTTGAGGGCGTGATTCACTCCAGACACTGGGGTCCAGTGTCAAAAGACAGGGGGGAATGTGTAGCGGGTACTTACTTTCCTGGGTGCATTTTTTTGAATCTAGCTGTGACATCAGTGCTATGTTCCCTGGGTCCACGAGGTGGCGCTGCCGCCGTGGCCGGAGGGACGAATATCACTGTGTGTCGAGTCTTCTTTTTGTCCTCTTTCGGTAGCGGTATGGTGGGGCGGGGAACCCGCCATGCTTGCTGGGAGAGGGGATAAAAGGGGCCGGCCATCTTAGTCACGGGGTCTTCGTCCCAGGCACCTTCAGCTTGCGGACGTGGGTTTGTGCTCGTCCTCTAGGAGGCCTCGGCCTAGAGGACCAACGGAGATCGTGTTCCACCCCAGGCACCTTCAGCCCTGGGGTGAGGTACTTGCAAGAAGGTCCGGAGCTCAGTGCCCAACACTGAGTTCCGCGAGGGAAGGGTCCTAAGGCACTTCGGGGATGGAGGCCTGAATCTGAGTAAGACGCAATGGACCGGGAAGAGCTCCTCACTCGAAGACCCGGTGCAGCAGACTGCCGGTGACGGGTGAGTCTCTTGTCGGAGACCGTCCAGAAGGATCCCCTTCCTCTCGTACGGAGACCATATCTCACTCTCCAGGAGGAGAGTGGAGGAGCGAATTTGTGTCTGGGCCTATTCACACTCACACCTCCTTTTCTGTCCTAACTATCAAGGAAGTCCCTGTATGGTGTGTTCTAATAAAGGAGTGTTGGACTTTAATGGTGTGAGGCTCACTTCCTGGTGGACGAAGTTCACGGTGACTCTTGGAGGGAGGATCCGGGTGCACGGCACAGACCCGAAGGTAAACAGGACATTGCTGATACTACAGGCATTCCCATGTGGTGGAGGCTAGGCGTAGCCCACCCGCTCTTTCTCTCTCCACTCTACCAGATACCCCTAGACAAGAGACAGTGCGGGCCGCACAGAGAGAGAAGAGGGGCAGGCGCTACACATATAAACTCAGTTTTGTGTTGAAAATAACTGTGAAATCTAAAACTCCGGTGGGTGTAACAAGATTTGTCTTTTTTTTTTTTTTTTTTGCCGATCCGAAAAATTATCCGATCCGTGACTCTGATCCGAGGATCGATCCGATCCGTGAGTTTTTTGATCCGTTGCACCCCTAGCGGCTAGGCTCCCAAAAAATCTCACACATGTGGTATCCCCGTACTCAGGAGAAGCAACAGAATGTATTTTGGGGTGTAATTCCACATATGCCCATGGCATGTTTGAGCAATATATCATTTAGTGACAACTTTGTGCAAAAAAAAAAAGAAGAAAATTGTATTTTTCCCGCAACTTGTGTTAAAATATTCCATGGACTCGACATGCCTCTCAGCAAATAGCTTGGGGTGTTTACATTCCAAAATGGGGTAATTTGGGGGGGGGGGGGGGTTTTGAACTGTCCTGGCATTTTATGCACAACATTAGGAAGCTTATGTCACACATTATCCACTCTTCTAACCACTTGAAGACAAAGCCCTTTCTGACACTTTGTTTACATGAAAACATATTTATTTATTTTTTGCAAGAAAATTACGTTGAACCCCCAAACATTATTTTTTTAAAGCAAAGGCCCTACAGATTAAAATGGTGGGTGTTGCATTTTTTTTTCCACACAGTGATTGCGCAGCGATTTTTCAAACACATTTTTTTGGGGGAAAAAATACACTTTTTTTAATTTTAATGCACTAAAAACACACTATATTGCCCAAATGTTTGATGAAATAAAAAAGATGATCTTAGGCCGAGTACATGGATACCAAACACGACATGCTAAAAAATTTCGCACAAACGCGCAGTGGCGACAAACTACATACATTTTTAAAAGCCTTTAAAAGCCTTTACAGGTTACCACATTAGATTTACAGAGGAGGTCTACTGCTAAAATTACTGGAAAAGGAGTGATGAGCGCAACTACCTGCGATGAACTGAATCCTAAATAATCCAGCCACAAAATTGCAATAATCCAAAATTAGTAAAGTGCAAATGTGCTGATAATAAATCTATGCAAACAATCAATCAATATAATATACTAGCAAACAATAATGCAATAGTAACGGTGAAAGTCCTGTGCAAATGAGTGCATGTGCAAACAAAGCAATAAAGTGCAAAACATGTGTGTTCAAGCTTCAGACTGGTGTTCTGTCAGATCTTCTATCAAAAAAACATTACCTCCAGATTTCTATGCCCACAGAGCTCTTACCGCAATTCTGAAGAAATCGTGCCTAAAAGATCTCCTGGTTGGTTCAGTGTATGGTCCCGGCTGTATTACCTTTCCCAGTAGCCTCTCTCGGTATTGTGGATATCGGTGGGCGTCCGTGGGTTAAGGTTTCAATATAACGACATCAATGGAGAAAAGAAAAAAAGCCTCCCATGGTGTAGTAAATTAAAAGGTAAGTTTTGCACATTATTGCTTTGTATGCACATGCACTCATTTGCACAGGACTTTCACAATAAGACCCCATTCACACAGGGGCGACTCGTCAGGCGTCTTAGCCGCCTGACAAGTCCCGTCCCATTCTGTACAATGGAACCGTTCTAATCGGAGCGACTAAAGTCGCTCCGACTTAGAAAAAGGTTCCTGTACTACTTCAAGACGACTTCAGGGCGACTTCCATTGACTTCAATACAGAAGTCATTTTTGAAGTCACCTTTGAAGTCGTCTTCAGATCGCCCAGCACAGTCGCGGGACAAGTCGTGCCGCCCCTGTGTGAATGGGCTCTTAGGCTCCATGTACACAGAAGCTCAAAAACGGTCGTTTTGAACGCCAGATTTCTGGCAGAAAAAGCTGCTTTAAAATATAGCTTTCATCAGCATTTTTTACTAGCGTTTATTAGCGTCTTTCAGTGTTAGCGTTTTTTAGCTTTTTTTTTTCTTCAATGGATCAAAAAAACTGTAAAAAACGCAGGTTGCCAGCGTTTTGCGTTTTTTAGCGTTTTTTCCCACCGAAAAACGGCACTTTGAACGCAAATTTTTTGCGTTCAGAAAAAAGCCCATTAACTCCACTGCTCATTAACGCTAAAAAACGTCCATGTGTACATGAACACATAGGCTAACATAGAGTGCAGTTAATGGGCTTTTGAAAAAAAAAACGCCAAAACGCCAATAAACTGCAGTTTATCAGCTTCAGTGTACATGGAGCCATATAGTTAGTTCACTTTGGAAGCGCGAGACCTGACATAATTCATGCTAAAATGACTGCCCTCGATCTGACCTTCGCGGTGATACCTCACATGCATGGTGCGATTGCTGTTTACATATGACGCCAGACCGACGCTTGCGTTCGCCTTTGCGCAAGAGCAGGGCGGGACAGGGGTGCTTTTTTTTATTATTTATTTTGCCTTTTTATTTTATTTTTAAACTGTTCCTTCCATTTTTTTTTTTTATTATCATTTTTATTGCTATCTCAGGGAATGTAAAATATCCCCTATGATAGCAATGTGAAAAAATTGGGGTCTATTGGACCCTAGATCTTTCCTCTTCCCTCAAAGCATCTGACCACACCAAGATCGGTGTGATAAAATGCTTTCCTAATTTCCCAATGGCGCTTTTTATATCCGGGGGGGGGGACATTCCCTCCCACTGCTTGTAAAGAAGTCCAGAGGCTAATTAGCCGCTAGGATTGCTTTTACATGAAAGCCGGCCGCTGGCTGAAAAGAATGATACCAAGATGGTACCTAAACCCGCAGGCATCATTCTGGTATAACCATTCAAAGTCCAGCAACATACCAGTACGTTGCTGGTCCTTGTTGGACATGTATTGTAATTAGGGTTGTCCCGATACCGATACTAGTATCGGTATCGGGACCGATACCAAGCATTTGCGCGAGTACTTGTACTCGCGCAAATGCTCCCGATGCCTGATCCGATACCTGGGATGGGAGAGAGAGAGGCGGCGTACAACATGAAGTCAGCGGGCGCGCAGGTAAAATCACTGACCGTACAGAGATGGCTGCAGTATGCTGAGTGCACTCCTCCTGCACCCGGCATATTCTCTTCCCTGTAAGGCGGAATGAGCTCCGCCGACAGATGCCTTCTAGTGCTGGCCCCGCCGTGACATCATTCAGACGTTCGGGAGGCGGGATAGGAGAGGAGAAGAAAGTGCTGTCGGCGCTGCGGGGGGGACAGTGTGCATGTGAGTAATAACCTGCCAGATCTGTTCACATACACACTGTGCATAGTGTGAGGAGCCCAAGAGCAGCTCTGCCCCCCTCCCCCCAGCTCGACTTTCACACTTCCCTCCTTGCAGTGGCTCCCGAGTCCTGCTGGTAAGACATAAATGATGTCTTAAAGAGGGCAGGGCCCGCTGTTATAAGGGGGGGGGGGGCTCTCTGATCTCTGGAAGTCTCAAAGGAAGGGGGGGATTTGAGCTAATAAGGGTCTCTAAGAGGGGGTACTGACTGCTGATTTAATGTGTGGTATCCAACCATTAGCTCACAGCCCCCCTTATATCAATGCCCCCCCCTCATCAGTGCCGCCTATCTGTGTCCATCATTGTCGCCTATCAGTGTCACACATCAGTGTAGCCTTATAAGTGCCACTTCATCTGTGCCCATCATTGCCGCCTATCTGTGTCACACATCAGTGCAGCCCTTTAAGTGCCACTTCATCTGTGCCCATCATTGCCACATATCTGTGCTATCTTTCAGTGCCAGCCATCAGTGCGTGCCACTTATCAGTACCACCCTTCAGTGTGTGCCACCTATCAGTGCCAGCTATCAGTGCATGCCACCTATCAGCGCCAGCTATCAGTGCATGCCATCTTTCAGTGCATGCCACCTATCAGTGCCATCTTTCAGTGCCAGCCATCCATGCGTGCCACCTATCAGTGCCATCTTTCAATGCCAGCTATCAGTGCGTGCCACCTATCAGTGCCCATCCATCAGTGCCACTGCCAGCCATCAGTCAGTGCCACCTTTTTAGTGCCCATCAGCCAGTGCCATCTATCAGTGCGTCACATGACATAAAAAAAAAAGTATCGGTAATCGGTATCAGTGAGTACTTGAAAAAAAGTATCGGTACAACCCTAATTGTAATCTTTTTTTTCATGCAGCCTGTTGGCTGAACGAAAAAAGAGATTGATCAGTGGGTATGCCCACCATTAGAATACCTCCCTTCATCCACCCACTTCTGATGGGCATACATGCACCATTTATATATGCCGAAGCATGGGGGCGTCCCCCGCAAAAGTTATGCCGCGTACACGCGGTCTGACTTTTCCACGGGCAAGCCTCCGTCAGAAATTTTGACTGTATGTACGTGGCATTAGGAGCAAAATCGCTCCTCCACCCCTGCTGCCCCCATGCTTCGGCATATATGCTCTTTTTTTTTTAACTGGTGGTGAAATCACCTTCTACAGCACTGGAGTCGCAGGGATCAGGCCTGTCTCTGCGAACACTGCAGTTATGTGTGTTGTGTTTTGTAAGTGACAGTGATCGATCGATACTGCACTTGGGTGGCCTGGGCTGGACGGAGGGGCAAAACGCAGGTGCTAGCAGGTATCTGGGCTGATCCCGCTAACACTGCGTTTTTGGGAACCCTAAACTGCTGGGGACGCTAGTATAGATCTGATCAGATAATACTATACCACTAAGGGAGGTGTATGCTTCGCGCGTGGGTGTTAGCGCTACTGGCACTAACCTGACGCTGCTTGGGGCGACGCAGACCCTATCTGACCCTAAAACCTAATTGATATCACCCGCCGGGCAATCAGGGGGTTAAACCTTTATTGGGTTATATACGGCGGGTGCCCTGATGCTATAAAAAGAAAACTAACTAACCAGCATCACCCGTAACACTTATACGGTGATCACTGGTGAAAGGGTTAACTAGGGGCAATCGGGGGGGGGGTTAAAACCTTTATTAGGTAATATATGGGGGTACCTGACGGGGAACCTAAATAACTAACTGGCTAACCAGTGACACTTATACGGTGATCACTGGTGAAAGGGTTAACTCTAGGGGCAATCAGGGGGTTAAAACCTTTGTTAGGTTGTATATGGGGGTACCTGATGCTATAAAAACCTGGCATCGAACCTAAAAAAATAACTGGCTACCTAGCGGCATCAGCGACACTAATACAGCGATCAGAAAAACGATTGCTTAGTGACACTGGCGATATAGGTGAAAGGGTTACCTGGGGGGGCGATCAAGGGGTTAAACCTTTATTAGATAATATATGAGGGTACCTGATGCTATAAAAACCTGGCGGCGAACCTAAAAAAATAACTGGCTACCTAGCGGAACCAGCGACACTAATACAGCGATCAGAAAAACGATCGCTTAGTGACACTGGTGTTGGGGCACCCCCAGAACTAGGGGTGTCCAATAACATGTTGACTGATGAACCAAAGTTATTTTTATAAGATGTATTTAATATTCAGGCAAGCAGCTAAACTGCTAACCTGGAGAGCACACAGTACATGGTGATACATTAAAATCAATTGCTCTGATTAGACTGAGTTGCCCCTGTCCTTTTATGCAAGACAAAGGGGGAGGCACATTACTTCTTTCAAATACAAGGCAATTTGTTGATGTTTACATGAAGAACAAATGGACATTTAGCATCTATGTGTTACTTCCAGCCACCTCTGGGAAATGTCACACAGGACCTCTCTCCTAGCTGGGGGTGTGAATGTAACTTTAACTACAAAGAGAAGGTGTCCCTTTGTTATATCCTGTGACCCAGAGATTGCTTGATCAATCTCTAAACACAGAAACATCATCATATTACATAATATGACTTTTAACAGATTATACAACCAACTCTAAACACATACGCATACATACATGTATATATGTATTACACACATACATATTCATATATATATATATATATATATATATATATATATATATATATATATATACCCATATACATACACATACATCAGATCAGAAACACATGCTTTGATAATCATGAATAAATGTTTGATAAGTAAATGGCTATTCCATTTACCCGATCACTGGTGATAGGGGGTGAAAGGGTTACCTGGGGGGCGATCAAGGGGTTGCACAACTGGCCATGGGGCCAGTTGTGCATCAGTCCCAGGCACCTTTAGTCCTGGGGCTGCATCTTCAACACTGGGCCCAGCACCTTTAGCTGGAGCCCAATTCTGGGAAGAGAAATCCCAGGGTGTCCCTCGCGAGGGAGCCCACTTCTAAGAAGAGGAGGCCGGGGGAGGTCCTTTCTGACGCACCGGTGAGAGTTCATAGTGAAGGAAGGGGCCCGGTAACTTTCTGAAGAGATTCATCTATCCACCAAGGGCCTAGTAATATGCTGCGGTTGGCACCTGTCCTTGCATACCAAAAGCTGAGAAGTTCGGGGTCTGATAGTGTCATGTACCGGGTGTGACCAGAACTGTGTGGCTAGCAACAGAGGAACACCAAACACAAATAAGTGAAAATATAAAATATTTATTTAGGTGAGTGAATAATATAAGTATAACCACCTCCAATATGATACAGTGCAACAAACCAACCAACAGACAGAAACCCACAGATAACAGACAGATATGTGTAATAAATGGGATATTCCAGAAACATAAACGTTAGCCAGGCCAAGGTTATACACAGGGAGATCAGCAGATGGGGTAAGGAACACAGGACAGGGAGAGGATGGATGGATGGGTCAGGACAGGGAGACGGGATCCGGAACTCAGGTAGCAGATTCAGAAACAGGTTCAGGTAAACAGGCAGCGGGTACAGTTCAGGGCACGAGGACGATACCAGGGCAGTGTGTGTGCGCACTTGCCGAGTATTTATATTATACCTGCTAACAGGCTCAGGTGACCCCTGTTTGCAGGAAGTAACATCTGCACCACACTGCCAGGATCCATCCGCTGGTGGACGCCAGTACTGCGGCCCCAGGATGACATAACACCAGCAGAGAGAAGTTCCCCTGAGAGTTCAAAACTGCCAGGAGACACCTGCTGGTGGACCTCAGTACTGCACACCAGATGATAAATATTACCAGCGGATGGAACCTTCCCTTACAGTACCCCCCCTCGAAGGAGCGACCTCCGGGCGCTCCAACCAGCCGTTGCTGGAGAAAGTCTATGGCGTCAAGCCGGGCAGTAGACAAAGTCACAACAGGTTGGGCATGAGGAAGGTCCATGGCTTTAAACCGGGCAGGGTGCAGCTCGAGCTGAGCAGCGGGTACCAACACATCAGGCTGGGCAAAAATTACGTCAGGCTGGGTAGCCGGCAGGAACATCTCAGTCTTGGCAGCAGGCAGGAACATCTCAGGCTGGGCAGCGGGCACATCAAGCTGAGCAGCAGACAGTTGCACATCAGGTTGGGTAGCGGACAATAACATCTCAGGCTGGGCAGCGGACAGGAACACATCAGGCTGGGCAGCAGGCTCCAGGACATCGAGCTGGGCAGCAGGCTCCGGGTCATCGAGCTGGGCAGCAGACAGGGACACATCAGACTGGGCCGCGGGCTCCTCAGGCCGGGAAATGGGCACCACATCCTCAGGCCGGTAAATGGGCACCACAACCTCAAGCCGGGAAACGGGCACCGCATCTTTAGGCGAGGACACAGTTACCGGAACTTCAGACTGGGACACAGGCATCGGGACATCTGGTTGGAAGGCAGGCATCGGGACATCTGGTTGGAAGGCAGGCATCGGGACATCTGGTTGGAAGGCAGGCATCGGGACATCTGGTTGGAAGGCTGGCTCCGGCACTTCAGGCTGGAAGGCTGGCTCCGGCACTTCAGGCTGGAAGGCTGGCTCCGGCACTTCAGGCTGGAAGGCTGGCTCCGGCACTTCAGGCTGGAAGGCTGGCTCCGGCACTTCAGGCTGGAAGGCTGGCTCCGGCACTTCAGGCTGGAAGGCTGGCTCCGGCACTTCAGGCTGGAAGGCTGGCTCCGGCACTTCAGGCTGGAAGGCTGGCTCCGGCACTTCAGGCTGGAAGGCTGGCATGCTGGCACAGGAACTTCAGGCGGGCACAGGAACTTCAGGCCCATGGATGATGGAGAAACACACATTTGGGTAGGTTGGTGGTTTGTTGGGGGCTGGCTGGGGCTGATTGCAAAATATCAGACCATGCTAAGAGCAGTGGTTGCACAAACTGCGGGTTACATACTGCCTGTCTGACAAGGGATTGTACAGAATCAACACATTCTATTATCATCTGCTGGGAACAAGCTGTGTAATGTTCAAAAAAGTAAGGGGAGTCATCCTCCAGAAGCCATACCAGTGATGTGACCTGATTAATACTGAAAGGGGGAGAAAAATCATTATGGCCCTCTGGGATGCAGGGAAAAGCCAGCTCTGTGCAGATTTGGATTAAAGGCTGAACATCCCCAAACAGCATACAGCCCTGATCAACCCAGGAGTGAGCTAAACGAATGATTTCTAGTAGCTGATCACTGGTCCACTCTTTCAGTGTCTGGCGGAGATATTCACTACTCTCAGACGCCAGCAGAGCATAATAACAAATCACATCCAAATTCATTTCAGCAAAGCAACCTGAACCAAGATGGTTCCTCTGTGTAGCCACTTCTGGTCAGAGCTGGCCCTGGTATACTGTCATGTACCGGGTGTGACCAGAACTGTGTGGCTAGCAACAGAGGAACACCAAACACATATAAGTGAAAATATAAAGATTTATTTAGGTGAGTGAATAATATAAGTATAACCACCTCCAACATGATACAGTGCAACAGACCAACCAAAAGACAGAGACCCACAGATAACAACAGACAGATATGTGTAATAAATGGGAAATGCCAGAATCATAAACAATAGCCAGGCCAGGGTCATAAACAGCAGGTAGGCAGATGGACAAAGGAATATTCCAGAAACATAAACGTTAGCCAGGCCAAGGTCATACACAGGGAGATCAGCAGATGGGGTAAGGAACACAGGACAGGGAGAGGATGGATGGATGAGTCAGGACAGGGAGACAGGATCAGGAACTCAGGTAGCAGATTCAGAAACAGGTTCAGGTAAACAGGCAGCAGGTATAGATCAGGGCATGAGGACGATACCAGGGCAGTGTGTGCGCGCACTTGCCGGGTATTTATATTATACCTGCTAACAGGCTCAGGTGACCCCTGATTGCAGGACGTAACATCTGCACCACACTGCCAGGATCCATCCGCTGGTGGACGCCAGTACTGCGGCCCAAGGATGACATAACACCAGCAGAGAGAAGTTCCCCTGACAGTTCAAAACTGCCAGGAGACACCTGCTGGTGGACCTCAGTACTGCACGCCAGATGATAAATATTACCAGCGGATGGAACCTTCCCTTACAGATAGATTCTGTGGCAGAGAGTCTACCGATCGTATCTAGGAAAAGAACCTGATTGAACGTCCCAGCATCACTTTGGCTGCTAGGATCCACTTTGCAGGAGACTATCCGGGTGAGCTAAACCGACTCTGGGATAGAGTAGCAATTGTGATATCTACTTGTGCCTGGACTAACCTCCCAAAACCTTGCTGTCCTGTCTCTCATCCACCCTTTCCTATCTGCTGAACATTGAGAAAATAAACTCAACGTTGGAGTTTAGAGTGGTGTGGACATTGGAATTACTTGGGGGGGGGACAGAGACTTGTCCCTATATCCTAGGAGACGAGAACCAACTGATGGAGGAACCTACCTGTGGGACCCAAATACATAATACCGTTTAACCTCCTCAACCAGGAGGGTACGGGCATATAGTACGGTGTGCCTTTTTCCTGCAAGTGAGCCAAAGGTAGGGAAAAGGGTCCGTGTACTACACAGTGATCAGTAAATAAATGATCACTGCAATCAGTGACACTGTGAATGGGGATGAGGAAAAAATGAAGAAGTCTGGATAGCCGCACTCCAATCCAACGTGGCTTTTATTGGAAAAATTAAATAAAATAAAAACAGGCACTACATGTCACAGCAACGGGGTAACAGGGACAGCGAACACGTTTCACACTTAGAAGTGCTTACTCATAGCTAGTGTTCATAAAAAATACAATCCAACATATATAGATGCTAGTTCAAGAATGTGATCAGAACGCAGGTGATAATTAGTGTGATTGGGGGCTGGAGAAGCACCGCAATCAAAGCCAATTGTGTTCTGCTGTGATCAAAATGAAACACCTTAATATAAATGTGTTGTGTGTTTTGAAATAAATACATATATGATTAATTGTAAAAGTGTTGATCTTATAAATAAACAATCCATAGTAGTGATGTAAAATAACACATGACAATAATGGTACAATACAATATTGAAAAAGACATCCATCCACTAGATTTAAAATGTAAGCACATATAGTGCAGGGAAGGTCAATAATAAAGTAAAAAATCTCAAAGTGAATAAATAGTCCCATTGTGAGCAATAACTGTGTTGCATAATGTGCATTTATACCAAAATCGTAAAAGAGTATGATAAAACAAACGTGTATGACCAAAGTCTGTAGCATATAATATATAATAAGATGTGTTAATGAGACTAAATGGTCTAATAAGTGCAGAGATAGAGTGTAAAAAAGAAGAAAAAATGTATGTGTATGTGAATAAAAGGCGTGAACACCATAAAAGGAGGACAAGGGTGAAAATAAAAAAAATAAAAAAATAAGTAAAAACAAAATTAAAAAATAATAAAATAAAAATAAAATTAGAAATAAAATTAAATATAAAATTGAAAATAAAAATTATATATACAAAATTGTGAATAAATTAAGTGAAGTGAGAGTGAATAAATGAAGTACACATACGAAATTACTGTGAAACAACATGTATGTATTATAGATGTAGTAATGTCAATATAATGTGTACTAATTCCGTGATATGACATAATGTATTATAAAATGTCAGTTTCTATTTATGTTTTTATTTTACTTTGTTTTTATTTTTAATTTTATCTGTTTTGTTTTATGTGTCTTGCAAGTATGTTTTCTTCCTTATTCTTATGTGATTAACTATTTTATCCATAATATATCTTAATTGTCCGTGTGTGATAATCATTTACGATTTTTATTTTTCACTTGTTGGTATTTAATTCATTAGTTCTTACTCAAACAAGAACCATAGCCACATCGCAAGTGAAAATATACCATTAACAATACTCAGATATGCACATATAATATAATGGCTAAAATCTCAAAGATATCGTATGTATTGAAAAGAAACATTGTTTAAAAGTCAAGTCAACAATGGAAAACACCCTATTCCAAATTTTCAAAGTCCAACTAAAACGTAAATGAGATCTAAATGGAATAAATAAAATGAAAAGTCCAATTAGAGAGACTCAGGTGTGGCAACATAGCTATAACAAAAACCAGTAAATTGGCAGGTGCCAATTTTATGGATAAAATTGTTAATCACATACAGTAAGAATAAGGAAGAAAACATACTTAGAAGACATGAAACAAAACAGATAAAAATAAAAACAAAGTAAAATAAAAACAAATAGAAACTGACATTTTATAATACATTATGTCATATCACGGAATTAGTACACATTATATTGACATTACTACATCTATAATACATACATGTTGTTTCACAGTAATTTCGTATGTGTACTTCATTTATTCACTCTCACTTCACTTAATATATTCACAATTTTGTATATATAATTTTTATATTTAATTTTATTTCTAATTTTATTTTTATTTTATTATTTTTTAATTTTTTTATTTTATTTTTTTATTTTCACCCTTGTCCTCCTTTTATGGTGTTCACGCCTTTTATTCACATACCTTTTTTCTTCTTTTTTACACTCTATCTCTGCACTTATTAGACCATTTAGTCTCATTAACACATCTTATTATATATTATATGCTACAGACTTTGGTCATACACGTTTGTTTTATCATACTCTTTTACGATTTTGGTATAAATGCACATTATGCAACACAGTTATTGCTCACAATGGGACTATTTATTCACTTTGAGATTTTTTACTTTATTATTGACCTTCCCTGCACTATATGTGCTTACATTTTCAATCTAGTAGGATGGATGTCTTTTTCAATATTGTATTGTACCATTATTGTCATGTGTTATTTTACATCACTACTATGGATGGTTTATTTATAAGATCAACACTTTTACAATTAACACCTTCCTTACTGGGCACATATACCCCCTTCCTGCCCAGGCGAAATTTCAGCTTTCGGCACTGCGTCGCTTTATCTGACAATTGCGCGGTCGTGCGACGTAGCTCCCAAACAAAATTGACGTCCTTTTTTTCCCCACAAATAGAGCTTTCTTTTGGTGGTATTTGATCATCTCTGCGGTTTTTATTTTTTGCGCTATAAACCAAAAAAGAGCGACAATTTTGAAAAAAAAAAAACACAATATTTTTTGAGTTTTGCTATAATAAATATCCCAATTTTTTTTTTAAAAAAACTATTTTTTTATCAGTTTAGGCCGATACGTATTCTTCTACATATTTTTGGTTAAAAAAAAAAATCACAATAAGCGTATAGTGATTGATTTGCGCAAAAGTTATAGCGCCTACAAAATAGGGGATAGAATTCTGACATTTTTTTTATTACTAGTAATGGCGGCTGTAAGGTATAAGAAGATCATGAACCAATATTCATGGTTAGAGTTCTCCTCAAATATATATATATTTTACAATAATGTTTCTCTGACATGAGAGTGAACAAGATGTGACTTTTTTGGTCAAGCTAATCTTTCTTCTGTGTAACAGGCATGTATATTTAGGTTGAAATGTGACTTTGTGGTTAGGCCTTTTCCGGGAAAAAGTTTATCTCACTTCTGCTTTTTAACTGACAGATTGACCGCACTGACATCTGGCGTTTCTTATCTTCCTGTTTCAAATTTCAGAACAGGTCTAGTTTGACCACAATTGACGTATGTTAACTGACCGCTTTTGCAGAAGTCAAAAAACCTGTTAGAATTTATTTTTGTCTAACTCATAAGGTTTTTGCTTATTGCTGATAGGTCCATAGGAGGGAGGCAACTTTTCTCGCTGTGTATAAAAAAGGACATGTAACCATTAAACCACATATTCTTGTATACCCATTCACTGTTTATTGGTGTCTTGAATATCCGACCGGTCAGAGAGACTTCCACAGATCCTGAGTCCAGCTCGAGCCAAGAAGGTCCAACAGAACCAGAACCTTTCAGTGGTGTCAGAAGTGGGATGATCCAATTGAACAGGTAAGACCCCCTTTAATTATTATTGGGAACAACAGTCTTGCCTTGTCAATTGGTTCACCATAAAGTAGACTCTCGAGAAAACTACAAGTTTTCTGGGACTCTGTTAAGATTGAAAGGTAGATTTAGAATAGATACAGAGGGTCTCGCTAGGTTGGCCAGACCAGGTTATTAGATTGAGAAAGAATCTTAAATTCTTCTCTACATAGGACGGATCTGTGGAAACTCTATATCTAAAAGGTGTACACAAAAAGGGTTACCTTTTTAAATGTTAACTGTATATTGTTGTCCTGAATGTAAAACTGGTTTATTGTTTGCTTATAAAGGGAAGACCACGTCATTAGTGGCAATTGTTCCAGGGGGGTATCATGTCAAAATTGGCAAGGGTACTATGTTCCAGGGATCAAAACAACATATGTTAAGGTTTAATATACACAACATACTACCCCCCAGTCCGGTGTTCGAGGGACTAAGTGTAGCAGAAATACAGTGTCTGGTTGTATTTAAAAAAGAAGGAACATTGGGTTCCCTGTGCCTTACCTATAAATTGTCATAAGTTTAAGGACATTTTCCGCCCCTGGAGCGAAATAGAGAAAGCAAGACAGAATTTTTTTAATCTTAAAGTATAAGTATTATTGTTTGCTATAATGGCTAATCAAGCAGGAAAGGAAGCTGAAGGTAAGCAGCACCAACCCTCTCCGATTGATTACATTAAAGTCAATTATGGGAAAAATTATACTGATCCTTTTTGGTCACTAGTTTTAAAAAGAGCACATCAGTTAGAAGTGCCATGTTTGGGGGAATACGGACCATGTTCCGAGGAAGAGTGGGAGGAAGTGACCAGAATATGTGGCCAACATAAACAGTATAATTATCCCATAAAAGACCTTGACAAAGATTACATGACTAAATGTTGTAAGATTTGGGCAAAGGGTATGAAGGAATATAGAAAGAAATATACAAGTGTATAAATGGAAAAGAAAGAGCAATTAGAAGACGCAATAGGAAGTCCATCAGCTCCCCCTAATTTTTATCAAGAAAAAACCCCCCCTCCATATGCTATGGTAAAAGATGAATCCCTTGTCCCAAAGAAAATATACCCCTCGTTAGATCCAAATGTTATAGCAGGAGTATTAACCATAGCTAAACAAAAGGGAACTAATTGGTTACGGGAGGGGGAAGATAGAAGACAGATAAAGGAACGTTTAAGTCAATTAGTAAAGGAGGAAGAACAGTGTATTAAAAAAAGAGGAAGATGAAGAAAAAGTGATAGAAGGAAAGCTGAGGAGGATAAGGATGATGAGGCAGTGGGTGGCTTGACCTCGGGGATAGAAGCCCTCAAATTCCCAGTTATTCACATGGGAGAAACCCCGGTCCATATCCCACTCCCCCTCGGGACGTTAAGGGATGTTAAAGATCTTTGCCCAAAGCCACAGCTCTGTTCTTACAGAGACATTGCGCGGGCACTGGCATGAATGCCGATGACTGTGAAATAATAATACAGACAGTGGATCCAGATCCCATCTGCGATGTAGAAGTTAAGACATTATTTGCTGATAATGACCCCTTTAAAAAGGCAAAGGGATGGGAATCATTTTGGGCAGCTGTGGCAGCTGTTTGGCAGTAAAGTTACAAAGGAGAGAGCGCTTTGCAGATAATGTGCACTGCAAAGCAGGGACCGGGAGAAAACTTTTATTCATTTTGTAAACGGGTACACCAGTTATACAAAGATACAGGAATGGAGAACCCTGAACTGTATGTGAGCGCAGTCATGTCCGGGGGAGATCCCAAAACAACACAGTTACTTAAATTAATTACCCCCAATTGGTCAACATTAAAACCTGATGCCTTTCTCGAAGACATTAAAAAAAGCGTGCATCCTCGGGCTTATTCACTACAAAAGGAGGGGTAGAAAGCCCGCAGTTAGCTGCTGCACAAATGGTTGTCCCTTATACAAAACCAGTTCCCCAACAATCCCAACAAGCACAATACCAAGCATATCCCAAGGATAACCAGCAGGGTTGTTTCACATTCAGAGACATGGGACATTGGAAGTCAGAATGCCCCCTTAGGAGAGGAACAAGTAGGGCAGCTAACCGCAGGGGTAATATGGGAAGAGGCAGATTGCCCGTTGGTACAGTTCATGACCAACATCTTTTTAAATGAGTTTTGCCATTCTGACTGACCACTTCCTCTGGGAAGAGACTTAATGTCAAGTTTAAACATTCACATCAAATTTACAAAAGATGGGGGCCTGCTAGCTACATCAGAAATCTGTGATTTGTCTAACCCAAAAAAGACAGGATTTTAGAGGGTACTTTATGTTACTATCGGCACACCTTAAAGCACACCCTATATGGGCACTGCATACATTGTACACCATACAAGCCCATCATTGGGGAAGGAGCAGTAGTACATTACCAAAAACAATATCCCCTGTCAGAAGGAAAAATTGCAGGCATAGCACCACAAATAAAGCAATATTTAGCAGAAGGAATACTGAAACATACAATCAGTCCCTGGAACACCCCTATTCACCCAGTCAAAGCCAGTGGTGAATGGCGCTTTGCACAGGACCAAAGGGCCCTGAACAAAGCTATTGTCCCCCTTCCACCTTTTGTTGCGGATATTGCTACAATATTTTGTGAGATACCGGCAACGTCCAAGATCTACATGGTCATTGATTTAAGTATCGCGTTCTCTTCCATACCTGTTGCAGAGGAAGCCCAAAATTACTTTAAACTCCCGCAAGGCTTTGCGAACAGTCCTGCAGCGTGCTCCATGGTCTTGAATCGATCTTTGAGCGATTGGGTACCAAAAGAAGGCTCAGTGTTGCTTCAGTATGTGGATGTCCTATTGCTGTGTAATGAAAATGAGGTCAGCTGTGCGGAGGACTCAGAGCACCTACTAACTCACCTCGCCTCAAAAGGTCACTTGGTGTCTCGCAAAGAGATCCAGTGGTGCAGGTCGCAGGTTGAGTACTTGGGGGTGTATAATCCGAACCAAACGTTTGGTGTCACCAGCTCGAGTCAAGGCACTGTCCTCCTGGAGTCCACCAAGAGACAAGTCAGCGCTTCTCTCTTTCCTAGGGTCCATAATATACTGCAGGCAGTGGATACCTGATTGCTCTTATTATGATTCTATCCTAAGGTCTGCTACCCTGCAGGATGCCCCAAAGTTTATTGATTGGACAACAGAGAGGGTTAAGGCTTTCACAGCATTAATCAGCTCTCTAAGGCAAGCCCCTGCATTGGGACTTATAGAGTGCGCGGGGCCTTTTTCATTGTACTGTGTGGTATCTGGACCTACGGTTGCAGCGGTCCTAGCACAATCACATGGGAATTCTCTGAGACCCGTATCATACATCTCAAAGAAACTTCCAGATCAAGTTCAAGGTATGCCACATTGCTTACAGGCCATAGCAGCCTGTGCAATGGTAGTACAAGAGGCTTCAAAGGTGGTTCTGGGACATGACCTCACACTGTATACTACACACCTCATGACAAACATGAACACACAACACATGACAATGCAAAGGTGCAGCGGCTATGAGATTATCTTGCTAAAAACACATAATCTAACCATAAAATCATGTTCAGAAACCTCAAAGCCCATTAGGTTTTTACATTCAGGAACACGATTGCACTGAGGTACTTGCAGAAACTACCCTCCCTAGACCAGACCTCACAGATGTTCCGTATCCAAATGCGGAAAATGTTTATGTAGATGGCAGCTGCTCCCGACCTGATGACAAAACTTATCAAACTGGTTATGCCATTGTTCAATTGCCAGATGTAATGATTGAAGCCAAATCTCTAAATGCTAGTTCAGTCCAGATTGCAGAACTCATTGCTATAACTATGGTTTGTCAGATTTTTGAAGGAAAAGATGTAAACATTTACACTGACAGCAGATATGGGTACACGGGTTGACAAAAGATCCTACTGGACTTTGGTCAACCAAGGAGGGAATAATAGGGAATAAAAGGGGTGCACCACATGATAGAATACCTAGATTACACACAAGTCCCCACACAGAAGGGCAATTTAGAATATCTTTTGGTTATAGTTGACAGATTTACAGGATGGGTAGAAGCAATCCCTACCACAGGAGAGACAGCTAGAGTACTAATAAATCAGTGGATCTGTAGGTTTGGCCTTCCGGCCAATATATGGTCAGATCAAGGTCCAGCATTTACCTCGGCCTTAGTGAAGGAGCTAGTAAAAATTCTAGGCATCCAATGGAAGCTGCACATTCCCTACCACCCACAGAGTTCAGGAGTAAAGGAAAGAATGAACAGAACCATAAAAGACAAATTGAAAAAAGCAACAGGTGGCACAATGAAAAACTGGTTAGATTACTTGCCAGCAGTCTTATATCAAATCAGGACTACCCCCCACAGAACAGGAATATCTCCTTTTGAGATACTTATGGGTAGGCCAGCACAGAGGAAACCTGATGAGGGAGAGGAGGTTAATCTTTATTCTTTACAGGAAGAGTACGTGAAACATCTGGTAAGTAGCCTTAGTGAAACAGAGGACAAGGTTGCTGTCACTTTTCCTCCTCTCTCCACAGAGCCTACACATCCGTATATCCCAGGAGACAAAGTATTGATAAAACAACTTGCCGTCCGGAAACAACCAGGCCCTATCTTCCAAGGACCATTTGAAATTCTGAAGGTTGCCAGAACAGCCGTTCTTACAGATCAAGGACCACAATGGATCCATGCATCCAGACTAAAGACATTTCCGAAGGGAAACTGGAAGAAGGTGAAGGAGAAGACAAAGACCTCTGTTCTGGAGAGTATTCCAGAAAATACTCCCTAGTGGACCATAAAAAACTCAGAGTTCCATACCCATAGACACTAATGGTCGAAAAGGAGGGGTCACTTCGGCAAAACTTTTCCTTTTTTCCTTAATGATTACATTGTTTATTTTAATGCTCATAATCGTAGGACACTGTTGGTCAGATAATTCTAACAGACCAAAAAGAAGTATGGAAGACAATTTTAGTGGTAAAATGCTGCTGCTTAAATTTAAGTATGCTTATGCTCAAAAATCAGGATATGAAAAATGTTGGATATGTAGTAAACTCCATCCTAGCACTGCTAGGATCCCCCTAATGGCAGTACCTCTAAACTTCACCCCTCTCCTAAACGGCACACCACCTGTCGTCCTTAATAATCCAATGATCGATGGGCTTCAATTCTTGAAGCCATGATCATAAGGAGAGGTTGTAAGGTATAAGAAGATCATGAACCAATATTCATGGTTAGAGTTCTCCTCAAATATATATATATTTTACAATAATGTTTCTCTGACATGAGAGTGAACAAGATGTGACTTTTGTGGTCAAGCTAATCTTTCTTCTGTGTAACAGGCATGTATATTTAGGTTGAAATGTGACTTTGTGGTTAGGCCTTTTCCGGGAAAAAGTTTATCTCACTTCTGCTTTTTAACTGACAGATTGACCGCACTGACATCTGGCGTTTCTTATCTTCCTGTTTCAAATGTCAGAACAGGTCTAGTTTGACCACAATTGACGTATGTTAACTGACCGCTTTTGTAGAAGTCAAAAAACCTGTTAGAATTTTATTTTTGTCTAACTCATGAGGTTTTTGCTTATTGCTGATAGGTCCATAGGAGGGAGGCAACTTTTCTCGCTGTGTATAAAAAAAGGACATGTAACCATTAAACCACATATTCTTGTATACCCATTCACTGTTTATTGGTGTCTTGAATATCCGACCGGTCAGAGAGACTTCCACAGATCCTGAGTCCAGCTCGAGCCAAGAAGGTCCAACAGAACCAGAACCTTTCAGCGGCGATCAGCGATTTTTATCATGACTGCGATATTGTGGCAGACACATCGGACACTTTTGACACATTTTTGGGACCATTCACATTTATACAGCGATTAGTGCTATAAAAATGCACTGATTACTGTGTAAATGTGACTGGCAGGGAAGGGGTTAACACTAGGGGGCGAGGAAGGGGTTAAATGTATGCCCTATGAGTGATTGCTACTGTGTGGGGGAGGGGACCGACTGGGGGAGGTGACCGATCTGTGTCCCTATGTACAAGGGACACAGCATCGGTCTCCTCCCCTGACAGGACATGGATCTGTGTGTTTACACACACAGATCCTTGTCTGTGTACAGGCCGATCGCGGGTGCCTGGCGGACATCGCGGCCGCCAGGCACGCGCATCGGCATCTCCGTGATGCGCCGGGCACGCGCGCCGCCGGCCCCCCAGTGGCCGAAGGAGCGGTGGCCGTATAATAACGGCCTCCCGGCATTTAAAAACCACTTTGCGGCCGTCATTAGTCGTATGACGGGCGCAAAGTGGTTAATCATATATGTATATATGTATTTATTTCAAAACACACAACACATTTATATTAAGGTGTTTCATTTTGATCACAGCAGAACACAATTGGCTTTGATTGCGGTGCTTCTCCAGCCCCCAATCACACTAATTATCACCTGCGTTCTGATCACATGTTTGAACTAGCATCTATATATGTTGGATTGTATTTTTTATGAACACTAGCTATGAGTAAGCACTTCTAAGTGTGAAACGCGTTAGCTGTCCCTGTTACCCCGTTGTTGTGACATGTAGTGCCTGTTTTTATTTTATTTCATTTTTCCAATAAAAGCCACTTGGATTGGAGTGCGGCTATCCAGACTTCTTCATTTTTTCCTCATTGCCTTGTGCATTGCCAGCACCCTTGGTTCCTGGAGAGGTATTTGTGGTTGGGGTGAGTTTATTTGGAGCGGCAATTTCTGTTTTGTACATATTTTGGACTGTGAATGGGGGCTGGGGGGTGATCTGGGGGTGGATTGTGCGCCTATGTGTCCTGGTGTCAGTGGGCTGTGCACTTACTTGATGTCTTCTCTCCTCAGCGCTCTGGACGAATAGAGCGCCACATGGAGAGATGACATCACTTCCCCTGCCTGTGTTTACATTACACAGGCAGAGGAAGCATCTCATTCGCCTGGAGCGATCGCGAGGGGGTGGCCAGAAACCAATGGCCGCCCCATCCCGGATCGCTCCCAAAGCGATACCGGCCGCCCAATGTACCGGGAGGGGGTCCGATCGGACCCCCCACCCGCACGAAGGCAGGCACGTACAGGTACGTGATTGTGCCTGTCCGTGCCATTCTGCCGACGTATATGTACATGGGGCGGTCGTTAAGTGGTTAAAGTGGTTCTAAGGTCAGAAGTTTTTTGATCTTGATGCATTCTATGCAATAAGCTAAAAAAAAAAAAAAAAAAACGTGTGCAGAAGCCCCCCCTATTACTTACCTGAGCCCCATCTCAATCCAGTAATGCTGCGTGAGAATCTCGGCTGTCTCCCTTCTCATTGGCTGAGACAGCAGTGGGGAGCCATTGGTTCCCACGGCTTTCAATCAAAGTCAGTGAGCCAATGAGAGAGAGGGGGTGGGGCCGAATCACAGCTCCATGCCTGAATGGACACAGAACAGCGGCTCGGGTGCTCCATAGCAAGCTGCTTGCTGTGGGAGCATTTGGCAGGAAAGAGGAGCCAGGAGCGCCGGCGAGGGACCCGAGAAGAGGAGGATCTGGCCTGCTTTGTGCAAAACCACTGCAAAAAGTATAAGTATGCAGTCAAATATGCAGTCTCACATCCACTTTTCTGTTACAGCAGTTAAACTGTACAGTCCAATAGGCACAGCAACCTGGTTAGACGGTTCCAGCAGAATCAGATGACATTCGAGCCGTGGGTGATCATGCAAGCATCACCTGGCCAGGGGAAAGTTTTCCAGTGGAAGAGTGATCACATCCTATTGGGTGCAGTCACTTTTTGGCAGCACCACTGTAGTCAGGCAGTCGCAGTTGCCTGAATTCAGTAGATGGCAGGGGTGATTCACTGGGCTGGTCATACACACCAACTCCCCTTTTTTAAAGCAAACTTTGATAAAGCTATTAAAAGTAGCATTTAACTCTAGTTTGTGTAATGTTAAAGCCTTCCAGCTTTACGATCACTTTAAATATGTTTGGGCCAAACTGGCTCAAATGAAATATTTCCTTAAGCCAGCCATACATGGATTGAAATTTGGCTGTCTATCGATCGACTTGTGTACAACCAGCCTGTTGGGTTTTCCCAAACAATTAGTGTCACTGGCTATAGGCGGCAAGATTAATCATTGTGTTCTGCTGGCAGGCAAGGCTCCCCGAAAGCAGAACACAGTAGCACTGTGGTAGGGATTCCCCATCAATGCTGACTGTGTTGATGGGGGAATCGAGCAACTTTCTTTTTTGTGACTGCTGCAGAAATTTTTAGGCAATATCCACCAGCCTTTGATCAAAATAGCCGAAAAGATAAATGCAACATACACGCCAACCACATCTAATGACATATAGATAAATGATCTGAAAGGCTGGTGAAAGGTTGCCTCGATTCTTCTGGTTGCCATTATCAGGAGCGCTGGATGAAATTTGCTATGTGAGTGGCCAACATTAGTCTAAATGGTTGCAAATGATTACTATTGATGGCACAATACGTATTTCTCAAGACGTCTTCTAGGATGGCACCCTGAGAGATGACTGGTCCCACCTGACAGAAAACACAATCAGCAAAGGAGGTTAAAACCCCTGCCCCTCCCTGTGCTCCTCGGTTCTTGATTGTGTTTCCCCACAGCAAAACGGTTTGTTTTTTCCTAAGAACCCGAAGCCTTAGGCTAGTGGTCTCCCCCTGGGAGCCAGACTGCAAGCCTGTGAAGCTTTTTTGGGTCCAGTGGGTTCTGCTCTTCCTGGGGAGGTCTCCCTAATTTCTCTGGGGGGGGGGCAGCACGGAAGAGCCCCCCTGAGAACTGAAGGATCCTGGGTACCCAGAACTTCAGGGACCATTTTCTTCCGCTGCTCTGAAGGGGAATGACACTACTTCCTCTCCAGGAAATGATGTTGCCGGGTCTCCCGTATCACTTCCTGTTCTGAGGTTTATGTTAATGGCGGCGGCGGTGATGTTGACGAGACAGGAGCGGAGAGCTGACTGGCAGAGGAGCAGGTGTCCACACCCTTCTCTCGTCAGTTTGGTCACTTCCAGCCAGGAGGAGGATTCCTTGGTGGGGTGGCTAATGGAGCAAGAGGAGGGGACCGCATTGGCTGCAGCAAAGGATTTGCTGCTCAGGGATTGCAGTATTCTAGTCTGCATCTCACCAAGGTAATACTTAAAATCTGGCCTGTTAGTGGGTCCTGAGAACAGGAGTTGAGAACCACTGCCCTAGGGGGTGAGTCGACTTGGCTGACAGGGGTAATGATGGCAGAGGAGACCCCGACTCTTACCCTTGCGGACACTGCAAGATGCATTACATGTTTGTACGACTAGTCATGTGTCTCTTTTAGGAGAAGACGTCACTGCCCAGGTGGTCGCCAGCCGTCCCACAAAGACTCCTTCCCGCTCTAAGAGATGCGGGTACTGTAATGATAAATTGCCACATGGACCATTCTAAGCCCTTTTTCTACAAATGCATCCACAAGATAGCAGGGAAAGAAACGTCTCGTGTCATCAACCTTAAAAGCCTTCCAAGCATCCCTCAAGTCCAGGGAGCTGGAACCCTACACTAGCTATTCAGGAACCCATGGCACACGTGTCTGCCCAGGATAGAATGTATAGAGGCTTGGGTAAGCCCCAGTCCAAAGTTCTTCCGATTCACCAGACCCTAAAAGATATCATTCTAAGGGAATGGAAGGAGCTGGAGAGGAAGCTGTTAAAGTTTAAAACTTGGAAGCGTAGGTGCCCCTTCAAGGATGAGGAAGAGGAAAGATTCCTCAAGACACCCAGGTTAGATGCTTCCTTGGCCCAGGTGTCTAAACGGTCAGACCTCTCTTTTGAAGATGCGGGTAACATTAGGGACCAGATGGACCGTCGGGCCGAAACCTTCCTGCGCAGGGCCTGGGAAGCCAATGAGTCATGCCTTGGCTTTAGCCTGTGTGGCTAGGAACGCTGACATGTGTCGCGAACCTCTAAATCCAAACAGGTCTTGGACTCCCTAGGAGGTCATTGGTAGGGCAGTAGCTTACTTGGGGGACGCAGCGGTTGAAGCAGTAGTCCCAAAACCCTCGGGAAAACTACCGCCCCCCCCCCAATTAACCCCTTCACTTCCTGTCACAGTGTCACTTAGTGCTGTTGTCAGATTTTTCACTGATCACTGTACTGGTGTCATTTCTGACACCATCAGCTTTAGGGCAGTTAGTGGTAGGTCCAGGTAGCTTTAGGGTTCCCCCCTAATAAAGGTTTAACCAAGTCACCCCTGTGTGAACCGGGCCTAAATCCCACTGATTTTATACATTGGAGATGATTTCTATATGATGCTCAACACATAGGATCTCATAAAGCTTGGGAAGTAGCCTGAAATTAGCCAGGGATGGTTCTATAACAGTAAAGTAAGATAAAAAAAGATCACTGCTAGGCCAGCCTGGCACAAAAAAACTGAACATAGATAAGGAAGATTGTAGGTGAATACCTTAAGCGAGGTATACGATTGCCAACAATACATTAAGAATTCTCTTATATGTTGTGGTCAATGCTGGACTGATTCCACCATAGATAGGAGGTAACGAATCTGGCGGAGAAATATACAAAACACAATTAATATTGTGGGATGGTGAAAATAAGCCATGTATATGGCATGTATAGAAATAGCCAGAATCTTACCAAGAACTATGAGACTGCATCCAGATAGGGACCCCACTTGCTGAGTGTGTGAGGTAACACCAACGACTGCACTCCTCAAAGACAGCTGAGGAGTGAAGTCTGAGCCTCGCTTATGTGTGCACCCCACTCGCACGCTATGCGAGTCGGCCGAATAAGTACACCGCGCATGTGCCCCCGGAGACTGCTGCCGTTCCGCGGTTGCTGGAAAGGGCCAACTGTTGTTCAAACAAATGTGTCTCCAAAAATCCTTTCCAAGCCCCTCCCACCCATTTCCTGATCAATGGAGGGGGAGGGAAGGGGGCACTGTACACATATCCTGTTACTACCTAAACTCTATATTACAATAAAGTCACTATAGAAATTGCCATAGCAACACACTGCCCCAAAGAACAAAACCCCCCATGTTGAGGGCATGCGGCCTGGTACGGTTCAGGAGGGAGCGCTCTCTCGTCCCCCCTCTTTTCCTGCGGCCTGCCAGGTTGCGTGCTCGGATAAGGGTCTGGTTTGGATTTAGAGGGGGACCCCCACACAGTTTTTTCGGCTTAGGGGGTTCCCCTTAAAATCCATACCAGACCGAAGGGTCTGGTATGCTCCTGGAGGGGAACCCATGCCGGTTTTTTATTTAAAATTTGGCGTGGAGTTTCCCCTCAAGATCAAGGGTAAAAGTTATACTGCGCTAATGTGAAAGAAGTGAGAATAACGTGCTAGTAACAGCTAGACTGCGACACAAAAAATTATGTGAAACCATATCAAAGTAAATGTATTTAAAGAAATACGTCGCGCACAAACATGTGAATAATATAACTCTAGTGAGAGTTCAAATAAAGATGTGAATATAAAATATATTTGATAACCGTGAAATGTGAAAAAACACGTATAATTCATGCTCAATATTACATGTATATTAGTTTAGCAATACTGTGCTGCAGTATTGAGGTAAATATACTTTTCTGTTTACACATGAGTACTCACTCTACAGGCCTTAAATTCATTCATTTGAAGTAGGGGGTTAGTGCCTATATCTGCACATCTATTAGTTTTATTCACGTGTTTTTTCACATTTCACGGTTATCAAATATATTTTATATTCCCCCTCAAGATCAGCAGAGCACAAGTCGCATGCCAAAGTCGGATCATGCAAGACCGCGGTCCGACTTTGATCCGACTTCAATGATAGTCAATGGGCTGAAGTAGGATCAAAGTCGGACCAAAGTAGTACAGGGAGCATCTTCAAAGTCGGACCGACATGTGTCGGACCAGTTAAGACGGCTCCCATAGGGAAACATTGATTTTCACACGTCATGCGACATGAGCTCCCAATGTCGGAGCGTTTGTCGGACAAGTGTGAACCCGGCCTGAGAAGCCAATTGTCTACCATGCACAGATGTACCAGATTTTTCACTCTTTGTCATTTTTATATTATTATATTAATTATTTTATTAATATTATATATTATTATTTATTTTATTTTATTTTATGCCTGTTTTATTAGGTATGGTGGTGCAATTTGCACTGACTGCAGTCTTATTTTATTTTATCTTCTGTGTCCACTGTCCAATTTATGTGGGTTACTTTATTAAAGTACTTTTTGACATTACTGGATTGTACTATTCTTTTCTTCCTAAAATTAATGATCAAGTTGAATATAAATAATATAACGAATATGAATGTAACACAATTTTGTATATCCAATCATTTTTTGGGGTAATAAAATAAAAAAGCATATATCGGTGTCGTGCAACAGAGTATTCCGTGCCGTGCTTTTTCGATATAACTTAATGATATGAAGGGGGTCTCTATATATGGATGAATCCAAAAAGGTAATGGAATTTGGGTGCCAGTCAAAGGTGAATTTTGAAATTAAACCTGTTGGTATTAAGCTGTTGTAAGAATTAATTTAAAGATGATACTGTTCCCGTCCAAAAAATAAAAATGTCGTCAATATACCTGAACCAGCACATGGCCTGGTCCAGGTAGTGACGACATGCCTCACTAGAAAAAATCTCTCGCTCCCACCCCCCCAGGTACAGGTTTGCGTAATGCTGTGCTACCCTCATAAAGTTAACGATAAATTACTGAAAACCTCCTTTCAGTTATGTATGCTTAAAGCGGTAGTAAACCGCAGCTGGCAAACAAAAAAACAAAATCAAAAACCCCCTGCAATGGCATAATGTGCTAGTATGCATCACATGCTAGCACGTTATGAAATACTTATCTTAGAATGAAACCCTCCAGCGGTGCGCTGACAGGGCTTCCATTTTCACACGGTCATCCTTCCGGGTTCACGGGCTCTGGCTGTATGAGTATCTGGAGCCACGATGATGTCACTCCTGCGAATGCGTGCGGGAGCCTTGGCTGATGCACGGAGCTCTGAAGGTCCGGCACAGTATGCCAGACCTTCTGAGGGCATGCGCTGGTGATGTCGCCAGCTGCATCCATTAGAAATATCTCCTAAATACCACAAGTTTAGGAGATATTCAATGTACCTAGAGGCAAGTCTTATTATAGGCATACCTGTAGGTACAAGTCCAAAAAAAGATTTCACTACCACTTTAACCAGTTCCCACCCTGAATATTAAAAAGGAAAAATTGTATGTGGTTGGTGTGTCCTCTGAAAGATACGGCACCTCATGCCTGGTAGATTAAGTGAAAAAAGGATGTAGGGACTATGGGATTATAACGGTGCCACAAAAAACTTGAAATACTTTTAGTACAAAAATAGGGGTATTTTTATTATTTAATCAAACAATGATAAAAAATACGCAATTATACAAATAAAGAAATATATAGGCAGAACACACTGTACATACATCAGCAAGATTACATAATTAACCCTACATGTTTCGCCAATCCATTGGCTTCATCGGGGGTAAAGAGTTGTACAGAGTGATTTAAATAGATCTATGAAACAAAATTAAAACAGTATGAGAAAATAATTTTGTCATATTATTGCACAAAGCAGCAGGGAGAAAACAATTGGATGACCAAAAGAAGATGTAAAAAATGAATGAATGAGAGCTGCCATACGCGCCAGTCCGCATAGAGGGCACGTCACGCCTCCGCGAAGGTTCCCAACGGAGCCCGACCTATAGTGTGCCTACAGGTGGCTATTTAAGAAAGAAAAAATACATTTATGAGTATAAAATAATACAGAGATGACTATTGCAGCAAATTGCTTGCTGCAGATAATAGACACATCCATGAGGGACTAGCCTAGTCTCCTAACCTACCCAAAATTGTTAAAACCAACAAAGAATTGAGGTGGGGCGCTGAATGAAGTGTTCGGACCAATGTCCAATCACTAGGATTAGATCTGTGCTGTTCTGAAACAAAAAGTATATATATATATATATATAGGTATAATATTATTAATTAAATGAATGTGTCATCTCAGTGAAAAAAACTTATGTTAGATATGATAAGATAGAGTTTGAATGAAAAAAAGAAAAATGTTCGCAGAAATAAAAAGGAGTGAATAACCTGTAATCTATGTAACAGGTGAATAAAAGAAAAAGAGAAAGAAATCTCTCATAAGTAAAAATGTGGATGTGAACAAGCACCTGGTATATATTAGCAGCAAAAAGGAACCAGCCCTGTTAAGGTAATAAATCCAATGATGGATCTGTTTTCAAAAGGAAATGACACAATTCAGTGCAATATAGATAAAACACCTATGAAAAAATCAAACAGAAAAAACCCATCAGATATATTAACTATTGGAAATAACACAGACCCAGATGACCAGCTGTAAAGCCGGTCAATCCAGAAATTAGAATCAATTTACCTAATAGAGTAAAAGACAGAACCACAGCGCCCCACAGCCATCGACAGCTATAACAAGCTGTCAATGGCGGTTTAAATAGACCACCCAGCTATTCGACGTAGTGCGTCGCCGAACGGCAGCGGACGTAGGGTGACCAATGCGCCTGCGCCGCATCGCCGAAGGCCTACAATGCCCATAATGCAGTGCACTTATACGTCATAAGACGTAACTGCAACATGCGTATCCGAAGGAACGGATTAGATGGAAAAACGGGGGGTGGAGGATACCTCGGCGGCACTTCACAGAGGCGTGGCCACAGTGCGGGCAAGGTGTGTGAACACCGGCCCTTGGGTGTCCATGCAGGCACAGGTCGGAGATCACGTGGAGACCAGAACGCTGAAGCGAGCGAAGACGGCCCCCTGCAGGCAGGACAAGCATTGTACAGAAAGATCAGTGTCCTCCTCAATACCTACATAGATAAAGAGGAGGCGACACAATTCAATTCATTCAAAGGGTCATCCAACGCACCAAACCACAATGCGCAATATAATAGAAATTGTCATATAACCATAATTAATGTGAAAAATAAATAGTAAGAAAAAATACAGAAAAAATAGTGTGATGAATAATAAATTGCATGTCATGTTATATATTCAAAGCAGGCAATATAATTTAATAATAACAGAGGTTGAACAAAATTATTTGGTTGCTTTATAAGATATATATACACACCATACAAAAGAAAAAAAATATTGAAATTAATGAATAGAATCTCAGGGGTTCCCTGGATGTAAAAAGGGACAATATCAATGATCAAAAGAGGGGGAGGAGTGCTGGAAAGGAAACAGGGGAAGAAATCGTAGGTCAAGAAAAGAGCCAGAAATTTACAGAAAGGATTTGTAACTAATATATTCATTAAAGCTGAGCTCCGCCGGAAAAAAATATATATTAAAAGCCAGCAGCTACAGCTACAGCAGCTGCTGGCTTTTAATATTTGGACACTTACCTGTCCTGGAGTCCAGCGACGTCCGCAGCAGAGGAAGAGCGACCGCTCGTCGCTCTGCTGCTCCCTCCGCCATCCTCGCTGAGGGAACCAGGAAGTGAAGCCCTGCGGCTTCATGCCCGGTTCCCTACGGCGCATGTGCGAGTCGCGCTGCGCCGTTCTGATTGGTGCTCCTGTGGTCTGGGAGCCGAGCGTCTCCCAGAACACTACGGGAAGTCCTCGGGAAGTGACGTCACTCCCGCAGATTCCCGGAGAGAGGACCCCCGGATGTGGGTGAAAATACCTGTCTTAGACAGGTATCTTCACCCCCCTCCCCCCTGAAAGGTGTCAATTGTGACACCGGAGGGGGGGAGGGTTCCGACGAGAGGAACTTTTAATTTAGGGTGGAGCTCCACTTTAAGTCCCGGAAATTTGACAGCATCAAGAGTATGTATCGGGTTTCTAGTTGCAACAGTGCTACATCTATGTTACCTCCACGAATATGCGGAGGCACATGCTCGAGGGCATAAAACATGACTATGTGGGCGTCATAGCCATGTTGATACCCTATATGGCGATTCAACGCCGTGGTGGTTAGTTTCTTATATGTCGGCAATACATGGTCCCTTATTCGCTTGAAGAAGGGCCTTTTGGTCTTGCCGACATAGAAGCAACCACATTGGCAAAGTGCAAGATAAACCACACCTATGGTCTTACAGTTTATAAGGTACTTGATATTATGAATACGACCATTAGGTAGTGGAACATCATGAGAGCTGGGTAAAAAACAGCAAATGTCACATTTACCACAAGGGAATGTGCCACCCTGAATTCGATTCGAGGAACCTGGAAAATCAAAATGACTGGAGACCAAATGATCTTTGAGCGAGGGAGCGCGGCGAAAAGTTAACTCTGGGTGGGGCTTGATATGCTTCCGAACAGTTTTATCGGCACATAAAATTGGCCAATATTTCTGAAGGACATTTCGAACTTGACCATGTTGGTTGGAGTATTTGGTAATCACGCGAACAGAGGTGTTGGGTTTAGATTTTTTAGTAGAGTGAATAAGATCATTCCTATTGAGTTTAACAACTCTATTATAGGATTTTTTTTAAAGTGAACGACTGTACCCACGAGCAATCAATCTGTCACGCAAATCATTGGCTGCCATATGGAAATCCGAATCCCTAGTGCAATTCCGCCTAAGGCGAAGAAATTGGCTATAAGGTATACTATTGAGTAATGGCCGAGGATGTGCACTGGAAGCGTGTAATAGAGTATTCGCAGCAGAGGATTTACGATATAAAGAAGAATGGAGTGTTCCATCTTGATCAATATGGATTGTTACGTCCAAAAAATTAATGGACTGTTGGCTACATTCCATCGTAAAAGAAAGATTGAAATAATTATTAGCCATTTTGTTCATTAAATCCTGAAGTTCAGCCCTGGTACCAGACCATAATATCAAGATATCATCTATATATCTGTACCAATAGATGACATTGGTTAGCAGAGACATAAATGATTCATCAGAAAATAATTGTCTCTCCCACCCCCCCAGGTACAAATTGGCATAGGCGGGGGCACACTTGGTCCCCATAGCCACACCTTGCACCTGGAGGAAGTGGGAGTTGCCAAAAAGAAATATATTGCGTGTAAGTATAAATGTCAGGAGTTGGATAACAAATCGACTATATTGATCAGAGGATGAGCCTCTTTCCCTCAGCTGGTTTTGAATAGTTTGAATTCCTATATCGTGTGGAATGGAGTTGTATAAACTTTCCACATCCAGGGCAACCAACCATGTGCCTGGTGGAAATTGTTTGCCATCAATGTTACGCAAAAGATCTATAGTATCCTTAACAAAGGAAGATAAAGAAGTGACATGGGGCTGTAAATATTGATCGACCAGAGCACTGGCATTCTCTGTCAGGCCAAGACAGCCAGATACGATGGGGCGTCCAGGAGGATTTGTTGAGGATTTATGTATCTTCGGTAATGAATAAAAAGTAGGTATTCTGGGATCCTTAACGTTTAGAAAATTCCAGGTGGATTGGTCAATCGTACCATCATGATATGCCTTGAATATGATGTTGTAATATTCTTGAACAAAACCCTGCACAAGGGTCTTAGAGATGGATCGATACCAAAGTTTATTGTCAAGGATGTCGAGACACATACGTTTATATGCCTCGACATCCATCACAACCACATTGCCACCCTTGTCAGCAGGCTTAATAACCAGCCCAGGATGGGTCTGAAGTCTTCTCAATGCCAAGCGTTGCTTGGATGACAAATTGTGTTTACATTTATTGTGGAATGTCATGTTTTGTATCTCAAGAGTGCTCTGCTGCACAAATGCCCAAATATTGGGATTAGTGTGAAGCAGAGGAAAATTCCGAGATTTCGGTTTGAAAGATACTGGAGGGGGAAAAGACACACCAGGGACCAAGACACCCGGCGTGATTGCAGCGCCAGAGTCTTGGTCATCAGTGTGTCCCTCCTCCCAGAGAGACATGATTTCATCCATGGCTTGGAGTTCAGTCAAGGATAGATCAAGAGGTGGAAAATCCATGATGTCAGAGGGAGCAGGGCGATCGTAAATTACTTTGTACATTAATCTACGGGCAAAAAGATGTATGTCCTCTATTAAATCAAATCTATCCAAATTGTTTGAAGGACAGAAAGTGAGACCCAATTTAAGGACTGTAATTTGGTCATCTGAAAGTGGTACGGATTATAGATTAATGACTTCTAATCCTGGGGAACAGGAAGAGCTAGGGTTTCCATCGGGGCCTGTGGCTTTCCTAAAAGTATTTCAAGTTTTTTGTGGCACCGTTATAATTCCATAGTCCCTACATCCTTTTTTCACCCTGAATAATGTACAGAGACGGCTGGGCGGGACCACTCTTGTTCTGGGAGGACGTCATATGTCCTCCCATTCTTATCATGCATGCACGCCCCCAGGGGAACGCAGCATGGATATTGGTCGCTTGGACACAGCACATCACTAATCAGGGTAAAGAGCTCTTTGCCATGTGATCAATCCAATCACAGCTGATCACATACCAGCTATCGGCATTTTCCCTTTTCGTCTTTCAGGACAGCCACAATGAGAGACATAGGCTCCTCCCCTTCCTCAGGAAACACTGCACAAGCACATAAATTCTAATTTCCCCTGCCGGACCTCAGTTATTAGTGTTTCCTCCGGTGGGGAGACACTGTGCAGGGAACCAGGGCGGTCAGTCAGGGGATTGAGGCCAAAAAATCCTTTTACCCAGTAAGGGAAGCAGGGGCTTCCAGGGTATATGTGTGGTACATATCCGCCACTTGCAAAGCCACCCCATCCTCGTCAAGCGCGGCAGCAGGCTGAGGGAGACCCCTATCGCGTTCACAGGGCCGCAGCATGGAAGCGGCGGCGCTCTCCCTGTATAGTGTACAGGCTGCATTTTTTTGGAACCAGTGGGCCGGATGGTGGGTGACGTCATTTCCGGCAGATGGCGGATGCTTTCCCTTTGACCCGCGACTTCCGGTTCCGGGTCGCGGAGCTGATAGGGAGCCGGGCACAAGCTGGAGAGAGTCTGGATCACGCACAGGCAGCGTGAGACTCGGTAGAAGCAGCCACCTGCAGTCAGTCATGTCGGAAGCGGACGCTCAGACGACGCACAGTGACACTACCTCCAGCCTTCCTAAGGTAAGAGTACCCTGGGGAGGGTTCCTCTCTATCTAGGAATGCCCCTCCATACATGGTTCCTGTCTATGGGGGGGCAGACCCCCTGGGTGGTCGGGGGGGGGGGGGGGGGGCTCTGATTCTTGCATACTAAAGGATCAATGCACTCCCGGGGTTGTATCTGTTGGTTTCAATTGTTAATTTTTTTCTGAATTTTTTGGTACATGTAGTTCAGAAAGCTACAGAAAAGTCAAGGTCAACCCATACCTCTAGGAAGAAGTGTGCCTCCTGTAGGGACATTCTAGGGAAATCATGGGTAAAGGTCTTATGTAAGAGTTGCATAGACACCCTGGTTAGAGAGAGGGATTCTGAGCAGGAGTCAGGACTATCAGCTTCCGTAAAGGAACTCTCGTCCACCTTTTCATCTTTTAAAAGCCTCTTTGAAAAGTTTCAACTCCCCTCTAATCCCATCTCCCAGGATACAACTCCTCCACTGGCTCAGGGCTCTGCACCTGCCAATCCTGCCACTACACCGAAGGCAGAGGAGGCTTCAGGCCCTTCCAGTGTGGAACAGGCACAACCAGATAGTGCCACCTCGGATTCTCAGGAGGAATCAGAGGGAGAGGGCCAGGATGGGGAGTCCAGGAAGCCCTCCAGATATAAGCTGTCCCTGGATGAGGTAGAGGACCTCTTGGGGGCAATCTATACAACCCAGACCGACAAAAGACCCCTGACCCTCCATGACCAAATGTACAAGGGCCTGGGGGAGCAGAAGAAAAAACGTCTTTCCCAGTACACGAGTTACTGATTGACACCGTTAAAAAGGAATGGCAGGATTCCGAGAGGAAACCCTTCTTTTCTAGGTCCCCAAAAAGAAGATTTCCTTTTTCGGATGACCCAGCTTCTATTTGGAACAAGACCCCCAAATTAGACGCGGCCTTCTCCCAGGTCTCCAGAAACTGACCTAGCGTTTGAAGACATGGGAGCCTTAGCCGACGTCATGGACAAAAGGATAGACTTCCTTCTAAAGAAGACATGGGACTCTACAATTTGGAATCTAAAGCCAGAAATGGCGGTTACAGTTGTGGCCCGCAACTTAGAGCACTGGCTCTCCAAGATCCAGGAGCACATTGAGGCTGGAACAGCTAAGGAAACCATATTATCTTCCTTCCCTACAATCCTGCGAGGAATCGCATATATAGCTGACGCCTCTGGCCATCTCCTGTATACCGTGGCCCCAGTCCTCTGGCCATCTCCTGTATACCGTGGCCCCAGTCCTCTGGCCATCTCCTGTATACCGTGGCCCCAGTCCTCTGGCCATCTCCTGTATACCGTGGCCCCAGTCCTCTGGCCATCTCCTGTATACCGTGGCCCCAGTCCTCTGGCCATCTCCTGTATACCGTGGCCCCAGTCCTCTGGCCATCTCCTGTATACCGTGGCCCCAGTCCTCTGGCCATCTCCTGTATACCGTGGCCCCAGTCCTCTGGCCATCTCCTGTATACCGTGGCCCCAGTCCTCTGGCCATCTCCTGTATACCGTGGCCCCAGTCCTCTGGCCATCTCCTGTATACCGTGGCCCCAGTCCTCTGGCCATCTCCTGTATACCGTGGCCCCAGTCCTCTGGCCATCTCCTGTATACCGTGGCCCCAGTCCTCTGGCCATCTCCTGTATACCGTGGCCCCAGTCCTCTGGCCATCTCCTGTATACCGTGGCCCCAGTCCTCTGGCCATCTCCTGTATACCGTGGCCCCAGTCCTCTGGCCATCTCCTGTATACCGTGGCCCCAGTCCTCTGGCCATCTCCTGTATACCGTGGCCCCAGTCCTCTGGCCATCTCCTGTATACCGTGGCCCCAGTCCTCTCGCCATCTCCTGTATACCGTGGCCCCAGTCCTCTCGCCATCTCCTGTATACCGTGGCCCCAGTCCTCTCGCCATCTCCTGTATACCGTGGCCCCAGTCCTCTCGCCATCTCCTGTATACCGTGGCCCCAGTCCTCTCGCCATCTCCTGTATACCGTGGCCCCAGTCCTCTCGCCATCTCCTGTATACCGTGGCCCCAGTCCTCTCGCCATCTCCTGTATACCGTGGCCCCAGTCCTCTCGCCATCTCCTGTATACCGTGGCCCCAGTCCTCTCGCCATCTCCTGTATACCGTGGCCCCAGTCCTCTCGCCATCTCCTGTACCGTGGCCCCAGTCCTCTGGCCATCTCCTGTACCGTGGCCCCAGTCCTCTGGCCATCTCCTGTACCGTGGCCCCAGTCCTCTGGCCATCTCCTGTACCGTGGCCCCAGTCCTCTGGCCATCTCCTGTACCGTGGCCCCAGTCCTCTGGCCATCTCCTGTACCGTGGCCCCAGTCCTCTGGCCATCTCCTGTACCGTGGCCCCAGTCCTCTGGCCATCTCCTGTACCGTGGCCCCAGTCCTCTGGCCATCTCCTGTACCGTGGCCCCAGTCCTCTGGCCATCTCCTGTACCGTGGCCCCAGTCCTCTGGCCATCTCCTGTACCGTGGCCCCAGTCCTCTGGCCATCTCCTGTACCGTGGCCCCAGTCCTCTGGCCATCTCCTGTACCGTGGCCCCAGTCCTCTGGCCATCTCCTGTACCGTGGCCCCAGTCCTCTGGCCATCTCCTGTACCGTGGCCCCAGTCCTCTGGCCATCTCCTGTACCGTGGCCCCAGTCCTCTGGCCATCTCCTGTACCGTGGCCCCAGTCCTCTGGCCATCTCCTGTACCGTGGCCCCAGTCTCTGGATATCTCCTGTACCGTGTCTGCAGTCTCTGGATATCTCCTGTACCGTGTCCCTAGTCTCTGAGCATCTCTATGTATAAAAATATTTTTTTAAAACAGTAACTTTCGGTATTGGTGCTGTTTCGGCATCGGCTTTCGGGATCAATCAAGATTTGTTTTCGGTATCGGTTTCGGTACCAAAAAAAACATTTGGTGCATCCCTACTTACAACCCCTTTAAAATGAAATAAAACTTCCAAAGGCATCAATTATCGTGACTCTTCGGATTATTGATATGTAAATTTGTCTTACCTATTTCAATAGAAACGTACTCATATCCACTCATCAACCAGTTCACAAATGACCTAAAACAAACACAAAGATGAATTAGTCAGCAAACAGAATATAAACAAGAAATGTCATTATGATATCACACAATTTCAATTTACATTACAGTTTTTTAACATTCATCTATCATTGACGTCAATGGGATTCGGCACTAGGCAGGGCCGGTGAAGAGGAAAAAATAAAAAATATGGACAGCTGCACTCCAAAAAACCTTTGACGGTCGCCTTTATTGTAAAAAGATGGAAAAATTACACCAAAATAGGCAGGGCCGGACTGGGAATAAAATCCAGCCCTGGAAAAAAAATTCATACCAGCCCCACAGCATTATTATACCAGCATAAGGTCATTATTTTCTTGTTCATGAAAGGGAAAACCATACATTTTAAAGCACATTTGAAGAGTGTATTATATATAGATAAGACAGATATGAAAGCACATAGGGCTTTATTTATATAAAACGCAAATTCCAGTTAAAAGTGGTAAAAGTGGTCAATCATCAAGGGGGACCCCAGGAACTCAGAACGTGGGGGGGGGGGAGCACCTTCCGCAGAAAGAATACACTAAGGTAAGGGGGGTGGGTTACTGATATAGGGGGGGACACCTTTATATCAATGCCCCCTTAAATTATCGTATTCACTCCCCCCCCTTACATCAGTGACCCCCCCCTCAGACTGGCCTAGCGGTGCTGTCACTGACCTCCTCTCAGGTACACCGTGCAGGGCTCAGTCAACTCCAGCTCAGCGGCTCTGGTTTTATCCTATATAGTCTCCTCTCCACAGTCCCCACACATCTGACTTCTCCCATGACCCCCATCCTGGCGGTGCTCCCACTCTTGACTCCTCTCCAGACTCCCTCAGAGACTGCAGACATGATACAGGAGATGGTCAGAGGCTGCAGACATGATACAAGAGCTCAATGCAGCCCCACCAGTGCCCATCAAATGCATCCTCATCAATGCAGCCTCACTGTGCCCATCAATGCAGCCTCACTGTGCCCATCAATGCAGCCTCACTGTGCCCATCAATGCAGCCTCACTGTGCCCATCAATGCAGCCTCACTGTGCCCATCAATGCAGCCTCACTGTGCCCATAAAATGCAGCCTCACTGTGCCCATAAAATGCAGCCTCACTGTGCTCATCAAATGCAGCCTCACTGTGCTCATCAAATGCAGCCTCACTGTGCTCATCAAATGCAGCCTCACTGTGCTCATCAAATGCAGCTTTACTGTGCTCATCAAATGCAGCTTTACTGTGCCCATCAAATTCAGCTTTACTGTGCCCATCAAATGCAGCTTTACTGTGCCCATCATTGCAGCCTCACCGTGCTCATCAAATGCAGCTTTACTGTGCCCGTGAATGCAGTCTCTCCTATGCCCCATGTCCCAGTCTGCAGTCCCTGTCTGTGGGAAGGTGTGTTGTTGATGCTCGGTACGGTACCTTCCATGCCAGCAGGATATCCATGATCGCCATCAGCAGGCAGGGTCTGTTCTCGTTTTGGATGGGGACAGTGCTCCTTCCAGAGGATCTGTTAGCTGTGAGATGGAGTGGTCCCTGGCCACCTGCACCTTCAGCCGTCCTCATTTCCCGGCCCCAGTCAGCCTGTCCTCTGGTCCTGGGGAAGTGAGAGCACTGGGGGGGGGGAGCTGGAGAGAAGGGGGAGCAGAGAGCACTGGCGGGGTTGGAGAGAGAGCACATGGGTGGGGGCAAAGAGCAGGGGGGAGTGGAGATCACAGGGTTGGGGAGTGGAGAGCGCTGGGGGGGCTTGAGAGCACTGGGGGGGGCCAAAAAGAACAGGGGTGGAGAGCACGGGAGGCTGAGAGGGGGGGGGGGCTGGAGAGCACTGAGGGGGCTAAGAGTGTGGGAGGTAAAGAGCACTGGGGGGGGGGGGGATCTTGAGAGCACTGGGGGGGAGAAAGAACAGGGGTGGAGAGCACTAGGTGGTACAAAGAGCAGGGGGGAGTGGAGAGCACTGGGGGGTGGAGAGCAATGAAGGGAGCTTGAGAGCACCAGTGGGGGCCAGAAAAAACAGGGGTGGAAAGTATGGGGGGCTGGAGAGCACTATGGGGGGCGGAGAGCACTGGCTGGGTTGGAGAGCACATGGGTGGGGGCAAAAAGAACAGGGGTGGGGAGCACGGGGGGAAAAAAGAACAGGGGTGGGGAGCACGGGGGGCTGGAGAGAACTATGGGGGGCGGAGAGCACTGGCAGGGTTGGAGAGCACATGGGTGGGGGCAAAATGCAGAGGGAGCGGAGAGTACTGGGGGAGAGTTTGAAAGCACTGGAGGGGGAGCCAAAAAGAACAGGGGTGGAGAGCACAGTGGGCTGGAGAGCAATGCGTGGAGCTTGAGAGCACTGGGGGGGCCAGAAAGAACAGGTGTGGGGGGGCTGGGGAGCACTGTGGGGGGCGGAGAGCACTAGGGTGGGGGCTGGGGAGTGATGGAGAGAGCTGGAGAGCACTGTGGGGGAGGGGGAGAAAGAACAGGGGTGGAGAGCACTGGGGGGAGTGGAGAGTACAGGGGTGAAGAGCACTGGGGGGAGTGGAGAGTACTGAGAGGAGTGGAGAGTACTGGGGGGGGGGGGAGAACAGGGGTGGAGAGCACTGGGGGGAGTGGAGAGTACTGGGGGGGGGAGAAAAGGGGTGGAGAGCACTGGAATGGTGGCTGGAGAAGGATGGGGAGAGCTGGAGAGCAGAAAGAACAGAGGTGGAGAGAACTGTGGGGGGGGGGCTGGAGAGTGTGTTGGGGGGGGGGCACAAGGAGAACTAGGAGGGGCCAGCAAAAGAAGTTGGATAGGAGGAGAAAAAGGGGGGCCGCATATAGAGGAAATTAGCTTTCTATATTCCTCCATACAGCCTCAAAATGCTTGATTCCCCCCCCCCCCTTCTGCAAGCATTCAGCAGCTGTATGGAGGAATATAGAAAGCTAATTTCCTCTATATGCACCCCCCTGCCGATCCTCCTATCCAGGCACACTGCGGGCTGTACGGCGGGCATCTCCTGTAGTGCTCCCTGTCCCCTCTCTCCTGCTCCTGTTTATCACGGAGCTGCCTGGCTGGATCTGTGTTCGGCGGTGACGCTGTAACGTGGTCCCGCCCCCCTAGACCGGGTCCTGTGATAGGCTGAACGCTTACTCTATCTACTATCGCACGAGCCGGTCTAGGGGGGTGGGACCGTGTTACAGCGTCACCGCCGAACACAGATCCAGCCAGGCAGCTCCATGATAAACAGGAGCAGGAGAGAGGGGACAGGGAGCACTGCAGCCGCAAATGAAACCGGCCCCAGGACAGGCAGCCTACCGGGAAATCTCCCGTTATCCCGGTAGGCCAGTCCGGCCCTGGCACTAGGGATGAGATGAATGTATTTAAAATAGAACCAAAGGCAATTTTATTTTTCATTTTGGATAGAGTAAGAGAGGGTTATAACCCCTGTCAGATTTTTTTTCGCCATCTGTGTTCCATTGCAGAGATTTCCCTTCACTTAGCCTGTCCCTTAGCCAAACAGGAAGTGGGAGTAAAAAAAAGAAGCAAGTTAAGGGAATTCTTTGGGGACCCCGAGGCCACCAGAACTAGTGTCCCCATTGGAAGATTCTCCCTCTATTACTTTTCTGGGGACGACCCAAAATTTGGGATTTTCTTTTACTTCCACTTTCAATGATAATGGTAAACAGGACAAATAGAGAGGATGAACCTCCTTAACAGGGGCACAGACAGCAATAAATCCTGACAAGTGTGCCGCCTATTAGTGCCTACCAGTGCCGCCTCATCAGTGCCCATCAGTTAGGGTGACCGCATTTCCAAACTGCCATTCAGGGACCCCCCCCTCCCCCCAGCATGCACACCAGTCGGTGATGTCACAAGAGGGAGGTGTCACCATGTGACATCACTAAGTGGCCTGCCCCTTACCTATTTAAGAAATGTCACTCGGCTTACAATGCCAGTGTCAGCGGAGGGTCGTGCTTGAGAGTGGAGCGGGGTTTATATGCAACTTTGGTGCCTTAGATAGAAAAAGCATTTGTTTAATGTGTGTTAGCCGGACATTGCAGCTGTAGGCAGCCACTTAGATTCAAAGAGTGAAAGAGTGTCATTGTTCTTTCAATGTCAGGCTAACATACATTAAACAAAAGCTCTTTATATCTAAGGCACTAAAGATGCATATATAAAAACCCCGTACTTTACACTACAAAAAGGAATACAAATGACCTGAGGGATCTGGAGAAAAATTGGACATACACTGACCACTACACCCACCTACCTGACCCACCTGATTCCTATAATGACCACTACAATGACCTACCCAATTCCTATATTGACCACTACACTGGCCTACAAAGAAGAAGAGGCGGTTACCACCTTAAGGAGGTAAAACCCCCACAATAGGCAACCCAGCGGTTATTAACCACTTGCCGGCCAGCTCACGCCGATATATGTCGGCAAAGTGGTTCATTCCCGCAAATCGCCGTTTGGGTACGTCTGTACCTTTTAAGGGCGATAGCGGGCGCGCATGCTGCAAGGCAGGAAACCCGATGCACGTGGCGGGCGCGATCGCGTGCACGAGAGAAGGAACAAGGATTTGTGTGTTTAACTCAGGGGAGAGGAGACATATCGTTGTTCCTACTAAGTAGGAACAACCAGTGCTGTTTCTTAGCCTAGACCGACAAGGCTCAGGCCAGCACTTTGCGGTGGGCGGCAAAAAGCCCCCCCAGACCCGTCTTTCCGAGTCCCGGCAATCTGACTGGCGGAGGCGGAGCCTTACGCTCCACCTACACTGCTCCGTGCGGCGTTCTACACTGCATCGTCTCCCCGGTCCGGGGCGGGTCTATCAAGGAGAAGGCGGAGGATATCATTATCAACTCCCTAATTATCCCGGGGGGGGGGGGGCGGTGTCTTGTCGACCTAGTTCCCCTATCGATATGGTTCTGAGCTCGACTGCGCATGCGCACTCGGAACACACAGAAATCTGTAGACGCGTTCGCTCCCGAGGATACACGCCGCGCAAAAAGTGGCGGGGGCGGAGACTGGGACACGCCGCTCTCTAGGGCGGCATTAAACAAGTTGATGGCTGGGTGACACGCCGCTCTGTATTTTTTAAAATGTTCATGAGCGGGCGCAAGGGGCGGCAAAAGGGGAAGGGGCGGACACTGTGACACGCCGCTCTATAGGGCGAGTGTTATACATATAAATCTCTACGCTTGCCGTCTAACATTGCAGGGAGCGCACACTCACTCATCCGCCCCTTGCTGTACAGAGCGGCATGTCACCCGGCCATCAACTTGTTTAATGCTGCCCTAGAGAGCGGCGTGTCCCAGTCTCCGCCCCCGCCGCTTTCTTGTCGAGCTGGTTACCCTAGCATTGGGAGCGAGCGCGTCTACAGCTGCCGAACAGCTGTTCACGCTCTGAGAATTCCATCGCCTCGGATTGGGCCTGCGCAGTCGAGCTCGGAACCATATCGATAGGCGGAACCAGCTCGGCAGAACACCGGGATGGCCCAGAATTGAGGAGGATCCCAGCGTCAGGTCCTGTAAATTCAGCAAAGCTGACATAAATCTTCGGATGAGAGCCAGAGACGGCTAATCTCACTGCAGGCAGTACAAAGCTCTCAGGATATCCCTCAGATCGGGTAAATGGACACCCATCCTCCCCCATACATAGAATGCTCTCCAAGTAGTCAGTGTTCCCCATACACTAACACACACACACACACACACACACACACACACACACACACACACACACATTAGGGCTGTTACTGATTACAGATTTTGTGTTCGATTAATCGTTTTTTTTTTTTATCGATTAATCGACTAATTTCGATTAATTATAACGCACATAGATGCAACTGCTATTAGCTAATCTCCTTGCAGGCCGATTCCCAGTGCAGCTACCAACCACTGGAAAAATGGATAGCAGGATACAAAAAACACCCAAAGGCAGCGCTCGATGGGAATAGCATTAAAACTTTTATAGTCTTCAAGTAGGTAACAAAATAAATATTGCACTGGAGATAAAATCGATGTAGCTACATAAACTGTAAAAATGGTGCAAGTAATACCAAACGGTAGCAAAAGCGGTCATAAAAACATGTAGCTAAGTATGATACTGGTATAAAAATGTGTACAACGATACCACTGCTGAATCCAGATGAGGAGGGGCTAACATCAGTCCGTCGGCATGTAGATGTCCCGTGAAGGGAACTATCACAACTCCCAGTGGATGGCTATAGAATCCCAGGTTGATAGAGGGAAGTGATAGAGGGAAGTATAACAGCCCTTGCGTGTGGCAGATAGTAAGGTCCCGCCGGCATGCAGATATGAATGCACAGCAAAGGAGCCCTTCAGATGTCCGTGACGTCACCGGATCTCCCGGAAGCTGGCAGAGAGGCGAGTACCAATCAAAAGAATTTTGATCGATCAAAACAATTAATCGAGGAATTAATAGTTAATTTCCACAGCCCTAATATATATATATATATATATATATATATATATATATATATATATATATATATATATATATATATTTATTTGAAGCTCTCATAAACACTACCCCCTCCATGCAGTCATACACTACCTCCCCCCCTCCATGCAGTCATACACTACCTCCCCCTCTCCATGCAGTCATACACTACCTCCCCCTCTCCATGCAGTCATACACTACCTCCCCCTCTCCATGCAGTCATACACTACCTCCCCCCCTCCATGCAGTCATACACTACCTCCACCCCTCCATGCAGTCATACACTACCTCCCCCCACCCATATATTTGAGGCTCTCCCATACATTACCCCCCCCTCCATGCAGTCATACATTACCCCCCCTATATATTTGAGGCTCTCCCATACATTACCCCCCCTCCATGCAGTCATACATTACCCCCCCTCCATACAGTCATACATTCCCCTTCCCCCATACACTTGGTGCTCTCTGATTCCTCTCACTCCTTGTGGTGACAAATCCCCTCCTGACTGCAAAACTTTTGTAATGTGTGCCAAGCAGCCAATCACATAGAAGTGCTCAATATGGAAATTAATATGCAGATCTTGTTGCAATAAAGTGATCCGTGCTGAAAACTCAGTAAACAGTCCTCATTCAGTGAAAGTTCATGTACTGCAAAGTTTGCAATGATTTCAGCATGCATGGAACACTTTGCAGTACATGAACTTTCACTGAATGAGGACTGTTTACTGAGTTTGCATTGATTTCAGCATGTGCAAAGTGCTCCATGCATGCTGAAATCAATACAAACTCATTAAAGAGGAGGTCCAACTGTCCCCCCATGAAAAAATTAAAAGTCAGCAGCTACAAATACTTTAGCTGCTGATTTTTAATATTAGGACACTTACCTGTCCAGGGAGACCGCAATGTCGGCACCCCAGGTGAATTTTGGATCAGCTTTCGGGTGCTGATGCCACCATTCAAGGGAAACTGGCAGTAAAGCTTCACAGTTGGTTCCCTACTGCACATGTGAAAAGCAAGCTGCGCTTTTTGAATGGCCTGGCGGCGAAGGAAGGAAGGAGGAGGAGGAGGAGGAGGGCCAAACTTTTAAAGGACGGAACCATCTCCCGGAAGTGGGAAAGGGTAACTGTCAAATACAAGAACCCGGTCCCCCCCGCCCCTCCCGCTGAAAGGTGCCAAATGTGGCACCGGAGGGGGAGGGGGGAGGGCGAGGAAGCAGAGGTTCCATGTTTGGGTGGAACTCCGCTTTAAACAGTCCATCCACATTCAGTGAAAACTCATGTACTGCAAAGTGCTCCCTGCGATAATCAATACATAATTCATATACACGAATAAGCTGTGATATTATGAAACTGATGAGGCTGCACTGATTGCCACTGATGAGGCAGCACTCGGTTGTAAAGTTTGTTTGTTTTTAAATAAAAACATGTCATACTTACCTCCACTGTGCAGTTCGTTTTGCCCCGAGCCCTGCTGTTCTGGAGTCCCTCGGTGGCTGTCTCGGCTCCTCCCTGCAATAACTAACCCCCTCTGGGAAGCTCTCTCCTGCGGGGGTTAGCTTGCGGGCGCGCTCCCTGTGTCATACAGTCGGCCCCGGCATCATTGGATTTGATTGACAGCAGCGGGAGCCAATGGCTGCGCTGCTATCAATCTATCCAATCAACGCCGAGACTCGGTGGAGAAGAGGACGCCGGGGGACACGCTGAGCAGGTGAATGGGCTCAGGTAAGTAAAAACGGGGGGGGGGCTGGGGGGCCCGTGACAGAGAGGTGTTTTTTCACCTAAATGCATAGGATGTATTAAGGTGAAAAAACACGAACCTTTACAACCCCTTTAAGCTGCACTGATAAGTCAGCAGTGATATGCTGCACTGATAAGCTGTACGATTGGGCTGGGCACTGATGAGGCGGCGCTGCACTGATGGGCACTGACACCCACTGAGGCAGCATTCTTGAGCTGCACTGATATAAGGCACTGAAGGGGTATGGTTTACAGATGACAGGGTGGGTCTTAAACAGGAAGGGGTGTGGCCTTGTCATATTTAAATTAGGGGTGCACACATTTAGACAGGCCTAGGGCAGCACAAAACCTAAATACACCACTGGGAACAACGATATGTATTCCTCCTCCAGTCAGTCACATCCCCATACAGTTATAAACACTAACCAGCCAACACATTTAACCCCTTGATCGCCCCCTAGTGTTAACCCCTTCCCTACCAGTGACATTTATACAGTAAACAATGCATTTTTATAGCACTGATCGCTGTATAAATGTCAATGGTCCCAAAAATGTGTCAAAAGTTTCCGATTTGTCCGCCGCAATGTTGCAGTACTGCTAAAAATCAGATCACCACCATTACTAGTAAAAAAAAAAGCCATAAAAATGCCATAAATCTTTTTCATAGTTTTTACCAAAAATATTGTAGAAGAATATATTTTGGCCTAAACTTAGGAAGAAATTTGTTTTTTAAAAACATTTAGGGATATTTATTATAGCAAAAAGTTAAAAATATTGCTTTCTTTTTAAAATTGTCGCTCTTTTTTTGTTTATAGCGCAAAAAATAAAAACCGCAGAGGTGATCAAATACCACCAAAAGAAAGCTCTATTTGTGGGAATCTATTTGGTCACACGGTACAAAAATACATACAATCCCTGCACCACACCATAGGAATCTTAAAAACATGGTCACTCAGTAGCACCATGAAACCATGTGTGGTGCACTCATCTGTGTGGCTCCTGCTTGGGTAACCAACTAGTGTACAGAGTGTGCAACTCACATGGGCCCCGGGGCTGCCCTAATACTTTCTTAACAGCAGAGGTACCTCTGGAGATCAGGCATATTTTGCATGCAATACAGATTGCTTGTAAGGTTGCTATATCGCAAGTGCCTTATCGCTGGGTCCTCAAAAGTTAAATAGAAGTATAATAATTTTTTTTTTTCATACTTACCTCGGTGGATGGAGCATCAGACGGATGCTGCATCCGTCCCCCGGTGTCTCTGCACTGAGAACTGAGCCACCGAACACCACTGATGGCTCAGTTCTCACTCCTCCCTGAGCAGAGCGATGCTGACTGTCAGTCAGCATCGCTTCTGCTCTACTTCTCCATGCTCATTGGAGCGCTGAGCAGTGGAGGGGCGGGGAGCGGATGTCTCAGTGGCTTGCTGAGACTGCCATCAATCAAGGCAGCTGGCGGATCCAGACTTGGAAGTCGGGATGACGCGCTGCCCCGACTGATGGCAGTGACAAATTGCACTCCTGTGACCCAGAGGAGAAGCCCAGCCTAAAAATCTCAGGCTGGACTTCTCCTTTAAGCGTTAATTGAGCCTATTGTTAAAGATGTGCAGTATGCCACTGATTGGCCCCAGTATATTTCATGAAAACAAATATGGCTCATATATGTCTTGTTAAATAGAAGCTAGGGGAGCAGCGCTTACGTTTTCTGAAGACTTGTGGAAAAAAAAATGAACCATTCAAAAGACTCATTATGCCTCATAGAATATATGTTGGGGTGTTTGCTTTCCAAAATGGGGTCATTTTGTGGATAATTCAATTGTCTTGGTGCTCCAGGGCCTTCAAAAGTGTGATAGGTCGTTAGGAAATTTTATATGCAATTTATGCTCCTAGAATGCCTGACGGTGCTCCCTGTATGTTGGACCTCTCTGTGGCCAGGCTGTGGAAAAGTCTCACATGTGGTATCACCATACTCAGAAGGAGTAGCAAAGTGTATTTTGGGGTGTAATTTGAAGTACCGTATATACTCGAGTATAAGCCGAGTTTTTCAGCACATTTTTTGTGTGCTGAAAATGCCCCCTCTCGGCTTATACTCAAGTCACCTTTTTGCGCCTGATCTCCCGGATTTTGAGGACCCGGTACTGGCCGGCTGTAAGTCCCCTGGACCCCAAACTTGGCACACATGTAGCCCCACTCTTCCTCTACAAGTGTGCAAAGTTTGTTGTCCGGAGGATCTACGGCCGGAGAGCACCGATTTTTCAAACCTGTGCACCCCCTTCCATAGACTTCCATGTTAAACGGTCATTTCTCCAGTGACTTTGAGGACGCGGTACCGGCCGGTCGTAGGTCCCCTTTCATAGACTCCCATGTTAAACGTCAGTCTAGTCATGGACACAGTGAGGCATGGGCACAGTGAGGCATGCAGATGGACACCCTAGGCTTATACTCGAGTCAATAAGTTTTCCCAGTTTTTTGTGGTAAAATTAGGTGCCTCGGCTTATATTCGAGTATATACGGTATGCATATGCTGTGTGTGAGAAATGATACAGGAGATGGTCAGAGACTGCAGACATGGTACAAGAGATCAATGCAACCTCACTGTGCCCATCAAATGCAGCCTCACTGTCCATGAATGCAGCCTCACCATTGCCTGCCCTGGATCACACACACAGCAGGAGCAATGTGTATCACGGAGCTGGTCCTATGTGTGTTGTCGGCAGCACTATAACAAGGTCCCGCCTCCCTCATGTGATAGGCGGAACACTGATTCAATCTACTGTCACACGAGACAGTCTAGGGGGGCGGGACCTTGTTACAGCGCCGCCAACACACACACAGACAGACCCAGCGCCACAGATCAAAGCAGCTCTGGGGCAGGTGGGCCTACCGTGAAATTTCCCGATATGCCAGTCTGGCCCTGTTTACCGCGATCGGGGATGGGCTGTGTCAGGGTGACAAGCCTCGCCCCCGATTGCCGCTCTGCGCGCCATGCACAAGGCTAGTGCGTCTGACCGGCTGTGATTGGACACAGCCAGTCACGTGGTAAAGAGCCGATTTCTACTGATTTGGGATGAGCTGTGTCCGAGACGCCTCATCCCTGCACTGCGGGCCCCCACAGGAGCAGCGAATGGCAGAGGACATCATATGACGCCCGCCCAGGATGACAGAGTGCTCCTGCGGGCGTCATATGATAGGACGGTAGGGAAGTAAAAGATCAAAAAAAGTTTTGACTGACCTTGTGAGTTTCTTGGTCGCGGTTGATCCTTTCAATATCTTCTTCAATGGCATCCAATCTCTCACGGACATACGTTAACTTTTCTGCATCTGTTGTAATTTCCTCCATTTTTATTTTAATTGCTCTTAACTCGCTCCTCAATTTTCCCCGTGTTTTCCAGTCTCCACATTTAAATACAATCTCATTAAAATGATAGCCATGAAAACAGCAAGAATGATTAAAAACCAAAAAAAATCCTCAATCGCAGTCCTGTAATGGTGGCGGGCAGCATTATAGTTAGTGTCACAAAAACACCTCAGTGTAATTAGAATCTTCCCGCCCAGGAATGACTTTCCTGTCAGTGGAAGGGGCCTATGCTTGAAGAGGGGAGGGCAGCTCGAGCTGGTTCCCCTATAGATATGGTTTCCCCCCTTGACTGCGCAGGCGCTGCAGACCGGCTCTCCGCTCTCCGCCTCTGAAGGGAGATCATTCGGACAGTGACAGGACGCTCTTCTGGGCCGTGTCACACTGGAGTGGAGAGGAGTAAATCATGGGACAGTCTTGTGGCGTGGCTTGGCAGAGGCACTTACAGGCGTATACAGCAGGATTTTAGATTGGTGTGAGCCAGGTGCGTACCAAGCAGGGGACGGGGGGCGGTCCGCACCAGGTGCCACAAATTGGGGGGGGATGTCAGTGGCTGGGTGGCATTGCTATGGGGGTGCACTTTCCCCCCAGGTCGGGTGACACTGTCTGACAGAATCCCGAGGGCATCCCTGGCTCTGGCTGCTCTGTTTAGTAATTTTTTTGTTAACTGGAAAACCCCCAGCGCTGCGGCCGAAATGGTATGGTCTGGTTTCTGGTTTCCCCTGCTAGCTCCACCCACCACTGCTGAGAAGCCGAGCGTGTCATCATTCAGCGCAGGGGTGGCTGCTGCTGCTGTTACACACAATGTCCACACACCATCTTCCAGAGTCTGCACCTCCCCAGCTGAAGCTGAGAGCCCTGCTGGTGATAGGGGGAGGGGGTGTGAGAAGAGGCTGGAGGAGTGTCTGCCCTGTGAGCGAGGAACAGGCAGAAAGCAAGTACAGGGTCACTCATGTCAGATACAAGTTTGCTGAGCCCAAGACCGTCACCTGATGTGTGATGAGTAAAAACTATTGCTGTCTTAGATAATGAGATTGTGTGTAGATGGACAATGGCATGAAATTTGCAAATCTTATGTGTGTATTGTATGTATTTATATTCACTGATCTGCCAAAATGCTGAGTATTATGTACCAAGCCCCCCTCCCCCTCCCCTGTGAGGCTGCAGTGGTGAAGTGGCATTGATGGGCACAGGTGGGACTGCGTTTGATGGGCACAGGTGAGACTGCGTTTGATGGGCACAGGTGAGACTGCGTTTGATGGGCACAGGTGAGACTGCGTTTGATGGGCACAGGTGAGACTTTCCACAATTGGTTGTTCTTCCAAAGTGTTGCATGCAAAATAGTAGCAGTCATTAAAAAGGTGGGGTGTACATGGGCAGGGCAAAGGGGGTGGAGCCAAGGAGGGGCGGAAAAGTGAGGTTTTGCCTAGGGTGTCAAAAATCCTTGCACCAGCTGCGGGGGACCAGAACATCATGGGGGGGGGATAGAGTGGCGCATTGGGGGACCAGAGCATCATGGGGGGGGATAGAGGCGCATTGGGGGACCAGAGCATCATGGGGGGGGATAGAGGATCAGGAGAGGAATGCAGAAGCATGTGGGGGACCAGAAGGATCACGGGGGACAGACAGCTGACTCAACAGCTATGGCCTGGGAGTTTCTCACTTCTGCCTAATCTTGTCCCATTAGGGGGGGCACCGAACTGATTCTTTGCCCCGGGTGAAATGATGTCTATCTTCCCCATTGGTACTGCCTATAAGAGTACCAGTACCAGCCGTTCTACTCTTATAAAGTAGAACGGCTAATGGCTAGTGAAGGGGGAGGGGGGGCTTGGGTGGCCATCGGGGTTGGCCGGCCAGGGGGGAGGTGGGTTTGTCCGGCCGCCATGGGAGAGGCCTGTCAAACTGGGCCGGTCTGGATGAAGTCCAGGGCCAAATGTTTGTCCCAGTCCAGCCCTGGATACACCGGTCACTGTGTCAGACCGGTACGGGAGGGCGGAGTCTCGGTGAGGTTCGCCTGAGGCTGAGCTGCAATGGGGGATTCCGGAGTTCCTCTGCCGGGGGAGACGGTAAGTGACGGTACATGGGGGGCACCCTGCTCTAATGTCAGAGGTGTATATCGCCATAGACTGCTATATACACATATATCTAATGTAATGTGTCACCCATACATAGATGGCGGTCCGGGGTGAGCAGAGGGAGATCAGTACTTCACATACACCGTCCTGAGATAGGATACCTACCTCCTGATTTCTACATCCCCCCCCCCCACACTGCATGTTATTGGTACAGTCCTTATCTCCTTTATTTGATTCTGCACTGGATATGTGTGTGACCAATCACCAATAAGTAAGCTGCATTCACATCTGTTTGAAAACTGCAGAAACTGAGGACCTACTGCATTGGCTGGTCAGCGACTGAGGCCGCGCCGCATTGGCTGGTCAGCGACTGAGGCCGCGCCGCATTGGCTGGACAGCGACTGAGGCCGCTCCGCATTGGATGGTCCGCTACAATGCACAAGTGTGACCAGGCCCCCATACTGTGTTTATTCCCCCCTTCCTTATTTGTTATAGCCGACATACAGGATGTAATATGTCTTCTCTGCCAAAATATTTGTAATTCTCCTCAGCCACTATTGTGAACCAGACACCTCTGCCCTACAAACTAGCCAGGCTGGTAACCGTACTTTTCTGCAATACAACTTGGCCATTAACCTGCCACAGCCTGTGATTGGGCAGTGAAGGAGTAGCAGTAGACTGATAGTCGTCTCCCTTCCTGTAAGTGCTGTAAAGCAGAATTACAGGAGGCTGATATAGAAACATACAGTATTTAGGTGCTTATGACCGTTTTATGTAAAAATAAACGTAATACTTTTCAATGAACACATAATAGGATTAAATGAAAGTTCTCTGTGTCGGAAGAAAGGAAGCCGCTCAGGTGTGGAAGTCCCTGGAATTACCTCCTCCCAGCAACCAAGGGTGCAGGCAAATGCAAATGCAATTGAAGAAAGAAAAGTCTTCTGGACGCAGCACTCCGGTTAAAAAGCCTTTACTCCAAAAAAAAAGGTTCAGGAAACCAAAACACACTGCACAACACAGCAAACTGATCACATCTGGCTAACGCGTTTCACACTATTGAAGTGCTTACTCATAGCTGTGTGTTTAGTTCCATAGAGTGTATTCCAGGTACAGTACTGTCATTTGGTAACATTGGATGATAATTTTTATATTTTATGTTTTTGGCAGAATGAGATTAATGGTTACAGTGAAAGTAATGGAAACGGCCTTGAGGATGAGCCTCTTCTTAGGAAGAATCCCCGGCGTTTTGTCATTTTTCCCATCCAGTACCCCAATATCTGGAAGATGTATAAGAAGGCACAAGCCTTGTTTTGGACTGCAGAGGAGGTAAGTGATCATGGGTTGTTCTATCAGCTCTGTTAAAGGGGATTTTACTCTGATGCCTAGTACACACGACCCAGATTCCCGGCGGTAAAAAGTCCACTGGGAATCCCGAGGGGAAAACCGAGAACCTGCTTGGTAACTTCCCCCCTGTACACACGAGAGATTTTCCCGTCGGGAAAACTGTGGTGAGAGCTTTGGCTGGGAATCCTGGCCATGTGTATGCTCAATCGCAGTTTTTCCCATAGAAAAACTGCCGGGAAAAAGACCGGCGGGAAAACTGTGATGGAGCAAAAGCTCTCATGGCAGTTTTCCTGCTGGGAAAACTGATCGTGTGTACGAGGCATTAGGTGACATTCCCTCTAGCTCCTGGACCCTACCTGTACGAGTACTAAATGGGCCCTTCCACGTATCTCTGGTTTTATTGGGACCAAGAGCTATCATAGAGCTAGATAGCATCTGCAACCCCAGTTCTGAGTGCCATTATCTCAGCTCCTCCAATTATATATTATACCCTTATAGGAGCACTTTACCACAAGTGCCAGTGGATTTTGGTCCACCATGTAATGTCAAACATCATGGAAGGGTGAGTAACATCATTTACTTTATTAAATTCTTAAAAAATTTAAGAAGTATGGCCAAAGCTGGATCACAGGAGCGCACTTCATTCTGCCCGCTGTTGGTTGAGCTGCTAACACTAATCACGTCTCATATACCGTGTGAAGTCAATAAGAATTTAATTAATGTGCTGCGCTATCTCGCACTGAATCTTCCCAAATTCAAATACCGTATTTATTGGCGTATAACACGCACTTTTTTCCCCTAAAAATAGGGGGCAAATCACGGGTGCGTGTTATACGCCGATCGTGTACCTCGGAGGGCAAGGAGGGGGACAAGCACCGCCAGAATCACCGAGCCGCCATATCCTGTTTACTTGGCTCTCACTCGGCTCTGATGTCACACACACAGTTCCGGCATTGGACTAGTGTTCTGTCAATCACAGGAGCTGGTCCAATGCCGATGGCGGAGGCGGGACTGTGTATGTGACTACCTACCGAGTAAGCGGGAGATGACGGCTCTGTGATTTCAGGCTACAGAGGTAAGGCTGCAAATGGGCATCAGGCTGCATTTATGGGAGATTGGTTGCAGATGGGTGCATATCAGGCTGCAGATGGGCACAGATCAGGCTGCATTGAGGCTGCAGATGGGCACTAATCAGGCTACATTGATGGGCACTGACCATTATTTTGCTTCAAAGTGGTTTATTTATAAAAAAATGTTTTTTTTCCTGAAACTTTCCTCTTAAAGTGGAGTTCCACCCATTTTTTATGTTTGTCTGTGCTGCATGCCCTTAGCTTATAGTTTTCATAATGGGCAATATTATAATTTTTTTTGGATGGTAAATACCTTTTTTTTTTTTTCAGTTTTTCAGCCTAACTTCCTGGTCTTAATAGCCTAGGCGATTACATCACAAGGCAATTCGTAAGGGTTCCTGGGATATCGGCGTCATGTATCCCATGACTCTTTGCGAATCGCCTCCTACCGAAATCTCGCGTGTTTTGTGTGACACTGTCATATTATAACTGTGTGCAGGGAGAGAGAGGAGCTTTCAGAAGTCATCAGCGATGTGTGGGTGGGTGGGACAGAGCAGCTATCGCACACCAGCCAATAGGATGGGGTCAGGGCGGGCCGCTACGTGTATGCGGCTCTGCCCCTTTTCTAAAGAAGCCAAATAATTGGCTGATGTGCGATAGCTGCTCTGTCCCGCCCACCCACACATCGCTGATGACTTCTGAAAGCTCCTCTCTCTCTCCCTGCACACAGTTATAATATAAGCAGGGCTTTTTTTTCAGCCGGAACGGCGTTCCACCACCTATGTCAGTCCTGAGACAGCTGTTGAGACGCTGAGGTTGTTATGCAGTTGTCAGAGCTGGGGATGATGAAGATGGGGGGGGGGGGGTGTATTTAGATTGGGCACAGTGAGAGCTGTGGGGGGAGATATGGATTAAGGGGAGCTGTAGATAAGGGTGCAGAGGTGACATGTGGAGGGGCAGAGCGATAGTCTGCGGATGGGATATGCAGAGCAGAGGTGAGAGAGTCTGCGGAGGGGATGTGCAGAGCAGAGGTGAGATAGTCTGTGGATGGGTTGTGCAGAGGGGCAGAGAGACAATCTGTGGATGGGGGTGCAGAGGTGACATGTTGTTAGTGAGTGAGCTGTGGAAGGGGAGGAGAGAAGGTGAGTTGAGGATGGAGATGCAAATTTTTTTACTGCACAATGTGTGATACACACTCCTCAGCACTGCACAATATTTACTGCTGTGTGTTATGTACTCCTGAGTCCAGTACTCTGTGTGTTACACCTTCCTGAACCTTGAATTGTGTGCAAAACTCAGTTCTGACCCTTTATTTGGCATGACTTTACTTATTTTTCTCAATGAATGGCGAGATTGGGGGTGGGGTTTGGGGTCGGAAAGGGGGTGGGGTTGGGGGCGTGGAGTTGACTGGGGAGGGTGGGTTTCTGCACCTATTCTCTGAGAAAAAAAGCTCTGAATATAAGACCGTGTCACACAAAACACCAGCTTCCAGCACCAATATATGCTCAGTCTTATAATATAACTGTGCAGGGAGAGACAGAGGAGCTTTCAGAAGTCATCAGCGATGTGTGGGTGGGCGGGACAGAGCAGCTATCGCCCACCAGCCAATTATTTGGCTTCTTAAGAAAAGGGGCGGAGCCACATACCCTTACGGCCCGCCCTGACCCCATTCTATTGGCTGGCGTCCGATAGCTGCTCTGTCCCGCCCACCCACACATCGCCGATGACTTCTGAAAGCTTCTCTCTCTCTCTCTCTCTCTCTCTCTCTCGTTATATTATAGTACCCCCTTGTCCTTCACATTCTCGTCCCTCTCATAAAGTCGTCTTCAATACGTCTAGATGCATAAATACATTTTGTTGCTGAGATTTTTTTTTTTTTTTTAAAAGCTGCACAGAAAAAAAGTAGCGTGTGTGTGTATACACTTAAGATGGCCACAGTCTATTTCTAGTTTATAAACGTTCTAAATGCTGTAATAACCTAACAAAACAGACCTTAGTTTACAGACTAACTTTACTAGAATACATTAAGCTTCTGTATTATAGGGGTATTTTTATTTAAAAAGTGTAATTTCGGCCGGAACACCCCTTCAAATTGGGGTGCGTGTTATACGCCTGTGTGTGTTGTACGCAGATAAATATGGTAAATGAAATACCTTTTTTAATATGTGTAAATTATACTGTGATGTGTGTCATACACCACTTGTAGATATATTTATGTAAATGAATAAAATATAAATCTATGCAAATTTTTTTTTTTAAATGTGTGTGTATATAAAAATATAGTGCCACAAGGGTAGATATAAATATTTCATAAAATTGTAGTGCCACAAACGTGAATCATAAAGTGCTGTAGTGCATAAAACAGTGACGTTCTGATTCAAGATGCAAATTCGTCAAGTATAGCTGACATAAAGTTCTTTGTGTGTGTGTGTGTGTGTGTATGTGTATATATATATATATATATATATATATATATATATATATATATATATATATATATATATATACCGTATTTATCGGCGTATAACACGCACTTTTTTCCCCTTAAAATCGTGGGTGCGTGTTATACGCCGATACTCCGTCGAATTCCCCTGCTGAAAACGAGTGAGCGAAGCCGAAGTACAATCGGCTTTACTCGGCTCCTCTCGCAGTCCTGCCCATCTCTGACTGCGCCGCTGACATAGAGAAAGCCGAGTGTACTTCGCCTAGTCTCGGCTCCTCTCGCAGTCCTGCCTGTGACTGTGAGCAGACACGAGTCTAGCCGAAGTACACTCGGCTTTCTCCGTCAGCGGCGCAGTCAGTGGAGATGGGCGGAACTGCGAGAGGAGCCGAGTCCAGCCGAAGTACACTCGGCCCCGCTCGCTCCTCTCCACAGAAATCGGCGCCAAATTTTAAAAACCGCCGGGACTGACACGATCGCAAAGGCACTGGGCAAGGCTGCAGATGGACAGATGAACACTGGGCACGGCTGCAGATGGACAGATGGACACTGGGCACGGCTACAGATGGACACTGGGCAAGGCTACAGATGGACACTGGGCAAGGCTACAGATGGACACTGGGCACGGCTGCAGATGGACAGATGGACACTGGGCAAGGCTGCAGATGGACAGATGGACACTGGGCAAGGCTGCAGATGGACAGATGGACACTGGGCACGGCTGCAGATGGACAGATGGACACTGGGCACGGCTGCAGATGGACAGATGGACACTGGGCAAGGCTGCAGATGGACACTGGGCAAGGCTGCATGCTGCATTTAAATGTAAGTTTTTTTTCCTTGAATTTCCCTCCTAAAAGTTTTTTTCCTTAAAATTCCCTCCTAAACTTGGGGTGCGTGTTATACGCCGGTGCGTGTTATACGCCGATAAATACGGTATATAGATATATATATATATATATCTATATACACATACATACATGCATGTAACCGCCCAACTGGCAGGGGGGGGTGGGGTAGCCGTGATTTTTAAAAAACATTTTTTAGTATCAGTTTCAGAGAATTTTAACACTATTTACAAATCTTTTGAAAATTTTGTTTTTTCTTTTCAAGTAGCTAGCAAGCTCACTTACGGGTTTGCTTTGATTTATCGCCCCCTGCGTTAAAACTTGATTTTGTTTTTGAATTTCTCAGTCTAGCCTCACAGATGTCCATTGTGTTCAAAGGCTCCTGCATCTTGGGTGATTTAAATTTTTGGGCGGAAGATCTAAGTGATTCCCCCATCCAAGAACTGTTGCTTTTGGGGTATAGGCAACATGTGACAGCGGCAACCCACACTGCTGGTCATGTGTTGGATTGGCTCCTGTTCAGTGGATTGTCGGCAACCTGTGCGCTGCCTACGGAGTTGACCTGGTCAGATCACAGGTTTATTTCCTTTAGCCTGGCCCTACCGGAAGGGAAACTTCCACATATCCCAGATCGTTCTGGCCCCAAGGTTTTCTCAGGAAACTTTTCAAAAGTCTGCCCAGACAGATTTGGAAACCTTGTGGCTACGAGTATTAACCAGCCAAACTTTTTTGAGCTGGGCGACCCGGTAGAGAAACTGAGTATTTTTCAGGAGTCGGTTGAAGTGGCTCTTGATGTGTTGGCACCCCGTAGGATGAGATCTAATACCCGTCCCCTGGGCAAGAGCCCGCAATGGTTTACCGAGGAGCTTAGGCTCCTCAATAAGCAGATTCGGTCCAGGGAGAGACGCTGGCGGAAGTTCCTTCTGGAAGCTGACAAAAAGCTGCATCTGGTGGTCCTCTATCTTTATAAGAGGGCTATTAGAGAGGCTAAAAAGATCTACTTCCGAGAACGAATCAGGAAGGCAGCCAACAGCACGGCCAAACTTTTCAAGATCTCCTCAGAGTTAACCCATCCGGAAGCTACCAGCTCTGCTCCCAAGGAGTCACAGGACTGGTGCCAGGAGCTCGCTGACTTCTTTGTCTCTAAGGTTAAGACCGTTAGAGACAACATTCCTAGGCTAGAGACTGTGCAAGAGGGCATCGGCCACACAGTGTTGGCCCCTGGATTGCCTGGTTTCCAACCAGTTATGGTTATATAGGTGGTTGAGGTAATTGCCTCTTTGAAACCATCTTCCTCTCCATTAGATGTATGTCCTGCCGGGATGGTAAAAAAATCTGCTGCCCTTTTGGCCTCCTTTATTGGGGAGATAATCGACACCTGCTTCAGGACAGGTACTGTTCCAGGCGCTCTGAAGCGGGCCGGGGTCTTGGCCCTGCTGAAGAAACCAACCTTGGACCCAGACATACTGGGCAACTACAGGCCAATTTCCATCTTGCCTTTTGTGGCAAAGGTGATGGAGCGCCTGGTGGTTATCCAGCTACAGGCTTACCTTGAGTCTTTCCATCTCTTGGACGAATTCCAGTTCGGATTTCGACCTGGACATGGAACAGAGACCAGCCTCATCTCTGTCTATGATGATGTCCTTCACAGCTTGGACAGGGGTAACTCAGTAGCTCTGGTTCTTTTGGATCTGTCGGCCGCATTTGATACCATTAATCATGGAATCTTACTGGAGCGGATGAAGTCAGTTTTGGGTATGAGTGGGTCGGCTTTGGCATGGGTGGCCTCTTTCTTAGAGGGCAGAGTTCAGGGAGTCAAGACTGGCCCCTTTTACTCTAAGTCCACTGCTCTGGATTGCGGAGTGCCACAGGGCTCTGCCTTGTCTCCCCTGCTGTTTAATATCTTTATGAGGCCCCTTGCCGACCTGCTAAAGTCCCACGCCATCCATTACCATGTTTATGCGGACGACACCCAGGTTTACTTAAAGATTCCTAGGAACCAGACAGCTGATGCCACCCTTGCCAGCTGCTTGGAGGCCATCAACACATGGATGTCTGCCAACTTCCTGAAACTTAATGGGGGGAAAAACTGAGGTGATCATCTTCAGCGATCTGGCCACCCCTCCAGATATCCCACCTTGGCCTCCCTCATTTGGTACTGCTCCGGAGGTGGCCCCCCAGGTCCGTGATCTGGGATTTTTTCTAGATTCAGGTTTAACTCTGGCTCCTCAGGTAAAGAGGGTCGTCAGTGCATGTCACTGGCAGCTAAAACTCCTGAGGGGGCTGTTTAAATATTTGGATATCTCGGACAGAAAAACTGTCATCTGCGCCACCATAGGTAGCTGCCTAGACTACTGCAACTCTCTTTATCTGGGATTGCCAAAGATGTTAGTGCAGAAGCTTCAACTTATTCAAAATGCTGCGGCTAGGTTACTCATGGATGTCCCGCTGGGGGATCATATCACCCCTGTCCTCTGCGCCTTGCACTGGCTGCCAGTCCACTATCGCACCTTATTTAAGGCCGGCTGTAATATGTTTAAGATAATGAGAGGCCTGGCCCCAAGCTATCTCTGCTCTCGTTTTCATTAACAAGCTTTTGTTAGAGCACTCAGATCTACCGGCAGAGATCTCCTCCACATCTCGGTGCCCCAGAAGATCCGGCGTGGTGGTCGGGCCTTCTCCCACCAGGGTGCCGTTTTGTGGAATAGCCTCCCTGTCGAGCTCCAGGAGGCCCCTACTATTCCGGTCTTCCGCTGGTTACTTTTCACGCAAGCCTTCCCTGCGTAGCCTCTCTCTTCCACCCTTTCTGCCACTCTGTGCTGCTTCTGGTTCCTCTTTTCCCAGAAACTCTGCTATGCGCGTCGGGACCCTTCGGGGTAAGACCGCACTATATTAAGATACCTCTCAACTCAACTCAACATACAGTGACTTCAAAAAATGATAAATAAAACCCCAATACTCGGTACTCGCAAGCATAACGCATACGCAAGTCCCGCCCACATATGTAAACAGCGTTCAAACCACACATGTGAGGTATCGCCACTAATGTTGGAGTAAGAGCAATAATTCTAGCCCAAGACCTCCTCTGTAACTCTAAACATGTACCGGTAACTCTTAATTTTTTTTTTTTAAAGTGTAGCCTATGGGGAATTTTAAGTACCGAAGTTTGGCGCCATTCCACGAGCTTGTGCAATTTTGAAGTGGGACCTTACAAGGTATCTATTTACCTGATGTAACATTATCTTTCACATTATACAAAAAAATTGGGCTAACTTGACTATTTTGCTGCGTGTTGTTTTTTTTTTTTAATGCATGAAACTTTTTTTTTTTTCCCCCAAAAAATGCGTTTTTTAAAATTGCTGCACAAATACCATGCAAGATAAAAAGTTGCAATGACTGCCATCCTATTCTCTACGGTGTCTGCTAAAAAAAACATTTATAATGTTTGGGGGTTCTGTGTAATTTTCTAGCAAAAAAATTATGATTTTTTTTTTTTTTCATGTAGGAAAGGAATTTCAGAATTGGCCTGGGTAGCAAGTGGTTAAACTAGCAAGAAATGGGTTTTAACCGCTTGCTGACCAACCGCCGTCATACGGCGGCAGGTTGGATCGTTCCCAGTGAACCTCCGTAGCTGTCTCTTTAAGCTGGACAGCAGGCGCGTCCGCCCGCTGCACAGCGGGGGGGGGGTGCCAATGCTCGTGACTGGCGGTTGCGATGACCGACGGCCACGAGCGATCGCGGGCACGAGAGGCAGAACAGGGACGTGTGTGTGTGTGTGTGTGTGTTCGTGTGTGTGTGTGTGTGTGTGTGTGTGTGTGTAAACACACATCCCTGTTTTGTGAGGAGAGGAGATGCAGATCGTGAGTTCCTAATGGCTAGGAACCACGATCTGTCTCCTCCCCCCACAATAGGGAACACGTTTGTGTTTGTTTGTTTGTTTGTTTAGATTTAACACCGAATCATAAACATCACATAACATCAAAACAAACATTGGTGTCCCATACCCCCCTCCCCTACCAAAGCAAGACAAACCAGAACAAAAAAAAACAAACCCTTCTCTTCCCCTTCCCCTAAGTGAAAAATTAGGTGAACTTCTGTGAACCCCTTCACAGAAGAAAAAAAAAAGTGAGTAAAAGAGAGAGATTAAAAAAAAATAAATAAAAAAAAAAAGGTTACAACCCAGTTCCCAAGGGCATTAATGCTTCTTATCCTGAAGGACGCACTGCTCTTTACATCTATTTACTCTAGTGGTGCTTTTTACTTTATCCCACCTCAGAGGAATAGTATTCCCAGCCTGCCCATATTTCGTAAAATTTATCCTGTTTATCTTCAACCCATCTCTCAGCCTCCCTTATCCTGTTGACTTCTCTCTTCCATTCCAACAGAGTGGGGCATCAAGTCTGTTTCCATAACCTGGGGATTGGTAGTTTAGCTGCATTTAATAGGTGTGGGGTAATGCTCTTCCTATATGATTTAATAGATCTTGGAGTCCCATGAAACAGAAAATATAACGGTGTTACCTCCATGGGATCCAAAGTCAATTTCCTGACCCATGGGATGATCGCCTCCCAAAACAGTTTAATCTTGGGACATTCCCACCATAAGTGAAGAAAGGTACCCTTTTGGTCACACCCTCTCCAGCACCTAGCATCAGCCATCGGTACATCTGCGCCAGCCTAGCTGGAGTCCGATACCACCTTGCCAGAAATTTGCTTGACATTTCCTGCATCTTCGTACTTATAGAAGTGGAGTGTGTTTTAAATCCAAAAACGTCTTGATTTGCACAGTAGAAAAAGTTTGGTTTAATTCTCCTTCCCATACCCTAATAAAATAGGGGACTGTAATATTTTGGGCCCCTGGGACCAATCTGTACATTTGCGACAACAAATGTCTGGCATTTGGCATACGGACACACAGACTCGAATATAGTAAGGGAGTTTCGAGGCCTCACTGAGGGTTTTAATTTTGGTAAAAAAAACACCTCAATTGATGGTAAACATACATATATGTATGCATTTTACATTTTTATCATGCACTAGCCAGTTGTTATTCCAACATATTAAATAACATTTCGCAATGGACGTTTATCCCAATCCAGCTGATGTGTTGCTCTCTGTTGGTGGCGGTGCCACATTGTTTCACCTTGGGAGCTGCGATATGTATCACAAGGGGGGCTTCTTGTCCCCTGCTGTCCCCGCCTGCCCTTTTTGAGCGGGCGGGGCCACCTGCATATCGGCGCCATGTTCATGCGTCGGCCGCACGATGTCTGCGATTTTGCGGCATCGTTGTGGCTGCAGGCATTACTACCATCAAGATGGCCTGGGGGAGTGTCTGAGCCCACACACCGCCTTTACTGACGGTGGGCGGGTTTTGGCACTCGTTTGTTTGGTCATCTACACATGGTGTTGGGGGCGGAGCCTCTCTGGCTCCTTCGGGGGTATTTATTGGAGGTTTGCACAGCATGGATCTCATTGTTTGCTTTCTTTCACTGAGGACAGACACACAAGTGCAGGTCCCTTCTTTGGAACTCACTACCTTCAGACTGAGGCTGGGTTCACACTAGTGCGACACGACATCTGTCCTACTTTGGATCCGACTTTGCCCTGCGACATGAAGCCGACATATGTCCGACTTTCAATGAACGGGGATCCGACTTGGATCCCCGCAAACAGCAGGCAGTGTGTTTGGTATGAATCTTGAGAGGGAACTCCAGGCCAAATTTTTAATAAAAAACCGGCATGGGTTCCCCCTCCAGAGGCATACCAGGCCCTTGGGTCTGGTCTGGATTTGAACGGGCACCTCTACGCCGAAAAAACGGCGTGGGGGTCCCCCCCAAAATCCAAACCAGACCCTTATCCGAGCACACAACCTGGCCGGCCGCAGGGGAAGAGGGGGGGGGACGAGAGAGTGGCCCCCCCTCCCTCCTGAACCGTACCAGGCCGCATGCCCTCAACATGGGGGGGTTCGGTGCTCTGGGGCAGGGGAGCGACCTGCGGCCCCCCCACCCCAGAGCACCCTGCCCCCATGTTGATGAGGACAGGGCCTCTTCCCGACAACCCTGGCCGTTGGTTGTCGGGGTCTGCGGGCGGGGGGGCTTATCGGAATCTGGAAGCCCCCTTCAATAAGGGGACTCCAGGATCCCGGCCCCCCCACCCTATGTGAATGAGTATGGGGTACATCGTACCCCTACCCATTCACCTGGTGGAAAAAAATTGCAATAAAAAAAACCACACAGCTTTTTAAAGTATTTTATTGCACAGCTCTGGGGGTCTTCTTCCGACTTCGGGGGTCTCCGGTGTCGTCGCCGCGCTCTCCGGTTCTTTCTTCTGCCGGGCCTCCGCTAACTTCTTTTTAGCTCTTTTGCTAGCGGGGCCCGGTCTTCTCCGTCGCCTTCTTCTTCTCCCGCTCTCCGGTTCTTTCTTCTGCCAGGCCTCCGCTAACTTCTTTTAAGCTCTTTTGCTAGTGGAGGAGCCGGTCTTCCCGTCGTCTGCGTCTTCTTCCCTCTTCTCCTTCTCGATGTTGACGCGTCGCTTCCTCCCGCTGTAATACTGGCTCTCCGCTCCGCATTAATATAGGCTTCTCATGACGTCACAGTCACATGTTCCGGGGCACATGGCCCCGGAGCATGTGACTGTGACGTCATGGGAACATGTGACTGTGACGTAATGAGAAGCCTATATTAATGCGGAGCGGAGAGCCAGTATTACAGCGGGAGGAAGCGACGCGTCAACATCGAGAAGGAGAAGAGGGAAGAAGACGCCGACGGCGCCAACGGGAAGACCGGCTCCTCCACTAGCAAAAGAGCTAAAGAAGTTAGTGGAGGGGCCGGCAGAAGGACAACAAAGAGCCGGACGAGACGACGGAGAAGACCGGGCCTCCGTTAGCAAAAGAGCTAAAAAGAAGTTAGCGGAGGCCCGGCGGAAGAAAGAACCGGAGAGCGGGAGAAGAACCGGAGAGCGGGAGAAGAAGAAGGCGACAGAGAAGACCGGGCCCCGCTAGCAAAAGAGCTAAAAAGAAGTTAGCGGAGGCGCGGCGACGACACCGGAGACCCCCGAAGTCGGAAGAAGACCCCCGGAGCTGTGCAATAAAATACTTTAAAAAGCTGTGTGGTTTTTTTATTGCAATTTTTTTCACCAGGTGAATGGGTAGGGGTACGATGTACCCCATACTCATTCACATAGGGTGGGGGGGCCGGGATCCTGGAGCCCCCTTATTGAAGGGGGCTTCCGGATTCCGATAAGCCCGCAGACCCCGACAACCAACGGCCAGGGTTGTCGGGAAGAGGCCCTGTCCTCATCAACATGGGGGCAGGGTGCTCTGGGGTGGGGGGGCCGCAGGTCGCCCCCCTGCCCCAGAGCACCAAACCCCCCATGTTAAGGGCATGTGGCCTGGTACGGTTCAGGAGGGAGGGGGGCCGCTCTCTCGTCCCCCTCTCTTCCCCTGCGGCCTGCCAGGTTGCGTGCTCGGATAAGGGTCTGGTTTGGATTTTGGGGGGACCCCCACGTCGTTTTTTCGGCGTAGGGGCGCCCCTTCAAATCCAGACCAGACCTAAGGGCCTGGTATGCCCCTGGAGGGGGAACCCACGCCGGTTTCTTATTTAAAATTTGGCCTCGAGTTCCCCCTCAAGAGCAGTACAGCACAAGTCGCATGGCAAAGTCAGATCATGCAAGACTGCGGTCCGACTTTGATCCGACTTCAATGATAGTCAATGGGCTGAAGTCGGATCAAAGTCGGACCAAAGTAGTACAGGGAGCATTCTCAAAGTCGGACCGACATGTGTCGGACCAGTTAAGACGGCTCCCATAGGGAAACATTGATTTTCACACGTCATGCGACATGAGCTCCCAATGTCGGAGCGTTTGTCGCCCCAGTGTGAACCAGGCCTCACTCCACCAAGGTACACCTTTTATATGTTTGTATATCACTCACTTCAAGCATTTATGTGCAACTTGTTTTTTCATCACAGTCCTCACCACACACCTGTAATTCATTTCATTCACACTCTCTTTTACTTACTGCTTTCCTCTCTGATCCTTTCTTAATCACACCTGCCAATCTGGAATTTTTTCACTTTCCCCCTCAGTCTCCATACTTTTACCATCCTTGGCTCAGGTCTTTTATCTACGCATAGATATATGTATGCAGTGGCGGAACTACCGCCATAGCGACACACGCGGCCGCTATGGGGCCCGCAACCGAGAGGGGCCCGTGGGGAGGAGGAGGAATGCATACTGCCGGCGGCGCACGGTCCCCCAGCCAGGGGAAGTGAGGAGAGGAAGAGCCAGCGGGTGCCCTGTAATTGGCTAAACGGGCCATGTGCGGGGCGGGCCGAGCGGCAGACATGGGGGTCTGTGAATGGCCCTGCGGAGCTGGTGCTGGTCACGTGTGGAGGCGGGGGCGGGGCTGGACTGTGGATTTGATAATTGCGCCTGCTTGCTCCCGGAGACTGAGTCCTGCTTCACAATGTGTTTATCCTGAGGTCTCATCTGCTCTGTCAACTTACCCCCATCCTCTGTGTCACCCCCCTCCTCCTCTGTGTCACCCCCCCTCCTCCTCTGTGTCACCCCCCTCCTCCTCTGTGTCACCCCCCCTCCTCCTCTGTGTCACCCCCCCTCCTCCTCTGTCACCCCCCATCCTCCTCTGTGTCACCCCCCATCCTCTGTGTCACCCCCATCCTCCTCTGTGTCACCCCCCATCCTCCTCTGTCACCCCCCCATCCTCCTCTGTGTCACTCCCCCTCTGTGTCACCCCCCCCTCCTCCTCTGTGTCAGTTCCCCCTCCTCTGTGTAAGCCCCCCCTTTCCCTCTGTCTCTCTCTTTCTCTCAGCCTCTCGCTCACCCCCTCTCTCGCACCCACCACTCTTTCTCTAATCCCCCCTCTCTCACCCCCACTCTCTCATCCCCACCTCGCTCACCCCACCCCCACTCTCTCTCATCCCCACCCCTCTCACCCCCACCATCTCACCCACCCTCTCTCTCTCTCTCACCCCCTCACCGCCGCCTCTCTCTCCTGCCTCCTCCCCCCTTTCACCCCCTCACCTCCTCCTCTCTCACCTCCTCCTCTTACCTTCCCCTTTCTCACCTCCCTCCCCCCACCTCTTTTCCTCCTCAGGGGGTGGGGGCCCAATGAGGATGGCTGTATGGGGCCCCAATAATTGCAAACAGCAGCCCTTTGAGTGAGCGCATGTCCCGGATCCTGTGTCTTGCCAACACTTCTCCCCAAGGCTCCCCACCAATGGAAGGAAGGAAAACAGCACTACAGTAGAGGAGCTCCACCCCCAAACTCCAGCTCCCACACTTCCTGGCTTGAAGCGGCTCTCGGTAAGGCAGTCTAATGGGGGTCTTTCGGGGCAGGGGACACTGATGGGGGGTTCCCTGATCTAATCGAGGGGGGACCGATATAAGGGAGGGGAGTCTGTGGGGAGGGAGGTGGACAGTGTCAGTAGGGCAGTGGATGGTACCAGTAGTTACCATCCACGCTAACCGTGACACATTATTGCTCTCCTCCAGGTCTTTAAAATCCTTTAGTGTATACCACAAAAAATTTGCCATGCGCCGCTTAAGTACCCTACCTGTGTTCCCGGGGCTCACCGTCACATAGCCCTACCTCTTGGCCCGGCGCCTTTGATAGACAGAACGCCGGTCCAATGCGGGACATGTGACGTCATCAAAGGCGCCGGGTCACGAGGTGGGGCTATGTGACGGTGAGCCCCGGGAACGCAGGACATTCAAATGAAAGCTATTACAGCTCTCTGCTTGTACGCACAGCGCGCCTCTTCCTCTCCTCACTTCCCCTGGCTGGGGGACCGTGCGGGCGGTGCTCGCCCCCCCACTCTGAGGCAGCCCCATGCTTGCCAATAGCCATTTGAGGGCTGCAGTATGCATTCCTCATCCTCCCCGGTAGTTCTGCCACTGGCTCGCCTCTTCCACTGCACAGGTGAGGCTGCATTGGGCACGGGTGAGGCTGCATTGGGCACGGGTGAGGCTGCATTGGGCACGGGTCAGGCTGCATTGGGCACGGGTCATGCTGCATTGGGCACGGGTCATGCTGCATTGGGCACGGGTAAGGCTGCATTGGGCACGGGTGAGGCTGCATTGGGCATGGGCAGGCGACGCTGCGTTGGGCACAGGCGATGCTGCGTTGGGCACAGGCGACGCTGCGTTGGGCACTGGACACGCTGCATTGGGCACAGGCCACACTGCATTGGGCACAGGTGAGGCAGTATTGGGCACGGGCAGACATCGCTGCATTGGGCACAGGTGAGGATTATTGAAGCGCTAACACCAGGTGTTTGGAGTATCTTTATCTGTTGATTAAACTTTCTGGAATACATATATTGCTATTGTGGTGTAGGATCTGGGTTCTTTCTTTCTTTCACGCCCTTTAAACCACGACCATACATACATTTTGCTATGCGGCCCTGTGATTTCTAGTTACGCCCCTGTATGTATGTCACCATATACTCATTTACTTCTATATTTTAATTATCTAATATACATATTTACATTCAGAGCCAACATTCCTTATGGATTCATTGATACTCTTGGGGATACACATATTCCATCCATGCTTTGCCTTCCTTCCGTTTGGCCCCGTTTGGAATTCCGGTTGGCTCCGCCTCCTCAGCTCCCGGGTGAGACAGTCGCTGCCGCCTTTTGAGAGCCTCACCTCCGCTGTCCTTTGGCAATGTCCAGTGGTGAGTATGGGGTTTTCCTCATTCAAGGCCCCTCCCTCCCCCGTGCCTTCACCTCATACTATATACTACATTATCTCATTTTAGGTACACTACGTGCATCTACCCCTGAAGAGCGAGCCAAGCCTAGCGAAACACGTCGGGTACACTTGATGCCTGTGTGTTTACATGATTATTGACAGATACTTGCAATATCATTTTACCTACTTTTATTGGTCTTGTATTTTGTATGAATTGGCTCATGTTCATGACATCAATGTATGTACTGTTTTTTACTTGAATAAATATACACTGCAATTATCCCTGCGATTTCATTGGCTTAACAGTGCTCACCTCACTCAAAGTCCCACGGGCGAACTTTTCCTTTTTTCACCTCAATTGATGGTATCTCCACTCCTCCATTGGTACATTTCCCCAACGTCGATGCCAACTCCTGAAGGGGGGTCAACCTTCCCCATGGGGCAAATTTACCACATGTCCTATCGCCATCACTTCCCCATGCCCCCAGAAATCCTGCCTCCAAGGAAATCCCTCCAGTGGAGTCAGGGGGGATATCTGGGGGGGCATATTCCCCTTCTTTGTTCAATTTATCCCATACCCTTAAGGAGCTCCGGGTTAAGGGAGATGTCCATTTCGAGAGACCCCTAGATACACCCGGAATCCATGGGGCCCCTGCTAGGTTCCGTCCTGCCATTTCCTGCTCTAGTGAGACCAGTGGCGGCCCATCCATAGGGGGCGCCCGGGCGCCGCCCCCCCCCTCCTGTGGTCACCAAAAAATAAAAACGGGCCCTTTAAGAGGTGTGTGTTTTTTTTTTTTTTTTTAAACTTAAAGGGCCCGTGTTTTTTTCACACATGGCGGTGCGTCCATAGTGGGCGCAGAAGCGCCGCCCCCGCTCGCTTCTGCGCCCGGCCGTCACTCACAACAATACATAGGTTCATGCATTGCACAAACCTATGTATTGCTGCCGCCCACTATTCAGATGGCCGGCCCCTTGAGCGCCGGCCATCTGAATAACAGCGTCTGGTTGGCCTTTAGAAGTGCCTATCAGAGCCAGCGGCTCTGATAGGCTTCCCGACTACAGCCTGAGGGCTGTAATCGGCTTCTAAATACCTAATGATAGGACGCACGGGGGTGCGTTCCCTGGCCAATCAGGTTCACCGGGTCTGGTTACCGGTAACCTGATTGGCTGAAGCGACATCGAGGGCGGGAGAAGACATCGAGGACGGAAGAAGGACGGCGCTGACTCGAGGAAGGTAAGTGCAGGGCTGGGGGGGACAAACTGGCTGTATTATGGGGGACAAACTGGCTGTATTATGGGGGGAAACAAGTGGCGTTTGGGCACAGTGGTGGCAATTGGTGTTTTTTTTTTTTTTTCAGTTTGTTTGCGCCCCCTCAAAAAATTTGAGCACCAGCCGCCACTGAGTGAGACCCACATTTTATTTGGCGAATCATGGCACCAATTCAAAATCCGTACCAGGGACATTGCTCTATAATATACCGGTAGTCCCATTCCTCCTTTTTTTATTACCAAGAATATGTAGAAGAATACATATCGGCCTAACCTGAGGAAAAAAAATTTGCCATTTTTTAATGGGGCTATTACAGCAAAAAGTACAAAATATTGTGTTTGTTTATTTTTTTTTTTTCAAAATTGACGCTCTTTCTTTTGTTTTATAGCGCAAAAAAATAAAAACCGCAGAGATAATCAAATACCACCAAAATAAAGCTCTATTTGTGGGAGAAAAAGGACGCAAGTTTCATTTGGGTACAGCACCGCACGACGGTGCAATTGTTAGTTAAAGTGACGAAGTGCCGTATTGTAAAAAATGGCTCGGTCATTGAGCAGCCAATTCTTCCGGGGCTGAATTGGTTAAAACAAGCCCTCATTGATCTCTGCAGCTGCAGGCACTGAGGAGCAATTCATGTTCGAAGTTCATAGCCGAGGCTCTCTAGTCTTTTTCTCGTGCGGCCGGGGCCTCATACCCACCACGTCCTCCTGCCAAAGATTCCATGTGAGTACTCAAGGTGGATATATATTTTCCATCTTGCAACCTTTTTTACCCCTTTTTGACCACCTACCATATTTAACCAGTTCGTACCATTAAATTTTTTGTAGATATTTCAAGCATCCGCCCCTGAAGAGTGTCCCATTTACACGAAACGCGTCGGCACCAGGGATGCACTACATGACCTTATATGATCAAACTCCACTCAACTTCTTATGTATTACTGGTTTTTATATACATATACACATGTGTATATATACATTTTATTTTTGCCGCCATTGCTGTCAACAGGACATCTGTACATTCATGCTATGTATCCATTTATCAGCCTATATGATCATGTGGCGCTTGGTTATGCACTGTTGTTTCCTTGTTGCTTGTACTGTACACACACATACTTATGTGTCTGGCAGATAATATGAAACTACATTTATTGCAATTTTTTTTTCTTTCACATATCATCTGGCTTTGTGATGTGTCATGCATTTTTATGATCAATAAATGTGTATTTTTTTACCCGCACCATGCCTGCAGCCTCATCTAAAGTCCCAAATCTCCCCCCTCCTATACACTCTGAACCCGGGATGGAGGTGCACCACATATGCACCTCATCTGAAGTCCCGAACTCCCCCCCTCGTCTAGTCTTTTTCTAGTCCGTTTCCCAGCAGGTTTTGCAGGAACCTGGCTTCAGTGCCCCGGCTAAAAGCTTTCATAAAAATAATCAGACAAGCTTTCAGAATTAGTTGTTCTACTGTGCCTGTCGCTACAGAAGTCAGTAAGAACATGTAAAGTTTATGTACTGCTTGGTATATACCTGAATGCCCATGACCTGGTCACATGTTCACTTCAACCACTTCAGCTCCGGACAGTGTCATCTTAAGAGCATCATAGGCCCCCGGGCAATACGGTGCACTGGGGCCCTGTCTACACAATCACGCACGAGAATTTTTTACTGACAAAAATCATGACATTTACTGGCAGAACCACATATTTTACTGCCACTGCAAAAAGGTACCTAAAATTACAGTTTTCAGTGCCAAACAGTGCAAATGTCAGTATTTAAACTATAAACATATAGATCGTGCTATTAGCAATGTGTTTAAGTTAAACAAAAGTAAAAAAAATAACATTTCTTCATTGACATGAAGGTCAGGATACTATAACCCAGCTGAAGCAGGTAATGCCGCCACCCAGGTGTACTTCAGGTAAATGCAAGATCATTTTCAGTGACCCCCGGATCCGTGAGAAATCAAAATGACACTTGGAAACGGATAAGTGTGTTCATTAGATCTCTGGCCTTTATTGAATTTTGAGTGGTTTTTATGTAAAATAAAGATAGGAGGGGCAATGTCTTAACACATACGTTTCTAAAAATAATACAAACTCAGTATATTCTTATCTTGTGTTAAACTAGATTCAGCAGTCTACAAGAGCTAAAAGATGACTTTGCTTATACAATCAGGCTGATCCATGAATATCAGTAGCAGGGTGTGACTATATGCAAACTGTCAGTTAAGCTAAGTATGTCAAAGTTCATTTCTATTTAAAATGGAGTTGATTATTTATACATTCTATTACAATCCCCTCTTTTATCACGAACGTGATAATCACAAACCCTGAAGCCCCCGACATTCACCTGGACTACTTTCTCATAAATGTATCATTATCCTAAGCATGTAACAATAAACAGATAATCTCAGCTTCATAGCAATTGTCCATGAAATACAAAGGGGGGAGGGGCGTGACAGTCCTTAAAAGCAAGTGGGAGGGGCATGAAAGCCTTTAGGCCAAATAAAAAATTGTCCCAAAGAAAAGCACAAAAAAAATCTCTTGTATGGTTTCTGAATGTCCAATAAATTCATGAAAGGGAAGGAAAAAGAAATGTCCACATTATAATTCTCATTCTCCTAAACTTTTCCCAAAACTTTTGGTTCGATTCTGTGTTTATCCATATTTTACAGAGATTCTCTACCCCAAAACCCTGCCTCTTTGTAAGGATAGAACTCGATATTCACAGACAGACAGGAACTGATGCATTGGGCTAGACTTGGGTCTTCGGGCTGGCGTATCTGGATCACTCCCTTGTGATGCTCACTGGAATTTCGTAGACCTTGGGCGTGCGTCATGGCTAACCCTCAAGGTGTCATTCCAGGAATATTTTCCAGCAGGTGTCCGCCTTTACTCATCTCAGCGCCTCCCATGGCATTTGAACAACGAAGATGAACAACGAAGATGAACAACGAAGATTTCCATGTAAAAGCTGTAGTCATCTCTTCATCCGGATAGGATATAGGGCAGGGTATGAATGGGGGTATAGGGTAGGAATGGGATGGGCATTTCTTCTGGCTGGCTGGGGCAGATATTCCTCATCCAACATGAATAATCACAGAATCTACCTGATCAATTAAGGCCTTAACCATTGGAGGTATTAAATAATATTCCTCATTAACTCAAACATAAGTAAAGCATGCAGAAAACGGAAAATTTATTACCAAATACTTACCGTAATTTTCCTTTCCTGATAGACTCCATGGCAGACTACGTGTGGGTTAACCCCGCCTCCTCTCCACAGCTATAGGACCCCATACCCATAAATTTGAGCTCACCTCCACAGACAGGTGTTCCGTAACTAGCCGACTCAAATTTCAACTCTCATATTTTTATTCATGGGTGGGAACTCCGTCTGCCATGGAGTCTATCAGGAAAGGAAAATTACGGTAAGTATTTGGTAATAAATTTTCCGTTTTCCTGACAGACTCCATGGCAGACTACGTGTGGGAAATAACTAGCCAATCCACACGGGAGGGTATGCTGAACAAAAAATATTTTAATCTTTCCCGTCAACTGACAGGATTTTTTGACCAAAATTAACAGAGGAAAGGGAAGCAGGCTCAATACAATAATGAGACATAAACGTATGAATAGAAGACCACGAAGCTGCCTTGCATATCACTTCAGGAGCCATGTGTCGAGCTGCTGCCCATGAGGCTGCCATGCCTCTGGTGGAATGAGCCGTCACCGCCTCTGGAGGAGCCAAGCCCTTTGCCCTGTAGGCTTGTTGGATAGATTGAACAATCCAGGATGCTATCGTTCTGGAGGAAGCCCTCTTTCCTTTGCTGCTACCAGTGTGTAACAAGAACAGGTAGTTCGAGCTTCTAAAAGATGAAGTAACTCGCAAGTATTCTTTCAGAGTCTCGCCCACATCCAAGGGATGATTGTCTGCTGATTCCGGAGAATTGAAAGTAGGAAGGACTATTTCTTGATTCTTGTGAAAAACTGACGTGACTTTTGGCTTAGACCCAAGCATGGGAAGGAGGACCACTCGGTCCGGGAAGAAGTCAAAAAGGGTTCTTGACAACCCAGGAAGCTTATTTCTGAAACCCTTTTGGCTGAAGTAATGGCCACTAGAAAGGCCAGTTTGATTGATAAGTCCTTAATAGAAAGATCCTTGTTGTTGAGTGCTGAAAGAGCATCAAGGACGAGCGGAAGATCCCATTTGGGGAATCTAGGTTTCCTCTGAGGCCTGATTCTCGAAGCCCCCTGAAAGAATTGTTGAACCAGGGGATGAGTTGCCTATGATGTTCCTGAAAATGCCGATAAGGCTGAAACTTGTCAATCAGTTCCCTCAGAGAACAAAAGGAAGATCCAAGCCTGATTGGAGAAAACTCAAAACGTCTTGAACTCCAGGATTTCTGAAAGATTTTCCAGCAGAAGTCATGAAGCTGACAAACCTGGTCCAGATTCTGTTGTAGGTTTTGTTCGTGTTAGGCTTTTTGGAGCTCATAAGGGTCGAGAATACCCCTAAAGCACACCCAAGAGACTCGAGCCTGAAGCTCATCAGATTCAGGAGAGGAAACCATGGCCTGTTCGGCCAGTATGGTGCTATTGTTATCACTTCGCCTTTCTCCAACTGGAGCCGCTGCAGGAATTTTTGCATGATCGGAGCTGGAGGGAAGGCATATGCCTTGTTGAATTTCCATTGGCTTGTTAATGCATCTACTCCGAAGGCTTGACTGCACCGACCTCGAGTGTAGTATCTGTCTACTTTGTGATTGCAGGGGGATGCAAACAGATCCACTTCTGGATCGATTCCCAACGATAGGATCCACTTGAATGTCTGTGTATGCAGTGACCATTCGTTGTTGTCTAGGTTGCTGCGTGACAGAAAGTCCGCTTGAATGTTCTGCTCCCCTGGAATGAAGACTGCTGTTAAGTTGAGTAGATTCCTCTGAGCCCAGGTCATGATAGGTTTGACCTCTTGGAGAAGGGTGGGGCTCCGAGTGCCCCCTTGTCTCTTCACATATGCTCCAGCGGTGGTATTGTCCATTTTGAGTAGGACCGACTTCCCTTTCAGAAGGTGGGAGAAGGCTTGAAGGGCGCACCATGCCGCACGCAATTCCAGAACGTTTGACCCTGGAATGTGGAGATGGGCATCCCATTTGCCCTCAGCCAGTTCTGCCCCACAATGTGCTCCCCAGCCCGCATTGCTGGCATCGGATGAAACAGTCATCCATTGGATGGGAGCAAGGGAGTGGCATGTTAACAAGTTTTTGTGTTGAAGCCACCAGAGAAGACTGTTCCTCATTGACTGAGTAGTCCTGATCAGCTGATTGCGATCGTCTGTCTTCCATTGCTGAAGGAATCCTGATTGAAAAGGCCGAAGCCTCCACATTGCCCATTTGACCATGGGGAACGTGGCCACCATCGTGCCGATTATCTTCAGGCACTGTGACGCCCTTAGGTGAGAGTAGTCTAGGGCTAAGGATATTCTTTCCCGAATGACCGGGATTTTTTTTTTTTTCGGCAGAGAGATGGTATTCTCTATGGTGTTGAATTGAGCTCCTAGATAGGTTAGGCGTTGGGTCGGCTCTAGGTGACTTTTCTCCCGGTTTAGGAGCCATCCGAACTCTACCAGTGTAGAGATCACTTGATCTTTGTGGATCAGCAGCTGCTGCTTGTCTTGGGACAGTAGTAGCAAAACGTCCAGATAATGATACAGACACACACCCTGTATTCTGATAAGAGACACAATTGCCAACACTACCTTGGAACAGACTCTTGGAGAAGTCGTTAGCCCGAATGGAAGACAAATAAATTGTAAGCGCTCTCGTTCGACCTGAAATCGAAGATATTTGTGGAATTCTTCTGCCACGGGAACATGAAAATACGCGTCCTTTAAATCTATGGAGATCAACCAGTCGCCTGGTTGAACGACTTTTTGGATGGTTGAGAGTGATTCCATCTTGAAGTTCTCGTGCTTTATGTACCTGTTCAGAAAAGTGAGGTCTATAACTGGACGCCAAGAGCCGTTCTTTTGTACTAGGAAGAGGGGGGAGTATACCACCTGGAATTCCTCGCTCTTTGGCACGGATACTACTGCTCATTGATCTTTCAGGGCATTCACATATGAAAGAAGAACTTGTTGTTTTTCTTCTGATTGAGGAAGTGAAGTTTGCATTGGTCTGCATGGAGGGACCTTGGTGAAGGACCATGTGTGACCTGTTGAGACCGTTTTTATGGTCCAATAATCTGAGATCGAGGCCACCCAGACGTGCCGGAAGAGACGTAGGCGAGCCCCTACCCGACCCGCTTGGGCGGGCCCAATCTCAAAAGGACTTGGTTGACTCGTGCCCACTGGGCGTCTGTTTCTTGCCAGACTTTTGGAAAGATGTCTGCCTATTCCAGTTCCAGCTTCTCCTAAAATCCCGTCCAGGTCTATAGGAGCGTGCCTCTCTCGAATGCTCTGTACTGCATCTCCGCTGAGGTCTTCTTTGGTTAAACGGACGCCTGTCCTGAGGGAGGAACCCCGACTTCCCACCTGTAGCCTTTGAAATGGCGTTATCTAGTTTGTTTCCAAACAAGGAAGTTCCTTCAAAAGGAATTTTGCACCATGCCTGCTTTGAGGCTGGATCAGCAAACCAGGGGCGCAACCATAGTGCTCGTTTGGCTGTGACCGAAGATAGCATGGATCTAGCCATCAAGCGGATGAGATCAATTGAAGCTTCTCCCAAAAAGCCGATAGACAGTTCAAGTTCTTGCACTGCTGAACTTTGTGCCAATTCCTCCGAGACACCTTTCAGAACGGAGTCAACATTTTCCACCCAGGCCTCCATTGCTTTGGAGGTGACTGCAAGGGCTAGGGCTAGTTTGCAAGCCATACCGTTCAAGTTATATATTCTCTTAATGTCTTGGTCAATCTTTCAATCCAGACCATCTTTAAAAGATACAGTGTCATTTAGCAGGAGGGTGACATGCTTCGCTAGGCGCATTACTGCTGCATCCACGAGGGGAGCATTTTCCAAACCTTCTTATCCCCCTTGCTCCATTCTTCCTTAAACACTCCTTTCAGCTCGGTGGGAAATTGGAGCATTCTTTCCCCAGTTTCTTAAACAGTTCCTTTGTTTCTCTGGGGGGGGGGGGCAGTGGTATCTTCCAACTTTAAGGTTTCCATCACTCCCTTGATCAGTGGAGAGACTAAAGCGTAGTCGAATCCCACTACAGAATCATCTCCCTCCATCTCGTCTTGCGAGGAATCATGGGAGGAATCACAGAATCATCTCCCTCCATCTCGTCTTGCGAGGAATTATGGGAGGAATCATGGGGCTGGAATTGGCCGGGATCCTCCTGGGCCTCGTCAGCCAAGGAGCCAGACAAGGTGGTGGACTGGCTCCTTGTGTGGGGGGGCATCTATTTCCATCATAGACTGCTGTACCACACGTTTAATAAGAGACTCAAGATTTTGATTTTTCGGTCTCTTTCTCACCGACCGCTCGGGCATAGCATGGGTCACACAGCGATTTGCCCTCTGGGATTCTAGTTTTACATCCCCAACAGGCTCTGTGATCAGAGCGATCATCGCGGTGGTGGTAGCGGTGACTTGAGGAGGAATGGGAACATCTCCTATATTTAGAGGGGGAATGTGAGCGTCCCCTATGATAGTGGGTCCCAGATGGAGTGTCACGTCTGGACCTGGAGGATGATTGGTGATGGTGATGATGATGATGGTGCAGCCTGGCAAGGTCCCTATCCTGTGACCGATGAACTGATGTAGCTGGGCTGTAAGAGATAATACAGACAAAGGGAGGGGGAGGAAGGTGAGCAGGTTGTAACCGTTAGCAACCACCAGAAAAAAATGACACCAAAGACACCAACCCCCTACCCACTCCGCACAGACCTTGTGCGGGAGGGCTGGCCACACGGCGGTGCAGATGAGTCCATGACGAGGAAGACACACAATGATGCGTAACTCCACTACCTAGACTAAGGATAAGCAAATCAATGCAAGAACAGCGCAGAAATGTTTTTTGTTTTTTTTTTAAACTGTCCCTTTAAGAGACACTAAGCATTACAAGCATTACATGCATTACATTGCCAAGAAGTGCTTACCCCGTCCTGGTAGTATTGAGACTCTGGGAGGCTGCTGCTATATGCCCACAGGTTATCCCACCTGTATAGGGCTCCTCAGCGGTTTAAATCACCCGCCGGAATGGCGTCATGGCCGGTCCCGCTGTGCGCATGCATCGGAGGGACCGAACCTACTGCGCCTGCGCGGCCCCTGACCCCTCCGCCATACTGCGCATGCGCGAAAACCAAGCCTCGGTTTCACTGTGGCTCTGCGCATGCGTTCAACAGGCCGGGATCAGGAAGGGAATGGCATCCTGGAACGCAAAAGCGTTCCACACATATACTAAGCTTAGCGGCGCTGTATGACAGAGAAAAAACAGCAGAGAAAGATATACAAACAAACAAAAACTATCTGCCATGGAAATAGAAAAAGTCTTCAGACCTTGCCAGCTGAGATCCACCGTCTGTCATGGTACGCTGGGGCCACATCCCTTCCACCATAGGGGTATCCATCAGCCCAAAACCACTCACCCGCTCATAGCTGGGCCCTGGGTGCACCGCACAACTCGTACCTGATCCGACAGACATCCTGGACTGCACCTGAATTGCATAATGAAGGGTCCATGTGAGGAGGATAGAAAAGGAACACCTGTCTGTGGAGGTGAGCTCAAATTTATGGGTATGTGTTAGAGAAATTAGAAATTATACTTTAAATGTCAACTATGAATATGCATATTAATATGACTATATCTTCTAAAGTTAAAATGTTTGCTTTATATAACTCTATTAATACTTAAATATGCTGAATAAGCTCTAATAACCCTAATTACTGGAATAAGTCATATGACCATATTCTATTGTGCAAAGATGTGCTGACTCTTACATCTGTCAAAATATGGGCTGCGAACCATGAGATAATTTATGTATCCATTGTATGAAATATCCTGTCATAAGGTGTTGGCTGAAAAAGGATATTTCCCTATTTCCTGCTAACGTCAGAATAAAGGTTGAAATTATACATGGTCAGGACGTTACGAGCAGGAAAAGGGAAGGTTTAAGGGTTATAAAAGCTGAATGTGAATATATGACAGGCAGAAATGGATCTCTGAAGCAGAAAATATACATTTAACCATTTCTCTTGCATATGCAATAAAATATCTTGACTTGTAACGAGAGTCGGTCCAAAATTACTTGACATTTTGGTCCTTCGAGCCGGAAGTCCAAATTCCTGGAAAGCACTAGCCAACAACCCAGTGAACCGATGTCCGTACGGCAAAAAACTGTAAGTCCTTCGTCTTAAATTTGACGTTAACAGAGGCCGGCTCACTGAACTAGTGCCTCCCGGGCAGCGACTTACCGGATCAGCACAAGAGACCGCTCTCGGGGCAAGGTAAGATATTTTCATTTATTATATTATACTTTTAGGCCTAAATGTGATTAGGGATTTAATGAATTAAGGGATTTTGTTACATACATCTAATATAGAGATTAATTGAATGTTTATCTGTTGTGTATATGTTTTGCTTTATCCAAGTTGAGGGAATATAAGTAGATACGTCCGTAGTTTAAATCCCTTTGATATAGGAGTATGGTCCCATTCCAATACCCGGGTGCAGATAAAGGAAATTTGTCGACAAAGGACCTAGGTCCTGACAGCCTTGTAAACTGCAGGAATTCCCGTGGGGGACACATAAATATTCCTACATCAAAAACACGAACCCCTGTTGATACAAAGGTATGGCCTGATAGATTTCCAGGTAACAAATAGAGGTAATTTGACGAGCCCTTGCGCTCAGCCAGCCTCGTATGTTGTGTAAAAAACCTGTACAGGCATTTATAAATACCGTTGAATCAACAAATATTAATGTTTTGATAAAGTGTGGGAACAACAGTCGAGAGAAATTAAGTCTCTTTTGTAATTCTGTTCATGCTCCCTACTAGGCTTGTGCAATTCGTTTCGTAACGAATTGAAATTCGTCCGAATTTAGCAACTTTCGGACATTCGGAAGCATTCGAATTTCCGAACAAAGCAATTACGAATAAGACCGAATCCGAAATAAATTATACCGCAAATAGCGAATGCCCGAATGTCTTCGGCATAATTCGTTATGAAAAAGTTACGAATGTACGAATCCATACGAAGCACAATAACACTCACTCTGCTCTGCTCTCTGCTTCTCCCACACCGTGCTGAACTCCCTCTCAAAATGGTGTACAGGGGCGGAGGTTATAGCCGCATGTAAAAAACGAAAGTAAAATACGAGATTTCGAATCCATTCGAAGCACAATAACACTCACTCTGCTCTGCTCTCTGCTTCTCCCTCACCGTGCTGAACCCTCTGAAAATGGTGTACAGGGGCGGAGCCTATAGCCGCATGTTAAAAACGAAAGTAAAATACGAGATTTCGAATCGTTACAAATAACCGCAATGTATTTAGAAAAGTACAAATCCATTCGAAGCACATTAGGCATAATAGGCAGCGTCGTTGTGAGAGAGACACGGAAAATTACGAATCAACGAACCCAAAAAAAGTTACGAAAGTAGGAGTTGTGTCCAGAATCAACGAAAAACAACGTACTCTACCGAAAGTACGAACCCAAAAAAAGTTACGAAAGTAGGAGTTGTGTCCAGAATCAACGAAAAACAACGTACTCTACCGAAAGTACGAATTATAAAGCAACAAAAAATTCAACAAAAAATGTCGCTTGCAAAAATACGAATGAGTCCGAACACGAAAAATCCCGTCTAGCAAAATTACGAATGATTACGAATCAACAGGACCGGAAAGAAACGAACCGAAACGGAACGAATTTTTCCGTTGTGCACAAGTCTGCTCCCTACAGTTTACTGAAATATTAATGTTTTGATCAGGGGGGGTTGACCAGTCAGGTGAATTTACGTTCGCCTTGTAATTCTGTTCATGCTCCCTATAAATGAATAAAACATTAAGTAAGAAGACAAGACACCAGTATTATAGCAGCACACAAGATCAATAATCTAGAAGTGATATGTCACGACTAGAAAGTTTGTGAGTAGCTGCAGAAGTGATAAGATACTGTGTGCAGGTATTGTGTCAGTGTGAGAAGACCTTACAAAAAAAACTCCGTGTGCACGTTAAAATGAGTATGATCCATGGAAAGTCTGATGGTTTGAATGATGATGCAAAGTATATGTGTAGTCTAGACAAAGAGAATGTGAAACTCCTTAAGACATGAAAAACAAAGTATGATTTTGTTGCATTTTTAAATAAGGATTGTTGTGTAATACTGTGTTGTGTAGAAAGCTTAAAAAATAAATAAAAATTATGCCGGCATGTATGTATGTGTATATATATGTATGTATATATGTGTATATATATATATATATATATATATATATATATATATATATATATATATATAAAAAAAAAAAGAAAAAAAAAATAAGGAAACAGAATAAATTAGGTCTTCCCCAGGCAAAGAAATGGCTTGAGGAGGCTAACTGTAGGTTAAAATCATAAAAAAAATCATAAAAAGACTGTTTTTAGACAAAGAGGAGGACAATAATATGACCGTCCTCCGAAGTTTAGTGCAGCAAGTATTGACTGAACAAAATGCGACAAACCTAATGCACCCGACAGCCCCTACACACCCTTTAGAGGACTCTCCAATCCCACCGACAGACGCTTCTCCCCCTCTGACTTCACCACCCGCTCCCAATTCCCTATTGCAGACCTGCAGTCCCCACCACCAGATGGGACAGAGGTATGCAACAAGTTACCCCGCTGACCCTCCTTACAGCAATCCCAAGGTCCACATAGCTCAATTCAGGGATGGTATCATGGGAATGGTTGCTAGCTATCATCTCAATGTGAGGGAAATAGAGCAGGTCACCAGACAGGTACTGGGACCTGACTGGCATCATGTAGTGGGAGATTGGAGTGGATTAAACAACCAGGGAGGGGTGTTGCCTCAGGATGATGCAGCACTCAAAAACAGAAGAAATGCTCTTATAGCAAAGATAGAGAGAGGATAGATGGATACGTCAAGTCGACTGGTCCATTATAAATCAGTGTATATGGGGAGAAGAGGAAACAGTGGATAATTTCATTGTTAGGATAAAGAAGAATTTTAAAAACCACTCTGGGATAGAAATCCCAGTGGATCAAGTGAACGATAGCCCATATGAACAACAGCTAAAGAATGCAATCCTGAAGGGGCTGCTAGTCCTTATATCAAGTTTTGTTAACGAACACATGATTAACCATAGGATCTGCAGACTCTAGGAGCTAATCAAGTATGTGAGGCATGCTGAGGGGCACTTCCAACCAAAAAAGAAAGTAAAGAAAAGGATGAGGGGGGAGTGTTTCCTGTATGGTAAAAGTGTGTCTGCAGAGAGAGAAGCAGAAGGATGGGAAAGAATCTGATATTTTGGATGTGTGTAATGTTGAAACTTGTTTGCATGCTGAAGCCAAGCCAGAAATAACCTGGGTTGCAAAGAGTAGTTGGGTAACATTTCTCTGTGACACTGGGGCTTGTAGGACCCTGATACACCCGCTGGATATGCCACCAGGGGTAAAGGGAAAAGGTTTAGTATATGTAAAATCTGCAAATGGGTTGATGCACCAGGAGGCCGTGTCTGAAGGCCTTACTGTGGAAAATCCACAGACAGGTAAAAAGGCTCAGTGTAAAATTGTAATGTCAACTAAATGTCCTGTTAATTCGTTGGGTAGAGACATGTTGCATGCTCTTGATATTTCTGTCGTACCAGTGGAGGGGGGCCTCAAAGCCCATCGGCTGTGTGAAAAACAAATCACAGCTGTGGATAATGAGCCCTGATACTGGTACAGCTTGGATTTACAAACTGAGGGATTAAAGATGCCCAAAACCCTGACAGAAATAATTGAAGAGCCTGTGAGGAAAGGTACAAGGTCCAGACGAACCTCTATTGCACTATCTACTACAAAAGGACCACTGGGCCTGATAGGTCTTATGAGAAACAGTTAATGAGTTGCACTAACACTGAAGTGCTCTTAAGATACCTGTACTGTGATAAGGAAGGAAATAACATGGCTACTTGTCTCCTACCACAGCCTATTCTGCAAATATACAGGCAGGATACTGTACCTCATGTTTCGGTCACGCGGAACTCCGAGGTATCATGGCATGAGCTGGGAGAACTTATCACAGACTGGGTCAAATTAACAGATGAGGAACTGAAATCCAGAGGGAATCAGAGGTACAGATTAGCGTGGTTTGTTGAATGTACAACCAGAACTTGCGTGATTGAAGTTTTGACAAAAGACAGTGACTGACACTTTTTGACCAAAGGGGAAGGGGATGCCTTAAAAGACATCCCCGATTTCTTGTGATCAAAAGGAAAGACAGACGTAGGGCTAATTAAGACAGACAGTCAGTTCTGGTTTGCACTTATGTACAAAGGAAAACTCACAAGAAATGTTCAATGCTTTGTCTCGAGTTGTACCTCCCAGTGGGAGTCAAATTCTCTGGTATGTGGATGACATTCTGGTAGCGGCTCCTCTGGAGCGACAATGTAAAATTGACACCTTGGCTCTGATGCATTTCCTCGCAGAACAAGGTCACAAGGTTAGCAAAATAAAATACAACTTTTGAAAAACAAGGTGAAATACCAGGGTTACATTATATCTCAAAAAGGCAGACATCCAGATGAGATCCGAAAAGAGGCCATCCTTCAAGCCCCCAAACCACGTAAAAATAAAGAAATGATGTAATTTCTTGGCATGGCAAATTTTTGTAGAGCATGGATAGCTAATTATGCTACGGAGGTGGTGCCTCTTTCTGATCTCATCTATGGTACACAAATGTCTGCAAAAGGTTCCATCCAGTGGAATGTGCAAGCAGAGGATGCATTTACAAAGGTGAAGCACCTCATTGTGGGTTCTACTGTGCTTAGCCTACCCAATTACAGTAGAAACCCTTTAGCAGACTGTAGATTGTAAAGAGGGGTACATGACTTCTGCTCTCACTCAGGTTTATGAGAACGAACACAAACTAGTTGCATTTTACTTAACTAATTTGCCCCACTGTGTACAAGCTGTAGTAGCAGCCTCATTGGCCATACGGTCATCTGCATTGATAGTATTGTTCCACCCCTGGTACTTAAAGGTCTCACATGTTATTTAGGTGATCTTACTATAAGACAGAATCTCCTATTTATCTCCAGTCAGGCATTTATCATGTATGACTACACTTCTGGGACAACCACACGATACAATCAAGAAGTGTACTACATTGAATCCTGCTACACTAATGCCAACACCTGGTGATGGGGATCCACATGATTGTGCAGCTCAAAATTGATGAACGGGTACTCCCTAGGAAGGATCTCACTGATGTTCCCTTTCTAGATGCTGACATTACCTTTTTTGTTGATGGGTCGTGTAGAAAAAACGATAAATCAAACGGCTTATGCTATAGTAACACATGACCAGGTCATTGAAGCTAGACCTTTTCCCAGTTCCTATTCTGCACAACAAGCTGACATTATAGCCCTGTCAAGGGCCTGCAGTCTAGGGGAAGGGAAAAATAAATAGATATTTATACTGACAGCCAATACGCTTTCTCTACACATATTTGCCCAGCAATGGAAAAAAGGGGTATGATTACGTTGCCATGGGAAACCGATCACACAGAGATCTCATTCTTGCCCTTCTAGAATATGTACAAAAACCAGCACAAGTGGCTATTTGTAAATGTGCGGCACATAGAAAGGGAACAGATCCAATTACCCTAGGGAATGCACTAGCAGACAAGACAGCAAAGGAAGCTTCTGAAGGACAGCAATGACAAACATATACAGTTCCCAAGTAAATGATGAGGTACAGAGAGCTATTGATGAAACATGGTTATCAGAAATGCAGAAAACATCACCGGCAGGTGAAAATCAAAGTGGTTATATACAGGGTCAACACTGGTCAATGGTATATACACATGTACAGAAGGTAAACCTAACTTATCTACATCACTATTCACGTATGCTGTGTTATTGAGTCATGGGTAGGCCCATACCTCAAAAGGAGGGATGGTACTGGGTGTACACAACATATGGGTTTACAAAACTACTCTGAAAATTTTGTCTCACATATCCGATTTGTAACAGATACCATGCACAAGGTGCCCTAAGAGCCTTAAGGGGTAATTTCCCACAACCCCCTTATCCCTTTCACACAATATGCATGGATTTTATTGAATTGAACAAATGTGAGAATAAGTACTGTCTGGTTATTGTGTACAGGTTTATAAAGTGGGTGGAAACTTTTCCTATGGCGCACACGGATGGACAGTCAGTAGCCAAAGTACTAATCAAAGAGGTGATTCCACGACAAGGGATCCCTGCGCTGATTTACAGTAACAATGGCTCCAATTTTGTAAACTAAACAATACAACTAATTGGTATATGGTACAATATCTGACCTACTAGGGAGAATCACTATTTAGGTTGTAACCCCTGGTCAGAACACCCCAGCCCCCGAGCCAACTCAGTTTCAACTTAATACCTCTTTGTTTAAAACAGATTTTACTTACAAGGAACAATTAAGTATAGAAACAGGATTTGGAGACAAAAATTAGTGGATAGAATGGGTCAGATACACAACTCAATCTAAGGGGTTAAGTGATTGTATTTCTTGTGCAAACCCAAGACCACAACTAGCTACCATTCCTCTCCCTGAAGAGGAAACAGATTTAGCTTGCATAATAAGACTGTTTTCAGAAAATATTACTGGGTCTGAATGTGCAAATGAGAAAAAGAGATACCCTAAAACTAAAATGCAAAGTATACCCCCTTCACTACAAGCATTACCAGGAAATTTTTCTAGTTTCTCTAACAAAGATAAGGATGGTACAAAGGTTGGCACTCTATCTCCTGAATACTGTGCGACCATAACATCAACTACAGACATTAAGTATCAACTAAAATGGTTTCAGGAACAGAAACGGCAACTAGCTGATGTTTGGTGGCTGTGTGGGGACAAGAAACTAAGGCTCAGACTGCCACCTAGATGGGAGGGTAGTTGTGCCCTTACCCGCCTGTTGCTTCCCTTTTATATTGTTCCTATGACTAATAAATTGATGAGACTACCAGGTAAACACTATTTTAAGAGACTTAAGTGTCCAGAATCATTTTGACAACCAGGTATATATAGACTCAATAGGTGTTCCACGAGGAGTTCCGGATGAATTTAAAGCACAGAATCAAGTAACAGCAGGACTCACCTCACTCTTCCTATGGGTACAGCCCAATAAGAATGTCGACTGGATAAACTACATTTACTACAACCAGCAGAGGTTTGTGAATTACACCAGAGATGCTATCAAAGGTATAGCAGCACAATTGGACGCCACCTCTTTGACAGCGTGGCAGAACCGTATAGCATTGGATATGTTGCTGGAAGAAAGGGGCGGAGTATGCGAAATGTTCGGCACCTTCTGCTGCACTTTTATTCCAAATAATACGGCACCTGATGGAAGTATCACCAAGGCTTTGCAAGGCCTACAAATGTTATCCCAGGAACTAACTGAGAACTCTGGTGTAGAGAACCCCTTAACAGGACTCTTTGAAAAATGGTTTGGTAAATGGGGTGATCTTGCAAAAGGTTTGCTCATCTCTGTTGTCATGGCAGCCACGGTCCTTACGCTGTGTGGATGTTGCTGCATTCCTTGTATTAGAGGAATTCTTCAAAGACTGATTGACACATCACTAACAAAGACTATGTTTTTTCAGAACAACACTGAACTATACCCGGAACCTGATGAAGATGAACTTACAGTCCTTTCAAAAGACTTATTTGTCTAAATGATAATACCTGGTAAAATAAAGAACCTGGATATTTGAATTATTGACATTATAAGTATAAAAGGGAGCAGCTGTTAGAGAAATTAGAAATTATACTTTAAATGTCAACTATGAATATGCATATTAATATGACTATATCTTCTAAAGTTAAAATGTTTGCTTTATATAACTCTATTAATACTTAAATATGCTGAATAAGCTCTAATAACCCTAATTACTGGAATAAGTCATATGACCATATTCTATTGTGCAAAGATGTGCTGACTCTTACATCTGTCAAAATATGGGCTGCGAACCATGAGATAATTTATGTATCCATTGTATGAAATATCCTGTCATAAGGTGTTGGCTGAAAAAGGATATTTCCCTATTTCCTGCTAACGTCAGAATAAAGGTTGAAATTATACATGGTCAGGACGTTACGAGCAGGAAAAGGGAAGGTTTAAGGGTTATAAAAGCTGAATGTGAATATATGACAGGCAGAAATGGATCTCTGAAGCAGAAAATATACATTTAACCATTTCTCTTGCATATGCAATAAAATATCTTGACTTGTAACGAGAGTCGGTCCAAAATTACTTGACAGTATGGGGTCCTATAGCTGTGGAGAGGAGGCGGGGTTAACCCACACGTAGTCTGCCATGGAGTCTGTCAGGAAATATTAAATGTTTCTCAGCAACAGTCTTCATTATATAGATTCAATATGTTTAACTAAACATTTTTTCAAATCCAGTATTACAGCAGGACTTCAATAAAACTTAAAAACTTTAGTTTCTTCTATCCCCGGGACCCAAGTGGACCCAAGGAACTCAGAACAGAACATTTTACCCAAACACATATTCTGACTCAGAAGTCAGCCTCCTAACTTTTCAAATATATCTGATCATCAGCAACAAACAAAAAAATTGATGGATAAACTTCATTACATCATTAACATATCTTCACGATTGAAACTCTGGGAATTCAAAAGGTAAATATATCCAGAATAGTCACTCTGACTGTTATTCAAACAAACTTTCCCATCATATTTCCGTACCTCATGGACTCAATATATGCAGCAATTTATTTCGTATATCCTGGTTACTTAACACAAACTTTTAGGGAAATATATATTATCAGGAACATGGGCCTAATAACTTCTACTCCCTGAACAAGAAAACACAATATGAGACAACCATCTCTTTGTGTACATTTTAAACCAACATTTAAGATACTTTACTAATCAAATAATACCGTGTGCATTCATTAACCACTTAAGCCCCGGACCATTTCGGGCCATTAGGACCAGGCCTGTTTTTGGGATTCGGCACTGCGCTGCTTTAACTGTAAATTGTGCGGACATGCAATGTTGTACCCAAATGAAATTTGTGTCCTTTTCTTCCCACAAATAGAGCTTTCTTTTAATGGTATTTGATTGCCTCTGCGATTTTTATTTTTTGCGATATAAACAGAAAAAGACCGAAAATTTTGAAAAAAAATGATATTTTCTACTTTTTGTTATAAGAAAAATCGAATAAACTCAATTTTAGTCATACATTTAGGCCAAAATGTATTCAGCCACATGTCTTTAGTAAAAAAAATGTCAATAAGCGTATATTTATTGGTTTGCGCAAAAGTTATAGCGTTTACAAACTAGGGTACATTTTCTGAAATTTACACAGCTTTAAATTTATGACTGCCTATCTCATTTCTTGAGGTGCTAAAATGGCAGGGCAGTACAAAACCCCCCCAAATGACCCCATTTTGGAAAGTAGACACCCCAAGGAAATTGCTGAGAGGCATGTTGAGCCCATTGAATATTTTTTTTTTGTCCCAAGTGATTGAATAATGACAAAAAAAAAATGACAAAAAGTTGTCACTAAATGATATATTGCTCACACATGCCATGGTTATATGTGGAATTGCACCCCAAAATACATTCTGCTGCTTCTCCTGAGTACGGGGATACCACATGTGTGGGACTTTTTAGGAGCCTAGCCAAGTACGGGACCCCGGAAACCAAGCACCGCCTTCAGGATTTCTAAGGGCGCAAATTTTTGATTTCACTCCTCACTACCTATCACAGTTTCGAAGGCCATAGAATGCCAAAATAGCACAAAACCCCCCAAATTACCCCATTTTGGAAAGTAGACACCCCAAGCTATTTGCTGAGAGGCATGTTGAGTCCATGGAATATTTTATATTTTGCCGCAGGTTGCGGGAATATGACAAACTTTTTTTTTTTGCACAAAGTTGTCACTAAATGATATATTGCTCACACATGCCATGGGCATATGTGAAATTACACCCCAAAATACATTCTGCTGCTTCTCCTGAGTATGGGGATACCACATGTGTGGGACTTTTTGGGAGCCTAGCCGCGTACGGGACCCCAAAAACCAAGCACCGCCTTCAAGGTTTCTAAGGGCATAAATTTTTGATTTTGCTCCTCACTACCTATCACAGTTTTGAAGGCCATAAAATGCCAAGATGGCACAAAACCCCCCCAAATGACCCCATTTTGGAAAGTAGACACCCCAAGCTATTTGCTGAGAGGCATGTTGAGCCCATTGAATATTTTTTTTTTGTCCCAAATGATTGAATAATGACAAAAAGAAAAAAAAATGTACAAAAAGTTGTCACTAAATGATATATTGCTCACACATGCCATGGTTATATGTGAAATTACACCCCAAAATACATTCTGCTGCTTCTCCTGAGTACGGGGATACCACATGTGTGGGACTTTTTGGGAGCCTAGCCGCGTACGGGACCCCAAAAACCAAGCACCGCCTTCAAGGTTTCTAAGGGCATAAATTTTTGATTTCACTCCTCACTACCTATCACAGTTTTGAAGGCCATAAAATGTCAAAATAGCCCAAAACCCCCACAAATGACCCCATTTTGGAAAGTAGACACCCCAAGCTATTTGCTGAGAAGCATGGTGAGTATTTTACAGCTCTCATTTGTTTTTGAAAATTAAGAAAGACATTTTTTTTTCTTTTTTTTTTCTTTTTTTACATTTTCAAAACTTTGTGACAAAAAGCGAGATCTGCAAAATACTCAACATACCTCTCAGCAAATAGCTTGGGGTGTCTACTTTCCAAAATGGGGTCATTTGGGGGGGTTTTGTGCCATCTGGGCATTCCATGGCCTCCGAAACTGTGATAGGCAGTGAGGAGTGAAATCAAAAATTTACACCCATAGAAATCCTGAAGGCAGTGCTTGGTTTTTGGGGTCCCGTACGCGACTAGGCTCCCAAAAAGTCCCACACATGTGGTATCCCCGTACTCAGGAGAAGCAACAGAATGTATTTTGGGGTGTAATTCCACATATGCCCATGGCATGTTTGAGCAATATATAATTTAGTGACAACTTTTTGTACATTTTTTTTTTTTTTTTGGTCATTATTCAATCACTTGGGACAAAAAAAAAATATTCAATGGGCTCAACATGCCTCTCAGCAAATAGCTTGAGGTGTCTAGTTTACAAAATGGGGTCATTTGGGGGGGTTTTGAACTGTCCTGGCATTTTATGCACAACATTAGGAAGCTTATGTCACACATCATCCACTCTTCTAACCACTTGAAGACAAAGCCCTTTCTGACACTTTTTGTTTACATGAAAAATTTTTTTTTTTTGCAAGAAAATTATGTTGAACCCCCAAACATTATATATTTTTTTTAAAGCAAAGGCCCTACAGATTAAAATAGTGGGTGTTGCATTTTTTTTTCCACACAGTATTTGCGCAGCGATTTTTCAAACGCATTTTTTGGGGGAAAAACACACTTTTTTTATTTTTAATGCACTAAAAAACACTATATTGCCCAAATGTTTGATGAAATAAAAAAGATGATCATAGGCCGAGTAAATGGATACCAAAAACGACATGCTTTAAAATTGCGCACAAACGCGCAGCGGCGACAAACTACATTCATTTTTAAAAGCATTTAAAAGCCTTTACAGGTTACCATGTTAGATTTACAGAGGAGGTCTACTGCTAAAATGACTGCCCTCGATCTGACCTTCGCGGTGATACCTCACATGCATGATGCAATTGCTGTTTACATATGACGCTAGACCGACGCTTGCGTTCGCCTTTGCGCAAGAGCAGGGGGGGACAGCGGTGCTTTTTTTTTTTTTTTTTTATTATTTATTTGGCTTTTTTATTTTATTTTTAAACTGTGCCTTCCATATTTGATTTTTTTACCATTTTTATCGTTATCTCAGGGAATGTAAATATCCCCTATGATAGCAATAAGTAGTGACAGGTACTCTTTTTTTGAAAAAAATTGGGGGGTTAGACCCTAGATCTTTCCTCTGCCCTCAAAGCATCTGACCACACCAAGATCGGTGTGATAAAATGCTTTCCCAATTTCCCAATGGCGCTTTTTATATCCGGGGGGGGACATTCCCTCCCACTGCTTGTAAAAGCAGTCTAGAGGCTAATTATCTGCTAGAATTGCTTTTACATGAAAGCCGGCTGCTGGCTGAAAAGAATGATACCAAGATGATACCTAAACCCGCAGGCATCATTCTGGTATAAACATTCAAAGTCCAGCAACATACCAGTACGTTGCTGGTCCTTGTTGGACATGTATTGTAATCTTTTTTTCATACAGCCTATTGGCTGAACGAAAAAAAGAGATTGATTGGTGGGTATGCCCACCATTAGAATACCTCCCTTCATCCACCCACTTCTAATGATGGGCATATATGCCGAAGCATGGGGGCATCCTCCCGGAAAAAAGTTATGCCGCGTACACACGGTCAAGCCTTCGTCGGAATTTCGACCGTATGTACGCGGCATAAAAGGTTATGCCGCGTACACACGGTCGGACTTTTCCACGGGCAAGCCTCCGTTGGAATTTCGACCGTATATACGCGGCATTAGGAGCAAAATCGCTCCTCCGCCCCTGCTGCCCCCATGCTTCGGCATATATGCTCTTTTTTTTAACTGTGGTGGTGAAATCACCTTCTACAGCGTTGGAGTCATGGCTTTATGTATCGTGGGAGCAAACGCTGTTGCTGTCAAGATAAATAGATCCGCGCTGCAACTGAATGGCGTACCTGCTAAGCAAATGGTGGTTAACATTAAAACAAAGTAACATTACAGTACAACAGTAAGACCTTACCATGCCATACCTGCAAAGCAAATACCAAAACAAAACCTAGTAAAAAATAAAAAAATGTTTTAACGCAACCTGTGCCTAAAATATATATATGCCGAAGCATGGGGGCATCCTCCCGCAAAAAAGTTATGCCGCGTACACACGGTCGGAATTTTCCACGGGCAGGCCTCCGTTGGAATTTCGACCGTATGTACGCGGCATTAGGAGCAAAATCGCTCCTCCGCCCCTGCTGCCCCCATGCTTCGGCATATATGCTCTTTTTTTTAACTTTGGTGGTGAAATCACCTCCTACAGCACTGGAGTCACGGCTTTATGTATCGTGAGAGCAAACGCTGTTGCTGTCAAGATAAATAATTCCGCGCTGCAGTTGAATGGCGCACCTGAAAACAAAAAATTACATACCTGAAAAGCAGGCATGAGAAAACATTGCAGAATAGAATACAGTAAAAAAGAGCAGAACAATAGAGAGAAAATAGAGAGAGAGAGAACAATAAAACGACAACTATTTTTGGTTTTTTTATTTTATATTTTTTTTGTGTTTTGTTTTTTACGTTTTTTTTTTCTTTTTTACACTTTTTTTTGTAACTTTACAACTGTAATGGTTCGGGTCTCTCAAAATGTAATGGCATCTTGGGAGACCCTGTGTAAGTGTGTCCTTGTCTGTGAAATGCTGTACCCTACGCTAAAACTTCACTTTTGAGTGGTAGCGTTCAAAACATTCACCTTGGCAAAGACCAGGCTTGTCAGGACAGAGTGGACAAAAACTACGGGTGTCACGCCTAAATCCGCGCTTGCTACAGACACGACATCTTTTTTGGGGGTGGCTTTGGGTAGGGGTACTCGGGAGGACATACGAATAATGCCTCTCATGCAGCCGGCTTACTGCATTTGGTAGGGGATGGTGAGGTGCAGAACCGCCTGGATACAGGAGTTCTGTGACTATCTCATTCTGGAATTTTAGAAGAGATAACGTCCCGCCTGAAGCTCTGTATAGCACATGAGCGTTCAGCAAAGCCAATTGGAATAATGATAGAGACACTTTTTTGTACCAGCGTCTCGCCTTACGGTCAATTAGATACGGCGCCATCAACTGGTCGTTGAGGTCCACCCCTCCCATATTTTGGTTATATTCGTGGACACAGAGGGGTTTCTCCACAACACCAGTCGCCGTACGAATTTGGACTGTCGTGTCTGCATGAAGGGAGGTAAGAAGGAAAACATTCTTATTGTCCCTCCACTTCATAGCGAGCAAGTTATTACACTTCAAGCAGGCTCTCTCCCCCAGCCTAAGACGGGCATCTACAAGCCGCTGGGGAAAGCCCCGGCGATTAGGTCGCACGGTGCCACATGCTCCAATCTGATGATCAAACAAGTGACTAAACAGTGGCACGCTCGTGTAATAATTGTCCACATACAAGTGGTACCCCTTTCCGAATAAGGGTGACACCAAGTTTCACACTATCTTGCCAGCGCTCCCTATGTAATCCGGGCAGTTGACCGACTCAATCTGACTATCTTTTCCCTCATAAACCGTAAAGTTCACTACATAGCCTGTTGCCCTGTCACAGAACTTGTAGAGCTTGACCCCGTATCTGGCACGCTTGCTGGGAAGGTACTGCTTGAAAGACAAGCGGCCAGAAAATTTAATCAGGGACTCATCAACGCAGACAACTTGATCGGGAGTAAACAAGGCTGCAAAACGTTCGTTGAAGTGGTTTATGAGGGGCCGAATTTTATAGAGCCGGTCGTATTCAGGGTCCCCACGTGGACGACAAAGTTCATTGTCGTTGAAGTGCATGAACCGCAAAATCTGCTCGTATCGTGCCCTGGACATGGAGGCAGAGAACACGGGCATGTGGTCAATTGGGTGCGTGGACCAATAAGCACGCAATGACGGAAATTTATGTGTGCCCATGTTGAGGGAAAGGCCCAGAAAGGTCTTAAATTCGGAAACCGTAATTGGTTTCCAATTTCTGGCAATTTTAGGCAACTGGGGGTTAGCGGCGATAAATTGACCAGCATATAAATTACTCTGGTCCACAATAGATCTATAGAGATCTTCCGTGAAAAACAGCGAATAAAAATCAATTGGAATAAAATCAGCTGTTTCCACCTGAATACCGGGTTGGGCAGTGAATGGGGGAAGTACGGGTTCTGCAGAAGTGGTGGGGACCCAATCAGGATAGGCGAATTCTGCAGGAAGGGCAGTATGGGCACGTAGGGCCTGCCTTTGTCTTCTTGGTGGCAGCGGGACACTACTTGTGCTTGCCACCTCGCCAGCTTGAACTGCACTTATGGGACTCGCCACGTCACCAAGTGTTACTGCAGTGCTGGATGTACGTCCAGGCTGTACTAGGCCGCTGGTGCTTGCCAGTTCACCAGAAGGAATAGCGGCGCTAGTACTACTCTGCTCCATGATACGAGAGACCTGCGGTTCTTGCTCCTCAACAACCTCAGAAGATCGGGATCGGGTACACCTGACCTTAGCAGGGACCTCAACTTCGTCGTCAGAGCTATCTGACGTGGGGCCGCTGACGTCACTGTCTTCTACGGGAAGATATTCTGAGCCTGAATCTGACAGATACGTGACCTCCTCTTCACTATCTGTCATGCTCAGAATCTCGTAGGCCTCTTTACTAGTGTACCTTCGTCTTGCCATTTTGGGCTCTAAATTTAGGGGTACACTAGTAAGATTCACAGGAAAAAAAGCACCTGACTGTCGTCAGCAAATATATCAAACGCTACAAAAAAACTGTTAGCGATCGCAGGGATCAGGCCTGTCTCTGCGAACGCTGCAGTTATGTGTGTTGTGTTTGGTAAGTGACAGTGATCGATCGATACTGCACTTGGATGGGCTGGGCTGGGCGGAGGGGCTAAACGCAGGCGCTAGCAGGTATCTGGGCTGATCCCGCTAACACTGCGTTTTTGGGAACCCTAAACCGCTGGGGATGCTAGTATAGATCTGATCAGATACTATACCACTAAGGGGGGTGTATGCTTTGCGCGTGGGTGTTAGCGTTACTGGCACTAACCTAACACTGCCTGGGGCGACGCAGACCCTCTCTGGCGCTAAAACCTAATTGATCTCACCCGCCGGGCGATCAGGGGGGTTAAACCTTTATTGGGTTATATACGGCGGGTGCCCCGATGCTATAAAAAGCAAACTAATCAACCAGCGTCACCCGTAACCTTTATATGGTGATCACTGGTGAAAGGGTTAACTAGGGGCAATCAGGGGGTTAAAACCTTTATTAGGTTAAATATGGGGGTACCTGACACTATATAAAAACCTGACGGGTAACCTAAATAACTAAATAACTTAATGGCTTACCAGTGACACCAGTGACGCTTATACGGCGATCACTGGTGAAAGGGTTAACTCTAGGGGCAATCAGGGGGTTAAAATAATATATGGGGGTACCTGACACTAATAAAAACCTGCGGCGAACCTAAAAAAAAATAACTGCCTATCTAAAACACCAGCGACACGAATACAGCGATCGGAAAAACAATCGCTTAGTGACGCTGAAGTTAGGGGGTGAAAGGGTTACCTGGGGGGTGATCAAGGGGTTAAACCTTTATTAGGGGGGGGTTAGGGGGCTACCCTGGACCTAAAGGGGCCTAATCCTAACTGCCCTGCAACTTTTTACAATCACAGATGACACTAAATGCAGTGATCAGTAAAATAAATGATCACTGCAATCAGTGACACTGTGATTGGGGGCTTTGGGGTGACCTGGGGGGTGATCTGGGGGTGACTGGGGGGGTGATTTGTGTGCCTATGTGTACCTACGTGTCAGTGGACTGTTGGTGCACTAACCTGCTTCTTCTCTTCTCGGCGCCGGGAACGAAAAGACCGCGGCGAGGGAGATGACATCACTTCCTCCAGCCTGTGTTTACATTTCAGGCAGGAGGAAGCAATTTCATTCGCCGGGAGCGATCGCGAGGGGGGGGCGGAATCGAGCGGCCGCCCCCTCATGCCTGATCGCTCTCCCGAACACTTAACGGCCGCTCACTGCAGTGAAGGGGGGTCCGGATGGACCCCCCAACTGCACAAAGGCGATCACGTAGATCTACGTGATTCTGCCTGTCGGTGCCATTCTGCCGACGTAAATCGGCGGTGGGCGGTCGTTAAGTGGTTAAACACAATACAACCACTTTCTCCTTTTATTCACATCCATTTGGCCACTCCATTCATTCTTCATTTAGAAATGTTTTCCATATTTGCCCTTTGAACATCTTTTAAACAGTTCCATTATCAGTTCTAAATACCATTACCTTTTTTTTTTTTTTTTTTTAATATCTCATATTTTTCCCTAGTGCATAGGATTACACAAACCTTAAGTTACTTCCTTTTTCTTTACCAACCACAATTCCTCTGGCGTAGCGCCTGGAATACATAACTTCCTTGGATGAGGCTGGCTCACACACCTGCGGTGCATTCGCACTCCGCACTGCCCAAAAAGGTGTGCGTTTTCTAGGCAGTGCGGTCCGGCTTACGTGCGAATTCAGGGCCATTGACTTCTATGGGAATGCTTCTGAATCACACATGTCATTCAGTTGTGAACAGTATAAAATCCTGAACTGATATGCAATCCTGACCTGATCCTGATCAAAACTGACATGAAGCGCTGAACAGCTACTTTGTCAATCAGCTGTGAAAACAGAGCTCAAACTCGCACTGCATATGTGTAAACCCAGCCCTAAACTTGTATTTAACCAAAAAAAAAGAAAATCAAACATTTTTAAATCCCCAATCATTGTTCATACAGCCTAAACACAAATTAAAACCATTTGCACAAATAACCATTCCATTGTCTTGTAACAGGCAATGTCCTTATACAATGCAAAAGTTTGCTTTTTTTTTTTTTTTTCTTTTTCTCAACATCAAAAAAACTATAATACCATTTCCTGGTGCCTCCATGGCAGCATACCTGTGATAGAGCTCCGCCTCGACTCCTCCTTCAGGACTAGTGAATAGCATAAATTAAAGGCATAGCCCCTCCCCCCAACATTCTCCTTTTTTTCCTCATACCTTCTTGTGCTGGTGAAGAGTAGCAGTATGTCCATACCTCTGCAGTCGGCAGCGTCCGCCGGGTTTAGCCTTTCCCGTGCGCAGTCCCTGTTCTTGGGCCGCTCACAGCGCTGATAAGACTGGGAACCCCTCTGTGGATCTGTTGGGGTCATTTTGCAAAGTTTCCTCACAGGAACGCAGTCTGCTATCACATCAATGATGAATGCAGTGGAAGTCGCAAAAGGATCAGCTCCATCTTCCCAGGCTGGTGGTTTCCATTTTTTATTACAGGCATTTGTGTTTTTCCCCTTTCTTTTCCTCTCTTCCCCTCCCCCTCCCCTTTCCTTTGCTTGTTAGGCGCCTTTAAAATGATTATTGTCTTACTTTTTTATTCCTTTAAAACTGTGCAACTGGATAGGGCAGGTGTTTCTCTGTGCAACAACATTGTGGTGCTTATTTCCGGGTTCGGGGGGGCTACAGGTGCTCTGTAGGTCCCGCCAGGTAGGAGAGTGTCACGGCGCAGCGTCCTCACCGCCGTCTGCGCATGCGCGATTTGGGAGTGATACAGAGCCGTAGTTTCTTGGCTCTCTGTACTGGGCGACGCTGGATCTTCTGCGATTGCACATGCACAGACGCTTGGTTCAGTGGCGGCCATCTTGGATTCTGGAAAGAAGGCTAGATTTGCCCTTTTTTTCAATCAATTCCAAATGGTGGTTTATGGGATTAGCCCACGCACCTTGAGCCTAATTAGGTTCAGATTCAGGGATGGCTGTCAGTCTCCTCAGCTGTGCCCTGCTAGGTCTCTCTGTTGCTGCTTTGTGGTAGGTACTTTTTATTTTCTCAAAAAAAAAAATGTTGCCGATCAGAAATGTTTATGTTAAAAAAAAAAAGATAACAATATAAAAATGTTTATGTTTAAAAAATAAAAAAAAAAATAAAAACAAATGACGATATAAAAATGTTTATTTAAAAAAAAAAAAAAAAAAAAAAGTGACGCCAAAAACTCCTGATTCTTTTCCCTTTCTTACTATATTTCTGGAGCTGATCCTTGTGCCCAACTCCGCAATGAGTCATTCATCTCGCAGCAAAGATCCTCACACTTCTATTAGGTATGTGACCAACTATACGTGAGTATAAAAAAAAAAAGTGCGCTCACTGGTCTAGCGTGAGTTCCTTACACCGTAGCCCTACCCACTCCAAGGGGTCCCACTCATCAAGGCGTAGGACGCATTCTTCACGTCGTAGATCAGAGAGGTCAAGATCCAGAGGACGTGATCGACCCCCCTCTCCTAGGACCTATAGGAAGAAGAGATGCTGGATATGTGGGGCTACACCGCTACCAGACAGAGTGGTCTGTAAGGACTGTTTTACGGACTATGCGTCCAACCGCGAGCTAGAAAATCAGCACGCTGTAGATCTGCTCAAGCGAACAATGAAGGACTCCTTCTCTGAGCTTTTGGCTTCGGTCCCTGCTCAACCACTTCAGCAGATATCCCTGGTTCAGGATATAGAACCTAATCTCCCTGGTCCGTCAGCAGTCAGTACACCTCTGCCGCCGTCAGGCCGACCAGCTAGAGATTCACCACCTGAAGACTCTTCAGGGGACTCTTGAGAAGAGTCAGAACCTTCTGGCTTCAGTCTCTCCTTGGTAAAGCCATTCATCCAGGCAGTCAAAACTGCAATCGCCTGGAAAGACACAGAATAGCCTCCCCAAGAGTCTACAAGCTACTTCCCATTCCTCAAAAGGAAGCAGGTTCTTTTCCCGTTGATGGGCAAGATTAGTCAAGTCATTCAGAAGGAATGGTCAAAGACTGATAAAAAAAATAATAATTTTGGGGTCGGTTCAATAAACTATATACCCCTTACCAGAGTCGGGAACGCAGTCACTAAACTCCATGCCAGTGGTAGACGCGTCCGTGGTGCGACTCGCAAAAAAACTTACTCTACCAATGGAGGATTCCGCTTCCTTCAAAGACCCTCTAAACAGGCGAATCGACCTGGAGCTGAAGAGGAGCTACTTAGCCGCGGAAGCAGCATGTAAGCCAGCTATTGCCCTCACATCAGTATCAAATGCCATAAGATCTTGGACAGATAATATTGAGGCGGCTTTGCATCAGGATGTCCCCATGGAGGATATAATTAAGGCCTTAGAAGAGCTTAGATTGTCGGCAGACTTTGTCTGCGTAGCGGCCATTGACACGATCAGGTGCTCGGCAAGATCCATGTTGCATTCAGTGATGGCGAAGAGGGCCTTGTGGCTGAAACCCTGGATGGCTGACTTATCCTCCAAACAAAATTGGTGCAAAATCCCGTTTGATGGGAAAGCACTATTCGGAGACAAAATGGATAAAGCTATCTCCAGGCTGTCAGGAGGGAAGTCTGGTATGCTTCCACAGGACAGAAGTATGCGAAGATTCAGAGGTGGTTCCTCTAGGTTCCGCCAGTCAAACCCAAGGGATTTTAGGCAGTCGAGACAGCCCAGAGACAACAAAAGACCTTGGAAAGGTACTCGGGGATCCTTTTTGAACAGGAAGATGAAAGCCCTTCCGGCTCCACAGGAGCAGAAGCAGTCTTTTTGACGCCAGAGGAACCCAGGCACTCCCGGTGGGAGCCAGGCTAAAGTTTTTTTACCCCAGTCTGGGCCACCTGCTGCCACAACCCCTGGGTTCTGTCAACAATTCAATGGGGGCACTTTTGGAATTTTTCTCACCCTCCACCTCGGAACTCTTTCAAAGGAACAGAGATTCCATCCTCTCCACTGAAGGCTCAAGCTCTGAAAAACTTCCTAACGTCACTCCAGCTTCAGGGGGCGGCTGTTCCGGTTCCCTTGGCAGAGCGCTTCGCAGGCTTATACTCCACCCTATTTCTGGTCCCAAAGAGGACAGAGGGGTGGAGGCCTGTGATAGACCTAAAGAGGCTCAACCGGTATGTCCGCCCCGAAAGCTTCAAAATGGAGTCCCTGCAGACGATTATTCAGGCAGTCCAGCCATCAGATTGGATGATTTTGGTCGATCTGCAGGATGCGTACCTACATGTTCCAATTCTACCTGCATTTCAAAAATACCTGAGATTTGCAGTGGGACGGACCCATCTACAGTTTCAAGCCCTGCCTTTCGGTCTGTGCACCTCTCCCAGGGTGTTCACCAAGATACTAATATCTGCTTTAGTTCCCCTGCGGGAGAGGGGCTTGAGGATATACCACTACTTGGACGACATCCTACTCCTAGCAAGCAATCCGGATCAGTTGGTATGTCACCGGGACATTCTTCTACAGTCCCTAAAAGAGCTAGGGTGGCTGGTGAATTCCGACAAGAGTCAACTAATGCCAACACAGCAGATAATCTATGCACAATGTTCGACACTCAGGAGGGGACAGTGTCATTACCACCGCCGGAGGCAAGGATTGTCATCCAGAGAATGATCAAAGTCATCCAGAGCCCGTATCTGACGGCTTCACAATGCCTGAGCCTCATTGGCACAATGTCTTCCTGTATACCCATGGTTCCTTGGGCACATTGGCACTTGAGGTATTTCCAGACTGGTTTCTTGGCGCAGTGGAAGAAACGACTATCTCAGACGATCCTGCTGATGGGGAAGAATACGCAGGAGCCTTCACTGGTGGACAGTTCCGGAAAACCTCTCCAAGCCTCATCACCTGGGCTCCCTTCCTTGGATCACAATTACGTCCGATGCAAGCAGACAGGGCTGAGGAGCCCATTGCGGGCAAACCAGAATACAGGGGAGATGGGCATGCACCACCCAGGGAGTGGTATCCAACATCTTGGAGATGAGGGCAGCCTTCTTGGCACTGACCTCTTTGGCACCCCACATCAGAGGCCAAAGAATACTCCTACGCCTAGACAACAGAGCAGCTGTCGCTTATTTGCAGAAGCAGGGAGGCCCTCGCAGCAGGTCACTCCTCAAGGAGGTAGAGCCGATCATGCTCTGGGCGGAGCAGAACCTCCTGGACCTCAGAGCGATGTATCTGCCAGGCAGGTTGAACACGGAAGCTGACACTTTATCCAGAAACTTCCTGGACAATGAGTGGGCTCTCCACCCCCATGTCTTCCTTCAGATTGCCAACATATGGGATCCCCCTCAGGTAGATCTGTTCACCTCCCCGAAGAACGCCAAGCTGGACAGGTTCTTCTCTCGGCTGCCGCATCCACAAGTCGAGGCAGTGGATGCCCTGTCATGTCCCTGGAGGTTCACCACGGCATATGCCTTTCGTCCCAGGCCATTAATATTCAAATTCCTCCTGAGGCTCCTCAGGGAGCCAGTCCAGGTGGTGGCAGTACTTCCGTATTGTGCCTCAGTGTGGGCTCTCCAATCAAGATCCCTCCTTTCCCTCAACTTCTGTCGCAGAGCAGTCTAGTTCATCCAAACCCTCAGAAGTTGAATCTTCGAATCTGGAGGTTGAGAGGCGAAGGTTCGAGTCCCTAGGGTGTTCTCCAGGAGTCATATCAACCCTTCTAAAAGCTAGGAAGCCAGAAACTAATGCCATATATTCAAGAATATGGGACAGGTTCTTGTCATTTGTTTCCGAAAATGGATTTCATCCAATCCTTCCTTCTACATCTCATGTTCTAGGATTCCTTCAGACAGGACTTGATCTGGGACTTGGTCTGAGCTCTCTCAAAGTGCAGGTAGCAGTAATCTCTGCTGCAACAAATAAGAGATGGGCGGAGGATCCTTCAGTAGTCACTTTCCTCAGAGGTATATTGAAGATTCGCCCTCCTGTCAGACGATCATTTCCTAAGTGGGATCTGTCCCTAGTCCTGGAAGTTCTATCTGACCATCCCTTTGCTCCAGTGGAACAAGTAACAATATGGAACCTGACACTAAAGACGTCTTTCCTGCTAGCCATTACATCTGGCAGAAGAATCTCGGAACTTCACTCTTTAGGGATAGGTGACGACCACATCTCCTTCTTCACAGACAGAGTGGAACTTCGTCCCCTTTGGGGGTTCACACCAAAGGTTGCTACTCCAAGCCACCTGTTGGAACCCTGGGCACTACCAGTGTTTACAGACATGGATTCAGAGTCTTGTCACGAACTGGATGTATCCAGAGTGCTCAGGGCCTACCTAGAAGCAACCGGCCCCTTCAGAAATTCTGAGAGACTTTTCATCGTACCGTTCGGTAAATACAGGGGCAAAGAAGCTTCCATCAGAACTCTGGCATCTTGGGTTGTAAAGTTAATCCAGAAGGCCTACAGGGTGAAGAATATGGAGCCTCCATCCCGAGTGAATGCTCATTCTACAAGGGCAGTCTCAGCTTCCTGGGCAGCAAGGGCTAATGTTTCATTGGAGACGGTGTGCAGGGCCGCCACCTGGTCTTCTCACCATACGTTCCTCAGACACTACCATATTGATCCAGGAGCGCTCACGACTGTTGAGTTTGGAAGGAGGGCAGTTCAGGCTGCTATGTCCTCTTATAATTAAACATTTATTGTTAAGCAATTATCCCACCCATGTCAGCTAGTTAGTTATCACAGGTATGCTGCCATGGAGGCACCAGGAAAACGGAAAATTGTATCATACTTACCAGTAATTTTCCTTTCCTGGTGCCTATCCATGGCAGCATACGCTCCCACCCTCGGTATTCTATATTACAGAGAATGTTGGGGGAGGGGCTATGCCTTTAATTTATGCTATTCACTAGTCCTGAAGGAGGAGTCGAGGCGGAGCTCTATCACAGGTATGCTGCCATGGATAGGCACCAGGAAAGGAAAATTACTGGTAAGTATGATACAATTTTCCGTTTTACTGAACACCGCGGAGCCCAGGGCAATTGTATCAATCCGAACAATAGCAAATTTGCTGATACTGAAAAGAAAACAACACCTTTTAATTTCAATAACGTAATGATAGGCAATTACACAATTAAAACGGTCCCCAAAGTCAGACTCCAAGGCTCTGTTTCCACTACTATGAGTTGCTGTGCGACTTGACACATGTGAAGTCGCATGACAAGTCAAAAACCCATGTAATTCAGTGGTCCCTGTTTTTAATTTGTGCGACTCAAGTTGCAGCGACGCAAAAAGGTTCTTGCACTTTTTTTTTTCCTACTTCGGTGCGACCTTTTCTCACACTTTTGCATGACATTGCATCAAAAATCGCATTGCAAAGTCGCACTGCAAATCACGCAAATCTGGGGTTGCAATATAGTGGAAACAGAACCTAACTGAAATAATCAAAATACCCCATGTATAAGTTGAAATGCTACTCTAAAAAAAAATAGTATCTGATCAGATTCCTCAAAAAAAAAAAACATTTGGTACCAGCGCATACATCTAATTTATCAGTGACGTCACATTCCCCTTTTAATGTTTCCAATTAACTATGCATTTGACATGGGAATATGGGCCCAACACATTTCATGAATAGACTGACAATAGTTGCAACATTTTAACAATAAACATGTATTTTTTAATCTATATAGATAACGTTTCTGAATCAAATCCTTCTTTAACATTTTCTCCACCTCAGCAAGTCTCTCGGACTCGAGGAATATGGAATGCAAATATAGCAGTATGCTTTGCGCAAAAGCGTTGACGAAGGTATGGTCGGTTGTTTGATCCCCTCTTTCACTTGAAGTGAAATAGCAGATTTATGCAAGTGGACATATACCTCTGTGTATTGTGCTAAACAATAATTTGGATAGGAGGAATCACTCAAATAAAGCACCACACACAGATGAGTACCCTACTCTGTCCCTCTCACCTGCCCACTTTAGCAACGCTCTCCTACTTGGCAGGATCAAAGGACATATCAATTACTCAACAATCCGTTTGCATTCAGAAGAAAAAAACAACTTATACTTTAAATTGGAATTCCAAGACAACAACAAACAAACACATAAGGCCTCATGCCCACTGGCGTTTTTACAGCTGCGTTTTTTGCAGCTTAAAAACGCCTGTCCATGTTATTGTAAATATTTTTTTTATTTTTTTTTGAAAAAAAAAAAAAAAGTCGGAGCTAAAAACGCGACCGCTCGTTAGTGCGCGTTTTTGCGCGTTTTTTGACGCTCGCGTTTTTTTCTGCCTAATTCTGACGCTGAGGAACGCACTGGTCCTGGGTTTTTTTTACAGCTTAAAAACGTCTATGCTATTTGCAGCTCAAAAACGTCTAGGTGGGCATGAAGCTATAGACTAACATGGACAGGCGTTTTTAAGCTGTAAAAAACGCTCAAAAACGCGGCTGTAAAAACGTCCGTGGGCATGAGGCCTTAAATGTAAGCATTTTTCTCTGAGCAGATGGAAGAGAATTCCCTATACTAACAACAACTTTCCCTATAGTATAGCTAAAACCCCTTTGTCCCATCTGCACCACAGCGACAACATTTATCATACATACAAAAGTACTTACCACTCTCACGATATTTGGATATAAGCAAGGGAGATTTCTAATACTATAGACCACTTTGACTGTTTAACCTTAGGGCCAGTTCACACCACATGCAGTCCAGTGAGTTTAAAAAAAAAAAAAAAAAAATTCTAAAAAAAACGCATGGAAAGCAGGTTATATGGTCTTCAATGGCATAGTTCACACCAGTGCTTGCAGTTCCAGTGCACTTCAGTTCAAGAAAAAACAGCATGCTGCAACCTTCCTGCACTGGAACGCTGCAAAAATGCATAAAAAATGCACAAAAAAACGCACTGGAACGCATCAAAAATGTGCATGTAAAAATACCACCTGGAACGCATACGGACTGCATTTCTATGGTGCAAACCGCCCCCTACAGTCAGTGTATCTACACAACAAATTATCTTATTACATCTATGCGACAGATAGAAAAGCGAAAGTAGGTTGGGTCACCGAAATATAATCCTCATTTACCATTTCAGCTCCTTGCCAAAAGGACTGTCGTGTACACTTTTCTACAGCGTTCCCAAAACGCTTGTAATTAGGACCTTCTGAGAGGTACTTTACAGCGTTCCCAAAATGCTTCTAATTAATTAGGACCTTCTCAAAGGTACTTTCAAAGGCGGATTTTCCCAAAAAATCCCCTATACACCAAGGTGTGGTTCGTATCCCTCTTCTAAGTTCTAGATGAAATTTAAATCAGAGCTAAGGTAAGAGAAAACAGTCTGTCTAAAAGACAAAAAGATTCTTCTTACCAAAGGTGATTTTTTCATCCCACCACTGCCACCATCTGAAGCAGGTAATGCCGCCACCCAGGTGTACTTCAGGTAAATGCAAGATCATTTTCAGTGACCCCCGGATCCGTGAGAAATCAAAATGACACTTGGAAACGGATAAGTGTGTTCATTAGATCTCTGGCCTTTATTGAATTTTGAGTGGTTTTTATGTAAAATAAAGATAGGAGGGGCAATGTCTTAACACATACGTTTCTAAAAATTATACAAACTCAGTATATTCTTATCTTGTGTTAAACTAGATTCAGCAGTCTACAAGAGCTAAAAGATGACTTTGCTTATACAATCAGGCTGATCCATGAATATCAGTAGCAGGGTGTGACTATATGCAAACTGTCAGTTAAACTAAGTATGTCAAAGTTAATTTCTATTTAAAATGGAGTTGATTATTTATACATTCTATTACACCAGCCAGCACAGAGTTTCCTCTTACATCAGAGTCTGCAGGATTCCCCCTTACAGTGAAAGGGAACTCTTATGTAAAGTGGAACGTTGCAGATCATGATGTAAGGGGAAACGCTGATGTAAGGGGGGTTCTGGTGACCAGAGACCACCTTATATCAGAGTCCACTGCTTTCTCTTTACATCAGAGTTCCCACTTACATCAGAGCAACAGACCACCCCCGATCTCTTTGTGCAAGCTGCACAGTCAGCCAGACAGCCCCTCACCGTACGACACCGACCAGGGCACTCTGTGTCTGTACTGGCTGGTGGCTGGGCAGGTTACAGGCTCACGAAAACCGGCACTGCCGACAGGGGTCCGACTCCGCCACACTCTGCTTCAAGCCTGCTGTGCGGTCTGCTCTGACAACTCTACTCTGTCCATTCACCCTCAGCTCCTCCTGCTTTTTTTTTTTTTTTTTAAGTCTGGCGGGTGTGGCTAACGTCATCATCGGCGGACAGACAGAGGCAGCACCCGTGGAGGATCGGATCTTCTCGGCGATTTCTGCAAACTGCGCATGCACAGTTCTGACCTGCCGCTTCCCACCGTTTTTTACTGGGGTCGCTGGGCAGCCGGTGGGGCCCCCCAGGCAAGTGTGCTCCCGGGCAACTGCCCAGCGTGTCCAATGGAAAAGATGGCCCTGGCTCCGGAAGATTTACCCCTTTTCATGACCAGGCCATTTTTTTTACGATTCAGCACTGCTATATTTTAACTGACAATTGCGTGGTTATACGACGCTGTACCCAAATAAAATGTATGTCCTTTTTTCCCCCCAAAAAATAGAGCTTTCTTTTGGTGGTATTTGATCACCTCTGCGGTTTTTATTTTTTGCGCTATAAACAAAACACGACCAACAATTTTGCAAAAAACCCAATGTTTTATTACTATAAAACATATCCAATAAAATTAAAAAAAAATCTAATTTCTTCACAGCTATGGGATATATTTATGGGATTTTTATAATTTTTTTTTTTTTTGGTACTATTATTGGCGGCTATCGGCAATTTCTATCTGGACTGTGATATTGCGGCGGACAAATCAGATGCTAACTGACACTTTTTTGGGAACCAGTGACACAGATACAGTGATCATTGCTAAAAATATGCACTGTCACTGTATTAATGACACTGGCTAGGAAGGGGTTAACATCAGGGGCGATTAAATGTCTTGTAGTGTGGGAGGTGCTTTTACTAGGGGAAGGTATGGATCCATGTCCTTGCGTTACAAAAACACAGGATCCATGCCTTCCTCACTGACAGATTGCTATTCTGCCTGTGTCCTGAATGATCAGCGGGTGCTGGCAAACATCAAGTCCGCGTGACCCGCTGATCGGCTCTCGTGTAAAATCACACCAGGGCCGAGCTGCTGGCAGTACGCACTCGGCCGCTACCCAGAAAGTGCAGGATCATGTGTTTGTTTTCATATATATATATATATATATATATATATATATATATATATAAAATTAGGGCTGTGGAAATTAACTATTAATTCCTCAATATATATATTTTTGATCAGTCAAAATTCTTTTGATCGGTACTCACCTCCACCGGCTTCTGGGTCTTCAGGGAGTTCCGTCGGACATCTGGTGACATCACGGACACCGGCGGGGCTTGCTGTGTCCATCTGAAGGGCTCCTTTGCTGTGCCTTCATATCTGCATGCTGGTGGGACCTTACTATCTGCCACACGCAAGGGCTGTTACACTTCCCTCTATCACTTCCCTCTATCAACCTGGGATTCTACAGCCATCCACTGGGAGTTGTGATAGTTCCCTTCACGGAACATCTACATGTCGACGGACTGATGTTAACCCCTCCTCATCTGGATTCAGCAGTGGTATCGTTGTACACATTTTTATACCAGTATCATACTTAGCTACATGTTTTTATGACTGCTTTTGCTGCCGTTTGGTATTACTCGCACTATTTTTACAGTTTATGCAGCTACATCGATTTTATCTCCAGTGCAATGTTTATTTTGTTATCTACTTGAAGACTATAAAAGTTTTAATGCTATTCCCATCGAGCGCTGCCTTTTGTGTATTTTTTGTATCCTGTTATCCATTTTTCCAGTGGTTGGTAGCTGCATTGGGAATCAGCCTGCAAGGAGATCAGCTAAAAGTAGTTGGATCTATATGTGCGTTTATAATTAATCGATTAATCAATTGAAAAAAATTGATTAATCGAACAAGAAAATTTTAATCGGTAACAGCCCTAATTATATATATATATATATATATATATATATATATATTTATATTTATATTGTGAGGGGGTTAGCTCAGCAGCGGGTGTGTGTGACCCCCTGGATGGGTTCACCACACAAAACAGGCACAGCAGACAGTGGTAGGAGAAAACAAAAGGGTGTGGTTTTATTTGAACTATATACAGACAAAAAAATACAGCAAAAACAAAAGAAACATGAAAAGTAATCCTGGTCAACTTGACCGCTCACTACACACGTTGGTGTCCCTAACTAACAACTGGGTACAGCCTTGTGCTGTCCCAGTCCCTAGCTCCCTGCTTTTTTTGAAGTTCTTAGCAATAACCACACAGGCTTTGGCTCACCGCACAGAGATCACACTCCCCAGACTATCCACACAGATCTGGTTCCAGGTTTGAGCATCTCCCTTAGCATGCTGGGAGTTCTTGTAGAGGCCCTAACGAGCCCACTTACTTCAGCTGGGCTCATTAACTCTTCCCTTGCAAGACTCCCAGCACTCCCCCTAGTGGTATAAATCGGCATAAAGCCTGAATCTAGGACATATATACCTTCCATCCTGGATGCAATCTGGTGATTTTTACCTGCATGCTGTCACTATATATATATATATATATATATATATATATATATATATATCTCCAGCACAACGCGGCTGCCCTGTAGCAGTAAAACTACTATAGGGCAGTCAGAAAGTGGTTAAAACATGCCTGTACTGACCTTCTATAGATGTGGGCACAGTGGAGCAATTCATCCTCAAAGTTCACAGCAGAAACACGGAAGTTCTTCTCTCTGATCAGCTCGGTGCCCCCTCATCCCCCTGCCAGTGCACCTATTATGTGTTTACATTAGAGATTAGAAAGCTTGAAGAGTCTATGCCATGAGGGGGTACCAGGGGGAGCTGAGCTACTGAGAGCATTTGGTCAACTTGAGTGCTTCTGCTGCGAAGGTTGAGGATAATTTGGTCCACAGGGCATAGAGCTACAGTGGTCAGTGAGGAGTTGTCACTGCTTGGTAAAGATATACGAGCGAAATAAAATTGGTCCTGCCCATGTGTACAGTACGTATTTTAGTTGGTTGCCATTTTTATATTGCTTGTATTTTTGTAGATTGACACTAGAGGTCTCCAGCTGCTATTGGAGCTGTGCTGGTTTTTCTGCTGTGGGCTATTCCAAGGCATTTCTACCCTCAATGTAATCTTTGCTATATGTGTTTTAAGTGGGAGCCCTGTTAGACTGGCGTTAGGGAGCACACTCTACAGAGGTGTCTTTGCCAAGCAGTGTGCCTTTTACATCTGTTTACAAAAGTGTGTTTATGTAAACCTTTATGTTGGGTATGAGTTGACATGGGTGGTTGCTTTTTTAATTTCCCATGTACAGGTATAACCCTGGCCTAAGATCCAGGTAGGGTGACCACATTTCTAAACTGCCACACACCCCCTCTCTCACCTTCCCCCAAAAAAGATGGGGGGGAAATGTGGGGAATTTGGCGGCGGGTTATTTGTCAAGTGAATGTGCCACTTGCCACCAGATGCAGTGCTGCTGTTACTTCCTCTGCATGAGCCACGTGCGTAGAAGTAAAGGAGTGGCGTCACTATTTGGAGAGTGAAGATTACACCAGTCCCTGCTGCTTGCCGCTTGGTGCCGGAGGAGGTGCCGAGGTGGGTGGGGACAGCAGTGCTGCACTAGGCGCAGGCCTCGCTCCCAGTCTCACTGTCTGAGAGTAAATTGTCACTGGTTGCAAAATGCCAGCCAGCGCTGGCCCTAGCAACCAGTTCCGGAAATGTAGTTATTAGTTAGTAGGGGGTGGCTGTGTCCTCTATTTCATTCCGGGACATTGTATTGTCCCGGAATGAAGGTGCCCGGGACCCAGGACAGACATGTCGATTGCGGGACAGTCCCGGGCAATCCGGGACACGTGGGCACCCTAGATCCAGGGGGTCCCCACAGGGACACAGTGATTTAATTAATAGACAAACACAAATATTTCTGTGTTGTCATTACTTTTTTGGACAGATCCATTTAACCACTTTAATAAAAAGAAAAGCTGCGCTATAAATGAACCTGTGCAACACTAACACCTATATTAATACTAAGTGCACTCACAGATCATGTGAAAGTGAAATGGAAAATTGGTGCTGGACCATAAATATAAAAAATAAATACCTAATAGTGAAAATGGCCTATCTGACCTCAATCAATGTGAATGTGAGAATAACAAACATATAATAATGGCTAACTCCAACGTTTCGTCACTAGCCTAGGTGGAGGCACTTTTCTATCACCACTCCTTTCTGAATGCTGTGGATTAATTTCTGCACCGTGGATGTTTTAATGGACGTTTTTCTTTACCATTTATAATCAACGTTATTGACTTATTGCTAACACTGAGGATTTGTTTTTTCACTCTTTTTATTTTTATACTTGGATAGAGATCTTTTATTTTTTCTATTCCCTTTGACCCTCATTTGGTCTTGGAGTTAGCCATTATTATAGAGCTGCAACTAACGATTATTTTGTCTGTCGACTAATCTAGCGATTTATTTTTTCGATTAGTCATCGACTATAACGATTATTTTATTTTTTTTTTACTTACGGTAATCTAGTCTTTTTTTTTGATTAGCTAATTAATCCTTTGGATAACTTTACAAAAAATAAGTACATAAAAAAAAAAGGTAAGATAAAAGAATATAACTACATATATATTATTTTATCTTACCTTTTTTTTTTTTTGTTGTTTTTCTTTTCTGTTCAGAAGTTCATGAATGTTTAATTTATTTACATTTTTTACAATGCTTTCTTTTTTAAGGGGGGGTGGGGGGATTATTTATTGCATTTTTTTTTTTTATCAGCCCTGTTGGGGGGCTATGGTGAGATATCAGGGGTCTTAACAGACCTCTGACATCTCCCATTTGAGACAGGGAAAGGGACTAGGGACACAGATTCCCCAGTCCCTTTCTCAGCAGCCTCAGTTGCACTGATAATGAATGGAGCGAAGACAACGGCTTCTCTTCATTCATTAACTGAGACATCGTAATCACAGGAGGTTACAATGTTTCAGTTATGTGAATGGACAGTCAGTGATCACTGACTCTGTCCATTCAGAAAACTAAGGAGCCGGGTTTACCGGCTCCTACCTCCGCTCTCCATCCTGAGATACCGAGGGGGACGGCAGCACGCAGGGGGAGAATAGAGGGGAACAGATGCACCGAGAACGAGAGAGGGGCAGAGCAGCATGGAGGGGGACACAGAAGAGAGGGAGACATGGAGCAGCATGGAGGGGGGACAGCAGCCTGGAGGGGGGACAGATGCACGGAGGAGAGAGGGAGACACGGAGCAGCATGGAAGGGGACAGCAGCATGGAGGGGGACACAGAGAAGAGAGGGAGACACGGAGCAGCATGGAGGGGGACACGGAGAAGAGGGGGACAGATGAACGGAGGAGAGAGGGAGACATGGAGCAGCATGGAAGGGGACAGCAGCATGGAGGGGGACATGGAGAAGAGAGGGGGACAGATGCACGGAGGAGAGAGGGAGACACAGAGCAGCATGGAAGGGGACACAGAGAAGAGAGGGGGACAGATGAATGGAGGAGAGAGGGAGACACGGAGCAGCATGGAAGGGGACAGCAGCATGGAGGGGGACACGGAGAAGAAAGGGGGACAGATGCACGGAGGAGAGAAGGAGACACAGAGCAGCATGGAAGGGGACACGGAGAAGAGAGGGGGACATGGAGAAGAGAGGGGGACAGATGCACGGAGGAGAGAGGGAGACACGGAGCAGCATGGAGGGGGACACAGAAGAGAGGGGGACAGATGCACGGAGGAGAGAGGGAGACACGGAGCAGCGTGGAGGGGGACAGCAGCATGGAGAAGGCCGATGGGGACTGGAGGAGGATAGGGGACAGTCAGCGGTGTGTGGGAGAGAAGCACCACGCTGAAAGCCACGGTGGGGGTGTATTGACCTGCAACTTGCAACGTGTGACTCATCGACGCCTTTCACGCACCTTGACGTATTTTCGTAGTCAACGTAATCGATTACGTCGCCGCGTCGTGGCAGCCCTACATTATTATCAATCTGTTTGTTATTCTCACATTCACATTGATTGAGGTCAGATAGGCCATTTTCACTATTGGGTATTTATTTTTTATATTTATGGTCCTGCACCAATTTTCTTTTTCACTTTCACATGATCTGTGAGTGCACTTAGTATTAATATAGGTGTTAGTGTTACACAGGTTCATTTATAGCGCAGCTTTTTTTTTTATTATTGTTCTTTGGTGTTGTATAACATTTGTAGTCGCCGCTTGTTATTTTTACTTAAATAGCGCAGTATAATTTTTTTGCCATTTAACCACTTAAATACTGGGCACTTTTACGCAGCGCTGTCACACTTTGAATGACAATTGCGCGGTCATGCTACACTGTACTTGTAAGAAATTGTTATAATTTTTCACACAAATTGAGCTTTCTTTTTGTGGTATCTAATCGTCACTGGGGTTTCTTTTTTGCAAAAAAATAAAAAAAAAATTTGAATAAAAAACCCTTGAGTTTTCTTCATTTCTGTTATAAAATTTTGCAAATGAATAGGATGTTTTGCCAAACTATATTCTGCTACATTTCCTTGGTGAAAATAACCCAAATCAATGTACATTTTAGTCTGTTAGAAAGTTAGTCCACAATCTATGGTACATATACTATCTTACCAAAAGTATTGGGGCACATGAACTTTAATGGCATCCCAGTCTTAGTCCGTAGGGTTCAATATTGGGTTGGAACACCCTTTGCAGCTATAACAGCTTCAACTCTTCTGGCTGTCCACAAGGTTTAGGAGTGTGTCTATGGAAATGTTTGACCATTCTTCCAGAAGTGCATTTGTGAGGTCAGACACTGATGTTGGATGAGAAGACCTGGCTAGCAGTCTCCGCTCTAATGCATCCCAAAGGTGTTCTGTTGGGTTGAGGTCAGGACTCTGTGCAGGCCAGTCAAGTTTCTCCACCCAAAAGCTCGCTCATCCAATGTGCACACTTTTGGTTGGCCATTGGGCTGCCTATCTGATCTACAGGATGCATGGGCATGTCTGGTTCAGAGCCTTGCCTCTCAGCTGTCACCCCACAAAGCACAGGGTTAAGGGGACTACCGAAGTGGGCACTACCTTAATAAAGATATGTGAAAGAATTGGGGTACTTGAACATGGTACTGACGTATGAACATCAGATATTCCTGACAGAGAAAACGCAAGGATGGCTGTAAAGCCCTGGCATGTACTTACGCATGTTACGCATAAACCAGGGGTCTTCAAACCATTTTCAAAGAGGGCCAGATTTCATGAAGTGAACATGTGTGAGGGCCGACCATTTTACCTGACTTTCTTTGAACCATTAAGACCCCTTTCACACTGGGGCAGTTTGTAGGCGTTATTGCGCTAAAAATAGTGTCTGCAAACCGACCCTAAACAGCGGCTGCTGTTTCTCCAGTGTGAAAGCCCAGAGGGCGTTCACACGAGCGGTGCGCTAGCAGGACCGCTCCAAAAGTCCTGCTAGCCGCATCTTCGGAGTGGTGTGTTTACTGCTTCTCCACTGCTCCTTCCCATTGAAAACCGCGGCTATGCTGCCGGCAATGCGCCTCTGCAGAGGCGCATTAACCCTTTTTCAACGGCTAGCAGGGGGTTAAAACTGCACCGCTAGCGGCCGAATACCGCCGCAATTCCGACGGTATAGCGCAGCTAAAAATGGCTGCGCAGCTAAAAATAACTGCGCTACACGCTCAGTGCCCCTCCCGCCCCGGTATGAAAGGGGCCTTAAATGAAATGCAAATTATGAGCTTGGGTGTTTTTATGTACTTTTTTAAAATAATATTCTTTCCTTCTGCAGCCAGCCAGTGCCTCTCACTAAAGATGAGCTTGTGTGTTTCATTTACTTTTTAATAGTGAAGTCTCCTTCAGCCATCCAGCCCTCTCACTGACTGGCTGACTGTAAGGAAGGTTGGGCGTGTTCACAAGTAGATGTGCCCGAGCCCGCAAGGAAGATGACAGCGCAGCGCCACCGCCAATCACAGGCACTGTGACATTTTCCAAAATCTCTGCCTCTGCGTGCCGAGCGCCGCTCTCATTGTTAGGATGAGCGGGGCGTGTTCACAAGTCTATTTTCCAGAGCCGCTATGAAGCTGACAGCGCGCAATCACAGGCACCGTGACATTTGCGGACTGCAGATGCAGAGATCTGAGAAATGTCACAGTGCCTGTGATTGGCTCTGCGCGCTTTCGGCTTCATAGCGGCTCTGGAAAATAGACTTGTGTACACGCCCCGCTCATCCTAACAATGAGAGCGAAGATGAATCCAAAAAAAATAAATAACACGCGGATCTACTCGGGGGGTGGGAGGGGGGGTATGGGGGCCCACATTAGAATGTATATGTAAATCCCAAGTGGGGGCCACATCAAACCGGAACGCGGGCTGCACTTTGGACATGCCTGACATAAACATTCTAGTTTTTTTAAGTCAAGAGAAGGTGGTGTATGCGTGAAATACTGACCGGCAACCCAGATTTTTGCATTTTATGTAAGCAGCGGACTGCCCGCAATGTACTGTGGACGGGTGGCCCGTGCAGGCAAAGCAACGTACTGGTACATCACTTCCCCCTTCCGGGTTTAGGGCACGTGCCCCACCCCCATCTCCCCAGTCTTCAGCCATCTTGATCGGCGGGCATGATAAGAGATCGCTCATGCACAGGAGTACAATTATCCTGGCACACAGGCACGTAGGTTTATTTTTTTGCAGAAGAGATGTTGCTTGTTTCTTGTGCAAAAAAGAGCCCTCCTCAGTGGTGGAATTATCAGGGTCGCTGCAGTCGCACAGATCCACTGATCCTGGCACCCAGCGCTGCCAATGAACCCAGTCTCCACCACCTCTGATTCCATCCCCCCCCCCCCACAGCCACTCATCTCCCCCCCAATCGCTGACACTGATTCCCCCCTCCCCCAATCGCTGACACTGATTCCCCCCTCCCCCAATCGCTGACACTGATTCCCCCCTCCCCAATCGCTGACACTGATTCCCCCCTCCCCAATCGCTGACACTGATTCCCCCCTCCCCCAATCGCTGACACTGATTCCCCCCTCCCCAATCGCTGACACTGATTCCCCCCCTCCCCCAATCGCTGACACTGATTCCCCCCCTCCCCCAATCGCTGACACTGATTCCCCCCTCCCCCCATCGCTGACACTGATTCCCCCCCCCATCGCTGACACTGATTCCCCCCCCCATCGCTGACACTGATTCCCTCCCCCCCATCGCTGACACTGATTCCCTCCCCCCCATCGCTGACACTGATTCCCTCCCCCCCATCGCTGACACTGATTCCCCCCCCATCGCTGACACTGATTCCCCCCTCCCCAATCGCTGACACTGATTCCCCCCTCCCCAATCGCTGACACTGATTCCCCCCTCCCCAATCGCTGACACTGATTCCCCCCCTCCCCCAATCGCTGACACTGATTCCCCCCTCCCCCAATCGCTGACACTGATTCCCCCCCCCCATCGCTGACACTGATTCCCCCCCCCCATCGCTGACACTGATTCCCTCCCCCCCATCGCTGACACTGATTCCCTCCCCCCCATCGCTGACACTGATTCCCCCCCCATCGCTGACACTGATTCCCCCCCATCGCTGACACTTATTCCCCCCCCCCCATCGCTGACACTGATTCCTCCCCCCCCCAATCACTGACACTCCTACCTCCCACCCCCCCTGCACTGACACTGATCCCCCCCCAGCACTGACACTGATCCCCCCCAGCACTGACACTGATCCCCCCACCAGCACTGACACTGATCCCACCCCCCACCAGCACTGACACTGATCCCACCCCCCCATCACTGACACACTCTTTCCACTCCCCCCCAGCACTGACACTGATCCCACCCCCCTCACCAGCACAGCCACTCATCCCTCCCCCCCAGCACAGCCACTCATCCCCCATCACTGACACTGATCCCTACCCCCCCATCACTGACACTGATCCCACCCCCCACCAGCACTGACACTGATCCCACCCCCCACCAGCACTGACACTGATCCCACCCCCCATCACTGACACACTCTTTCCACTCCCCCCCCCCAGCACTGACACTGATCCCCACCCCCCCTCACCAGCACAGCCACTCGTCCCACCAGCACGGCCACTCATCCCTCCCCCCCAGCACAGCCACTCATCCCCCATCACTGACACTGATCCCTACCCCCCCCATCACTGACACTGATCCCACCCCCCCCCCATCACTGACACACCTCTTTCCACTCCCCCCCAGCACTGACACTGATCCCACCCCCCCTCACCAGCACAGCCACTCGTCCCACCAGCACGGCCACTCATCCCTCCCCCCCAGCACAGCCACTCATCCCCCATCACTGACACTGATCCATACCGCCCCATCACTGACACTGATCCCTACCCCCCCATCACTGACACTGATCCCTACCCCCCCCATCACTGACACTGATCCCTACCCCCCCCATCACTGACACTGATCCCTACCCCCCCATCACTGACACTGATCCCTACCCCCCCATCACTGACACTGATCCCTACCCCCCCATCACTGACACTGATCCCCACCCCCCTCCCCCCATCACTGACACTGATTCCCCCCCCATCACTGACACTGATTCCCCCCCCCAGCACTGACACTGATTCCCCCCCAGCACTGACACTGATTCCCCCCCCAGCACTGACACTGATTTCCCCCCCCCCCCCCCAGCACTGGCACTGATTTCCCCCCCCCCAAGCACTGACACTGATTCCCCCAAGCACTGACACTGATTTCCACCCCCCCAAGCACTGACACTGATTTCCACCCCCCCCAGCACTTACACTGATCCCGCCCCCCCCCAGCACAGCCACTCATTACACCCCCCACCAGCACAGCCACTCATCCCCATCACTGACACTGATCCCACCCCCCCATCAGTGACACTGATCCCACCCCCATCACTGACCCTGATCTCACCCCCCCCATCACTGACCCTGATCTCACCCCCCCCCCATCACTGACCCTGATCTCACCCCCCCCCATCACTGACCCTGATCTCACCCCCCCATCACTGACACTGATCTCACACACCCCCCATCACTGACACTGATCTCACACCCCCCCCATCACTGACACTGATCTCACCCCCCCCATCACTGACACTGATCTCACCCCCCCCCCCATCACTGACACTGCTCTCACCCCCCCCCCATCACTGACACTGCTCTCACCCCCCCCCATCACTGACACTGATCTCACCCCCCCATCACTGACACTGATCTCACCCCCCCCATCACTGACACTGATCTCACCCCCCCATCACTGACACTGATCTCACCCCCCCTCAGCACTGACACTGATCTCACCCCCCCTCAGCACTGACACCCATTCCACCCCCCCCAGCACTGACACTGATCTCACCCCCCCCCCCAGCACTGACACTGATCTCACCCCCCCCCCCCAGCAGTGACACTGATCTCACCCCCCCAGCACTGACCACTGATCTCACCCCCCTCAGCACTGACACTCATTCCACCCCCCCCTCAGCACTGACACTCATTCCACCCCCTCAGCACTGACACTCATTCCACCCCCTCAGCACTGACACTCATCCCCCCCCCCGAGCAATCCCACTCATCCCATCCCCTCAACACTGTCACTTATCACATACCACCAGCAGGGGTGTATGTACAGGAGTTGCCCGGGGTCACAATTGCATGCTCCAGGGTTCCCGTGCAACCCCCTGTACACCTGGATAGGAGGGGTGGCATAACCTATCAACTGCTGCAGGAGGAAAATGAAGAGGAACGGTTCCTCCTATATGCCGCCCCCCCCACTATCCACCACCTGCTGCCCCAAGCTCCTGTGTACTCTTTGGCCACCCTCATCCCCCACAGTGCTGTCGGGTTCCCCCCTCTCCTCTCCTTCCTGGCTGCTGCGGGGGATGCTTTCTGGGTGGAGAGTGGGGAAGGGGCCAGTAAATGTGTAATTTACCGGCTCCTCCCTTGTCTTAATGAATAGAGTCAGTGATCCGCAGGGATCACTGACCCAGTTCATTTATAACTGAGGCATAGTAAACAGTGTTTACTATGCTTCAGTTTGTGAATGAACAGGAAGCTCTGTATGGAGCTATTTCTGTCCATGCATTCTGTGCAGCTGAGGCTGCAGAGATGGAGATTGTGGGCTGTGTCCTCAATCTCATTTCTCGGTTTCAAAGATGAAACATCAGAGGTCTATTTAGACCCCTGATATCTCACCCACAGTCCTTATTCCCATCGCACACATTCCTGGAATGAGCTCTTAAGGTACTGGATGCTGTAGGGACTGTCCGCCAGCTGGATACTTGAACCTGTACGATATGTACATATTGGCCAGCACACCAAGGATCCTCCATTTCATCCAAACTTTTTTTTTTATTCATGAATGATCACATCACAAACGATGTAGTGCAACGTTTCAGAGCCAATTAGGACCCCTTTGTCAGGCATGTCTTATCACATGCCTGACAAAGGGGCCCTGCGTGGCTCCAAAAAGTTGCACTACATTGTTTTGTGATGTGAGCTTTCTTAAATAAAATAATTGTTTGGACAAAATTTACGATCCTTGGTGTACTGGATATATCTCACCCAAGCCCCACCCCCAGCCCCAACCGGCTCCTTAAAAAATACATTCTGTAAAAATAAATAAAAATGGTAACAAATGAAATAACTAAAATAAAAAAAATACTGACACCAGTGTCGGTACTACCAGGTTCCCAAAGGTCGCACTTGCGACCAAGCTCTGGCGTTCTGTCACCATGGGTGGTCAGGGGGGCCGTTTCTGGTTTCTTGCACCTTGGCCCTGAAGGTTCTAGTTACGCCTCTGGCCCTCCTGTTCAGTTTTTTTATTTTTCAACTTCAGTTTCACTTTAAAGTGGAGCTCCACCCTAAATAGCAACTTTTGCTATTTGGAACCCTCCCCCCTCCGGTGTCACAATTGACACCTTTCAGGGGGGAGGGGGGTGAAGATACCTGTCTAAGACAGGTATTTTCACCCACATCCGGGAGTCCTCTCTCCGGGAATCTGCGGGAGTGACGTCACTTCCCGAAGACTTCCCTTGGTGTTCTGGGAGACACTCGGCTCCCAGAACACAGGAGCATCAATCAGAACGGCGCAGCGCGACTCGCGCATGCGCCGTAGGGAACCGGGCATGAAGCCGCAGGGCTTCACTTCCTGGTTCCCTCAGCGAGGATGGCGGAGGGAGCAGCAGAGCGACGAGCGATCGCTCGTCCTCTGCTGCGGACGTCGCTGGACTCCAGGACAGGTAAGTGTCCAAATATTAAAAGCCAGCAGCTGCTGTAGCTGCTGGCTTTTAATATTTTTTTTTTTCCGGCGGAGCTCCGCTTTAACTGTTACAACACAACACAATCTTTTCTCTGTGGTTTTATTTTGTGAGCTGCGCACCTGCACAATGCAGATCAACTGCTGTTACTGTTCCTGGAAGCCACAGAGAGTTAGACTTCCATTTCTGGTAAACATAAGGACCTCGGAATCATTAAAGGAGAATAACTGGTGCAGCTGTGATACAGATTTAGGAATAACTGGAATTGTGTTCAATGTAATAGGTGGGATCTATCCGAAGACTTGGTAAACTGGGAGAAGCTGAAGGTGGATGAGAAGTATTTTATTTCCCATATACTGGCGTTCTTTGCGGCCAACGATGGCATAGTGAATGAGAATCCGGTATGTGATGTATATGTTCTGGAGCCTGGCAGACCTCATTCCTCATTTGTAGGGATGAGCTTCGAGTTCGAGTCAAACCCAGGTTCGACTCGAACATCGGCTGTTCGATCGTTCGAAGATCGAACATTATGGGCCGTTCGCGCCAAATTCGAGTGGTGCGTCAGAGTGGCTTTGGCCAATCATGGCTCAGGAGTAGGTACACGCCCCACACTATATAAGGCTGCCTGGAAGTCGGCCTTGTGTAGTGTGTTGGCGTTTGTGAAAGGGAGAGTTACAGAGAGAGAGAGACAGTGTCATTTATATTGAGTTAGATAGAGCAGGCAGGCGAGTCAGTTAGCTGCTGTTACAGTGTGTAAAGGATATATATGCATCCTGTGTGTGTGTGTGTGTGTGTATAGGTATATGTATGTGTGTATATGTGTATATGTGTGTGTGTGTGTATATATATATATATATATATATATATATATATATATATATATATATATATATTTATTTATACACTGTATTGAGTTTAGCTAGATCCGTTCCTGTTAGTCTCTATACTGTGACAGGCAGGCAGGTGATTGTGCTAGCTGCAGACAGTCAGTGTTTCACTTAGTGTACTACTGTGTACTTTGCATAGCGTTCACCTAAAGCTCACCTGAATACAGTTTTCTCTTATCGTCCATGGACTGACACAGCTGGATACTGTAAACATGTGGGTATATGTCCCTGCTCGCAGGAGAAGATCTAGGCAGAATGTTAGATGTTGGAAACATATGTAGCGATCTCACTCTCTCTCTAGCTTTATCGGTTATATGGCTGTTGTCTAGGGGTACCTGGGAGAGAGAGATGAAATACACCACGGCCCATGTCCTCCATAGCTAAGAGGTGAAGGCCAGAAGATTGGGCCCTGTGCAGGTGTCCTAGAGTCAAGTCCAGTACTTCGTCCCTGACTCCTTTGCTCCTAGTAACCAGAGTTCCACACAGTGAATAGGTCCAACTCGGTTTTATTCTTCTTGCCAAGCAATAAAACAGTTTCTTTGCTGAGAAAAAAATGGGGATAGATCGAGGCACAATCCTTTTCCCTTCTACTGCTAACCACTGTGGTATCACCAGTGGCTAATAGTCACTGCCACTGACTATGTGAGGTAGAACGTGGATTACCTTCGCTACCACGGCCCCTGTCAGGGGAAAGAGATCCGTCCAAGGGAGAAACAGGAGGCCTCTCTCTCACCAGCAATGCTGCGCTGGACTCTTCAGAGAAGTTCCGCACACCAGTCCTCACGAACTCAGACACGGGCACCCCAGGAATTAGGGCCCCCTCGGATTCCTCCACCCTTGCGGAACTCAGTCGAAGGTACTGAGCCCCAGGCCTCCGCCATAGTACCTCACCCCAGGCTAAAGGTGCCCGGGATGGACTCCATCCTCGCTCCTGCCAGGTCAAAGGCACCTAGGCCTGGAACGCCAGCACCCAAGCTGAAGGTGCCTGGGTGCGGCCGAGTCCTCCGACTCCCACTCCAAACTCTGAACCCCGTGGTAAGGGCGTCCGCCCCTTTTATCCTCTCTCCCTTTGCGTCACAGCGGGTTCCCCGCCCCGCTGTACCAGCTCCAGGGGAGGACAAAAAGGTACAGTCTTGCAGTGTGAATTCAGCTCCGGCCCAGGGCAACAGCGCCACCTGTGGACCGCAAGGAACCCCACACCACCAGAGTCCTCCAAGAACCAGAAAAGGGTCTCGGATCCCCTAGCAATTTGTGCATCTGGGTTACACTACCACCCAGATGCCCCCCTTAAATTCAAGTACCCGCTACACATACATTCTAGAACAAACCAGAGCAGAACAGCCCGGCCCAGGGGGGCGGTCCTTCCAGACATTACCCTCCCACCTGCAGCTAGCAGCCTCCGTTTTTTTCTGCCTAGCAGAAGGAGAAGACGTGGCTCTCTCAGGAGCCAGTCTCCTGGAAGATTTTACTTTTAAATTTTATTCCTTTGGGAATTTTATTATTTTATTTTTGAGACCTTCAGACAACTGTCGGCTGGGCAACAGGTTGGGTACACTGGTATCCTCGTAGTCTTCCCTGTCTGACCATCGAGCGTGCTGATCCTCGCCTTGTGTGCGTGAGACTCAGTTCACGACATGCCCCATGACTCCAGGGGTGGCCGGGTTGCTTTTAGCTCCCGCGGTCCTCTCAAGTTTGAACAGTACCTGACTGACTGTATCTCTCGCGGTGGACCGTGCCGACAGCTACGCAGTACTGCTCTGTGATAGGTCTGTCTGAAACAAGCCAGTGGGTCCCTAACGGGATGGGTAAGTAGTCTCACCTACTGCAGGTGAGTACATGCTGGCTGTGTTTCTTTATATGGGGGGTTTCTCCCTGTCTCCCCCCTGATATGCTGCTCTCTGCACCCTGTACTGGTGCTGTGCTGTGGGGGTGCTTGGGAGGTCACTCTGGCCTGGCTGGGCGCTCATGTCTGTAGTGGGCTCTGGGGTGAGGGGCAGTTTTCCTGGTGTGTGAGGTGGTTATTGCGTGCGCCATTAGCGCACACATTAGCGCTGTTTGCCTTTGAATTTCGCGCTCGGCGGCCATCTTGCCGTGGTTCAATGGCGCAGTTATAGCCGCCGCACATTTACTTTTGGTTTCGGCCTCCTAGCGGCGGCACTGCGGCGCGAATCTCCTCACAATCTCCTCACAGATTCTTCACTCTCCACAGGCTCACAGCGCGGTTTCTTCAGCAGAACTGAGCGGTCCTTAAGGGTCGGTGAGTCCTCCCGGGTATCCCCTCCTCAGCCTCAGCGTAACCAGTGGGTGTACTGTATATTCACTGTAGTAGTGTATAAGGTCTCAGAGGGTGGCGATTTGGAGTCTGATACACCTGCTTCTCCACACTTGCCTGAGGCAACTGGCAGTGCTCCTGCACCTGCGGTCCTTATGGACCAGTTGTCGGCAGTCCTGGAATCATTCCTTGTCAGAATGGAAGCGGTGTGCGAGCGACGGGAGCTATAAGCCCCCTCTCCCCACAAAAATCTTTAGTGAAGGAGTGCTCTGATTCAGATATGGGCCTAGCTACTGTGCTCAGGACCCTAGCTCTGAATATTTTAATGTTTGTTTATGAACAGGACATTCCCTTGTGAGGAAGACTCCAGTTCTGTGTCAGTGAATGACAGGGCGCTTGTAAGTGAACTCATTGATGATGTGAGGAACACTCTCAAGCTGGGTGCTGTGGTACCTCAGGTGGACGCTGTTTCCCTTGGTTCCTTCAAGCCTTTCTTTTACACAGCTTCTTCACTGTTTTCCTCACACGCTGCGCCGAGAGCAGCATGGATCATACAGTGATACACAGTGTTTCCCTCCCCCTGGTCGGTGCAGCATGGTGGGGGGGGGGGACTTTATTCATTTGTCTCTAATCCCTGTGAGCCTTCTGTGTGATGTCCTGAGGCAACAACAGGGTCTCTGCACCTGTGGTTTCCCGCCATTTCCTGGGGAACGCTCTGAGCTCTGACAGACACACGGCCTGAGGATCAGAGGTTACCTGTTACCTGCATGCTGCTTCGGCAGCACAGTCAAGCAGGTTGGAATGATAGAGAAGATTATGCGCCTCTGCGCCATAATTTAAACTCATCCCATACCTCTACACTGGATACATTCACAGTGTATGTATGTGTTATTGGTCTCTGTGTCTGCGTGGGTGTCCCCCCACGTTCCAATGCTGTGTTTCAGTGCCATACATGATATAAACGTACAAAATATGTTTATGCACGACTCTAGATACATTCACAGTAGATGTATGTATTATTCTCTCTGGGTCGGCGCGGGTTTCCGCCGGGGGCTCCGGTGTCCTCCCGCGCTCTCATGGTATGTGCGCTTCGGCTCTCTGCACAGTATAGACATGTTCAATATGTTTATTGCACATACTATACATGTTTACAGTATGGGTATACTGTTTGCGTGGGGTTCCTCCGGGTACTCCGGTTTCCCCCCACGCTCCAATGGAAATGCACAGAATAAACATGTGCAATATGTTTATTCACATGCTATAATTCCTACACGGTATCTGTGTGCTGTGTGCGTGGGTTTCTTCCGGGTGTTCCGGTTTCCTCCCACACGCTGACGGTATGTGCGCCTTTGGCCCTCTGCACAGTTAAACACGTTCAATGTTTATCACGCATGCTATAATACCTACACGGTATGTGTATGCAGTCTGTGTGGGTTTCCTCCGGGTACTCCGGTTCCCTCCCACACTCCATAGGTATGGGCGCTTCGGCGCTATGGACAGCCTAAATTTGTGCGATTTGATATCCACATACTAACATACCTACCCGGTATGTCTGTGCAGTCTGCGTGGGTTTCCTCCGGGTTTCCGCCCACGCTACATGACATGCGTGCCTTTGGTGCAATACACGGTGTAAACATACACATTATGTTTATACACAACACTAAATACATTCACAGTAGTTGTAGGTATTGCATTCTCTGGATATGCGTGGGGTACTTCGGTTCCTCCCACGCGCCAACGGTGTACGCGCCTTCGGTGCTATGCACACATAGGCTTGTGCAAAATGTTTAGCACACATATTATAATACCTACACGGTATGCAGTCTGCGTGGGTTTCATCTGGGTGCTCCGGTTTCTCCCCCGCGCTCAAATGGTGTGTGCATTTTCAGCGCTATGCACAGTATAAACATGTGCAATTTGTTTATTCGCAGGCTAACATACCTACACGGTTGTGTACGCAATCTGCGTGGCTGGTTTACGTCCAAGCCCCGATGATGTGCGCGCCTTCATCGCTGGCACAGTATAAACGTGTTTAATAGGTTTATCCACACATACTAAACTACATACGCCGTATGTGGTTGTATTATGCTCTTTGTGGCTGGGTGGATTTCCTCCCACACTCTATTTGCGCATTTGACGCAATACACAGTATAAACTATGTGTTTGTACAATCAGCACTTATCCATGGGTAGCTGCTGGATGGAGCATTGTCACAAGGATCCCTGGTTTCAGGGGTACCACTTTCCACCTGCTTTCAGTGGTGATCAGAAGCACTGGCTTGGACTGTGTTCGCCAGGCTGAGGTTAGCGTTACGCCCGTTAGTGGCTGCGTCTCTGGCGTTTCTGTAGCTCAATGACTGGGCAAAAGCCTCTGCTTCATCTATCAGTCGTCTAGCAGGTGCACTGCAACTGCTTTAGCCTTTAGGGTCTCTGTGCCCGGGGTGGGTTTGCACCACCTGTGGAGGCTGAGGTACTGGTCCTCTGACCGAGTTTCTAGGGAAGCTCTGTCAAGTTGCCTTTATTGGCCAACAGTTGAAGCACCCTTCCCCTGGGGCCTCTCTTCTCCGATACATTGCGAAGTCTCTTTGGGATTCTCATACATCTCGCTGCAAGACGGTCCTGTTGGCCGTGTGCATTGCAGGGGAAGGGTCCTTGCATCCGGAGGTGTTTCCACCTCCTTTACCAGAGGTGGGGCACCGGACGTGGACCGTATGGCCTCTCGACTCACTCGCAAGGTGTCAAGATCGTGGCCAGGTCCAGGGACCCCTGGGCAGACGCGTCAGACGCGTTGGTAGCCCGTGGGGGCAGTATCGCCTGATATATGCTTACCCTCCGCTACTGTTGTTGCTTCGCAGAGTAGGGGCTGAGGCCATTTCGATGATCTTCATTGCTCCGGAACTGCGACATTGGTACGCCGATCTACTTCGGCTAGTCGCAGACGTTCCTTGGCGACTGCCTATTGGGGTGGACCTTCTGTCTCATGATCCCATACTTCATCCTGCTTTACAGTCCTTGGCTTTTAATGGCATGGCTGTTTAAAGCCAGGTGCTGAAGGTCCGAGGTCTCTCGGATTTGGTCATCTCTTCTATGTTGTTGGCACAGGAATCTTCCTCCAGAAAGATATATCACCGTACATGGAAGGCTTGCATCGCTATGTGCAAGGAACTTGATTGGCGTCCTCAGACGTATTCCGTTCCCAGGATTTTGCTGTTCTTACAGCGTGGTGTGACCCAAAAGCTGGCCTTGCATACCATTGAGGGTCTGATTTCGGCCCAGGCTGTCTTTTTCAACGACCACTACCGGGCCATTCCTTGATTAGCACCTTTTGTGCAGGGGGTTCGCCATGTGATCTCCCCTGTCAAGCCTCCTCTCCCTACTTGGGATCTGAATTTGGTGCATCTTGGTTCTCCAAGAACATTCCTTTGAGAATATCAGAGAGATTCCTCTCTTGACCTTGTCCCAGAAGGTGGCCTTCTTAGTGGCCATTACTTCGGTTAGACGGGTGTCTGAGTTGGCGGCCTTGTCCTGCAAGTCGCCTTGGTCCTCCATAAGAATATGGCGGTGTTGCGCCCACGACCGTGCTTCTTTTCAAAAGATGGTCTCGGCCTTTCACCTTAAGGAGGACCTTGTTCTTCCGTCCTTGTGTCCTCACCCATCGCATCCCTGAGAGTTTGCGCTTCATACATTAAGATGGGTACAAGCCTCACGGGTGTACCTGTCTGCTACTGTTTCCATTCGGAAGTCTGTCTCTGGTCCAAAACAGGGCCAAGCAGTGTCGTCTGCCACCGTCTTTAGGTAGATCAGGCAGACCGTCATACAGGTCTATGCCCTTAATGGGCGGGTGCCTCCCTTTCCAGTTGTGGTGCATTCCACCAAGGCAATTGGCGCTTCCTGGGCTTTCCGACATCAAGCGTCGGTTGCACAAGTGTGTAAGGCAGCGACCTGGTTGTCCGTTCATACCTTTTCAAAATTTTATAAGGTTGATGTGGCTGCATCTTTGGATGCTTCCTTCAGCCGCAAAGCATTGCAGGCCGCTGTTTAATGTTGCAACTCCTCCGTTGAGGAGCTCTGCTTGTTTGGAGTGAAGTTTTGGTTGTTCCTTTACTACTGCTCCCACCCTTCTGATACTGCTTTGGGACGTCCCACACGTTTACAGTATCCAGCTGTGTCAGTCCATGGACGATGAGAGAAAATAGGATTTTTGTACTCGCCGTAAAATCCGTTTCTCTGACGTCCATGGACTGACACAGCACCCACCCTTCCTTTTAGGGTTTGTACTGCTTTGTTACAAACTGAGGCTGCTAGCTGCAGGTGGGAGGGTAATGTCCGGAGGGACCGCCCCCCTGGGCGGGACTGTTCAGCTCTGGCTTGTTCTAGAATATATGTTTCTAACATTCTGCCTAGATCTTCTCCTGCGAGCAGGGACATATACCCACACGTTTACAGTATCCAGCTGTGTCAGTCCATGGACGTCAGAGAAACAGATTTTACGGTGAGTACAAAAATCCTATTCTCTATACTGTGACAGGCAGGCCGGTTATTGTGCTAGCTGCAGACAGTCAGTGTTTCACTTAGTGTACCAATGTGTACTTTGCATAGCGTTCGCCTAAAGCTCACCTGAATACAGTTATTCTCTATACTGTGACAGGCAGGCCGGTGATTGTGCAAGCTGCAGACAGTCAGTGTTTCACTTAGTGTACTACTGTGTGCTTTGCATAGCATTCACCTAAAGATCACCTGAATACAGTTAGTAACTATTATAGTGGTGTTCTCATAATAAAACCACAAGCAGAGAACTGCAAGTATTTTCAGTGTACTGTGTCCTCTGCACAGTTTTCACCTAAAACTAACTGAAAACAATTGCTGCTTTTCCCATACTAACACCACAGCAGGCCATTAGTACGTCTGGAAGGCAAACAATGAGAGGCAGACAGTCACGAGGCAATAAAAGAGGGCAAGCAGGCTCTGTGTCTAGAGGCAACAGTGCTGCTGGTCGTGGACACGGTGCATCCTCATCAGCACGTGGCCGTGGGACGCACTTGTCGTTTTCGGCAGCTGGCCATGTTGAGCCGCAACATGCCGAAGACTTGGTAGAGTGGATGACCAAGCCGTCCTCTTCCTCCTCATCCTCATCCTCTCTCACCCAGGCTCAGGGTACTTTGTCTGGCAAAGCAGCTGCCAAAGCGGCCTCTTCCCCTCGGCTCACTGGCATCAGTCACTCCTTCCCTAGCCCCTAGGGATGAGCCGAACACCACCCCCGGGTTCGGTTCGCACCAGAACCTTCGAACGGACCGAAAGTTCGCGCGAATTTTCGAACCCTATTCGTTATAATGGACGCGAACGTTCGAAATCAAAATTGCTAATTACAACGGCCAATATGCATGTTAATGTCATAAAACAGGTTTGGGGACCCGGGTCCTGCCCCAGGGGACATATATCAATGCAAAAAGAAATTTTAAAAACTAACGTTTTTTCGGGAGCAGTCATTTTAATGATGCATAAAGTGAAAAAAAAAAGTGAAATTTTCCTTTAAATATGGTACCTGGGGGGTGTCTAAAGTATGCCTGTGAAGTGGCATGTGTTTCCCGTGTTTAGAACTGTCCTTGCACAAAATGACATTTGTAAAGGAAAAAAAGAAGCCATTTAAAACCACTTACGGCTTTAATGTCATGTCTTGTCCTGGCCGCCATATGGCTGAAAATCCTTGAGAAAAATGGCATGGCTACCCCATCACCCCCCCCACCCCAGCCCCTTTGGGTCTTGTATGGATATTAAGGGGGACCCCGCACCCAAAATAAAACCCTATACCTACAACCCTATATACTCTGAACAGCAGTATATAGGTGGTGCAAACAAGACACGGACTGTAGGTTTGTTCTTAAGTAGAATCTGAACAGGTACATTATGAAGTGTAGCTCCATCCCAAAAAAATCTATTTTTAAGCTTTTTGGAGAACATAGGGAGGGGTTATCACCCCTGTAACATTTGCTGTCTTTGCACATCTGTTCAGAACATGTCACCTCACTTTCCGTCCCAATGACAAATGTTTTTGGAAAAGTGGGGTTTTAATTGAAACAAGGATTGGTGATAAAGCATCAGTAGAGAGGAGATACCTTTTTCCCAAATTAAATCTAACAGGATAGAATTTCCCTTCCTAGGGGTAGATTTCCTCTCACTTCCTGTTTTCTCTTGCCGTTTGCAAGTAGGAGTCGTTTGTAAGTTGGATGTTTGAAAGTAGGGGCCTGCCGTATATACTCTGCAGAAATTTGCCCTATTAGATGTTGGTGTAGCCACAAGACTGGTGGGCACAGGAATGGGCCCTGCTGTGAGTTAATAGATCAAGATTTGTACTTGCATGCACCTGTTGAACCGGGCAGAAAAATTGGGCCTTTGGTGGTGGTGGTGGTGGTGGTGGACGGTGTTGCCACAAGACTGTAAGCCCTCACAGTTACTCTTGGTGGGTGCAGGAATGGGCCCTGCTGTGAGTTATTAGATCAAGATTTGTAATTGCATGCACCTGTTGAACAGGGCAGAAAAATTGGGCCTTTGGTGGTGGTGGTGGTGGTGGACGGTGTTGCCACAAGACTGTAGGCCCTCATAGTTACTCTTGGTGGGCGCAGGAATGGGCCCTGCTGTGAACTATTAGATCAAGATTTGTAATTACACGCCCCTGTTAAACAGGGGCTGAAAAATTGTGCCTTAGGCACTGGTGCTGGTGCCACAACACTGCAACCCCTCACAGATACTGTACTTGGAGCACAGCAGTCACACCTGTTGCGAAGCATCTTTTTAAAAAATTGTAATTACACGCCCCTGTTATACAGGGGCTGAAAAATTGTGCCTTAGGCACTGGTGCTGGTGCCACAACACTGCAACCCCTCACAGATACTGTACTCTGAGCACAGCAATGAGACCTGTTGCAAAGCATTGCCTAAAAATTGTAATTACACGCCCCAACAGGGGCTGAAAAATTGTGCCTTAGGCACTGGTGCTGGTGCCACAACACTGCAACCCCTCACAGATACTGTACTTGGAGCACAGCAGTCACACCTGTTGCGAAGCATCTTTTTAAAAAATTGTAATTACACGCCCCTGTTATACAGGGGCTGAAAAATTGTGCCTTAGGCACTGGTGTGGTGGCATGGATCATTGAGGAGGAGGAAGAGGATAGTCAGTGAACATAACAGGACAGTCACTCAGCATCAGCATAGGCAGTCTTGAAGGGATGTGACATTATAAATTATTCCGTTATATCCGCTTCAGGTGTCTGGTAGCTGGTGGTGATCCAAGACTGATTCATTTTTATGAAGGTCAGTCGATCAACCGAGTCGGTGGACAGGCGCACCCTATGATCGGTGACAAATCCTCCAGCAGCACTGAATGTGCGTTCGGAAAGAACGCTGGATGCAGGACAGGCCAGTAGCTCAATTGCATACTGTGCAAGCTCTGGCCAGTGATCCATCCTCAGGACCCAGTAAGCCAGAGGATTTTCGGTGGGAAAGGTGTCCAAGTCTGACCTTGCCCCTAGGTATTCCTGCACCATGTATATCAGACGCTGGCGATGGTTGCTGGAACTGATCATACCTTGGGGCTGCGGACTAAAAAATTGTCTGAACGCATCGGTCAGACGTCCACCTTCCCCACCGCTCCTTCTGCTACTGACCGAAGCCTCAGCAACTCGTCGTCCAGGACCAGGAGTTTTTTTTTTTGGTGGGAAGTCTGATCTTGCCCCTAGGTATTCCTGCACCATGTAAACCAGACGCTGGCGATGGTTGCTGGAACCGATTATACCTTGGGATTATACCTTGGGGCTGCGGACTAAAAAATTTTCTGAACGCATCGGTCAGACGGCCACCTTCCCCACCACTCCTTCTTTGACTGACCGAAGCCTCAGCAACACGTTGTCCAGGACCAGGAATTTGTAACCTCCCAGTTTCTGAGAACGCGTTGCACAGACCTTTCTGCAAGGCCTCCCTGAGATGTCTCATCCTCTGCTCCCTCTGCGACGGCAAGATAAGGTCCGCAACCTTACCCTTGTACCGTGGATCAAGGAGAGTGGCCAGCCAGTAATGGTCCCTCTCCTTGATCCGAAGAACACGAGGATCCTTCCGCAGGCTTTGCAGGATCAGGGAGGCCATGCAGCGTAGGTTAGCTGAGGCATTCGGTCCGGAGTCTTCTGGGTCACTGAGGATGACATGATCGCCAGCCACCTCCTCCCAGCCACGTACAAGTCCACTGGTTTGTTGGGACTGTACATCATCCCTAAAAGACTGCTGCTGCTGATGCTGAGTGCCAGGCTCCACCTCCATGCTCACACAATCCTCCTCCTCCTCCTCCTCCTCCTCATCCTCATCCTCATCCTCTTCCTGTGTGATGGGTGGGACAGAAGGAACACTGTCTGGATAAAGGGGGCCTTGAGAGGCAAGGAAGTCCTCCTCTTCCTGCCTCTGTTCTGCCTCAAGTGCCCTGTCCATTATCCCACGCAGCGTATGCTCCAACAGGTGGACAAGAGGTACAGTGTCACTGATGCATGCACTGTCACTGCTCACCATCCTCGTGGCCTCCTCAAATGGTGAGAGGACAGTGCATGCATCCCTGATCATGCTCCACTGGCGTGGGGGAAAAAAAGCCAAGCTCCCCTGACCCTGTCCTGGTGCCGTAGTCGCAAAGGTACTCATTGATGGTCCTCTGCTGTGTGTGCAGTCGCTGCAGCATGGCCAACGTTGAGTTCCACCTGGTGGGCATGTCACATATTAGGCGGTTCTTGGGCAGGTTCAGCTCCTTTTGCAGCTCAGTCAGCCGAGCACTGGCATTATAAGATCGGCGGAAATGCACACAGACTTTCCTGGCCTGCCTCAGGACATCCTGTAAGCCTGGGAACCTGCCCAAGAACCGCTGCACCACCAGGTTGAGGACGTGAGCCATACAGGGCACATGGGTGAGCTGCCCCTGTCGCAGGGCGGAGAGGAGGTTGGTGCCATTGTCAGAAACTACCATTCCTGGCTTAAGCTGGCGTGGCGTCAACCACCTCTCGGCCTGCCCCTGCAGAGCTGCCAGAACCTCTGGCCCAGTGTGGCTCCTGTCCCCCAAACACACCAGCGCAAGCACGGCATGGCATCTTTTTGCCTGCGTACTCGCGTAGCCCCTTGTACGCCTACGGAGCACCGCTGGTTCCGAGGACAGAGCACTCGAAGAGGACATGGAGGAAGAAGAAGAGGAGGGGGTGGAGGAGAGAGGTGTGTCACAACCAGTAGTAGCATTTTGGAGGCGTGGTGGCGGAACAACCTCCAACACTACTGCACCTTGTCCTGCATCCCTCCCAGCTGCCAATAGAGTGACCCAATGGGCCGTGAAAGAAAGATAACGTCCCTGTCCATGCCTGCTGGACCATGAGTCAGCGGTAATATGCACCTTACCGCTGACCGCCCTGTCAGCGAGGCATGGACATTGCCTTCCACATGCCGGTAGAGAGACGGAATCGCCTTCCGTGAGAAAAAGTGGCGTTTGGGAACCTGCCACTGAGGAACCGCACATTGAACAAACTCACGGAAGGGGGCCGAGTCTACCAACTGAAAAGGCAGCAGTTGAAGTGCTAGCAATTTAGCCAAGCTAGCATTCAACCGCTGGGCATGTGGATGGCTGGGAGTATACTTCTTTCGACGGTCCAGCAGCTGGGGCAGGGAAATTTGCCTGCTACAATCGGACGTCGGTGTACTGCAAGTACTTGGTTGTGACACACCTAATTCTACACCTTCAGTCCTCTCAGAGCAGCTTTCAGAGAGGACTGAAGATATAGTGGGGATGGAGATCCCAGCTGATGAGGAGCAAGGAGAAGTCCGCTTTGTTCTTTGGTGGGGGTCTTTTATGTGTGCTTGCCAACGAGCTGCATGGCAGGTCGACATATGTCTGCTCATGCTTGTGGTGCCCAAGCGGCTGATGTTTTGGCCACGCGAGATACGCTTGAGACAAATATTGCAAATAGCAGTGGTGCGATCTGATGCACTCGTCTCAAAAAAGGCCCACACCAAAGAACTTTTGTGATAACGTGCAGAGGCAGCGCCCTGCACAGGCGGAGCTCTGCGGTGTGGTACAGTTGCTGTGCTGGCCTCTAGCTGGCCTCCAGGGGGCATCCTGCCTCGTTGGACATGTGACGCCGCATCCTCCTCCTCCTCCTCCTCCTCCTCCTCCTCTCTCCCTTCAGGCACCCACGTGGAGTCAGTGACCTCATCATCCCCTCCCTCTTCACCACTAGAGCAAACCTGGCAGTAAGCTGCAGCTGGTGGAACAGTACTGCCAGATTGCTGTCCTTCAGCATCCCCTCTCTCTGCGCGCACACTACTGACTTCCTCAAGCTGGGTATCATCATCCGAGCCTTCGAATCGTTGGGCATCCTCCTGGAGCATGTACCCAACACTGTGCTCAAACAGTTCGGGGGACTCCTCAGGAGGACATGGTGGGTCTAGGGAAGGGGTGGCTGATGATGCCATTGAGTACGCGTTGGCAGCTGCTCTGCCAGTACCCTGAGCCTGGGTGAGAGAGGATGAGGAGGATGAGGAGGGCTTGGTCATCCATTCTACCAAGCCTTCGGCATGATGCGGCTCCACATGTCCAGCTGCCGAAAACAAAGACAAGCGTGTCCCATGGCCACGTGCTGATGACGATGCACGACCACGTCCACGGCCAGCACTGTTGTCTCTAGAAACAGAGCCTGCCTGCCCTGTGTTCTTGCCTCGGCACGCTCTGCCTCTCCTTGGCGGTCTTCCAGCCATTGTAGTCGGTAGTGTATATAGTATAAAAAATAGAGCTCCTATGTGTGCTCACAACACACTGTAGGTCCTATGGGTGCTGACACTAACACACTATAGGTACTATGTGTGCTGCTGAGAAGAAAATATAGGAGCTCTGTTTGCTGCCACTAACACACTAGAAGTCCTATGGGTGCTGCTGAGAAGAAAATATAGGAGCTCTGTGTGATGCCACTAACACACTAGAAGTCCTATGGGTGCTTCTGAGAAGAAAATATAGGAGCTCTGTGTGATGCCACTAACACACTAGAAGTCCTATGGGTGCTTCTGAGAAGAAAATATAGGAGCTCTGTGTGATGCCACTAACACACTAGAAGTCCTATGGGTGCTTCTGAGATGAAAATATAGGAGCTCTTTGTGATGCCACTAACACACTAGAAGTCCTATGGGTGCTGCTGAGAAGAAAATATAGGAGCTCTGTGTGATGCCACTAACACACTAGAAGTCCTATGGGTGCTTCTGAGATGAAAATATAGGAGCTCTGTGTGATGCCACTAACACACTAGAAGTCCTATGGGTGCTTCTGAGATGAAAATATAGGAGCTCTGTTTGCTGCCACTAACACACTAGAAGTCCTATGGGTGCTGCTGAGAAGAAAATATAGGAGCTCTGTGTGATGGCACTAACACACTAGAAGTCCTATGGGTGCTTCTGAGAAGAAAATATAGGAGCTCTGTGTGATGCCACTAACACACTAGAAGTCCTATGGGTGTTGCTGAGAAGAAAATATAGGAGCTCTGTGTGATGCCACTAACACACTAGAAGTCCTATGGGTGCTTCTGAGATGAAAATATAGGAGCTCTGTGTGATGCCACTAACACACTAGAAGTCCTATGGGTGCTGCTGAGAAGAAAATATAGGAGCTCTGTGTGATGCCACTAACACACTAGAAGTCCTATGGGTGCTTCTGAGATGAAAATATAGGAGCTCTGTGTGATGCCACTAACACACTAGAAGTCCTATGGGTGCTGCTGAGAAGAAAATATAGGAGCTCTGTGTGATGCCACTAACACACTAGAAGTCCTATGGGTGCTTCTGAGAAGAAAATATAGGAGCTCTGTGTGATGCCACTAACACACTAGAAGTCCTATGGGTGCTGCTGAGAAGAAAATATAGGAGCTCTGTGTGATGCCACTAACACACTAGAAGTCCTATGGGTGCTTCTGAGATGAAAATATAGGAGCTCTGTGTGATGCCACTAACACACTAGAAGTCCTATGGGTGCTTCTGAGATGAAAATATAGGAACTCTGTGTGATGCCACTAACACACTAGAAGTCCTATGGGTGCTTCTGAGATGAAAATATAGGAACTCTGTGTGATGCCACTAACACACTAGAAGTCCTATGGGTGCTGCTGAGAAGAAAATATAGGAGCTCTGTGTGATGCCACTAACACACTAGAAGTCCTATGGGTGCTTCTGAGAAGAAAATATAGGAGCTCTGTGTGATGCCACTAACACACTAGAAGTCCTATGGGTGCTTCTGAGATGAAAATATAGGAACTCTGTGTGATGCCACTAACACACTAGAAGTCCTATGGGTGCTGCTGAGAAGAAAATATAGGAGCTCTGTGTGATGCCACTAACACACTAGAAGTCCTATGGGTGCTTCTGAGAAGAAAATATAGGAGCTCTGTGTGATGCCACTAACACACTAGAAGTCCTATGGGTGCTGCTGAGAAGAAAATATAGGAGCTCTGTGTGATGCCACTAACACACTAGAAGTCCTATGGGTGCTTCTGAGATGAAAATATAGGAGCTCTGTGTGATGCCACTAACACACTAGAAGTCCTATGGGTGCTTCTGAGATGAAAATATAGGAGCTCTGTGTGAAGCCACTATCACACTAGAAGTCCTATGGGTGCTGCTGAGAAGAAAATATAGGAGCTCTGTTTGCTGCCACTAACACACTAGAAGTCCTATGGGTGCTGTTGGGGTGCAATGCTGTGCTAACAGCACTGCGGTTGGTACTACTGCAATACTGTACTAACAGTAAGCACGCACCAGACTAATCCCCAGCAGCAGCTAATAACACACTAACTGTGCAATCAGCAGCAATGAACGATCAATGACTTAGGTAGCAATGGTTTAGCAAAGAAATAGCCAATGGTTTAGCAAAGAAGAGCAAATCTTTCAGTATCAAGCAAAGACAGAATCAGCAGACTGATCTCTCCTAAAGCCGGAACTCATGTGACCGGGGCCGACGGCGTGGCGGCCTTTTAAATGGTGGGGCGTGTACTAAAGCCCCTGAGCTGTAATTGGCTACAGGCGTCCTGCCTGTAGCCAATTATTGCTCTCCGAGTTTCGGGCGCTGTGATTGGCCAAGCATGCGGGGTCACAGTGCATGCTTGGCCAATCATCAGCCAGCAATGCACTGCGCCGGCCGCGCCGGCCGCAATGCATTGCGGGGCCGCTCGCATCACACGAATGTGATGCGAACGGCCCAAATAGTTCTGGGCTCGCCGAGCGAGCGAACGCCCGGTGCTCGATTCGAACGTGGGTTCGAATCGAGCACCGGGCCCATCCCTACTAGCCCCACCATGTCCTCCTGAGGAGTCCCCCGAACTGTTTGAGCACAGTGTTGGGTACATGCTCCAGGAGGATGCCCAGCGTTTTGAAGGCTCCGATGATGGAACCCAGCTGGAGGAAGGCAGTAACGTGCGCTCAGAGAGTGGGGGTAGTAACGTGAGCCCAGAGAGGGGGTGCCCAACAAGGTCAGCTATCTGGCAGTCAAGGTCCCCTCAGCTGCAGCATACTGCCAGATTGGCTCCAGTGATGAGGAGGGAGGGGATGATGAGGTCACTGACTCCACATGGGTGCCTGATAGGAGGAGGAGGAGGCACATCTCCAACGAGGCAGGATGCCCTCCAGGGGCCAGCTTAAGGGCAGCACCCCCGACTGCATCACACCGCAGAGCTCCGCATGTGCAGGGCGCTGCTGTCTCTGCACGTTATTCAAAAAGTTCTTTGGTGTGGGACTTTTTTTCAGACGTGTGCAGCAGATCGCACCGTTACCATTTGCAACATATGTCTAAAGCGTATCTCGCGTGGCCAAAATATCAGTCGCTTGGGCACCACGTGCTTGACCAGACATATGTCGACCTGCCATGCAGTCCGTTGACAAGCACACCTAAAAGACCCACACCAAAGAACAAAGCGGACCTCTCCTTGCTCCTCATCAGCTGGGATCTCCAACCCCACTATACCTTCAGTCCTCTCAGAAACCTGCACTGAGAGGAATGAAGGTGTAGAATTAGGTGGGTCACAGCCAAGTACTTGAGGGCAATCTGCTATTGATACACCGATGTCCGATTGTACCAGGCAAATTTCCCCGCCCCAGCTGCTGCACCGCCGAAAGAAGTTAGTTCCCAGCCATTCACATGCCCAGCGGGTGAATGCTAGCTTGGCTAAATTGCTAGCACTTCAATTGCTGCCTTTTCAGTTGGTAGACTCTGCCCCCTTCCATGAGTTTGTGGAATGTGCGGTTCCTCAGTGGCAGGTTCCCAAACGCCACTTTTTTTCACGGGAGGCGATTCCGGCTCTCTACCGGCATGTGGAAAGCAATGTCTTGGCCTCGCTGGACAGGGCGGTCAGCGGTAAGGTGCAAATTACCACTGACTCATTGTCCAGCAGGCATGGACTAGGGACGCTACCTATCTTTCACGGCGCATTGATTGACTTTGCTGGCAGCTGGGAAGGATGCAGGACAGGGTGCAGTAGTGTTGGAGGTTGTTCCACCACCACGCCTCCAAAAAGCTACTAGTGATGATTCTGACACACCCCTCTCCTCCACCCCCCTCCTCTTCTTCTTCCTCCATGGCCTCTTCCTGTGCTGATTTGTCCTCGCAACCAGCAGTGCTCCGTAGGCGTTCAAGAGGCTATGCCAGTACGCAGGCAAAAAGATGCCATGCGGTGCTTGAGCTGGTGTGCTTGGGGGACAGGAGCCACACTGGGGCAGAGATTCTGTCAGCTCTGTAGGGGCAGGCTCAGAGGTGGTTGATGCCACGCCAGCTTAAGCCAGGAAAGGTGGTTTCCGACAATGGCACCAACCTCCTCTCCGCCCTCAGACAGGGACAACTGTCCCATGTGCCCTGTTTGGCTCACGTCCTTAACTTGGTGGTGCAGCAGTTCTTGGGCAGGTACCTGGGCTTACAGGAGGTCCTGAAGCAGGCCAGGAAACTCTGTGGGCATTTCAGACGGTAATATAATGCCAGTGCTCAGCTGGCTGAGCTGCAAAAGGATTACAACCGCCTAATCTGTGACATGCCCACCAGGTGGAACTCTACGTTGGCCATGCTGCAGCGGCTGCACACGCAGAGGGCCATCAATGAGTATCTGTTGCAATATGGCACCAGGACAGGGTCAGGGGAGCTTGGATTTTTTTCCCCACGCCAGTGGGCCATGATCAGGGATGCATGCACTGTCCTGGCACCATTTGAGGAGGCCACGAGGATGGTGAGCAGTGACAGTGCATGCATCGGTGACACTGTCCCTCTTGTCCACCTGTTGAAGCACACGCTGCATGGAATAATGGACAGGGCACTTGAGGCAGGAAGAGGAGGACTTCCTTACCTCTCAAGGCCCCCTTTATCCAGACAGTGTTCCTGCTGGCCCGGCTATCGCACAGGAAGAGGAGGAGGAGGATTGTGTCAGCATGGAGGTGGAGACTAGCACTCAGCATCAGCAGCAGTCTTCAAGGGATCAATTACAGTCCCAAGAAACCCATGGACTTGTACGTGGCTGGGAGGAGGTGGCTGCGGATCATGTCGTCCTCAGTGACCCAGAGGACTCTGCACCGAATGCCTCAGCAAACCTACGCTGCATGGCCTCCCTGATCCTGCAAAGCCTGCGTAAGGATCCTCGTATTCGTGCGATCAAGGAGAGGGATCATTACTGTCTGGCAACCCTCCTTGATCCACATTACAAGGGTAAGGTTGCGGACCTTATCTTGCCGTCGCAGAGGGAGCAGAGGATGAGGCATCTTCAGGAGGCCTTGCAGAAAGGTCTGTGCAATGCGTTCCCAGAGACTGGGAGGTTACAAATTCCTGGTCCTGGACAACGTGTTGCTGAGGCTTCGGTCAGTCAAAGAAGGAGTGGTGGGGAAGGTGGCCGTCTGACCGATGCGTTCAGACAATTTTTTTAGTCCGCAGCCCCAAGGTATAATCGGTTCCAGCAACCATCGCCAGCGTCTGGTTTACATGGTGCAGGAATACCTAGGGGCAAGATCAGACTTCCCACCAAAAATCCTCTGGGTTACTGGGTCTTGAGGATGGATCACTGGCCAGAGCTTGCACAGTATGCAATTGAGATACTGGCCTGTCCTGCATCCAGCGTTCTTTCGGGAACGCACATTCAGTGCTGCTGGAGGCTTTGTAACCGATCACAGGGTGCGCCTGTCAACCGACTGTCGATCGACTGACCTTCATAAAAATGAATCAGTCTTGGATCACCAACAGCTACCAAGCAACTGATGCTGATGTAACAGAATAATTTTCTTTGAAATGTCAGATCCCTTCAAGACTGCCTATGCTGATGCAGAGTGACTATCCTGTTATGCTGAGTGACTATCCTCTTCCTCCTCAATAATCATGCTGATAGCTTGAAAGAACATTTTTGTTTCTGGGCATCGCCACCCGTGGCTAAGGCCCAATTTTTCAGCCCCTGTTTAACAGGGGCGTGTATTTACAATTTTTGATGCAGTGCTTTGCAGCAGGGCTCATTGCTGTGCTCCAAGTACAGTATCTGTGAGGGGTTGCAGTGTTGTGGCACCAGTGCCTAAGGCCCAATTTTTCTGGCCCTGTTCAACAGGGGCATGTAATTACAATTCTTGATCTAATATTTCACAGCTGGGCCCATTCCTGCGCTCACCAAGAGTAACTGTGTGGGCTTACAGTGTCGTGGCAACACCAACACCTAAGGGGCAAATTTCTGCAGAGTATATACGGCAGGCCCCTACTTACAAACATTCAACTTACAAACAACTCCTACTTGAAAACGGAAGGAGACAACAGGAAGTGAGAAGAAATCTACCCCTAGGAAGGGAAATTCTCTCCTGTAAGAGTTAATATGGGAAAAAGGTGTCTCCTCTCTACTGATGCGTCATCACCAATCCTTGTTTCAATTAAAAAAAAAACACATTTTCAAAAAACATTTGTCATTGGGACGGAAAGTGAGGTGAAATGTTCTGAACAGGGGCACAGACAGCAAAACAAATGTTACAGGGGTAATAACCCTTCCCTATGTTCTCCAAAAAGCTTAAAAATCGATTTTTTGGCTGGAGCTACACTTACAAAATGTACCTGTTCCAAATTACAAACAGATTCTACTTGAGAACAAACCTACAGTCCCCGACTTGTTTGCACCGCCTGTATACTGCTGTTTGGAGTATATAGGGCCTTTTTTTATTTTGGGTGCAGGGTTACACTTAATATCCATACAAGACTCAAAGGGGCTGGTAATGGGCTGGGGTAGAGGGGGGGGGGGTGATGGGGTAGCCATGCCATTTTTCTCAATGATTTTCATCCATATTGCCGGGACCAGACATTACATTAAAGCCGCAAGCAGTTTTAAATAGCTTTTTTTCCTTTAGAGATGTAATTTTGTGCAGGGAAAGTTCTAAACACGGGAAACACGTGCCACTTCACAGGCATACTTTAGACACCCCCCCAGGTATGATATTTAACCACTTCTCTCCCGGCCTATAGCAGAATGACGGCCGGGCGATGGTTCAGTTATCCTGACTGGGCGTCATGACACACCGCAACACCAATCTCGGTAAAGAGCCTCCAGCGGAGGCTTTTTACCACGTGATCAGCCGTGTCCAATCACGGCTGATCACGATGTAAACAGGAAAAGCCGTTGATCTGACAGACGCGAGTAGAGGAGAGCCGATCGGCGGCTCTTCTGACAGGGGGGGTTCGTGCTGATTGTTTATCAGCGCAGCCCCCACTCGGATGCCCCCACTGGACCACCAGGATGCCGCCCAGGACCACCAGGGAAGCACCTTACATGTGGATGGCCAGGCAAGTCCCCCATGGCCATCCACATGTAAAAATGTATGCACAAAATATGCCAATCAGTGCCCACAAATGAGCACTGATTGGCACCATCATGGCACAAAAACATTGATGCCCAGCAATTCCACCCACCAGTGCCATCAGTGCCACCCACCAGTGTCCATCAGTGCCCGTCCGTGCCACCTATCAGTGCCGCCTATGAATGCCTATCGATGCCACCTCATTGGTGCCCGTCAGTGCCACCTTATCAGTGCCTGTCAGTGCAGCCATGTCAGTGCAGCCATATCAGTGTCCGTCATTGAAAAAGAAAAGGTACTCATTTACAAAAAAAAAATAACAGAAACAAAGAAACTTCGTTTTTTTTTTCTAAATTTTCGCTCTTTTTCTATTTGTTGCGCAAAAAATAAAAATCGCAGAGGTGATCAAATACCACCAAAAGAAAGCTCTATTTGTGGGAACAAAATGATAAAAAATTTGTTTGGGTACAGTGTAGTATGACCGCGCAATTGTCATTCAAATTGGGACAGTGCTGAAAGCTCAAAATTGGCTTGGGCAGGAAGGTGTATAAGTGCCTGGTATTGAAGTGGTTAAAGGAATATTTCCCTTTTATTTATTTTTTCACTTTATGCATCATTAAAATCACTGCTCCCGAAAAACTGCCATTTTTAAAACTTATTTTTGCATTGATACATGTCCCCTGGGGCAGAACCCGGGTCCCCAAACACTTTTTAGGACAATGACTTTCATATTAGCCATTATAATTAGCACTTTAGATTTTGAATGTTCGCGTCCATTGTATTTAATAGGGTTCTAAAGTTCGTGCAAACTTTCGGTCCGTTGGCATGTTATGGTGCGAACCGAACAGGGGGGTGTTCGGCTCATCCCTACGCATTTGCAGTCTGCCTAATCTTTCCTATGGATATCACCGCTAACCTGATCTGGTATGTTTCCCCTTTAGGTGGAGAGATTCAGCCAGGAGGTGCAGATCCCAGAAGCTCGCTGCTTTTATGGCTTCCAGATTCTAATTGAGAATGTGCATTCAGAGATGTACAGCCTGCCCTTTGAGGCATACATCAAAGATCCCCGCCGGAGGTACGGAGGTTTTCATTGGCTGGTTAACCACTTTAACACTGTGCACTTTTACCCCCTTCCTGACCAGGACAATTTTCAGCTTTCACCACTGTCACATTTTGAATGACAATTGCGCGGTCATGCAACACTGTACCCAAATGACATTTTATCATTTTTGTTTACATAACTAGAGCTTTCTTTTGGTGGTATTTACCATTTTGAGTTTTTAATTTTTTGCTAAATAAACTAAAAAGGACCCAAAATTTTCAAAACAAATTCTGTTATTAATATTAATCTTTCCTTATAGGTTTAAGCCAAACTGTATTCTGCTACATTTCTTTGGTGAAAATAACCCAAATCCGTGTATATTATTTAGTCTGAAAATTGATCAATCCTGATGTACTGACGACCTATCTCATTTCTTGAAGCCCATAAATGCCAGGACAGTACAGATATTCCCAAAATGACCCCTTTTTTGGAAAAAGACAGTCCACAGTATTTCGTAAGAGGCATGGTGAGTGTTTTTGAAGTTGTAATTTTTTTTGTCATATCTTTTTGGAAAATTAAGTAATTTAACAAATCAAAATTTTTCACACTGACCAAAGCAATTTAATGTTTTTATTTAATGTTGTTACTACTTTAGGGAAGAGATCAGTGTTTTTTTTTTTTTTGATTTTTTTTTTTTTTTACACCTTATTGCTTATAGCAGTAAATTTCATAGTTATAAGCAATCAATTCATTCAGTTTGTTGTGATAAGCTGTGATTGGCCACAGTGAATCACATGGTACAGATAGGCTGTGATTTGCCCTGTCTGTATTATGTGATCACTGTGACCAATCACAACTAGCAACACAATTGTAACAATGAATGGCATGAATCAAAGCCATTCCTTGTTTACAATTGTCATGTGATTTGCTGGGATTGGTAACAGCGATCACATGTTACCGGCAGCGGGCTGGTACACTGATCAGTCATCAGCCCTAACCGGTGGGCACAGTCAGTGACAGATCGCAGCCGCATGCAAAGCTTGTTCCAGGAGGATGTCATATGTTGTCCACCTGGAATGACAAACGTCCTGCTCGGCCGTCAAATTGTATCCCTGGTATACATTGAAGCCAAACTCCAGTTCACACTTTTTATAAACAGATCAAACAGTTTTTTCCTATTAGAATAAAGGTTATACATAAAACCAAGCTGATCATTGTAAGCATCCCTGCTAGTGTTAAATGATTTGTAGTCCGAGTCTTCACTTGGAAATGCAATACCCTAACTACCTTGGCCTAGCTGGTCGGTAAGCCTGAAAGAGGGCAAAAAGCCACGAAAGTAGGTGTGATAAGAAACTTGATGAAGGGTAGGTAAGAATCCTGTCTGGTGGAGTAGTGCATGCCCGGGCAGCTTCAGTATATGGATCCGGCATGCATCAGCTAAGACAGGAGGGAAACCAGAGTTCCATGAACTGATAAGAATGGACCCCCTGTTGGAACCTGCGCAACTGCCCAAAACCCAATCAATGTCCTGTACATAATGGATTGCGCCTAATACCCGGGAAATGCAGCCATGAGAACGAACTGCTGTATTGAGAGGATACGACGGGATAAAGGGAGCGAGGGCTGACCCGAGGAGCCCCTGCAAAACTTGCAGAGATGATTGAACACTTCTAATTGACATCAGATAAGTAGCCCTGTGAAACACCCACGAACCCCTGGCCTGACTGACTGTCCGCAGTGTGGGGAAGTCTGAGAGGGTAAGCTGCAAAAAATAAACAAACTGAGAGGAGTTGCAGAGGTCTGAAGTGCTGGATACCCGATAGATATGTAAGAACATGTTGGTGGATAGGCCAATGAGTTGAGGCAATGTATCGCTGAACAAGGAGAAACCATACCAGACACCCAGCACTAGTCCCACACTAACTACAACGGGTCGTGCTTCTCCTAGTTACCTGACAACCGAGTCTGAGTCCTGAACAGCAGAATGAGGGCCAGACTCCATCCCGGGGAACGAGTCTCGTGCCATGAATCCATATACCCAAAGTGACTGCGAGCCCCCCCCCCCCCGGAACAGGCTGGGAAACAGATGACTGGTCTGATGTACCTGAGCAGTTCTTCATGCAACATCCTAACAAAAGAACGGAGCCGAGAGTGGAACCCTGAATCATGACCAACCTACCACTTGTGGACCGTGAAGGGGACATGGCTCAGCTCACAACCCTGAGGGAGACGATGAATCCCTGGGCGAATTGGAATCTTGCCCCTGGGCACCCTGGTGGCCCAGCCCCCCCACCTCCAGAAGGAAGGTACAGAAACTAGACCAAGCACCCCTGGAAATGCTGCCTCCAGTACCTTGATGGTGATGAAAGCATGACTGTCTGCTGAGGCCAAGATACATCAGACAAAGAACCTGACGAGAAGTGATGAGGCCCACGTGCAGGCCTGGAAAATACTTTCAGACTGGGGATGGGGATTCCAACACCGCCCCAGACAAGGAACGTACTTGGCTCATACACATTAACCAGAAGGCCTGAAGACCGGACCAAGGGGATGCTGACCTATCCTGCAGGAATGTAAGAGCAGGAGATGTGCGAACACCTCCGTCCTGACTTGCAACTGTACCAGATCGCGGAGAGCATGTGAGGCCCACATCAAACTGCATACAAGAAAGATGCAAAGAACATGTACCACGCTGGTAGATGAGTAGCTGGGACGAAATAGGAACAAACCGAAGCGTACCGTCGTCCCCTGAGTAAAAACTCTGCAGAGTGCTGAAGCATGAACTGACTCCTTGAAGACGGGGTGCTACCCTACCCTAAACCTCATGGTTGCGGGGATGAACGTGAATTGGATGTATCAGAACGTGCGGCAAGCCCAACCTAAGGAAACGCAGACTAGAGAAAATGACAACCGACAACCAGAAATGAGACCAACAACTTCCCTCTGTGCCTACCTAAGTATGAGAACCAGAGCAGCAATGACACCACCACCGCGCGTGAATGAACCATATGATGGGCCCCCCCACCCTGGTGTAAGTAGTAGTGAGCCCGAGTAACCTGCAGCGCAGAGTCAGGCAATTAACTGAACACTCAGGGCTAATGCACCCACTGACCGAGGTGGGTAGTCGTACAGGTGTGTAGCGATACTCCAAAACTAAGGGAGCCGCTGGTTTGCTTTTGGGCCCTGTACACAGCACAGCCAACCCCCGGCAATCTACTCAACCCTTCTCTGGCACAGCTAGTCTAGGGGTGGTGTTTTTTTGTATAGCTCTATACCAGTTCATGTACAATCCCCCCAATACATTTCTAACAGTGATAAGATAGATTAATAGACTCCAATACCAGGTTGATCAACTGTAAAAAAGGTTTACTTCTGAATAAAGGGGTTAACGATCAATATCACATATAACACATGCATGCAGAGCCCTGCAGTAATACTAACACTGGTTAACTATAGTGCACAAATAGTTCTATCTCACACTAACAGAGTCCCGTTGGCAATATGGCGCCCAGCAATACTAACAACTCCCAGTCAGGCCTGACTCAGTTAAAGCTCAGTCTTTTAGACAAGGAATCTTCGCATGCAAGATGATCGGTGGTGCACATACAGGAACAATATTTGTAATCCAATAATGACCTGAGGTAATGGAAGCAACTCCACGGAGACTATGTAACTCAGTCCCACAACTAGTCTACTAACAGGAAAAAAGGGAAAATATAACCCGATGGGCCAAGGCAGTCAATAGGCCTAATAAAGTACTCAGTTGTTATAGTTGTGAGCAGGTGCTCTCTCACCTCTCCGGACTCGATCCCAGTTCGGGACTCCCACCGCTGTGTCCACACACACACAGGATCTGCCACCGCCTGATCTCCGGTCCACTGATGTCCCTGAAGCAGGTAGATGTCTGCAGCCGCACAGGCTCCACAGCGAGGTGGAAGGCTCTCTGGAAGTGCGCAAGGCCCAGGCCTCGGGCCTTGCACTCGCAGCAGGTCCGCACAGGAAGTCCTCTTGCCAGCCGCGTGGTGTCCAAAGAGGCCGGGCTTAGCCTCGCCCTTCCCTTTTATACCCCACCCATGAGTCTCTGCGGCAGCCCAATGCACCCTGGGTGCCAAACGGGGTTCTGGGTAACGTAGTCCATGGAGCCTCAACGGAGACCCGGCTACAGGTGTAATGAATGAAACGTGCATCGTGTGACGTATGATATACGGGCGAGAAGATTGTGGTCAACAATCATTTTAAAAACGAAACCTCAGCCCGTATGGATCTGTATGGGAGAAAAAGAAACCCTGGACTGCCGCACTCTGTATAGACAGTTATTTATTCCAAAATTTCAGGTAAAAAATCCAAATTCAAAATAAATCCATAAATCCAAAACAACAAATGCAGATGGTGTGCATGCAGGGAAGGGTGGCTAACGCGTTTCACGTCACGAATTGACGCTTACTCATAGCGTCAATTCGTGACGTGAAACGCGTTAGCCACCCTTCCCTGCATGCACACCATCTGCATTTGTTGTTTTGGATTTATGGATTTATTTTGAATTTGGATTTTTTACCTGAAATTTTGGAATAAATAACTGTCTATACAGAGTGCGGCAGTCCAGGGTTTCTTTTTCTCCCATGCATCAGTGCAGAGCCAGCACCTGTGTGAGTGACCGGGCGGAAGCAGCTATTTGGTGAATTCTCAAGCTTTTGAGCGGTACGTTTTTCCTTTCGTATGGATCTGTAGACGTGACGGATCCCGAGATGTGAGCACTAGCTAACTAACCCAGGTTACGAAGAAACATGAATGAAGGTACGATGAGACATGACAACCAACAAAGATGAAACAGCTACTGGTGTATATGCCGTGACTGCGTGGCACTGATGCAACGACATTATACGTTATGACAGAACCCGCTATGACAGAAAAGCAACGGCAGAACGTACTGACTGAAATGCTATGGCAGAAATGCTCTGACAGGAACGCTGAGACTGAACGCTGTAGCAAAAAGGGCATGAGAGAAACGCTATGGCAGAATTATATGACAGAACGTATGACGAAACGCTGGGTCAGAAACGATGGGGCAGAAACGATGTGACAAATGCTAATGGCAGAAACGCCGGGACAGAAACGCCATGGCAGACCCGCCATGGCAGAAAATGCTATGACAGAAAAATGCTATGGCAGAAACGCTAATGGCAGAAAAACGCTAGGACAGCAATGCTATGACAGAAACCTTGTGGCAGAAACGCTAAAGGCAGAAACGCTATGACAAAAAAAACTTTATGGCAGAAAACGCTAATGGCAGAAAGCGCTATGACAGAAAACGCTAATGGCAGAAAACGCTATAGGCAGAGACTGAACAGAACGCTATGACAAAATGCCTGCGACAATGGAGCTGAATCGTCAACCAGACCCCCCCCCCCCTCTCCCCAGCTAGAACAGGCAATCAGATCAGATCCCCAAACCTACCACGACCTGGACTGCAAAGAAGATCTTAGAGCTCCCCACCTGGAGCCTGAAGGCAATGACCCATGTTGTCAGAACAACTGGGCATGCTGACACCTGAACGATTGTGGTGTCCCACTCCTCTGACCCTGATGCCCCAAGAAGGATGGACAGAGGCATCCGGCTCCCCCCTCCTAACCAGGAACTGGAGAGGTGACCATGCTGCCGATCTGAACATGGGGAGAAGCGGGCGGCGCCCCCCCCCCCACCATGCGGGATTGAGCCCAAGAAGCAGGTAGGTGGACAGACAACCCCCTCCCCGGCGTAAGTACCTGGAGAACGGGCGCCCCCCCCCATGCGGGATGGCCCTGTGGAAGTGGTGGGTGGACAGACAGATGACCCCCCCCCAGCGTGAGAACCCGGGGAAGCGGTCGGGCAGCACCCTTGGTACCATAGAGGCCTGGGCAAAGTGTGTGGGTGGAGATGGACGGATGGCCCCCACGCTCCCCCCCCCCCCCCACACGCATGAGCGCCGGTAGATGACTGATGGAACAGTGGGATAAAGGGAGGACGGGCGGGCGGCCCCCACGATGCTAATGGAACAGTGGGATGAAAGGGAGGACAGGCGGGCGGTCCCCCCGATGGTGCCCGGCGTGAGCACAGGGAGAGGAACCGATCGATACCATTGCTGCGGCCTGAAAAGAGCCTTCTAACTTGTATGAATCCTATAACTGATACATCTGGAAAAGAGCTTGTACTGTTGGAAAGCACACTTGCTGGCTGGGTCACAAGATGAAAACAGAAGAAAGAAAGCATAAAAAATTTCTCTTTTCATTCATGGACGGACTCCTTAAATCTTGACAAAGTGGGTTATGTTCCTGTTCATAGGAGAGGACTTGGCAGAACATGTTGGTTATCTTAAAACATGTAACTTTAACAGAGTTGAACAGCGCTGCCCAGGGGACGGTCCCTCCAGTCATAACCCCTCACCCTGCAGCATGCAGCTCAGTTTTTTTCTGCCTAGTAGAGGAGATGGACCTGGCTCCCCCTTGGGCCCAGAGTCCTACAGAAATTTTTACTTTTTATATTTTATTATTTAATTTTTTTGATCCTGAGATCTTCTATCAAGTGCCGGCTGGGTGACAAGCTGGATATTATAGATCCTGGTAGTCTCCCCAGTCCGGCCTTCGAGCGTGACTAGACTTAGCTGAGCGCTGGGTCGACCACGACATGCCCCGTTTGCTCCAGGGGTGGCCGGTGAGTTTTTTTGCTCCGGGGCCCACATATGACTGACCTACTCGGGGTTCAATCACAGTGGGCCATGGCCGACAGCCACTCCGTATGTCCGGCGGTGAGTCTGTCTGGAATGCACCAGCATGTCCACGCGTGGATGTAGGTACAGTTCCTCCTGTTTTGTGTCAGTTTGGAACAGCTGGACTTCCTTAAGGGTCATTAGGGGGTCCCCTGTCCTCCCTTTCCCTCCCTCTGTCCCCCTCCTTTTCCTCCTCCCCAGTGTGGGGCCTCTGCGTCGGCGGGATGTGCCTGTGGGGGGTCTCCGTATCCCGGTTGGGTGCTGTGCAGCTGTCAGGGTCCGATTCTGTGGGGGTTCTGTGTTTTCTGGGGAGCCTCCGCTCGGCGTCCCTGCGGCCTTCTCGTCCACCTCAGGTGCTCGGGCGCCAATTTTTGTAGCGCCAGTGCCATTTTCTGGTGGTTTTATTTTACATTGAGAAATTCCATTGGCGGCCATTTTCTTGTGGCCACGCTGTGGCGCAGGTCTTCATTGCGAACGGCCATTTTCTTGTAGCCCGCACCCTTTTTTTCCCTGCTGAGGAGTCCGGTGGCCATTTTGGATGTGGTTTTTCACTGTATGGCTTGCCCTCTAGTGCTGGAGGCTCCCTGAACGGTGCGAATAGCGCTATTTACCTCACAGAACACTTCAGTCACACACAGTGTGTGAGGCAGGCGGACAAACAGCGCTGAGCAGTCTGACTGGGTGGTGAGTCCCTGGGTAACCCCCCCCCCCCGGTCAGCGCAGCTAGGAGGGTGAATTTTTTTGGTCACAAATGTCTTGACTTAGTCCCTAAGGTCTGTCAGTGGGTCAGAATGGAGTCTGAAGCTGGTATTCTTTCCCCAGACAATCCAGAGGCAGCAGCTGGTGCCCCTGCACCTGCGGTTACCGTGGACAATTTGTCGGCAGTCCTGGAGTCATTTGTTGCCAGGGTGGAAGTGGCATGCGGGCGTAAGCGGGGTAAAAAGCACCCCCCTCCCCCCGCCATCTCCTGGGGAATGCTCTGACTTGGGCCTGGCTGAAGCACAGGACCCCTGTTCTGAGGCATCAGAAGATTTGGACCAGGACCGTCCGGGCACTGAGGAGGACTTCTCGCCGGGGTCAGTGCAGGACAGAGCACTTGTGGGAACACTTATCAATGCAGTAAGGGACACCCTTAAGCTTGAAGATACTGCTGGGACATCCACTGGGGTGTCAGTCACTTTTGGGTCGCATAAAACGACTCGCTCTGTGAAGGTTTTTCCTTATGTTGATTTCTTTGACAGATTCATAGATAAGGAATGGGAACGGCCGCAGGGGTCCTTTTGTGGTCCCTCAGCGCATGGCGGTCCGTTACCCCTTTGAAGAGAGCCTTTTGAAAAAATGGGCTTCTCCCCCTGTAGTTGACCCCCCCCCCCGGTATCAAGGTTGAACAAGGTAACCACTATCCAGGTAGAGGGGACACCTGCTTTTAAGGACCCTACTGATAGGAGATCCGACACCGTGACTTGGGCCGTGTTCGCTATGCTGGGGTCAGCGTTGCGGCCGTTAGTGGTGTCTCAAACACTCATTGAATGGGCTAATCTTTTGCATCAGGCAGTAGAGGAGTATCAGCTCCCACAGGAAATTGTTACACTGGCCGATCAGCAGGTGCAGGGTCTGGTTTATGTCTGTGATGCAATCCTGGATGTGACTCCTTTTAATCTCCAGGGCCTCTGTATCCGTGGTGGTCTTGCTCCGCCTAATATGGCTGAAATGCTGGTCCGCGGACCAAGCTTCTAAGAAAGACGGATTTGCCTTTCAAAGGTGGGAGGCTTTTTGGTGCCTCACTGGACGACATTATTGAGGATGTCACTGGAGGTAAGAGCACACTTCTACCTCAGTCCTCCAAGCGTAAAGGGCCGCCCGGCAAACAGGGGCCTTCCTTCCCCGCACAAAAGCGGTATTTTCGTCAGTCGGGGCCCGCTAGCAGACCCTCCCAAGCCGATAAAGCTTCAACTGGGGGACCAAAGCGTCCCTGGGTGCGCAAGTAATCCAAGCCCGCAAACAAGCCCGCTTCAGCATGAAGTCTTGCCCCCACCCGATTCTTGAGTGGGGGGACGTCTTCGCGAGTTCGCAGCTCGGTGGACCTCCCTGCTTTTCGACCAGTGGGTTTGCGAAGTGATCACTTCAGGGTACAAGATTGAGTTTCTTTCTTGTCCACCAGATTCTTTCCCTCAAATCTTCCTCTCCTACCGTCTCGTTGGTCTGCCCTGACTGGGGCAGTTCAAGACTTGTTGAGGTGCGGGGTAATCATACCCGTACCGCTGCAGGACAGGTTTCAGGGATTCTACTCGAATCTGTTTGTGGTCCCAAAGAAGGACGGAGTTCATCATATCCTAGACCTCAAGGCCCTCAATGCCTTTGTGAAGGTTCGGAAATTCAGGATGGAATCGGTTCGCTCGGTGGTAGATGCGCTCCATCCCGGGGACTTTCTGACGTCCCTGAACATCAAGGACGCATACTTGCATGTCCCCATATGCGACAGGCACCAGAGGTTCCTGCGTTTCGCGGTCGGGGAGGACCACTATCAATTTGTGGCTCTCCCTTTTGGCCTAGTGTCGGCACCAAGAGTTTTCACCAAGGTGCTCGCCCCGATTCTGGCTTTGCTAAGACAGCGAGGCATTGCCGTCATAGACTACTTAGACGATCGTCTTCTGAGAGCTGCTTTCAGCTCAGAATTGGAGGAGGACGTGTCTATAGCCAGTCAGACTCTCCAAGAATTTGAATGGATACTGAACCTCCAGAAGTCGTTGTTGGTTCCGACTCAGCGCCTGGAATACCTGGGGCTGATTCTGGACTCATCAGAGTTTTTCTCCCTCCAGAGAAGTTGCAGGCTGCAGTGAGGTCGTTAACATCCCGCAAATGGTCGTCTCTCTGTTTCTGCATGAGAGTCCTGGGACTCATGGTAGCCTCCTTCGAGGCAGTACCATATGCCCAATCCCATACTTGGGTGCTGCAGAAGGAGATTCTATCCAAATGGAACAAATCCCCATTGTCTCCGGATTATCAGATTTAGGTAAGTCGCCTAGTCAGGGCCTCTCTGACTTGGTGGCTGACATCCCCGGCTCTTCAGTCCGGGAAGTCTTTTTTCTTCCTTTCCACTGCACTGTGATTATGACGGACGCCAGCCTGACCGGTTGGGGGGGGGGGGAGTCTGGGGGGTTCAGTTTGCCCAGGGCCGCTGGACTCTGGAAGAATCTCTCCTACCGATCAATGTCCTCGAACTTCGGGCGATCAGGCTGTGCCTCTCCAAGTGGTCGCAGAGTCTTCAAGGGCATCCAGTCAGACAACGCCACTGCGGTGGCTTATGTCAACCATCAGGGAGGAACAAGGAGCTCGGCCGCAGCGTCGGAGGTCGCTCACATCCTAAGATGGGCCGAAAGGAGCGTACCGGCTCTGTCGGCTGTTTCGGGCGTAGAAAACTGGCCCGAACACTCGGAGGTGTTTTAAATCCTTTGTCAGAAATGGGGCACACCAGATGTGGATCTCCTGGCCTCTCGACTCAATCGCAAGGTGTCAGGGTTTGTGGCCAGGTCCAGGGATCCCTGGGCAGACGCGTCAGTGGCTCCATGAGGTCAGTATCTCCTAATTTCTGCCTTTCCCCCACTGCGGTTGCTTCTTCGTCTGCTCCGCAGAGTGGAGGCCAAGGGGATTCCGGCGCTTCTAATTGCCCCAGACTGGCCCCAGCGTCCCTGGTACGCCAACCTCGTGAGACTGGTGGCAGACGCTCCCTGGCGTCTGCCATTGCGGGAGGACCTTCTGTCTCAAGGTCCCATACTTCATCCTGCTTTACAGTCGCTGGCTTTAACAGCATTGGCTATTGAAAGCCAGGTACTAAGGGATCGTGGTCTGTCAGATTCAGTAATCTCCACCATGTTGAGGGCCCGGAAATCATCTTCCCGGAAGATCTACCATCGCACTTGGAGGGCATACATCTCTATGTGTGAAGAGATGGATTGGCGCCCGCGGGCATATTCGGTTTCTCAGATCCTGCTGTTCTTACAGCGCGGAGTGGATCAGAAACTTGCCTTAAGCACTATTATGAGGCAGATTTCAGCCTTGGCTGTTTTCTTCCAACGACCCCTGGCGGCTCACTCACTGGTAAGTACGTTTGTACAGGGGGTCCGACACGTGGTTCCCCTGATTAGACCACCACTTGCTCCGTGGGACTTGAATCTGGAGCTCTCGGTACTTCAGGAACCTCCCTTTGAGAACATCAGGGAGATTCCTCTCAATGCTTTCTCAGAAAGTTGCCTTTCTAGTTGCCATTACATCGGTCAGAAGGGTTTCGGAATTGGCGGCCTTGTCTTGCAAGTCGCCTTATTTGGTCCTCCATAAGGATAAAGCGGTGCTACGCCCGCAACTTTCATTCCTTCCTAAGGTAGTTTCAGCTTTTCACCTAAACGAGGACATTGTACTTCCATCCTTGTGTCCTCGGCCGTCGCATCCCAAGGAGGCTGCGCTACATACCTTTGACGTGGTACGTGCCCTACTGGTGTACCTGTCTGCTACTGCTCCGTTCCGGAAATCTGACTCACTGTTCCTGTCGGTGTCTGGTCCACAGAAGGGCCTTGCGGTCTCGTCGGCCACCATTTCTAGGTGGATCAGGCAGACCGTCATCCAGGACTATGCCCTTCGGGGGCGGGCGCCTCCCTTTCCTGTCACGTCGCATTCGAGCAGGGCAATTGGTGCCTCCTGGGCTTTCCAACATCAGGCATCTGTCTCACAGGTGTGCAAGGTGGCGACCTGGTCGTCTGTTCACAGTTTCTCCAAGTTTTACAAGGTTGATGTGAGTGCATCTTCGGATGCTTCCTTTGGCCGCAAGGTTTTGAAGGCGGCTGTTTGAGGTTGCACCTCCTCCGTTGAGGAGCTCTGTTTGTTTGGGGTGAAGTTGTCTTCTTTTGATTGCTGTTCCCACCCCTCGTTTTTTTTTTCTGACACTGCTTGGGGACATCCCACTTTGTCAAGATTTAAGGAGCTGTGTATGTCCATGGACGAAAAGAGAAAATAGGATTTTTTGTACTCACCGTAAAATCCTTTCCTCTGTCGTCCATGGACGGACACAGCACCCATCCCTCCTTTTTAAGTTTGTACTGCTTTTTGACGAACTGAGCTGCATGCTGCAGGGTGAGGGGTTATGACCGGATAGAAGATCTCAGGATCAAAAAAATTAAATAATAAAATATAAAAAGTAAAAATTTCTGTAGGACTCTGGGCCCAAGGGGGAGCCAGGTCCATCTCCTCTACTAGGCAGAAAAAAACTGAGCTGGATGCCGCAGGGTGAGAGGTTATGACCGGAGGGACCGCCCCCTGGGCAGGGCTGTTCAACTCTGTTTAAAGTTGCATGTTTTAAGATAACTAACATGTTCTGCCTAGTCCTCTCCCTATGAACAGAAACATAACCCACTTTGTCAAGATTTAAGGAGCTGTGTCCGTCCATGAACGACAGAGAAAAGGATTTTACGGTGAGTACAAAAAATCCAATTACCATTGCAGCCATCACATCTAAGAATTGGTAAACTGCAATATGTTTGCTTTTGGGTTCAATACTCTTTACCTGGATTATTACGCCTGGAGAGCAGGGTGAATTTTGACCACTGTGATTGGCTATTGTGGTGGTCAAATGATCGAGAGCTGACTCTCAATCATTACTAGAGACCAAGAACTGTTTCGGGCACTGCACTGAGAGCACACCTGTCTCTCATGGGTGCATATGTGTGGTGTGTGCACATGTGTTAAAGCCTGCTCTCTTTGATGTTGTACTTATGCCTCCGTTTACATATGAGCATTCTGAATCGCTGCAATTCGAAAATGGCGGCAAATCACAGAACGCCCGTGCGATCCCCGTCACTTCCAATGGCAAACAGAATCGCATGACACCTGTCGCCCAAAAGAAGTTGTTTTTCTTTAGGGCGACAGGCATCCCATGATTCTGTTTGGGTGATTTTACCGGCAAAATCGCACCGCCATCGGGGTGCCATTGGAAGTGACGGGAATCGCAGGCAAATTCGCTCAGATGTGAACAGAGCCTATGTGTGAGCTGGGTGTCGACAGGTTAAATAAAACCTCTCTGTTTTCATTACTGCTTCCCTATACTTCGCTATGCAATGCAAGCAGATCATGGTTGGTTAGAGGGTCCAGCAGGATGCTGTTCATAGATTCTTAAAAACAGAAAGCTGTTAATGTCTCCATGTAATGCTGAGCCTCCATGACTGAAAGAACTGAAGTCTGATAAATGAAAGTGGTGATGCCAGGGATAGTAAGGCTGGGGAGGAAGGAGCTTATTGATAATGGATGTCCTCCAGCCAGGAAATGAGGCATATTCTATCTGACTCACTTCAGCTTCTAATGCACACTGCGAGAAGTTCAGTGTGCAGTGAAAGCAGAGGAAGCTATTTCCGTACAGGAGGGGCACTTTTACAGCTGTGCAGAACTGAAGAAAAGGCCAGAGTTCAAAATGAAGAGGAATGTCTGGACAGTGCTTAATCATAGCTATGATTAAGCACTAATGTTTTTTAGTGTGAAACGCATCAGCCTGTACCCTATTTGCTGTGGCATGTATCCGTGATTTTATTTTTACAATAAAATAAATATTTTTTGGAGTGCAGCTGTCCAGACATTCCTCTTCATTTTGAACTACCATATGCATTGCCAGCACCCGTGGCTTTGGATCTGGTGAGGAGGTTCATCATTTACACCTTCTACCTTGACTCTCTTTCTCTAAAGGCCAGAGTTCAGTTTTAATAGTTAACGGTATATTAAAGGATCAGTCCACCTAAAGTGATATTTCTTCTTACACTTCAGTCTGGTGGGCAGTTGCATACTGATGCGTTTTCCTTTTTTTATTCTCCTATGGGCCCTTTCACACGGAACGGATCCGTAATGATCCGCCCTGTGAACATCCGCTTGCTCAGCGGGGATCGCTCCGTTGATCCCCGCTGAGCCGGCGGATGACAGGACGGTCCCTGCACACTGCGGTCCCCAATTCCTGCACCTTCTGACCCCCCTGGTGTTTAACCACAGTATGAATGGCAGTGGGAGGAATCTGCTTTTTCCTGCTCCTGTTTTGAAACTTGTGAGTGGTAAGCCAAAGCCGCAACGCCTGTACAGTACACTTCAGTGACAGGTTGCCGGCAGCTGCAGCTATATGGGGCTGTTGTTACATTGACTGTTTTCCTGTGGTGATTGATGTTGCCTGTGCACAATGGGCATAGTTGCCAACAGTCCAGAATTTCCCGGGACAAGCATGATTTTTGGACCCTTGTCCTGAATTGGGCTTGTCCCGATTCGGGACAAGCCCAATTCTTTTTGTCCCGGTAAATTCGGGAATGTTTAGGGCTTAAAACGGCTGCGGCTACACCAAAATGGCCGCCGCCGCCACAAGTGCTATTTTCTCTGACCTCTAGTGTGAGGAGAGGGGCAGCCAATCGTGGCTCTCTCTCTTTCGGTGGCCCCTTCCTTCCTTCACACAGAGACCAGACTGTGATCCTCATCCGGCCGCTCAGCTGCCGCCGACGCCGCTCTGCCCCTCCCTCTTACTATGAGCCGGGGCTGCCTTTACCTTGCCCCCTGCAGTGTCGGATGTCCTCAGAGTGGAATGAGCTCAGGTTAGGAGAGGAGGATCCCACTACAAGCACAGCACCACCAGCCTCGTCCACAAAGTAAGTCCAGCAGCAGCTCATCGCACACCAACTAAGTGCTTCTGTGTCCTCCGCACACACACAACATCCAGGGGGCAATGGCTGCAGATTGCTCACTCCATAGTCGTGCAATGTATGCTGCCTGGGCTCATCTGAAAGGGGGTGGGTGCTGGGAGGCTTTACTTTGCACTCAATCCTATGGCAGGCTCATCATGCTGGAAGGCTGTGGGGTGGTTTTCTCTCCTCTGATCTCCAGGTAGGGAGGGGGTGTAACCCATGGAAGTCCCTTCACATGGAGGGGGTCCTTCGCTCCTGCTGGCCCTGGGACCCAGATCAGGTAGATTTCGCAATGTCCCCCCCACCTCCCTCTTCCAGACTTTTTTTTAGCAGTGCCCTATGGGGCCAACCCTCCCCATCCTCGGCGATCGTCCATCTTCTGTCACAAAAATCTGTAATATAAGAATAAATAGAAACATCCCATTCAATTTGTATTTAACTACTTGCCCTCTGACTTCTGTGTCCCTATGATTAGCCCCCACCACACTTCTGTCAGAAGTGTGGTGGGGGCTCTGATGGGGTCACAGAAGTGTGGTGGGGGCTCTGATGGGGTCACAGAAGTGTGGTGGGGGCTCTGATGGGGTCACAGAAGTTTGGTGGGGGCTCTGATGGGGTCACAGAAGTGTGGTGGGGGCTCTGATGGGGTCACAGAAGTGTGGTGGGGGCTCTGATGGGGTCACAGAAGTGTGGTGGGGGCTCTGATGGGGTCACAGAAGTGTGGAGGGGGCTCTGCTGGGGTCACAGAAGTGTGGAGGGGGTTCTGCTGGGGGCACCTGATGTAAGGAGGGACTCTGCTGAGGAGGCCATCTGGTGGCAGGTGACACGCTTCCACTGATTCGGCATTATGGTGAGTTGAATGATTTCATTTTATATTACAATGTAATAATAGGAATAATGCGCTTCAATCATCCTGACACCATAACAACCATGGTGCCGGGATGATTGAAGCGTCAACATCAGGTGTTTTGGAGTATCTTTATCTGCCGATTTTGTTAAACTTTCTGGAATACACACATTTCTATTGTGGTGTAGGATCTGGCTTCTTCCTTTCTTCCTTTCTTTCTTCCTCTCGGACTCAAACCACACCCCTTCTGAGCCACTCCCATTTAAGCCACACCCACTATCATGCGTAAACCACGCCCATTATGATTCGGTATGACACGCCTACAAACGAATGTCCCGCCCCCTAATTATGGCAAGGCTCCCTCTCCATGCAAAAAAAGTGTCCCCGATTGTTTTTTTTTGCAATGTTGGCAACTATGAATGGGGGTTATTTACGAAAGGCAAATCCACTTTGCACTACAAGTGCAAAGTGCACTTGAAATTGCACTTGGAAGTTCAGTCGCTGTAGATCCGAGGGGGACATGCAAGGGAAATAAAAAACAGCATTTTAGCTTGCACATGATTGGATAAAAAAAATCAACAGAGCTTCCCCTCATTTCAGATCTACCCCTCAGATTTACAGCGACTGCACTTCCAAGTGCACTTTCACTGCAATTTCAAGTGCACTTTGCACTTGTAGTTTGCACTTGTAGTTCAAAGTGGATTTGCCTTTCGTAAATAACCCCCAATGTGTAATGCAGCTTGCTGCTCACAGGTGTCAAATACAACAGCAGATTCCTGCCCCTACCATTCACATTGTGCCTAAATGCCCATGTGAGTGTAGCCTTAGAACATGGATTCGAAGCTACTACATTAGAACAGGGTTTGGAAACTAGTACAATATTTTAGGAGCATTTCTAAAGCATTAGTTACCAATCCCTGTTATAAAGTTGTGGTTTGCCTTAAAAGTTCCAAACTAGTAGTAACAAGGCAGTGTGTACAAAGCCAGTTACAAAGCAGTAAGTATAACTGGCTTTGTGCACGCTGCTTTGTAACTGGCTTTGTACTTGGTGCTTTGAGTACTGCAAAGTCTGTTATAAAGATGTATAGCGCATCCGAGGAAATATTCACAGCGCTTCACTTTTTCTCTTTCGTTCAATGACAGACATAGCAACTTAAATCTTGACCTTAGGGTTATATCGCCACCTTCAGGAGAGGACTAGGCAGAACATGTTAAAACAGCAAAACTGCACAGTACCACCCAGGGGGCGGTCCTACTGGCTATAACCCCTCACACTGCATCCAGCAGCTCAGTTTTTTTTCCTGCCTAGTGTAGGAGAAGGACCTGGCTCCCAGTGGGGACCATTGGTCCTGGAGAATTTTTGTCTTTTTTTTTCTTTTGATTCCTGTGATCTACGATCAACAGCCGGGCTGGGTGACAGGCTGGATAATATAGATCCTGGTAGTCTCCCCAGTCCGGCCATCGAGCGTGAGCAGGCCCTAGCTACACGCTGGGTCGGCCCAGACATGCCCCTTCTGATCCAGGGGTGGCCGGCGAGCTAGCTCCGGGGCACACATATGACCGGGCTACTGCTGTCCGTGTCACAGTGTGCCGTGGCCGACAGCCACCCCGTACCGCTCGGGTGATTGGTCTGTCCGCGGAATGCGTCCAGCAGTCCCCACAGGAGGGCAAGTATGGTCCTACCTGTCTGGATGGAGCAGCTGGGCATTCCCTGGGAGGTCGAATAGGGGGTCTCTCACTCTCCCCTTCTTCTCTCCCCGTCTTTTCCCTCCTTCCCATGCTTGGGTCCGCTGTGTGACTGACCGGGGGTCCTCCGAGGGGGGCTCCGAGTCCGGACAGGGGGCTGTGCTGCTGTGTATGGGGTCCACTCGCTTCTTCCCTATATTTGGGCATTGTGGGGTGTTGTGGTGTACAGTTTGTGAGGAGACCGCCGCGCGGAGTGGTCGCGGCCATTTTTCTGCAGCCTCAGTCAGGGAAGTCCGGCGGCCATATTGCCCGAGCCCTCAAGCATGCTGAGGTGGCCATTTTCTAGTGGTCTCAGCTTGCTTTTGCCTCTAGCGCTGGGGAATTTTCTTCTGGAACAGCGCGAATCACACAGACAACCTTGTGACTGGGAGAGCGGACCGCAGCACAGTGCAGTACCTGGGTCTGGGTGGTGAGTCCTACGGGGGGCCCCTCAGTCTGTGGCAGCTAGGAGGGTGGACTTTTTAGTGTGACTTGCCTACGGTCCCTAACGGGTGTCAGGCGAGTGTGGGTCAGCATGGCGTCAGAAGCTGGCGCTTCTTCTCCAGACATACCTGTGGTGGCAACCGGTTCTCCTGCACCTGCGATGCCTATGGACGCTTTGTCGGCGGTCCTGGAGTCTTTGGTTGCCAGGGTGGAAGCGGCATGCGGGCACAAGGGGGGTAAAAAACGCCCCCCCCCCCACCGTCTTCTGGCTAAAGCTCTGATTCAGACTCTGGCCTTGCTGTGGCAACCGGCCCCTGTTCTGAATTTTCAAAGGATGCGGACCAGGACCGTGAGGATGATTCCGTGTCCAGGTCAGCGCAGGAAAGGGCGCTTGTAGGAGCACTTATCACAGCAGTGCGGGATACCCTAAAAATGGAGGATACGGCGGGGGCATCTACAGAGGTGTCGGTCCCTTTTGGGTCTCACAAGCTGGCCCGCACAGCTAAGGTGTTTCCCTACCTGACCTATTTTGATAAATTTATCTACAAAGAATGTGAACGCCCGCAGCAGGCCTTTTCGGTCCCAAAACGCATGGCGGTGCGTTACCCCTTTGAGGAGACTTTCCTGAAAAAAATGGACATTTCCCCCGATTGTGGACCCCCCCCGGTATCCAGGTTAAATAAGGTAACCATGATTCCGGTGGAGGGGACCCCTGCCTTTAAGGACCCTGCCGATAGGAGGGCTGAGGCGGTTGCCCGGTCCATGTTTATGGTGGTGGGGTCAGCATTGCGGCCAGTGTTGGCCACGGCCCTGGTGTCCCAGACACTTACTGAATGGGCAAAATTGTTGCACCGTGAGTTGGAAAAGCAACAGGCTTCCACGGTCTGCGTGGAACTGGCGGACCAGTTGGTGCATGGCCTTAAGTATGTCTGCGATGCGGCCTTAGATACGGCCCCCTTGCTTTCTAGAGCCTCAGTATCTGCTGTGGTGCTACTTCGCCTGATTTGGCTAAAATGCTGGTCTGCGGACCAGGCATCTAAGAAGGTTCTGGCGGATTTGCCCTTCCAGGGAGAGAGGCTCTGTGGAACCTCACTGGATGACCTTATTAAAAATGTTACTGGGGGTAAGAGTACGTTGCTCCCACAATCCAGAAAAGGTAAGGAGCCTCGCGGTAGGCCAGGACCTTCCTTTTCCTGCTCAGAAGCGTTTTTTTCGTCCGCCCGGGGCGGCAGGTAAGCGTTCCCAGGGCGACAAGGTGTCCACTGAGGGACAGAAGCGTCCCTGGTTTCGCAAGCCAAACAAGCCTGCGAACAAATCTACGACAGCATGACGGTTTGCCCCCGCCCGACTCGGGTGGGGGGTCACCTTCGGGAGTTTGCAGCTTGGTGGACCTCCCTGCTTTCCGACCAGTGGGTCTGCGAAGTGGTTTCATCAGGATACAAGATAGTTTCTTTCTTGTCCACCAAACAGGTTTTTTTCCTCAAACCTTCATCATCTTCTGGCTCGTCTGGAAGCCTTGTTGGGGGCAGTGCAGGACCTGCTGCTGCGCGGGGTGATAGTGCCGGTACCGTCGCAGGAAAGGTTTCAGGTATTCTACTCCAATTTGTTTGTAGTCCCAAAGAAGGAAGGGGTCCGTCCGATTCTGGACCTCAAGGCCCTCAACAGATTTGTGAAGGTGAAAAGATTCAGGATGGAATCAGTTCGCTCTGTGGTCGCTGCACTCCATCCGGGGGATTTTCTGGCGTCCCTGGACATCAAGGACGCATACTTGCATGTCCCCATATGCGTCAGGCATCAGAGGATTCTGCGGTTTGCGGTCGGGGACGAGCACTACCAATTTGTAGATCTCCCTTTTGGCCTGGCGTCGGCACCAAGGGTTTTCACCAAGGTGCTCGCCCTGATTCTGGCTTTGCTGAGACAGCGAGGAATCACAATTGTGGGCTACCTGGACGACCTCCTTTTTGGAGAGCAGCTTCCGCCTCCAGAATTGGAGGAGGATGTGGCGATAGCCAGTCAGACTCTTTGGGAGTTCGGTTGGGTTCTGAACCTCCAGAAGTCGGTGTTAGTACTGACTCAACGCCTGGAGTACCTGGGCTTGATTCTGGACTCCTCAGCGGCGAGGGTCTTTCTCCCTTCGGACAAGCTGCAGACTCTTCAGGCTGCTGTGAAGCTGTTGACGTCTCACAAGTGGTCGTCGCTGCGCTTTTGCATGCGAGTCCTGGGTCTCATGGTAGTCACTTTCGAAGCGGTACTGTATGCTCAATTCCACACTCGAGTCTTGCAAAAGGAGATCCTCCTGTCCAAATGGGACAAATCTCCGTTGTCTCTGGATTGTCAGATTCGGATGAGCCGGCTAGTCAGGGATCCCCTGGTCTGGTGGCGGAGGTCTCCGTCCCTTCAGTCCGGGAAGTCGTTCCTTCCTTTTTTATTGGACGGTAGTCACGACGGACGCCAGCCTGACCGGTTGGGGGGGGGGGTTTGGGGCATACAGTCGGCACAGGGTTCACTGGACGCAGGAAGAATCCTGCCTGCCGATCAATATCCTGGAACTTCGGGCGATCAGGCAGTGCCTCTCCATATGGTCACGGAGGCTGCAGGGACGCCCAGTCAGGATCCAGTCGGACAATGCCACGGCGGTGGCGTATGTCAACCATCAAGGAGTTCGGCTTCAGCATTGGAGGTCGCTCACATCCTGTGGTGGGCAGAGCGGCACATCCCGGCTCTATCGGCCGTGTACATTCCGGGCGTAGAGAGCTGGCAGGCAGACAATCTAAGTTGCCAGATGCTGGACCAAGGGGAATGGTCGCTACATCCAGAGGTCTTTCGACTCCTTTGCCTGAGATGGGGCACGCCGGATGTGGATCTCCTGGCCTCTCGACTCAATCAGAAGGTACTGAGGTTTGTGGCCAGGTCCAAGGATCCATGGGCGGACGCGGCACATGCGTTGGTGGCTCCATTGGGGCATTATCGGCTGATTTATGCCTTCCCGCCCCCCCCCCTGATAAAACTTCTCCCTCGTCTGCTTTGCAGAGTGGAGACCGAGGGGATTCCGGTGATTCTAATTGCCCCAGACTGGCCTCGGCGTCCCTGGTACACCGACATAGTGCGAATGGTGGCGGATGTTCCTTGGGTACTGCTGATGCGAGAGGACCTTCTGTCGCAGGGCCCTATACTTCATCCTGCTTTACAGTCGCTGGCTTTAACGGCATGGCTGTTGAAAGTCAGGTGCTAAGGGACCGAGGTCTATCGGACTCAATAATCTCCACTATGATGAGGGTGCGGAAGTCATCTTCTCAGAAGATTTATCATCGCACATGGAAGGCCTACATCTCTGTGTGAGGATGTGGGGTGGGGTGGCGTCCGTGTACGTATTCGGTTTCCAGGATTCTGCTGTTTTTGCAGCGGGGAGTGGATCAGAAACTTGCCTTAAGCACCATTAAGGGGCAGATATCAGCCTTGGCTGTCTTTTTTCAGCGACCCTTGGCGGCTCATTCATTGGTGAGTACGTTTGTGCAAGGGGTTCGGCCAACGCTGCCTCCGTGGTGCTCTCGGTTCTTCAGAAACCGCTGTTTGAAAACATTAGGGAGATCCCCTTATTGACACTCTCTCAGAAGGTAGCCTTTCTGGGGGCTATTGCATCTGCCAGGAGGGTTTCTGAGTTGGCGGACTTGTTTTGCAAGTCTCCCTACCTGATCCTCCACAGGGATAAGGCGGTACTACGCCCGCAGCCTTCATTTCTTCCTAAGGTTGTTTCAGCATTTCATCTAAATGAATACATTGTGCTTCCGTCCTTGTGTCCTCGGCCGTCGCATCCCAAGGAGGTTGCTTTGCATTCCTTGGACGTGGTCCGGGCTCTGCAGGTGTATCTGTCTGCTACGGCTCTGTTTCGGAGGTCAGACTCGCTGTTTGTGTCGGTAACTGGTCCGAAGAAGGGCCTGGCGGTCTCGACGGCCACCATTTCTCGTGGATTAGACAGATCTTGATCCAGGCTTATGCCCTAAAAGGGCGGGCGCCTCCCTTTCCTGTCACGGCACATTCGACCAGGGCAATTGGGGCCTCCTGGGCTTTCCGACATCAAGCGTCCGTTTCCCAGGTGTGTAAGGTGGCGACCTGGTCGTCCGTTCACACTTTCACTACATTTTACAAGGTTGATGTGAGTGCATCTGTGAATGCTTGCTTCGGCCGCAAGGTTTTGCAGGCGGCTGTTTAAGGTTGCAACTCCTCCGTTGAGGAGCTCTGGTTGTTATGGGTGGAGTTTTTTTGCTTGCTGTTCCCACCTCTCGTTTTTTATTTTTTATTTTTTTACACTGCTTGAGGACGTCCCTAAGGTCAAGATTTAAGTTGCTGTGTCCGTCCATGAACGAAAGAGAAAATAGGATTTTTATACTCGTCGTAAAATCCTTTTCTCTGAAGTTCATTGACGGACACAGCACCCACCCCTCCTTTTTCTGTTTGTACTGCTCTTTGACGAACTGAGCTGCTGGATGCAGTGTGAGGGGTTATAGCCAGTAGGACCGCCCCCTGGGCAGTTTTGCTGTTTTAACATGTTCTGCCTAGTCCTCTCCTGAAGGTGGCGATATAACCCGAAGGTCAAGATTTAAGTTGCTGTGTCCGTCAATGAACTTCAGAGAAAAAGATTTTACGGTGAGTAAAAAAAACCTATTTTTCCACATTTTTGTTATGCTACAGCCTTTTTCCAAAATGGATTAAATTCATTATTTTCCTCAATTCTACAAACCATACCCCATGACAACATGAAAGAAGTTTATTTGAAATCTTTGCAAATTTATAAAAATAAAAAAAAATCCCATGTACAGAAGTATTCACATCCTTTGCTCAATACTTTGTTGAAGCACATTTGGCACCAATAACAGCCTCAAGTCTTTTTGAATATGATGTTTCAAGCTTGGCACACCTATTTTTGGCAGTTTCTCCCATTCTTTGCAGAACCTCTCAAGTTCCATCAGGTTGGATGGGGAGCGTCGGTGCACAGCCATTTTCAGGTCTCTCCAGAGATGTTCAAGTCTGGGCTCTGGCTGGGTTGCTCAAGGACATTCACAGAGTTGTCCTGTAGACACTCCTTTGTTATCGTGGCTGTGTGCTGAGGGTTGTTGTTCTGTTAGAAGATGAACCTTCGCCCCAGTCTGAGGTCCAGAGCGCTCTAGAGCAGGTTTTCGTCAAGGATGTGTCTGTACATTGCTACATTCCTGCTGCTGAAAAACATCTCCAAAGCATGATGCTGCCACCATGCTTCATTGTAGGGATGGTATTGGCCAGGTGATGAGTTGTGCCTGGTTTCCTCCAGACATGACGCTTGCCATTCAGGCTAAAGAGTTCAATCTTTGTTTCATCAGACCAGAGAATTTTGTTTCTCATGGTCAGAGTCCTTCAGGTGCCTTTTTGGCAAACTCCAGGCGGGCTGTCATGTGCCTTTTTACTGAGGAGTGGCTTCCGTCTGACCACTCTACCATACAGGCCGGATTAGTAGAGTGCTGCAGAGAAGGTTTTTTTTTTTTTTCTGGGAGGTTCTCCTCTCTGCACAGAGAAATGCTGGAACAATATCTCTCCCTTATTACACAGGCGTACCACGATACCCTTATTGAAAAAGACCTACGTTAATACCTTGAAATTAAATGGCCGGTGACCCCGACCTTCTACTCTATACCCAAAATTCATAAAAATTTGGCAAACCCTTCTGGACGTCCTATAATATCAGGGATAGGCAGTCATACTGAGACTGCCAGTAAATATGTTGACACCCAGTTACGCCCTCACGTTATGGGCCTCCCCTCATATCTTAAAGACACTCTGGATCTACTTGGGGTGATAGAAGGAATTACGGTGCCACCTGGTGCAATTCTAGCAGCCATCGATATTGAGGCTCTATATTCTAGCATTCCTCATAAGAAAGGTATTGAGATAATATTAGGCTTTCTCAGGGAACAAGATCACAATAATTGGAAATTATGTAAATTTGTCACTACCTTGCTAGAGCATATCCTAACCACTAACATTTTCATGTTCAACGGCTCCACCTACCTCCAGGTACAGGGCGTTGCGATGGGGACATCTTGTGCCCCATTGTACGCCAACCTGTACCTGGGGGGATGGGAGAGAGACCTTTTTTCAGACGACTACGCCTCGTTATACCTCCGCCACGTCTTGCTCTGGCGGAGGTATATCGATGACGTTCTGGTCGTCTGTACTGGCACAGCTAACAAGCTTTCTGAATTCATGTCATTCATATCTGTGAACGAGTTCAACCTCAAATTTACTATTCAATTTGACACTACCAGTATTCCATTTTTGGATCTACGTTTGTTTCTTAATGAGAATGGAACCATACACAGTAGCTTGTATAGGAAAGAACCTGCTGGTAATACAATTTTGCACTACTCAAGCTCTCATCCTCGTTCCATGATGCGCAGCATCCCATTCAGCCAATACCTCAGGCTACGCCGCAATTGTGCCAGGGACGAGGACTTTGAGCTTGACGCAAAATCCCTCTATTCACATCTTCTCATTAGAGGATACAGCAAAAAGGTCCTCAAAAAGGCCTATGGAAGAGCAAAAGGTAACACACGTGACACGCTTATTTTTAAATCTAAAACCCGTGAACAGAATCCGACCACCAAATTCATTACTACATTTAGTGCGCATCAAGATATCTTTCGCCAACTAATTGGTAGTAATTGGCATTTCCTCTCTGAGGATCCGATTATATCTAAGTGTGGCAGACAGACCTGAAATTGTTTACCGCAGATCTCGATCAATTAGGGATGGCCTTATCCATAGCCACTACACTCCTGAAATACCAGAAGTAGGGGCAACCATTAGCAATGGCACATATAGATCAATGCCCATGGATCAAAGAGGGCACAGGATGCCCTCTACCACGAGGCGGTTTCCATAAATCCACGATGTATGCAGACTGCAGTACAGTTGGGGTTGTATATTTGGCAACTTGCCTGTTTTGCGCATTTTACATCGGCAAGACGAAGCGCTCTTTTGCTAAGAGTGCAAGATTACCTGTACTATCTTGATGCAGGATTGCTTTATACTCCAATCTGCAAGCACATAGGTCTTAATCACAGTTATGACCCATCTTTTGTCTAATTTTTTGTATTGGAATTAATTTCCGAACCGCTAAGAGGAGGATACTTTGACAAAAAGATCCTTCAGCAAGAAGCTAAATGGATCTTTAACCAACGGGCTACCTACCCTCCAGGCCTCAACACTGCAATTTCATTTAAATTGTTTCTTTAACAAATCCAACAAGGATGTATAGTGGCCTTCGGGTTAATGGCCAGTTTACATTACTGTATTTTATGTTTATTTGATTAACTCTATCTTATCAAATACCCAATATGCTATCATGGCAAACCCCCATTAGCTACTCTATCATCTGCCTAGTGTACTTAATTCCATTATATTTTTAAAGAATGGTGGGAAGTCTTTTCTACTTTATGTGTATGGAGCTGCTGTAGTTACTTTATTATGTTCAGGTATGCTCTTTGTACATATAATATGCTTTTTGTGCTGAACATGGTATGTATACACTCTATACCAATCTTTTTTTACAGCACCTGATTATTTAATTTTAAATTTTATGTCCTGTAATTTCTGTATTATTATATATATTTTTATTTTTTTATTGATTTCTTTTCCTCTCCCTTCCTAATTGGAATTGTTTGCTGTGTTCTTTCTATTACCGTGGACATATCTAATGTATTCATGAGGACGTATATCATGCGTCAATTTATGCCTACATTATCTGATATTGAATAATAAAAATTATGAACTGTTCGGTTTTTATGCCATTCAGAATCATGCTGATGTTTCAAATGTTTATGCTAAATTGTTATTATACTTTGAGATCGCTATATATTTTTGTCATTAAACTTTTTTATTTGTTTTGAATAGTTGGATATCTGGCACATCGTGGGACAACGCCATCTGCTGTTGGCCAGCCCCCCCCCCCCCTGCAGCTTTGGTCTAGGTGAGGATTTCCATGCGTCCCGTGTAACAGTGGGGAACTTCCCTCCCCTTCTCATCCTCTGTCCGCGGTCATTTGTGGGCAGTGGATCGCGCCTGCGCCATGCGTCATCACCGTGTGTGCGCATGTGCAGCATAGGGGCGCCCGGGATGACTGTTTACATTTAGGACGGCGCGGCCGGCGTTCGCCGACATGCGCCTTCTTGATGCTTCTGCTGACGCTATGATCCTGGCAAACGTAACTTTTTGCTGCCTGCCTACTGTTGGGGCTTCTCCCTACTACACACGGGCCGGAATCTGTACAGGTATAGATTTTGTATACATGTTGGTGTGGGCTACTGGTTATCTAAATGGGATTTAGGAACCATCCTGCCCGAAGCAGTGCACTTAATGTGCACCTTATTCTGGCTTATGTCTCATGTGTGGGGATGCAGTCTTCTCTCCCCACACTACAATGTATCTAATATGTGCTACGAGTTACTGGCCTCTAAGATCTACGAATATGGACTTGCAATAAGTCATCTCCCTATTCTACCTTACTCTTGTTTGCGTTATATCATCAGTATATGATACATTGTTAATTTTAATATTATATGGAGTTCCTTCCTTATCATCCTTACGTCCACTACCGTATCATTATTTATCTATGTATCTGCTCACCTGTTACAGCCTCCTGTTCCTGTATTTCGCTCTTTAGCTAAGATATATTATATACTATATATCTTTTATATACTTGGTACCTTTCAAACAGTGCCCCTTCCTACCTTTTTATTATCCTGTTACATACTAGATTGAAATAGTCCCTATAGGTATTATAGGATATCTCTAATATTATATTTATTATTTACCTTTTTTAGATTTCACTACCTCACTATTACTTGGTCGGCTCAAACAGTCAAAATTCTCACATATCGACCCGTTGGTTCTGGCATCCACCGGGTTAGCTGTATTGTGGTGTGGCGTGGCGTGGTCATCGGCATTGGTGCTTATGTTGAGCGATGTGCGATTTATCCAATTTTCTTAAATTAAATTAGGTGAGCATGATGTAATTCTGTCTTCTCCTTTTTTGCTAATATGCAGCAAATTGGTGTTATATTAATGAATGCATATGTATTAATGTTATTGACTGTATTATTGTTTGATATTAATTACAAACTTTTATGTCTTGTACAGACCTGATGAAACCTAAGACAGGTGCAAAGCCCTAATGAAGCACAACTGTGCGAAACATGTTGGCTGACTGTACAACCTAGTTTTCTGTTTCAAAGCTCTCTTTATGGTCTCTGTAAAATTTAAAATTTTTGTTGTAATATGTTATGAATAAATTTATATTTTTCTAATCTATTGTCTCATTGTACTCACCTATAAACAGAACCGGTGTCCCCCATTTAAAATCCAGATTTTATGTAAGAGCCCTGTCTCTCTCTGTTTCTTTTTTATACTGTTCACGTGGGACTGGAAGACCATACGGTTTTCTGTTTCTGGAAACTATCCAAGTATCTTTTATATACTCAAGTATTTGATCCCCTATCAATCAGCAAGATTTCTGGCTCCCAGGTGTCTTCTATACAAGTAACGAGCTGAGATTAGGTGCACTCTCTTAAAGGGAGTACTCCTAATCTCAGCTTGCTTCTGTGGAAAGCTGTCTTTAATACAGGTAAAAAAGCAAAGGAAATTGGGACTTTAATTTCAATGGTGGGCTGGATGGGGATAAAAAGGATTGAAACATTTGATATTGCATGCATGTATTAAATATAAAGTATTTACAGTAAAACCGACAATAAGTACACAATGCATAATTAACCATCATGATGTCTGTATAAAAAGGTAATAGTATACCATATAGTCATACATTGCAAAAGGTGATTCAAATGAATCAATGGGGAAATGTATAGACACATAAAAACTGAGCAAAAAACAATACGTGTGGTAAACGAAAGTACAATATAACAAAAAATCATAAAAATAGGTCAATCTGAAACAAAGTCCCATTTGCGCTAGTAGCTACATCCTTTATAAGTCCGACGCGTTTCGTGTAAGAAAAATACTCCTCAGGGGCAGATGTAATGGGGTATCTGGAAAAACACAATTGAATATGATCAGGGTATAAAAGTATATTCCTCAGGAACGACAAAAGAGTCAGTTCTGGTTACTTACACAGTGTGTCTCATTTGTGATGTGTATGAGAGATGGGCCGTAAGACCGCTCGTCCCGGGACATGAGGTGGCAGAAATTCAGGCACAGCAGGGCACCAGGGCATCTTCCACAGAGAGCAGATGGTCATAAGGTGTCATATAGTCAGGAGGTACTCTCGTTTGGCCGTATAAATATCTACAATGGATAAATGGATCCATCAGGTTGATCCCACATTAAGGGACAACGTATAAAAATGTGGGCTAAAGAAGGGAGGGGTGACAAACAGGTTACCTTGGTCCCAAATGGAGTAGAAAAAATTCAAATGCACATCAGAGCGCCCAGGCAAACTTCCCCAGACATCAGAAGGTAATGAGGAGTGGTGAGGACAGATTCCCTCCTATGGCAGTATCCATATCTGTAATGGATAATCAATCCATCAGTAAAGTCCCACTTAGTGGAAAAGGGGTATAAGGGTTTGGACTGCGAGGGAGATGTAGACAAATACCTTATGTACATGTTAGGGGGACAGAAGCTGGTCAGAACTGAGGCCTCTGTGTGGAAAGCTGGAAGCTGTGGAGAAGCCCTGTGTTGCGTCCTGCACGTGCATGAAGACACCACCAGCGTCACGCTGGCTCGACACTGCGGGGGGCGGGGATCAATGCCGGCGGTATATGAACCCGCCCAACACTGGCACCACATGATCCCACTGGTCGGCTAAGATGGATGGTAACGCCCAAACAGCGTGACGTCTGGGGGGGGCGTTACCTGAATGGGCGGTGCGTGGCGCCGATGCGCTGGCGGCACCCGCCCACATCCCCAGGAAGGAGAAAGCGGGGGGCACCCTGAGCGCATCGCAGTCCCGGGTAACAGGCGGAGAATGACCCAAGTTGCACAGTGACACATCCCTGCTCAGTGATGTGCTTGACAGCCCATTCAAGTGATAGAAACATTGATAGTGTCCTGTTTGTGTGGACAAGTCTCACTACACAACAGGACAACCCCATATATAAAGATGGCAGGGGAACACTGCCAACTACAGACCACCATTTCCATCCCTAATATAAGTGAAGACAAAAGGGGGACGCCATAGGCGCTTTGGGACTTTGAATGAGATTGCATCAAAAGATGCATCTCCATCCCATATTCAAGAAAAAAAGCAAAGGAAATTGGGACTTTAATTGAAATAGGATTTTTTGTTATATTGTTCTTTCTTTTACCACACGTATTGTTTTTTGCTCAGTTTTTATGTGTCCATACATTCCCCCATTGATTCATTTGAATCACCTTTTGCCATGTATGACTATATAATATACTATTGCCTTTTATACAGATATCATGATGGTTAATTATGCATTGTGTACTTATTGTCGGTTTTACTGTAAATACTTTATATTTAATACATGCATGCAATATCAAATGTTTCAATCCTTTTTATCCCCATCCAGTCCACCATTTCAATTAAAGTCCCAATTTCCTTTGCTTTTTTTCTTGCATATGGGATGGAGATGCATCTTTTGATGCAATCTCATTCAAAGTCCCAAAGCGCCTATGGTGTCCCCCTTTTGTCTTCTTTTTAATACAGGTAACAATCAATCAGATTCCAACCTCTCCATCATGGCCAAAACCAAAGAGCTGTCCAAGGATGTCAGGGACAAGATTGTAGACCTACACAAGGCTGGAATGGGCTACAAGACCATCGCCAAGCAGCTTGGTGAGAGGGTGACAACACTTGGTGCGATTATTCGCAAATAGAAGAAACATAACTGTCAAATCTCTCGGACTGAGGTTCCATGCAAGATCTCACCTCTGTGGAGTTTCAATGATCATGAGAACGTTGAGGAATCAGCCCAGAACTACACAGTAGATACTGGTCAGCAATCTGGTCAACAATCTTAAGGCAGACGAGACCATAGTCACCAAGAAAACCATTGGAAACACACTACGCCGCAAGGGACTGAAATCCTGCAGTTGTTTTTCAAGTTAGGAACAATTTTTTTGCTAGAAAATTACTTAGAACCCCCAAACATTATAAAAATTTTTTCTAAAACCCTAGAGAATAAAATGGTGGTCAATGCAATACTTTTTGTCACAAGCGCACTTTTTGACAACAGTAAAGTTAGCCCAGTTTTTTTTATATTATGAAAGATAATGTTAATATATAGTAAATTGATACCCAACATGTCATGCTTCAAAATTGCGCCCCCTCGTGGAATGGCGATAAACTTTTACCCTTAAAAATCTCCATAGGCAAAGTTTAAAAAATTCTACAGGTTGCATGTTTTGAGTTACAGAAGAGGTCTAGGGCTAGAATTATTGCTCTCACTCTAACGATCGCAGCGATACCTCACATGTGTGGTTTGAACACCGTTTTCATATGCGGGCACTGCTCACATATGCGTTCGCTTCTGCGCGCAAGCTCGTCGGGACGGGGCGCTTTAAAAATATATGTAGCGCCCCTTTACTTTTAGGGGAGCTAGGTACCTAAATTTAGGGGTTGATCTGGGTTAGTAGCCAGACCCAGATTGCTTCAATTGTTAGGGTTTGTTCTTTTGCCAAGTGGTGTTGCTGGTATACAGTTCCCTGTGGGTGGCGCTGCCATAACAGGTCAGGGTTGAACCGCTACCGGCATTGCTGTACCTTTGGGTGTCCTCTCCAGGCAGCTGTACGGGGGCGTGGTCGGCCCACTGTGCATGCTGGGAGGGTATACATAAGGGGCAGACGCCATCTTAGAGGGTTCTGGTGGAGAAGGAGGGGTACTGAGGAGCAGTCCGTCTGAGTCTCGTGGCCCTCCTGGCCATGGGAGTGCACAGGGGAGGATCAGTCTCAGGCACCTTTTAGCCTGGGGCTGCAACTCTTCATGTAGGCCCAGCACCTTTAGCTGGCCTACCATCTAAAGAGGAATTCCAGGACACTCGAGGGTGACCCGTTCTGGAGAGGGAGCCAGGGTTACCGGTGACGGTAGTCACCGCCTTAGATGAGGCCTGGTCACCTACAGAGGGATTCCACAAGTCCGCCACAGGGATCGTAGCGTGCTTCAACTTGCACTTAGGTCCTTAAGCTACAAGTGCTGGGAAGTTTGGAACTAGGCAAATGGGTTCCAATCGTATCCCTAGGAAAGTAAAGTTTGTGCATCACTCCGGCTGCTAGGACTGTGAGAGGGAACTATCCGGGTGAGCAGAGTCCACTTAGGATTGAGTGGTGATATCAAGTGCCTGAACCTGCCTCCCTGTTATTCTATTCTTCACTTTCAACTTTCCTGTCCGGTTTCAAGCATTGAAGAAAATAAACCTTCAGCCATTGGTTTAATCTTGTCTGGACATTGGCGTTATTGATACACAAATAACAGACTTTTCCCTACACTCTAGGGAAAGGAACCAGCCAAGGAGAGGTAACTCGCTGCGGAACCTAACAATTGTGAACACCGCTTAACCTCTTTAAACAGGAGGGTACGGGCATACAGCACGGTGTGCCTTTATCTTACAAGTGAGCCGGGTGAGAAAAAGGTCCGTGTGCTACCGCCGATAATGGTGATCTTGTGGCGAATCCTTTGCACAGACCACCATTATCGTAAACCGGACCGCCGCCTGAAGACCAGGATATCTGGGTTATGGCAGCTGCTGCCATAAAAGAGATATCCCGCTTCAAAGTGCCAACGTATATAGTCGTGCGGCAGTCCGGAAGTGGTTAAGGTCCTGGAGTGGCCTAGCCAGTCTCCAGCCCTTAATTCCATAGTAAATATGTGGAGGGAGCTGAAGGTTCGAGTTACCAAAAGTCAGCCTTGAAACCTTAATGACTTGGAGAGGATCTGCAAAGAGGAGTGGGACAAAATCCCTCCTGAGATGTGTTTAAACCTGGTGGCCAACTACAAGAAACGTCTGACCTGGTTTTTTGCCACCAAGTACTAAGTCATGTCATGTCAAATACTTATTTCCTGACATGCTCCATGGCAGCATACGTGTGGGTTGGCCCCGCCTCCATAACTACCCAATAGGACCCCCTCCCTATAAATTTTGGCTCTGGGCTCTCAGCCGTGTTCCTTTTTTGTCCTCCTCTGAAGGACTAGATGTTTTAGTTCTCCTACCTGAAGACGATTGTTCCTACGATCAAGATCGGCTGACGATATGGTGTCTCATCCCTCCGATAAGCCTTGACTGTGAAGCAGGGTATGGAGTGTATGGCAGAGTAGCGCTGAAGAGCTGGATGATATCTTCCACTGGAGAGATGAGCGCGCACAGGCCTGATTACCTAGCAATGTGCAGGTGGCCATTATCTGCTGCAAGCCCGGTGTGTGTATGGATGCGGTGTCCCTGGCCGAATCGATCGTAGGTGGTGGTAAGCTGTATCTCCTTCATGGCAGCAGTGTTTGTGTTTGTTTTTTCATTGCTATTCTCTACATTTGTTAAATTATGCCCAGCAAGCGGTTGGTTCCTTGTGCGTTCCAGCCGCCGCTCCCTCTTACTTCCGGGTTCTTCCGTGGTCTGCGCATGCGCGGCCCGGAACGAAAGCGAGGCCTGGCTCGCGCATGCGCGCGAGAATCGCGGGCCTGGCGCGGCCGTGACGTCACGTGGCGCCAATTTTAAAAGCCTGGGGAAGCCTGTGGATGACGGGAATGATCGTGGGCATAGCGGCGACTTCCCTGAGCACCTACAGAGCCTACCCCAGGTAAATGCTGTTCAGAAGGGTCTGAAGTTGCATTTTGTCTTCATACTGGTGTCTGATGTTTACCTTCCACCTGCAGTGATTTCTGATTCAGTATGGACTCTTCACTGCCTCCCGGTGGCCAACCCTCTTGCAGCAGGTAAGATTGGAAAAATGTTTTTCTTTTATTCTGCCTGCTGAGGGGGATGGAAGAGAGTGGAGTGTAGGGCATTATTGTGACTTATGCCTTTTTTCTCTCTCTCTATGCTTGTCTTTCCCTGTTTCAGCCCTTCTAGGTCTGAACAACAGAGTAGTTCCCGCAGACGCAGCGGGTCCTCTAAATCACACCACCGGCACTCCTCTTCTGGCTCTAGACACCATGATTCTTCCAGATCTGGACGTCCCAGTAGAGACACTCCTCACCCCCCCTCATCTCACAGCAAGAGGTCAGAGAGACCATGTTGGGGGTGCAGGGCTCCGTTCCTGCCAGCAAGTCCCTTTGTGACCATTGTTTTACAAAAGCAGCCAATGAGAGGGAAGGTGCAGATAAACACCTGGAAGCATTGGTTAAGCGGGTCGTAAACGAGTCGCTAAAAGAGAAAGATGCTAGAATGCAGCAGGATTCTCCTCTAGACCTACTGATTCCCTCGTTAGAACAGGGACAGGTGCATGAGACTCTGGAAATCTCTCAACCCAGCCATCCCTCAAGTGGATGATCCTGGGATGGGATTTGATTATGCCTTAGTTCCTTCTTTAGTGAAAGCAGTTAGAGAAGTTCTGAATTGGGAAGATCCAGTTATATCTCCTCCCAAACAAAGGAAACTTTTTAAACAGCTCAGTAAAGAGCGACATTATTTCCCGTTTGTCACGGAAGTGGGTGCCATTATCTCAGAAGAATGGGGTAAAATGGACAAGAAAAGTTCTATGCAGTCAAAAATTGCAAAATTATATCCTTTTAGGGAAGAAGAGGTAAAACACCTTGATTCAGCTCCCATGGTTGATGCAGCTTTAATGCGTTTGGTTAGATATGTAACCCTTCCTCTGGAAGATACGGTCTCATTCAAAGATCCTCTAGAGAGACGGATTGACTCAGACCTGAAGCGAATCTATCTGACAGCAGGTTCAGTCTGTAAACCAATTTTGGCTTTAGCAGCTGTCTCAAAAGCCCTAGAAGCATGGTCAGACAATGTGGATGATTCCCTCAGAAGTATCTCTGAAGAAATGGCGAAAAAATCTCCTATTCAGGAAATCAGGCTAGCATCTGCCTTTTTGGGGGAGGCCTCTATTGATGTTATTCGCCTAGTGGCACGAGTAATGTTGTCAGCGGTTACCGCACGCCGTGCTTTATGGCTCCGTCCCTGGTCGGCGGATCCAGCTTCAAAGCAAGCTTGGTGCCGCATTCCCTTTGAAGGCTCCTCGCTCTTTGGCAATAAACTTGATAATGCCCTTTTCCCGGGCCACGGGTGGTAAGTCGGGGTTCCTCCCTCAAGACAGGCGTTTACAAAACCAGAAACGCACCTTTTCGAGAGCACAGAATACAGATCGTGCAAGAGAAGCACGCAGCTACAGACCTGGTCGTGAATTTTCAAGGACCTGGAAATCCAGACAGTCCTCTTTCAGGAAACCAACTAAAAGTACTCCGTCCGGTAGTTGGGAGTCTGCGAAGTCTTTTTGAAATTGGGCCCGTTCAAACATGTCAGGTGGGGGCACGTCTCCTCCACTTCCGGCATGTTTGGGCGGCCTCAATTCAAGATTTTTGGACCATCAAGATGGTCTCTTCAGGCCACACGTGGGTCTTCAACAGCACCCCCAGGCTCAGATACATACCCACAAGTCTTCCAAGTGCAGAAGAAAAGAAACAAGTCTTACTAAGTTACGTAAGCTCTTTATTAACTCAAGGCACAGCCATTACTGTTCCAGAGGGCGAACGAGGAGAAGGCATGTACTCCCCGTTGTTCATGGTACAGAAAAAGAACGGTACCTGGAGACCAGTAATAGACCTAACGCATCTCAACCGATTTATTCGGAAGGAAAGATTCAAAATGGAGTCACTATTGACAATCCAGCAGTCAGTCCATCCAGGAGATTGGTTAGTGTCAATAGATCTGAAGGACGCATATTTTCACGTCCCAGTAGCTGCAGACTATCAAAAGTACCTTCCCTTTGCTGTAGGCGATCAACACTTACAGTTCACCTGCCTACCTTTTGGTCTCACGACATCACCTCGGGTGTTCTCCAAGGTTCTGTTAGCCATTGTGGCTCTGCTCCGAGTGAAAGGAGTTCGTCTTCATCACTACCTAGACGACCTCTTACTTCTAGCTCAAGACAGATGTCAACTCTTGGAACACAAGATTCTAGTAATCACCACTCTCCAAGATTTCGGGTGGCTCCTGAATTTGGAGAAAAGTCATCTCATTCCAACACAGTCCCTTGTGTTTCTAGGTGCCCTCTTCAACACAATAGACGGCACCATTTCATTGCCAGAGGAAAAGATTGCAGCAATCCGGGACAGGATCCGTGCAACACTTGCTTCCTCTCACCTGTCTGCTCTCCAATGCCTAAAGGTAATCGGCACCATGACAGCCACCATCCCTATGGTGAGGTGGGCTCAGTGGCACACTCGCCCATTCCAAAAAGGGTTTCTCCAGCAATGGGACTCCCCCAGCAAGAGTCAACGCATCAGACTCACTTCATCCATGAGAGAATCTTCTTTGGTGGCTTCAGGGGAAGAATCTCCGCAACTGTCACACAATCCGTCCCATCACTTGGATTACTGTAACTTCGGATGCCAGCAATCAGGGGTGGGGCGCTCATTGCCTGACGGAAATAGCCCAGGGCAGATGGAACACACCGTCCCAAGGAATTATGTCCAACATACTGGAATTGCGGGCTGCCTTCCAGGCGCTCATGTCCTTCCGTCATCTGTTGACAGACTCTTCTGTGATGCTCAGGATGGACAACACAACCGCAGTTGCTTACATAAGGAAGCAGGGTGGTACCCACAGCTGGTCCTTACTCCGGGAAGTAGAACCAATCATGACCTGGGCCCAAAAGTACCTATGCAACATCTCTGCAGTGTACATTCCAGGGGTCCAGAACGTTCAAGCGGACTTTCTGTCACGAACTCAAATGAACAACAACAAATGGTCTCTACACATAGAGGTATTCAATTGGCTTCTAACTCTGGGAGTGTCTCCAGAAGTGGATCTGTTTGCGTCCCCATGCAACCACAAGTTGACCAAGTATTACTCGAGGTCTCGGGATCCCCAAGCCTACGGGATAGATGCTCTCACAGATCGGTGGAGATTCAGCCAGGCTTATGCCTTTCCTCCAATACCTGTGATACTTCAATTCCTTCACAGACTCAGAGTGGAGAGAGTAGAAATCATAGCAGTAATTCCGTTTTGGCCCAACAGGCCATGGTTTTCCCTCTTGACGTCTCTCAGTTATCGAGACTCAATCCCTCTACCCCTCAGACTGGATCTCCTATCTCAGGGCACAACGTTGCACCCATGCCCAGCTCATCTGCACCTCAGGGTATGGTTCTTGAGAGGGGAAGGCTGGAAGCCTTAGGATGTCCAGAAGAAGCCATATCGACTCTCCTTAACGCTAGAAGAAATAGCACCAACAGAGTTTATGAGCGTATCTGGTCAAAATTTACAGATCATATGTCTTCCAGGGCTAATTCCTGTAATTCTCCAGAAGTCCAGGATGTACTCCGTTTCTTACAAACAGGTTTGGACTTGCCTTTATCAGTAAGCTCTCTTTGAGTGCAAATCTCAGCCATTTCAGCATTTACTGGAATCTCTTGGGCCAATCATCCCCTGATTCGCCAGTTCTTTAAGGGTGCAGTCAGACTCAGACCACAAAGAAAACCAAGGTTCCCCAAATGGGACCTGCCTCTTGTACTGGACTATCTTTCGACACTCAGCACATATCCTGAAAAACCTCTTTCACCAAAAGATCTTACTCTCAAGACCGTCTTCCTAGTAGCAGTCACTTCAGCCAAAAGAGTGTCCGACATCAGAAACTTGGGTTCAAAAGAGCCGTTCCTGACCTTTTTCCCAGATAGAGCAGTATTAAATCCCATGCTGGGTTCAAACCCGAAAGTTACATCTATCTTTCATGAAAATCAGGAAATTGTATTACCCACTTTTGGAACTTCTGAAGGTAAAGATGTTTATCCCCTTGATGTGGGCCACACATTAAGTCAATACCTGGAAATGACAGAGTCTTTCAGACAAACAGATTTTCTTTTCATTCTTCTTCATGGAAAGAACAGAGGAAAAAGGGCCTCAATCAGATCTATTGCGGCATGGATAGTTCAGACCATCCAAAGAGCTTACAAAGCAAAAGGTTTGGCTCCTCCGGAGGCAGTAACTGCGCACTCAACCCGGAGCATCTCAACTTCTTGGGCAGCCTCTCGTCATGTCGCACCTGACGTTATATGCAGAGCGGCCTCTTGGTCGTCTATTAATACTTTTGTTTCCCACTATTGTGTCGAACCAGCTGCCTTATCATCACTGAATTTTGGTTTACAAGTTCTGTTGGTTGACAGTGTTAAATAAATTTATTTCTTGCCTCAGCATTTTGCCCGCCCGGGTGTGTTTGGGGAGTTATTTCCCACACGTATGCTGCCATGGAGCATGTCAGGAAAACAGAAAATTTGTTATCAAATACTTACCGTAATTTTCCTTTCCTGATAGGCTCCATGGCAGCAGGAGTCCCTCCCAATGCTTGGAGTAGGCTAGTTACGGAACACGGCTGAGAGCCCAGAGCCAAAATTTATAGGGAGGGGGTCCTATTGGGTAGTTATGGAGGCGGGGCCAACCCACACGTATGCTGCCATGGAGCCTATCAGGAAAGGAAAATTACGGTAAGTATTTGGTAATAAATTTTCCGTTTTCACTCATTAAAATGCAAATCAATTTAAAACTTTTTTGAAAAGTGTGTTTTTTTTGGATATGTTTGTTCTGTCTCTCACTATTAAAATAAACCCACCATTAAAATTATAGACTGATTATTTCTTTGTCATTGGGCAAACGTACAAAATCAGCAGGGGATCAAATACTTTTTTCCCTCACTGTACTTTTTGTTATACTGCAAGCTTCAAAATATTGAACATTTGACTTTTTTAATTTTCATTAAAATGTAAAATCTTTTGTGAGGTTTTATTATTGGGTCTACTTTTAACCACATCAATACTGGGCACTTTCGCCCCCTTCCTTCCCAGACCAATTTTCAGCTTTCAGCGCTCTCGCATTTTCAATGATAATTGCGCGGTCACACAATGCTGTACCCAAATTACATTTTTATCATTTTGTTTGCACAAATAGAGCTTTCTTTTGGTGGTATTTATTCACGACTCTGTTTTTTAATTTTTTGCGATTATAAGTGAAAAAAGAGCGGCAATTTGGAAAAAAAACCAATATTTTCTTTTATTCTATTTTAACCACTTCCATACCGGGCCATTGTAAAATGATGCCGGCAGGAACCATCTCTCCCTCCGGGTGGACGTCATATGACGTCCCTGCTTCCCGGCCGTCTAGGGGGCGCATGCGCCCGCTGCGTTGCTCGGGACCCGGTGTGCGTTCCCGCCGGCCGCAATGTCCGCCGGGCGCCCACGATCACGGCAGGAGTGTGGATCTGTGTGTGTAAACACACAGATCCACCTCCTGTCAGAGGTGAGGAGACCAATGTGTGTTCCCAGTAAAGAACACACATCGGTCTCCTCCCCTTGCGAGTCCCCTCCCCCTACAGTTAGAATCACTCAATAGGGAACATCTTAACCCCTTGATCACCCCCTAGTGTTAACCCCTTCCCTGACAGTCACATTTATACAGTAATCAGTGCAGTTTTATAGCACTAATCGCTGTATAAATGTAAATGGTCCCAAAAACGTGTCAAAAGTGTCCGATGTGTCCGCCGCAATGTCACAGTCACAATAAAAATCGCAGATCACCACCATTACTAGTAAGAAAAAAAAATGCCATAAATCTATCCCCTATTTTGTAGACGCAATAACTTTTGCGCAAACCAATCAATATACGCTTATTTAGATTTATTTATTTATTTTATTTTTTTTACCAAAAATATGTAGAAGAATACGTATCAGTCTATACTGAAGAAAAAAATTGTTTTAAAATTTTTTTTTTGATATTTATTAAATCAAAAAGTAAAAAATATTGTGTTTTTTTTAAAAATTGTCACTCTTCTTTTGTTTATAGCGCAAAAAATAAAAACCGCAGAGATGATCAAATACCACCAAAACAAAGCTCTATTTGTGGGGAAAAAAACATAACGATTTCATTTGGGTACAGTGTTGCATGACCACGCAATTGTCATTCAAAGTGCAACAATGCTGAAAACTAAAAATTGGTCTGGGCAGGAAGGGGGGTGAAAATGCCCTGTATGGAAGTGGTTAAAAGAAATCCAATAAAATCGAATTTTGTCATAAATTTAAGCCAAAATGTATTCTACTGCATGTCTTTGGTAAAAAAAAATCCTGTTAAGTGTATAATAATTGGTTTGTGTGATCACGGACAGATGTACGCAAATGATCATGTACAGATTTGCGCAGGTGATCACTGACATATGTGTGCAGATAATCATTGGGACATATGATTTTACTGTTACATATGTGGGGGACAGGTGTGTTTTTACATTGTGTACATGTTTTACACTGGTGATCAGTGTGTAAAAAGCTGTAAAAAAACGCTCATACGGGGGGCGGATGCGCGGAGTCTAGCGGTGCGGTAATGCAGAGCTAGAGCTCCGTACCGTTCGTGGGGAGAGCCGGTATCCAGCGTTAACCCGCAAGTATAATTACATACCAGAGGGGTAGAACAAGTACCAGGGACCCTGTAGTCCATTTGTGGGCAGAATTATGGCTCAGAGAGGGAGCGGTACCAAGTTAAAAAATCCTGTCATGAAAGCTCCTAAGGGGAGAACCGTGACTAAAGGGGCACAATCCTCTGCCTCATTCACAGCTTCTATGCGCTCACACAAGTTAAACCTGTCACAGCCTATATCCTCAGCTGACTCTGACAATGATTTATTTACCATACAAGACTCTCCTCAGACCTCACAAATAACTCCAGCCATATTTAAACAATTTGAAATTATGCTCCATAAAGCACTAAAGCAGACATCTGACCAAATTACCTCAAACCTCACAAGAGAGATAAGGGAAATTGGTAAGCGTACAGCTGCCTTAGAGATAAAAACTGAGGACTTAGAAAATATTTCTCTGGAACATTCAATGGAACTTTAAAATCTCAAAGAGGAAAATATCTTGCTTCACAACAAGCTAGAAGACCATGAGAATAGGGACAGGAGGTCCAATTTGAGAATCAGGGGTATCCCTGAGGCAATTCTTGACCTGCAATCTACAATTACTGCACTGTTCCAGGAATTGCAACCAGTCATTCCCATTGAAAGAATGGAATTTGACAGAATTCATCGAGCACTTGCTGCTAAAAAACCTGACGGTCCTCCACGGGACATCATAGTGAAACTACACTACTACCGCACAAAAGAACTGCTTCTGTCATCAGCCAGAGATAAAAAACAGTTACATTTTCAAGGACATGAATACCAACTGTTTGCTGATTTGTCCCAAACTACAATTTCTAAGAGAAGAGCATTAAAACCCCTTCTTCAGGAACTCCAAAGCCATGATATCCCATATCAATGGGGATTCCCATTCTCTTTACGATTCGCCTATAAAGGGAAAAGATACACTTGCAGAACCTATGAAGAACTTCAACAAACACTCATAGATCTACATTTAATGGATCCAGATCCAAGAAATACCTCTCTGCAGAGTAGAGCAATGCCCCTTTCATCCAAAGGGCATCACTCCCAACCCAATTTGGAAAATGGAAATCATCCATCCCACAAGAGAAATCGTTATACATCTCCTCCTCAGGAAAGAGAAGATTCAATGGACTGACAGAAACCTCAAAGAAATCAACCTGTTCTCTTTTACCCTGCTATGGACCTTTTGAAGACATATTGTGCAACACATAGCACTCATTTACAAACTAATGCACAATAATAAGTGTTGCCCCAGATGCAGTCCCTTTTCACTTATACTGATTGCTCATAGTTTTCCAGTTAAGCTTAAATACTAAAAATGCTATCCAGCATACGGTTGAAGTTTTTTCTATCTTTTTTTGTCTTTTTTGATCTAGTTTTTTTTTTTTTTTTTTAGCATAACTTAGGGTAAGCAAAAGTCCTGCTATCCTAGATTTTCTGGTTCTTGAAGAAGAACATTATATAGTTTCTCCTGATGTTCATTAGACTATTGAAGAACATAGGTCATACTTATTTTACCAGTCCCCCCTCTTTGTAAGTCAAATGATTGATCTTATATTACTGAATGGGAACTAATAGAACAACAGTATTATTTACCTTTGGGGATCTTTTTTTATTATTTCCCCTAGCCGACAGTTTAGTTATTACTCCTAGTGTGTAAAGGAGGACCCCCAATTCCTGCTCTATCCTCACCCTTTATTACCACCCCTCTAGTTTAGGTAGCTTCCTCACCAGGAGATCCTGGGGCAATCAGCAGATTTTCTTAAATTTTTGTCACCCCTATAGTCCCTCCCCTGGAGTATTTACCTATAATCTTAACAGTTTTCATATGCATTATTAGGTTAACGAATTATTCTTTATCGTATCATTCTTTTCAGATGGCTCTCCCCCCCTTTGAACGGGAGATCTGTGCGCCCTACTTTGCCTACCTCATTCGACCGCATAAAACATGTGGAAGTCTGACGGAGGCGCTATTTCCCCAGTGGGGGATTTTTGCCCCCACTTGCGGAAAACACTTAAATGTGTCTTTATGTTAGTATATGTATTATTTTGTCTAATCAGTCAAATTTTATTCCATTCTATCACTCTAGTATTCATCTTCTATCTGCTTCCCTTCCCCCTCTTCGAGTCCACTCGGATCGCATTGAGTAACACAAATAACTTGGCAACAGGTAAGTCCTCCTTACCCACTCTACTACCATGGCACCATTAAACATTTTGTCCCTGAATGTTCAGGGACTGAACATTCCTCAAAAACGAACCAAGGCCTTCCGCGTATTTCATGCCAAAAAGGCACACATAGTTTGTCTACAAGAAACTCACTTCACAAAAACCACCACACCCAAATTTATATCCCATTTCTATCCGCAAACCTACACGGCCTCGGCTGCCTCCAAGCAACGGGGTACTCTCATAGCCTTCCATCGTTCTACCCCATTTACACTCCAATCACAAATAAAAGATCCTGAAGGACGATACTTAATTCTTACGGGCCACATAGTGGATACCGCAATAACTGTAGTTTCTTATTATGCACCAAATAAACAACCCAATCCATTTATGTCACATTTATTACAAGGAGTGAATGATCATAAAATAGGAACAGTTATGCTATGTGGTGACTCCAACCAGGTCCTCCTCCCATTTCTGGATAAATCCCCGTACACACCATCACAAACAAATGTCAAGAAGTCCTTCTCACAAATCCTATCCAAACATAATTTAGCAGATTCATGGAGAGAAGCCAACCCCACTACACGGAAATACACATACTATTCCCATCCCCACAAAACATTTTCAAGGATTGATCATATATTTCTAACTATAGGCATGCTCCCTGAAATCATTGCTGCAGACATAGTCCCCATTCCATGGTCTGACCATAATGCTGTACTCACCTCCATTAAATCATTATTACCCAAAGGCCATGATCGTACTTGGAATCTCCCAGACATTCTACTCAAACACCCAGCTTATCGCCAAACTATTGAACAAGACATAAAAGAATACATTACCCTGAACTCTAGCCCAGAAATTAGTATGCTAACTCTATGGGAAGCCCATAAACCTGTGATACGCAACACAATCCAGAAACAATCAGCTATATTTAAACGAGAACAGAAAACCCTTGCCCGTAAACTGGAAATGGATTTTAACACGGCCTTTATATCCCATCAAGAAAATCCATCCACATTAACTAAATCCCGATTAGACAAGACCCGTACTGCATACAACTTATTTCTCACAGAAGCCGTAGAAAAATCCTATAAACGATCAAGATTTAACCGCTTCATGAAAGCTAATAAGCCCAGGACATACCTTGCAAGAACACTCAACTCCCTAAACAAACCCTTTAACCACCTCGCGCCCGCCGTACGAGAATATACGGCCGCAAGGTGGTTGTCAAATGCCGGGAGGCCGTTATTATACGGCCTCCGCTATTTGGCCACTGGGGGGCGCGCGCACGTGCCCGGCGCTTCACTGCAATGCCGATGCGCGTGCCTGGCGGCCGCGATGTCCGACAGGCACCCCCGATCGGCGGTTACAGAGACAAGGACATGGATCTGTGTGTGTAAACACAGAGATCCATGTCCTGTCAGGGAGAGGAGACCGATGCTGTGTCCCTTGTACATAGGGACACAGATCGGTCACCTCCCCCAGTCAGTCCCCTCCCCCCACAGTAACAATCACTCCCAGGGAACACATTTAACCCCTTCCTCGCCCCCTAGTGTTAACCCCTTCCCTGCCAGTCACATTTATACAGTAATCAGTGCATATTTATAGCACTGTTCGCTGTATAAATATGAATGGTCCCAAATTAGTGTCAAAAGTGTCCGATGTGTCCGCCATAATGTCGCAGTCACAAAAAAAATCACTGATCGCCGCCATTACTAATAAAAAATAAAAAAATATAAAAATGCCATAAAACTATCCCCCTATTTTGTAAACGCTATAACTTTTGCACAAACCAATCAATAAACGCTGATTGCGATTTTTTTTACCAAAAATATGTAGAAGAATACGTATCGGCCTAAACTGAGGAAAAAAATATAAAAAAAAAAAAATTGGGATATTTATTATAGCAAAAATCAAAAAATATTGCTTTTTTTTCAAATTTGTCGCTCTATTTTTGTTTATAGCGCAAAAAATAAAAACCGCCGAGGTGATCAAATACCACCAAAAGAAAGCTCTATTTGTGCGAAAAAAGGACGTCAATTTTGTTTGGGAGCCACGTCGCACGACCACGCAATTGTCATTCAAAGCGTGACAGTGCTGAAAGCTGAAATTTCGCCTGGGCAGGAAGGGGGTATATGTGCCCAGTAAGGAAGGGGTTAAACCAATTCGGCTAAAACTAGAAAAGGAAGTATACACATGCAACCCTCACAAAATAGTCAAAAAATTTCATTCCCACCTATCCTCATTATATGCTTCATCTAATAACTTTGACCCGCTAGCTGCAGATACATTTTTCTCCGACTTACATTTGCCAGGACTTTCCCCTGACCAAAATAAAATCCTAGAAGAAATTATTTCACCAGAAGATGTCGCCAAGGCTATTAAAGAATTAAAAATAAACAAGAGACCAGGCCCAGATGGCTACTCAGCTTTATATTACAGAACCTATACAGACATATTATCACCAATCTTAGCAGACGCCTTCAATGTACTATTGAAAGGAGAATCCTTTAGACAGGAAACCCTGACCGCCATTATTTGTATGATCCCAAAACCTCTCACGGATGATACCCTATGTACAAACTTTCGCCCAATTTCCCTTCTGAACCTAGATATCAAACTCTTAGCCAAAATATTGGCCAAAAGACTAAATAGAATAATAGGCAAGCTCATCCATAAGGATCAAGTAGGATTCATACCAAAGCGGCAGGCGGGAGACAATGTCCGTCGGGCCGTATTGCTAGCCCACATAGCCAAAAAACGACGTATACCCTCCTGTTTTCTGTCCCTAGATATAAAAAAGGCCTTTGACTCCATAGCCTGGCCGTACCTTAATTACACATTACAAAAATGGGGTTTTGGCCCTCACTTCCTAACATGGATTGAAGCACTCTATAACAAACCAATTGCATATATAAAATACGCAGGCTATAAATCTAATTCCTTTAATATAGAAAGAGGAACGCGCCAGGGATGTCCACTCTCCCCCCTCCTATTCGCCCTCCTAATAGAACCCCTAGCTCAACGAATCCGCACAGATCCGACAATCACAGGCATCGAATTAGCTGGATACCATCATAAATTATGCCTCTTTGCGGATGACATACTCCTATTTCTATCATCCCCACAAGTCTCTGGACCTAATCTTCTATCCGTTTTAGATAAATTTGCAGTGATTTCGGGACTTACAATAAACCCTAAAAAATCCATGGCCCTAGATATATCCCTCACTAAAGTAGAATCAGACTCGGCCAAAACTGCACTTCCTTTCATATGGACTGAGAGGTCAATCCCCTATTTAGGGATTCACCTAACAGCCTCATACTTAGATCTCTTTGCAGCAAACTATCCCCCACTCCTCAAACAAATAACAACTCTTTTACAACAATGGACACATCTCCCAATTTCATGGATAGGTAAAATTAACGCAGTCAAAATGACAATTCTCCCTAAAATACTCTACTTATTTCGAGTCTTACCAATCCCTATCCCATCTTATTATCTTAGAATACTCCAAAGAAAAACATCAAATTATGTCTGGGGCTCCAAAAAACCCTGTGTATCGTTACATACACTTTATTTACCGAAACTTAAGGGAGGCCTTGGGTTCCCTAATTTTGCTAATTATTATAGAGCGGCACATATTGCCAGCCTCACTAAATATCACACTAATGATGATATACCTATATGGGTAATAATAGAAGCAGCAGAATGTGACCCTCTATCTATATCCAATGTACTATGGCTCCTCCCTAAAGAAAGGAAAACCCTAAGTAACCCTATTATAAAACACTTTTTAGCCGTATGGGATAACCTTAGATTTAAACATCAGCTACAATCACCTCACAACCCTCTCTTATCATTCCTTAAAAACCCTGCTTTTTACCCAGCATGGGTCTCACCCAAGTCATTTAGGGTATGGAATTCATTGAATATTACTCGGCTTACTAACCTAACCTCTACATCATCTTTTCATACGTTTCCTACCCTTTGCGACACCTATAACTTGCCGAACTCTGAACTTTTCAGATATCTCCAAATGAAAAACTTTTAAGCACCTTTGTTAATTACTGCCACCCCTTTATCCCAACTTACAATATTTGAATCTGCATGTTTAAAAGACCCCCATTCAAGAGGACTAATATCGTCAATATACACCCACATTACAATTTACCCAGGTTTAGACAAACCACCTTATGCACGTAAATGGGAGGAGGACCTGGAAAGAGAATTCGATGTGGCTGATTGGTCCAAAATATGGTCTATAACAAAATCTTCTTCACCAAATGTTCTGGCGGTAGAAACCAACTATAAAGTTCTAACCCGTTGGTACCTCGTTCCCTATAGATTGGCGAAATTTACGCCAAACCAAACAAGCCAATGCTTCCGGGGCTGTCCCGACCCGGGCACCCACCTACACATTTGGTGGTCTTGCCCGTTGATACAATTATACTGGGAACAGATATTTGAAACTGCCTCCAGAATATTTGGCTTCACTATACATCCTGACCCAGCCACGGTCTTGCTCAATCTAAAACCAGATTACATTACATATAAACAATTTAAACTTCTCACTCAATTGTTTACGGCAGCCAAACAAACAATTGCAAAAGCATGGAGGACCCCTAAACTGGAAATAGCCGAGACCATACGTAGAGTCAATGAATTTATGGCTCACGCCAAAATGCTAGCAATAGAAAGAGATCAAATTCCAATCTTTGAAAAGTTATGGAACCCTTGGATTAAATATCACCTATCTTCATTCCGCGAAGACTTGATTCTCATGCCATGGTAGCAGGTGGACCATATCGTGAACACTCTATTATCCTGTTGTAACACACAGGTCAAAGACCAATGAACTCGAGCCATCCGAGTGGACTCCTATACCCCCCCTCCCTCTACTTTCCTACTATCCTATTCTACTTATTTTTAGGTTACCTACTTATCCATTTCTATTCTCATGTCATTTTTACGCTATCTTTTACGTCCATTTAAAGTTCACTTAGATCTTTATTTTTACTTGAAAAGCATTATCTAAGCGGCATTATAATATTGCACTATGTAACTAGTTCTCAATTGTACTAAACCAAATAATATTTGTTTGTTCGTTATCTTACCATCTACTGTAACATACATCTAGTGCGTGGATGTATCCACCGTTAAATTCTGCTTAGCCCTTAGAAACTATACAGCAATATGCACATTGTAGACCATGAATTTACTACTTATTCTTTATAATAGAAATATGTAGTCAATGTTCTACAACCATTATAAATGTATGATCTGTACATTTCTGTTACATCTCTTTCAATAAAATACTTTAACAAGGAAAAAACGCTCATACACACTGATCACCAGTCGGCTGCAGCGATCCGCTCTCCTCACCGACAACTTCTGTGTGAAGAGAGCCGATCGCCTAGCAACCGGCTTCCTGTTCACATCACATGATGGCTGTGATTGGACACGCCCGTCATGTGACCAGGAGGACCAATTACAGTGCCCGCCTGCCGATCCGAGATGCGCCATGTCTGGGTGACGCAAGCGCATTGGGATCGCGCCGCTGCGCGGGTGATCCCCCTCCTTCTGAGGCACGTTCCTGAATGTCCACTCAGGAGGAGAGAGTGCCCACCCGGTCATACATATGCAGTGGCCGGGTGGGAAGTAGTTAATCTTGTCTTTCCATCCAAACATAACAAAGTGAGTATATCATTTGGTCTTTGAGATTATCTGGTTATACACACCCAAGACCAGGCCCCACTTGGTGTGCACAAATGCACAAATTGTCATGATAAAGCATGTGTAAATGCAAAAACATGTCCACTCCTGGAAACCTTACTTACTAAAAGATATTGATAAGGTAGAACAATACCAAAGACAGGCAACAAAAATGGTGAAAAATCTGAGGGATAAATAATCAGGAGAGACTTCAGGAACTTAATCTGTACAGTTTTAGAGAAGAGGGAGGCATGATTGAATCATTTTCAAATGCATTAAGTGTGTGAATATGTTTCAGTAAGACAGTATTTTTAATCTGAAGCTAAGAATTCGAACATCAGGACTCGACCCTAAACTAGCTGGAGGAAAGTTCATAACTAGCCATAGAAACTATTATTTTACCGAAAGAGTAGTTGATACTTGGAATACACTTCCAGCAGAGGCATTACCTGCCGTACCATTATGACCACTGACAGGTTAAAGGGGTTGTAAACCCTCGTGTTTTTTCACCTTAATGCATCCTATGCATTAAGGTGAAAAAACACCTTGCAGTGTCCGGCCCCCCAGCCCCTCGGTTTTACTTACCTGAGCCCCGAATGTCCGTGGGCACGTCCCCGCTGTCGCTCTCTCCACGGCTTCCCGGCTCTTGATTGGATAGATTGAAAGCAGCGCAGCCATTGGCTCCTGCTGCTGTCAATCAAATCCAATGGTGCTGGGGGGTGGGGCCGAGTCATACATTCGGCGGCTATGGACGCCGAATAATGAACTCAGGAGCGTGCCTGCAAGGTAACCCCCCTCGGGAGTGCGCTTCCTAGAGGGGGTTATCTAATGCGGGGAGGAGCCGCGAGAGCCGCCGTGGGACCCCAGAACAGGAGGATCGGGGCCACGCTGCAAAACGAACTACAAAGTGAAGGTAAGTATGACATGTTTGTTATTTAACCACTTCAATACCAGGCACTTTCGCCCCTTCCTGCCCAGGACAATTTTCGGCTTACAGCATTTTGAATGATAATTGCGCTGTCATGCAACACTGTACTCGAAATACATTTTTATCATTTTCTTCCCACAAATAGTGCTTTCTTTTGGTGGTATTTGATCACCACTGGGGTTTTTATTTTTTGCTAAACAAACTAAAAACAAAAAAAAAAAATAAGTTTCTTTGTTTCGGTTATAAAATTTTGTTTTCTCCTTCACCGATGGGCACAGATGAGGCGAAACTGATGGGCATTGATAAGGTGGCAATGATGGGCACCAATAGGCGGCACCGATATGCAGCACTGATGGGCACTGACAGGTGGCACTGATGAGGTTTTTGACAGGTGTTAATGTACGGCACTGATTGGCAATGTGATGGGCACTGACTGGCACTGTGGTGGGCACTTATTGGCATTTGAGCACTTTATTGGGCACTGATAAGCGATCCTGAGGGGGCATTGACTTTGGCACAACTGATGGGGCTGTGCATATAATCAATATCAGCACAGACCCCCCCTCTGACAGAGGCTTCTTATCACAATCTGAGATGCGGCTTGTCAGACTGACACGCCGCACTCGCGATTGCGGCGATGCGTGCTCTCGCGGGTGTGCGCCGCCATGTTATTAGTCAGGATAACAGAGCCACTTCCCGGACGTCAATATGCTGTTGACCGGGCCGGAAGTGGTAAAAAACAAAACAAACGAACCTTTAGTGTCACTTTAAGTGAATAACTTTGATTATCTTGTTACAATAACATCTGAAAGTTTGGGATATATTAGGCAGCAAGTAAACATGTTGTCCCTGAAGTTGGATATGTTGAAAGCAGAAAAATTTACATTTCAATTGGTTGTGTATGGGGCTGAGCAGCTGCGGTCCGGTCAGCGTGTCCATGCTGACCTATGTTCACAGCCGCAAATGCCTACAATGGGCATGTGAGCATCAGAATTGAGCCACGGAGGAATGAAAGAAAGTCATCTGGTCTGATGAATGACGTATTCTTTTACATCATGTGGATTGCCGGGTGCATGTGTGTGGCTTACCTGGGAAAGAGATGGCACCAGCATGCAGTATGGGAAGAAGGCAAGCCGGCGGAGGCAGTGTGATACTTTGGGCAATGTTCTGCTGGGACACCTTGGGTCCTGCCATTCATATGGATTTTACTTGACATGTACCACCTACCTAAACATTGTTGCTGACCAAGTACACCCCTTCATGGAAACTGTATTCCATGATGGCAGTGGACTCTTTCAGCAGGATAATTCACCCTGCCACACTGCAAAAAAATGGTTCAAGAATGCTTTGAGGAACACAACAAGTTTGAAGAGTACTGACTTGGCCTCCAAACTTTCCAGATCCCAGTTCAATCGAGCATCTGTGGGATGTGCTGAAAAAGCAAGGCTGATCCATGGAGACCCCACTTGCAACATACAGGTCTACTAACAGCTTGGTGCCAGATACCACAGCATACTTTCAGAGGTTTAGTGGTGTCATTGCCTCAATGAGTCAGGGCTATTTTGGTGGCAAAATGGGGACCTGCCAAGAACTATCAGAATTATTCTGTTATTAATAAACCAATAACTAAAAATTTGCAAATATGCTGAGAAATGGGACGATTTTGGCCAGAGGTGAAATTGCCAAACACACCCATCGTTCATCATTTGCCAAATGCATTCATCACTTTTTTTTCTACCTGAAGGACCTTGTGGCAAGATTTAGGGACCTAATTTTCTATACTGTAACTGCTGAACTTTAATAAACCGATGCTCGCCTGTCCAGGGATCCAGTGCTGTCCTCACCCGGGCCGGTTCTTCACCGGTCTTTGGGTCCCCGACACCAGAATGTTAACTGTGGAAAGCCGGCTGTGACCCCTTGCAGCTTCACAGTAGTGTTTTGCTTATCTTTATATTTCTTTGCAAATCTACCAGACAGGGTCTGTCTAATTATGAACAATAGACTCTCTGCAGTCTCTAATGACATAGAACATCTGCAATACAATGGTATCCATAAACCATGTGGTCTTAGCTGCCTAGGTTTCATCACACAAGTGAGCAGCTTTTTATAGTATGAGAAAGGTACCTTGATTCTCAGAATATTCACATGACTCAGTTAAGCGGAATTTATAGTTAAAACAGCCCTCAAAAATTCCACTCGTATTTTGAGGGCTAGCAAGTGTCGGCTGCCTGGAAGGGGGGGGGGGCGAGAACCGCCGGCAGCCTGGGTTGTATGGGAGCTGATCTTCCAGCGATCGTAGGGGAAGAGAGAGGAGAGCCGCCACTGCCTGGTTGATCAGAGCGCAGGGAACATAACAAATTTAATTTCAATAGCTGTGTGTTCCCCCGCCGCGTGCCGTCATCTACACCCCCTCCTCTTTGTTCGGGCACTTTGATAGACAGATCACCCGTCTAATCCTGGGACGGGTGATCTGTCTATCAAAGTTGTATATGATGGCGCACGGCGGGGAACACACAGCTATTGAAATGAAAGCTGTTATGTTGCACTGGCGGATACAGGCTGCACTGGCAGGCACGGGCGGGCTGCATTTTTGGGCACGGATAAAGTTGTTGTTAATATTTATTTTTATAACTTAATTCTGCATAAAACATTTAAGTGTCATTTCATGAGATAATTTGTGAGGGCGTGTTTAGAGGCGGAATTAGGAGCGGGGCAGGGTAGGGATTGGGCCGGGCAACTGGTGGCGAGTAACCCTTTGAGACCTGGCTAGTAGCTCAGGACTTGAAATTTTGAGCCCTGGTTAAAATATTGTAGATTGTTTTAAACCTTTTATGTTCCTTTCAGATGTTTCAATTAGAAAATCCTTTTGACTTCATGAAGAACATTTCTCTGGAAAGGAAAACCAACTTCTTCGAGAAGCGTGTATCGGAATACCAGCGATTTGCAGTGATGTCACATACACAGGACAATGTCTTCATGCTGGATGCAGATTTTTAATTGACTGACTGAGGTGATATGTGACTTGGCCTGTGACATACCCAAGGAGTAGATGCCGTGGTCTGAGAGTCAAGCCACATACAAAGCTTATGTTATATCCAATGAGCTTCTCCGTCCAGACACATGGGGCATTTAGTGTTCTAAACATGTCCATTGTGACTACTTAGTGCTGCTACAGTATGTGTGCCAAAGATGGGGCTCCTGCTTTCTAAAAACTGATTTTATTTGATTTTAAAAATGTAGAGGGGTGTTTCACCATCTCCTGAGCCAAGACCTGTGTCCTTGTTTGGGAATGACTCTTCTGCTTTATTGTAAGCAGAAAAGGTAAAAAATATACATTTGGAAACTTATACTTATGGAGGTTGGCTAAAAGGAGTTATACTTAAAGTAAGGAGTAGGCAACCTTAAAGAGGTGGAGATCTACCTGAACAACACGGGAGAAGTCAAAGATCCCCGGGCACAGTGTCGCCTCTTCACACTTGATTTAAACCTCTAATAGCTGTACTACCGTGCCGCAATCGCATACATTACACGGCAATCATGAGTTTAAATCAGTTGCTTCACACTGACCTGAAGATCTCTGCTGCTGGCACCACTCTGGAGATCGGTAGCTGGAATAAGAGGTGGAGTGCAGTTGATATCACTCCGCATGGGACAGGAGCCAGCACTACACAGGAGTGGCTTATGCCACTCTTGCTTCCTACTAAAGCTCCAACTTTACAAGTAATCCCTCTGCATTGCACTCTGTTTGATGCTCTGGAATAGTGATGAGCCGAACACCCCCGGGTTCGGTTCGCACCAGAACCCGCGAACGGACCGAAAGTTCGAACGAACATTAGAACCCTATTAAATACAATGGATGCGAACGTTCGAATTCTAAAGTGCTAATTATAACAACTATTATGCATGTTATTGTCATAAATAGGGTTTGGGAACCCGGGTTGTGCACCAGGGGACATGTATCAATGCAAAAAGAAGTTTTAAAAACGGTCGTTTTTCGGGAGCAGTCATTTTAATGATGCATAAAGTGAAAAAAAAAAAGTCAAATATTCCTTTAAATATCGTACCTGGGGGGTGTCTAAAGTATGCCTGTGAAGTGCCACGTGTTTCCCGTGTTTAGAACTGTCCCTGCACAAAATGACACTTCTAAAGGAAAAAAAAGCCATTTAAAACTGCTTGCGGCTTTAATGTAATGTCTGGTCCCGGTAATATGGATGAAATTCTTTAAGAAAAATGGCATAGCTACCCCATGACCCCCCCCCTACCCCAGCCCATTACCAGCCCCTTTGGGTCTTGTATGGATATTAAGGGGAACCCCGCACATAAAATAAAAAAGGCCCTATATACTCTGAACAGCCGTATACAGGCGGTGCATACAAGACAGGGACTGTAGGTTTGTTCTTATGTAGAATCTGTTTGTAATTTTGAACAGGTACATTGTTGAAGTGTAGCTCCAGCCCAAAAATCTATTTTTAAACTTTTTGGGAAACATAGGTAAGGGTTATCACCCCTGTAACATTTGTTTTGCTGTCTGTGCCCCTGTTCAGAACATTTCACCTCACTTTCCGTCCCAATGACAACTGTTTTTGAAATGTGGTGTTTTTCTTGAAACAAGGATTGCTGATAAAGCATCAGTACAGATGAGACCCCTTTCTCCCATATTTATTCTTACAGGAGAGAATTTTCCTTTCTAGGGGTAGATTTCCTCTCACTTCCTGTTGTCTTCTTTCGTTTGCAAGTAGGAGTCGTTTGTAAGTTGGATGTTTGAAAGTAGGGACCTGCCGTATATACTCTGCAGAAATAGGCCCCTTAGTTGTTGGTGTTGGCACAACACTGTAAGCACTCAGTTACTCTTGGTTGGTGCTGGAACGCCCTGCTGTCAACTATTATATCAGGAATTTTAATTACATATAATTGTTGAACAGTGGTAGTAAAAATTGGGGCTTTGATGGTGGTGCTGGTGCCACAACACTGTAAGCCCTGACAGTTACTCTTGGTGGGTGCAGCAATGGGCCCTGCTGTGAATTATTAGATCAAGAATTGTAATTACATGCCCCTTTTGAACAGGGGCTGAAAAATTGGGCCTTTCGTGGTGGTGGTGGTGGTGGCGTTGCCACAAGACTGTAAGCCCTCAGAGTTACTCTTGGTGGGTGCAGCAATGGACCCTGCTGTGAATTATTAGATCAAGAATTGTAATTGCATGCCCCTGTTGAACAGGGGCTGAAAAATTGGGCCTTAGGCACTGGTGGCACAACACTACAACCCCTCACAGATACTGTACTTGGAGCACAGCAATGAGCCCTGTTGCAAAGTATTGCTTCAAAAATTGTAATGACACGCCCCTGTTAAACAGGGGCTGAAAAATTGGGCCTTAGGCACTGGTGCCACAACACTCCAACCCCTCACAGATACTGTACTTGGAGCACAGCAATGAGCCCTATGGCAAATTATTGCTAAAAAAATTGTAATTACACGCCCCTGTAAAACAGGGGCTGAAAAATTGGGCCTTAGCCACTGGTGGCGGCACCCATAAACAAAAATGATCTTCCAAGCTATCATCATCAATCGTATCATTGAGGACTCGGAGGAGGAGGATAGCCAGTCAACATAACAGCACAGGCACTCAGCATCAGCATCAGTCTTGAAGGGATGTGACATGTTAAAATCAATTAGTCTGTTATATCAGCATCAGGTGTGTGGTAGCTGGTGGTGATCCAAGACTGGTTCATCTTGATGAAAGTCAGTCGATCAACCGAGTCGGTGGACAGGCGCACCCTGTGATCCGTGACAAATCCTCCAGCAGCACTGAATGTGCGTTCCGAAAGAACGCTGGATGCAGGACAGGCCAGTAGCTCAATTGCATACTGTGCAAGCTCTGGCCAGTGATCCATCCTCAAGACCCAGTAAGCCAGAGGATTTTCGGTGGGAAAGGTGTCCAAGTCTGACCTTGCCCCTAGATATTCCTGCACCATGTTTATCAGACGCTGGCGATGGTTGCTGGAACCGATCATACTTTGGGGCTGCGGACTAAAGAATTGTCTGAACGCATCGGTCAGACGGCCACCTTCCCCACCGCTCCTTCTTTGACTGGCCGAAGCCTCAGCAACTCGTTGTCCAGGACCAGGAGTTTGTAACCTCCCAGTCTCTGGGAACGCGTTGCACAGACCTTTCTGCAAGGCCTCCCGGAGTTGTCTCATCCTCTGCTCCCTCTGCGACGGTAACATAAGGTCCGCAACCTTACCCTTGTACCGTGGATCAAGGAGAGTGGCCAGCCAGTAATGGTCCCTCTCCTTGATCCGAAGAATACGAGGATCCTTCCGCAGACTTTGCAGGATCAGGGAGGCCATGCAGCGTAGGTTTGCTGAGGCATTCGCTCCGGAGTCCTCTGGGTCACTAAGGACGACATGATCCGCAGCCACCTCCTCCCAGCCACGTACAAGTCCACTGGTTTCTTGGGACTGTAAATCATCCCTAAAAGACTGCTGCTGATGATGCTGAGTGCCAGCCTCCACCTCCATGCTGACACAATCCTCCTCCTCCTCCTCCTCCTCCTCCTCCTCCTCCTCTTCCTGTGCGATGGGTGGGACAGAAGGAACACTGTCTGGGTAAAGGGGGCCTTGAGAGGCAAGGAAGTCCTCCTCTTCCTGCCTCTGTTCTGCCTCAAGTGCCCTGTCCATTATTCCACGCAGCGTGTGCTCCAACAGGTGGACAAGAGGTACAGTGTCACTGATGCATGCACTGTCACTGCTCACCATCCTCGTGGCCTCCTCAAATGGTGCCAGGACAGTGCATGCATCCCTGATCATGCCCCACTGGCGTGGAGAAAAAAAACCAAGCTCCCCTGACCCTGTCCTGGTGCCGTAGTCGCACAGGTACTCATTGATGGCCCTCTGCTGCGTGTGCAGCCGCTGCAGCATGGCCAACGTTGAGTTCCACCTGGTGGGCATGTCACATATAAGGCGGTTCTTGGGCAGGTTCAACTCCTTTTGCAGCTCAGCCAGGCGAGCACTGGCATTATAAGATCTGCGGAAATGCACACAGACTTTCCTGGCCTGCCTCAGGACATCCTGTAAGCCCGGGTACCTGCCCAAGAACCGCTGCACCACCAGGTTAAGGACGTGAGCCACACAGGGCACATGGGTCAGTTGTCCCTGTCGGAGGGCGGAGAGGAGGTTGGTGCCATTGTCGCAAACCACCATTCCTGGCTTAAGCTGGCTTGGCGTCAACCACCTCTCGGCCTGGCCCTGCAGAGCAGACAGGACCTCTGCCCCAGTGTGGCTTCTGTCCCCCAAACACACCAGCGCAAGCACGGCATGGCATCTTTTTGCCTGCGTACTTGCGTAGCCCCGTGAACGGCTACGGAGCACCGCTGGTTCATAGGACAAACCACAGGAAGAGGCCATGGAGGAAGAAGAAGAGGAGGGGGTGGAGGAGAGAGGTGTGTCACAACCAGTAGTAGCATTTTGGAGGCGTGGCGGTGGGACAACCTCCAACACTACTGCACCTTGTCCTGCATCCTTCCCAGCTGCCAAAAGAGTGACCCAATGGGCCGTGAAAGAAAGGTAACGTCCCTGTCCATGCCTGCTGGACCATGAGTCAGCGGTAATATGCACCTTACCGCTGACCGCCCTGTCCAGCGAGGCCAAGACATTGCCTTCCACATGCCGGTAGAGAGCCGGAATAGCCTTCCGTGAGAAAAAGTGGCGTTTGGGAACCTGCCACTGAGGAACCGCACATTGCACAAACTCACGGAAGGGGGCCGAGTCTACCAACTGAAAAGGCAGCAGTTGAAGCGCTAGCAATTTAGCCAAGCTAGCATTCAACCGCTGGGCATGTGGATGGCTGGGAGTGAACTTCTTTCGACGGTCCAGCAGCTGGGGCAGGGAAATTTGCCTGCTAGAATCGGACGTCGGTGTACTGCTAGCAGAGTGGCCGCAAGTACTTGGCTGTGACACACCTAATTCTACACCTTCATTCCTCTCAGTGCATGTTTCAGAGAGGACTGAAGTTATAGTGGGGTTGGAGATCCCAGCTGATGCGGTGCAAGGAGAGGTCCGCTTTGTTCTTTGGTGTGGGTCTTTGAGGTAGGCTTGCCAACGAGCTGCATGGCAGGTCAACATATGTCTGGTCAGGCATGTGGTACCCAAGCGGCTGATGTTTTGGCCACGCGATATACGCTTGAGACATATGTTGCAAACAGCAGCTGTGCGATCTGATGCACTAGCCTCAAAAAAGGCCCACACCAAAGAACTTTTTGAATGACGGGCAGAGGCAGCGCCCTGCACAGGCGGAGCTCTGCGGTGTGATTCCGTCGGTGTACTGCCCTTACGCTGGCCACCAAAGGGCATCCTGCCTCGTTGGAGATGTGCCTCCTCCTCATCCTCCTCCTCTCTCCTATTAGGCACCCACGTGGAGTCAGTGACCTCATCATCCCCTCCCTCCTCATCACTGGAGCCAATCTGGCAGTATGCTGCAGCTGCTGGAACATGACTGCCAGATTGGTGTCCTTCTTGAGCATCCCCTCTGTCTGCTCTCACGCTACTGCCTTCCTCTAGCTGGGTTTCATCATCAGACCCTTCGAAACGCTGGGCATCCTCCTGGAGCATGTACCCAACACTGTGCTGAAACAGTTCGGGGGACTCCTCAGGAGGAGGACATGGTGGGTCTAGGGAAGGAGTGACTGATGATTTGTCTGACATTGATACCAGGGAAGACGACGCTTTGGCAGCTGCTTTTCCAGTACCCTGAGCCTGGGTGAGAGAGGATGAGGAGGAGGAGGAGGGCTTGGTCATCCACTCTACCAAGTCTTCGGCATGATGTGGCTCAACATGTCCAGCTGCCGAAAAGAAGGACAAGCGTGTCCCATGGCCATGTGCTGATGACAATGCACCGCGTCCACGACCAGCACTGTTGCCCCCAGACACAGAGCCTGCTTGCCCTCTTTTATTGCCTCCTGACTGTCTGCCTCTCCTTGTTTGCCTTCCAGACATTCTAATAGATGGCCTGCAGGGAGATGGGAAAAAAGCAATAAGGGCTACCTTCAGGTGTCCTTCTCTGTCCCTTGAAACAAGGACTTTCACAGTGAAAGAAACTGACACTCTCCCTACCTACAGTTTTCTGTCCCTAGAATAAATGTTTTTTTTAAGCACAATATAGCACAAGAACAATTCACTCACTGTCCTTACAGGTCCCTGGAAACAAGGACTTGCAGAGTGAAAGAAAAAAAACACTCTCCCTACCTACAGTTTTCTGTCCCTAGAAAAAATGTTTTTTTTTAATCACAATATAGCACAAGAACAATTCACTCACTGTCCTTACAGGTCCCTGGAAACAAGGACTTGCAGAGTGAAATAAACTGACACTCTCCCTACCTACAGTTTTCTGTCCCTAGAATAAATGTTTTTTTTAAGCACAATATAGCACAAGGACAATTCACTCACTGTCCTTACAGGTCCCTGGAAACAAGGACTTGCAGAGTGAAAGAAAAAAAACACTCTCCCTACCTACAGTTTTCTGTCCCTAGAAAAAATGTTTTTTTTAATCACAATATAGCACAAGGACAATTCACTCACTGTCCTTACAGGTCCCTGGAAACAAGGACTTGCAGAGTGAAAGAAAAAAAACACTCTCCCTACCTACAGTTTTCTGTCCCTAGAAAAAATGTTTTTTTTAATCACAATATAGCACAAGGACAATTCACTCACTGTCCTTACAGGTCCCTGGAAACAAGGACTTGCAGAGTGAAAGAAAAAAAACACTCTCCCTACCTACAGTTTTCTGTCCCTAGAAAAAATGTTTTTTTTAATCACAATATAGCACAAGGACAATTCACTCACTGTCCTTACAGGTCCCTGGAAACAAGGACTTGCAGAGTGAAAGAAAAAAAACACTCTCCCTACCTACAGTTTTCTGTCCCTAGAAAAAATGATTTTTTTTAATCACAATATAGCACAAGGACAATTCACTCACTGTCCTTACAGGTCCCTGGAAACAAGGACTTGCAGAGTGAAAGAAAAAAAACACTCTCCCTACCTACAGTTTTCTGTCCCTAGAAAAAATGTTTTTTTTAATCACAATATAGCACAAGGACAATTCACTCACTGTCCTTACAGGTCCCTGGAAACAAGGACTTGCAGAGTGAAATAAACTGACACTCTCCCTACCTACAGTTTTCTGTCCCTAGAATAAATGTTTTTTTTAAGCACAATATAGCACAAGGACAATTCACTCACTGTCCTTACAGGTCCCTGGAAACAAGGACTTGCAGAGTGAAAGAAAAAAAACACTCTCCCTACCTACAGTTTTCTGTCCCTAGAATAAATGTTTTTTTTAAGCACAATATAGCACAAGGACAATTCACTCACTGTCCTTACAGGTCCCTGGAAACAAGGACTTGCAGAGTGAAATAAACTGACACTCTCCCTACCTACAGTTTTCTGTCCCTAGAATAAATGTTTTTTTTAAGCACAATATAGCACAAGGACAATTCACTCACTGTCCTTCCAGGTCCCTGGAAACAAGGACTTGCAGAGTGAAAGAAAAAAAACACTCTCCCTACCTACAGTTTTCTGTCCCTAGAAAAAATGTTTTTTTTAATCACAATATAGCACAAGGACAATTCACTCACTGTCCTTACAGGTCCCTGGAAACAAGGACTTGCAGAGTGAAATAAACTGACACTCTCCCTACCTACAGTTTTCTGTCCCTAGAATAAATGTTTTTTTTAAGCACAATATAGCACAAGGACAATTCACTCACTGTCCTTACAGGTCCCTGGAAACAAGGACTTGCAGAGTGAAAGAAAAAAAACACTCTCCCTACCTACAGTTTTCTGTCCCTAGAAAAAATGTTTTTTTTTTAATCACAATATAGCACAAGGACAATTCACTCACTGTCCTTACAGGTCCCTGGAAACAAGGACTTGCAGAGTGAAAGAAAATAAACACTCTCCCTACCTACAGTTTTCTGTCCCTAGAATAAATGTTTTTTTTAAGCACAATATAGCACAAGGACAATTCACTCACTGTCCTTACAGGTCCCTGGAAACAAGGACTTGCAGAGTAAAATAAACTGACACTCTCCCTACCTACAGTTTTCTGTCCCTAGAATTAATGTTTTTTTTAAGCACAATATAGCACAAGGAGAATTCACTCACTGTCCTTCCAGGTCCCTGGAAACAAGGACTTGCAGAGTGAAAGAAAAGAAACACTCTCCCTACCTACAGTTTTCTGTCCCTAGAAAAAATGTTTTTTTTAATCACAATATAGCACAAGGACAATTCACTCACTGTCCTTACAGGTCCCTGGAAACAAGGACTTGCAGAGTGAAATAAACTGACACTCTCCCTACCTACAGTTTTCTGTCCCTAGAATTAATGTTTTTTTTAAGCACAATATAGCACAAGGAGAATTCACTCACTGTCCTTCCAGGTCCCTGGAAACAAGGACTTGCAGAGTGAAAGAAAAAAAACACTCTCCCTACCTACAGTTTTCTGTCCCTAGAAAAAATGTTTTTTTTAATCACAATATAGCACAAGGACAATTCACTCACTGTCCTTACAGGTCCCTGGAAACAAGGACTTGCAGAGTGAAATAAACTGACACTCTCCCTACCTACAGTTTTCTGTCCCTAGAATAAATGTTTTTTTTAAGCACAATATAGCACAAGGACAATTCACTCACTGTCCTTCCAGGTCCCTGGAAACAAGGACTTGCAGAGTGAAAGAAACTGACACTCTCCCTACCTACAGTTTTCTGTCCCTAGAATAAATGTTTTTTTAAGCACAAGCACAAGGACAATTCACTCACTGTCCTTCCAGGTCCCTGGAAACAAGGACTTGCAGAGTGAAAGAAACTGACACTGTCCCTACCTACAGTTTTCTGTCCCTAGAATAAATGTTTTTTTTAAGCACACTATAGCACAAGCACAAAACACACTGACACTCTCCCTACCTATCCTTCTCTTTCCCTAAACTAAAGGAATCCAGGTTAAGCAAGAAAGAAATAACAGTCACTGTCCCTGCCTATGCTGCTCTATCCCTGCTCCGGAACACACTACACTAGGCCGCCGTGCTGGCGGCCTTTTATAGTGTGGGGCGTGTACTAAACACCCTCAGCAATAATTGGCCACAGGCATCCTGCCTGTGGCCAATCATTGCTGTCCTCGCTGCCGGCGCTGTGATTGGCCAAGCATGCGGGGTCACAGTGCATGCTTGGCCAATCACAGCGCCTGGATGACACTGCGATGGCGTAGTGCATTGTGGGCCGTTCGCGTCACTCGAATTTGGCGCGAACGGCCCAAATCGTTCGATCTTCGTCGAACGATCGAACAGCCGATGTTCGAGTCGAACGTATGTTCGACTCGAACACGAAGCTCATCCCTACTCTGGAATGGTGGGTCAGCAAGCCCAGACCGTGATCTACCAGTCGCCTGTCTGCGATCTACTGGTAGATCGCGATCTACAGGTTGCTGACCCCCACTTTTATTTATTTGAGACATTATTGTATGTGTTAATGCATATGAAATGTGGCGTTTTTTACTTGAATATATATGTTTATAAAGCTGTTTTTAGACCTTGTTCACACTGGTGCTGATGTCCATACATGGCAAACAACCATAGCTGGCAGATGCAGGCAGTCTTGGAAGCCTGTGCGGATGCAGTGGCTGCATGGACACAGCCGCTCATCCTAATATGACAGGCTTGCAACATTATGAATAGGGATGAGCTTCGTGTTCGAGTCGAACATACGTTCGACTCGAACATTGGCTGTTCGATCGTTCGACGAAGATCGAACGATTTGGGCCGTTCGCGCCAAATTCGAGTGACGCGAACGGCCCACAATGCACTACGCCATCGCAGTGTCATCCAGGCGCTGTGATTGGCCAAGCATGCACTGTGACCCCGCATGCTTGGCCAATCACAGCGCCGGCAGCGAGGAGAGCAATGATTGGCCACAGGCAGGATGCCTGTGGCCAATTATTGCTGAGGGTGTTTAGTACACGCCCCACACTATAAAAGGCCGCCAGCACGGCGGCCTAGTGTAGTGTGTTCCGGAGCAGGGATAGAGTAGCATAGGCAGGGACAGTGACTGTTATTTCTTTCTTGCCTAACCTGGATTCCTTTAGTTTAGGGAAAGAGAAGGATAGGTAGGGAGAGTGTCAGTGTGTTTTGTGCTTCTGCTATAGTGTGCTTAAAAAAAAACATTTATTCTAGGGACAGAAAACTCTAGGTAGGGACAGTGTCAGTTTCTTTCACTCTGCAAGTCCTTGTTTCCAGGGACCTGGAAGGACAGTGAGTGAATTGTCCTTTTGCTATATTGTGATTAAAAAAAACATTTTTTTCTAGGGACAGAAAACTGTAGGTAGGGAGAGTATTTTTTTTCTTTCACTCTGCAAGTCCTTGTTTCCAGGGACCTGTAAGGACAGTGAGTTAATTGTCCTTGTGCTATATTGTGCTGAAAAAAACATTTATTCCAGGGACAGAAAACTCTAGGTAGGGACAGTGTCAGTTTCTTTCACTCTGCAAGTCCTTGTTTCCAGGGACCTGGAAGGACAGTGAGTGAATTGTCCTTTTGCTATATTGTGATTAAAAAAAACATTTTTTTCTAGGGACAGAAAACTGTAGGTAGGGAGAGTGTTTTTTTTCTTTCACTCTGCAAGTCCTTGTTTCCAGGGACCTGTAAGGACAGTGAGTTAATTTTCCTTGTGCTATATTGTGATTAAAAAAAACATTTTTTCTAGGAACAGAAAACTGTAGGTAGGGAGAGTGTTTTTTTTCTTTCACTCTGCAAGTCCTTGTTTCCAGGGACAGAGAAGGACACCTGAAGGTAGCCCTTATTGCTTTTTTCCCATCTCCCTGCAGGCCATCTATTAGAATGTCTGGAAGGCAAACAAGGAGAGGCAGACAGTCAGGAGGCAATAAAAGAGGGCAAGCAGGCTCTGTGTCTGGGGGCAACAGTGCTGGTCGTGGACGCGGTGCATTGTCATCAGCACATGGCCATGGGACACGCTTGTCCTTCTTTTCGGCAGCTGGACATGTTGAGCCACATCATGCCGAAGACTTGGTAGAGTGGATGACCAAGCCCTCCTCCTCCTCCTCATCCTCTCTCACCCAGGCTCAGGGTACTGGAAAAGCAGCTGCCAAAGCGTCGTCTTCCCTGGTATCAATGTCAGACAAATCATCAGTCACTCCTTCCCTAGACCCACCATGTCCTCCTCCTGAGGAGTCCCCCGAACTGTTTCAGCACAGTGTTGGGTACATGCTCCAGGAGGATGCCCAGCGTTTCGAAGGGTCTGATGATGAAACCCAGCTAGAGGAAGGCAGTAGCGTGAGAGCAGACAGAGGGGATGCTCAAGAAGGACACCAATTTGGCAGTCATGTTCCAGCAGCTGCAGCATACTGCCAGATTGGCTCCAGTGATGAGGAGGGAGGGGATGATGAGGTCAATGACTCCACGTGGGTGCCTAATAGGAGAGAGGAGGAGGAGGAGGATGAGGAGGAGGCACATCTCCAACGAGGCAGGATGCCCTTTGGTGGCCAGCGTAAGGGCAGTACACCGACGGAATCACACCGCAGAGCTCCGCCTGTGCAGGGCGCTGCCTCTGCCCGTCATTCAAAAAGTTCTTTGGTGTGGGCCTTTTTTGAGGCTAGTGCATCAGATCGCACAGCTGCTGTTTGCAACATATGTCTCAAGCGTATATCGCGTGGCCAAAACATCAGCCGCTTGGGTACCACATGCCTGACCAGACATATGTTGACCTGCCATGCAGCTCGTTGGCAAGCCTACCTCAAAGACCCACACCAAAGAACAAAGCGGACCTCTCCTTGCACCGCATCAGCTGGGATCTCCAACCCCACTATAACTTCAGTCCTCTCTGAAACATGCACTGAGAGGAATGAAGGTGTAGAATTAGGTGTGTCACAGCCAAGTACTTGCGCCCACTCTGCTAGCAGTACACCGACGTCCGATTCTAGCAGGCAAATTTCCCTGCCCCAGCTGCTGGACCGTCGAAAGAAGTTCACTCCCAGCCATCCACATGCCCAGCGGTTGAATGCTAGCTTGGCTAAATTGCTAGCGCTTCAACTGCTGCCTTTTCAGTTGGTAGACTCGGCCCCCTTCCGTGAGTTTGTGCAATGTGCGGTTCCTCAGTGGCAGGTTCCCAAACGCCACTTTTTCTCACGGAAGGCTATTCCGGCTCTCTACCGGCATGTGGAAGGCAATGTCTTGGCCTCGCTGGACAGGGCGGTCAGCGGTAAGGTGCATATTACCGCTGACTCATGGTCCAGCAGGCATGGACAGGGACGTTACCTTTCTTTCACGGCCCATTGGGTCACTCTTTTGGCAGCTGGGAAGGATTCAGGACAAGGTGCAGTAGTGTTGGAGGTTGTCCCACCGCCACGCCTCCAAAATGCTACTACTGGTTGTGACACACCTCTCTCCTCCACCCCCTCCTCTTCTTCTTCCTCCATGGCCTCTTCCTGTGGTTTGTCCTATGAACCAGCGGTGCTCCGTAGCCGTTCACGGGGCTACGCAAGTACGCAGGCAAAAAGATGCCATGCCGTGCTTGCGCTGGTGTGTTTGGGGGACAGAAGCCACACTGGGGCAGAGGTCCTGTCTGCTCTGCAGGGCCAGGCCGAGAGGTGGTTGACGCCACGCCAGCTTAAGCCAGGAATGGTGGTTTGCGACAATGGCACCAACCTCCTCTCCGCCCTCCGACAGGGACAACTGACCCATGTGCCCTGTGTGGCTCACGTCCTTAACCTGGTGGTGCAGCGGTTCTTGGGCAGGTACCCGGGCTTACAGGATGTCCTGAGGCAGGCCAGGAAAGTCTGTGTGCATTTCCGCAGATCTTATAATGCCAGTGCTCGCCTGGCTGAGCTGCAAAAGGAGTTGAACCTGCCCAAGAACCGCCTTATATGTGACATGCCCACCAGGTGGAACTCAACGTTGGCCATGCTGCAGCGGCTGCACACGCAGCAGAGGGCCATCAATGAGTACCTGTGCGACTACGGCACCAGGACAGGGTCAGGGGAGCTTGGTTTTTTTTCTCCACGCCAGTGGGGCATGATCAGGGATGCATGCACTGTCCTGGCACCATTTGAGGAGGCCACGAGGATGGTGAGCAGTGACAGTGCATGCATCAGTGACACTGTACCTCTTGTCCACCTGTTGGAGCACACGCTGCGTGGAATAATGGACAGGGCACTTGAGGCAGAACAGAGGCAGGAAGAGGAGGACTTCCTTGCCTCTCAAGGCCCCCTTTACCCAGACAGTGTTCCTTCTGTCCCACCCATCGCACAGGAAGAGGAGGAGGAGGAGGAGGAGGAGGAGGATTGTGTCAGCATGGAGGTGGAGGCTGGCACTCAGCATCATCAGCAGCAGTCTTTTAGGGATGATTTACAGTCCCAAGAAACCAGTGGACTTGTACGTGGCTGGGAGGAGGTGGCTGCGGATCATGTCGTCCTTAGTGACCCAGAGGACTCCGGAGCGAATGCCTCAGCAAACCTACGCTGCATGGCCTCCCTGATCCTGCAAAGTCTGCGGAAGGATCCTCGTATTCTTCGGATCAAGGAGAGGGACCATTACTGGCTGGCCACTCTCCTTGATCCACGGTAGGGATGAGCTTCGTGTTCGAGTCGAACATACGTTCGACTCGAACATTGGCTGTTCGATGGTTCGACGAAGATCGAACGATTTGGGCCGTTCGCGCCAAATTCGAGTGACGCGAACGGCCCACAATGCACTACGCCATCGCAGTGTCATCCAGGCGCTGTGATTGGCCAAGCATGCACTGTGACCCCGCATGCTTGGCCAATCACAGCGCCGGCAGCGAGGAGAGCAATGATTGGCCACAGGCAGGATGCCTGTGGCCAATTATTGCTGAGGGTGTTTAGTACACGCCCCACACTATAAAAGGCCGCCAGCACGGCGGCCTAGTGTAGTGTGTTCCGGAGCAGGGATAGAGTAGCATAGGCAGGGACAGTGACTGTTATTTCTTTCTTGCTTAACCTGGATTCCTTTAGTTTAGGGAAAGAGAAGGATAGGTAGGGAGAGTGTCAGTGTGTTTTGTGCTTCTGCTATAGTGTGCTTAAAAAAAAACATTTATTCTAGGGACAGAAAACTCTAGGTAGGGACAGTGTCAGTTTCTTTCACTCTGCAAGTCCTTGTTTCCAGGGACCTGGAAGGACAGTGAGTGAATTGTCCTTTTGCTATATTGTGATTAAAAAAAACATTTATTCTAGGGACAGAAAACTCTAGGTAGGGACAGTGTCAGTTTCTTTCACTCTGCAAGTCCTTGTTTCCAGGGACCTGGAAGGACAGTGAGTGAATTGTCCTTTTGCTATATTGTGATTAAAAAAAACATTTATTCTAGGGACAGAAAACTCTAGGTAGGGACAGTGTCAGTTTCTTTCACTCTGCAAGTCCTTGTTTCCAGGGACCTGGAAGGACAGTGAGTGAATTGTCCTTTTGCTATATTGTGATTAAAAAAAACATTTATTCTAGGGACAGAAAACTCTAGGTAGGGACAGTGTCAGTTTCTTTCACTCTGCAAGTCCTTGTTTCCAGGGACCTGGAAGGACAGTGAGTGAATTGTCCTTTTGCTATATTGTGATTAAAAAAAACATTTTTTTCTAGGGACAGAAAACTGTAGGTAGGGAGAGTATTTTTTTTCTTTCACTCTGCAAGTCCTTGTTTCCAGGGACCTGTAAGGACAGTGAGTTAATTGTCCTTGTGCTATATTGTGCTGAAAAAAACATTTATTCCAGGGACAGAAAACTCTAGGTAGGGACAGTGTCAGTTTCTTTCACTCTGCAAGTCCTTGTTTCCAGGGACCTGGAAGGACAGTGAGTGAATTGTCCTTTTGCTATATTGTGATTAAAAAAAACATTTTTTTCTAGGGACAGAAAACTGTAGGTAGGGAGAGTGTTTTTTTTCTTTCACTCTGCAAGTCCTTGTTTCCAGGGACCTGTAAGGACAGTGAGTTAATTTTCCTTGTGCTATATTGTGATTAAAAAAAACATTTATTCTAGGGACAGAAAACTCTAGGTAGGGACAGTGTCAGTTTCTTTCACTCTGCAAGTCCTTGTTTCCAGGGACCTGGAAGGACAGTGAGTGAATTGTCCTTTTGCTATATTGTGATTAAAAAAAACATTTATTCTAGGGACAGAAAACTCTAGGTAGGGACAGTGTCAGTTTCTTTCACTCTGCAAGTCCTTGTTTCCAGGGACCTGGAAGGACAGTGAGTGAATTGTCCTTTTGCTATATTGTGATTAAAAAAAACATTTATTCTAGGGACAGAAAACTCTAGGTAGGGACAGTGTCAGTTTCTTTCACTCTGCAAGTCCTTGTTTCCAGGGACCTGGAAGGACAGTGAGTGAATTGTCCTTTTGCTATATTGTGATTAAAAAAAACATTTATTCTAGGGACAGAAAACTCTAGGTAGGGACAGTGTCAGTTTCTTTCACTCTGCAAGTCCTTGTTTCCAGGGACCTGGAAGGACAGTGAGTGAATTGTCCTTTTGCTATATTGTGATTAAAAAAAACATTTATTCTAGGGACAGAAAACTCTAGGTAGGGACAGTGTCAGTTTCTTTCACTCTGCAAGTCCTTGTTTCCAGGGACCTGGAAGGACAGTGAGTGAATTGTCCTTTTGCTATATTGTGATTAAAAAAAACATTTTTTTCTAGGGACAGAAAACTGTAGGTAGGGAGAGTATTTTTTTTCTTTCACTCTGCAAGTCCTTGTTTCCAGGGACCTGTAAGGACAGTGAGTTAATTGTCCTTGTGCTATATTGTGCTGAAAAAAACATTTATTCCAGGGACAGAAAACTCTAGGTAGGGACAGTGTCAGTTTCTTTCACTCTGCAAGTCCTTGTTTCCAGGGACCTGGAAGGACAGTGAGTGAATTGTCCTTTTGCTATATTGTGATTAAAAAAAACATTTTTTTCTAGGGACAGAAAACTGTAGGTAGGGAGAGTATTTTTTTTCTTTCACTCTGCAAGTCCTTGTTTCCAGGGACCTGTAAGGACAGTGAGTTAATTGTCCTTGTGCTATATTGTGCTGAAAAAAACATTTATTCCAGGGACAGAAAACTCTAGGTAGGGACAGTGTCAGTTTCTTTCACTCTGCAAGTCCTTGTTTCCAGGGACCTGGAAGGACAGTGAGTGAATTGTCCTTTTGCTATATTGTGATTAAAAAAAACATTTATTCTAGGGACAGAAAACTCTAGGTAGGGACAGTGTCAGTTTCTTTCACTCTGCAAGTCCTTGTTTCCAGGGACCTGGAAGGACAGTGAGTGAATTGTCCTTTTGCTATATTGTGATTAAAAAAAACATTTATTCTAGGGACAGAAAACTCTAGGTAGGGACAGTGTCAGTTTCTTTCACTCTGCAAGTCCTTGTTTCCAGGGACCTGGAAGGACAGTGAGTGAATTGTCCTTTTGCTATATTGTGATTAAAAAAAACATTTATTCTAGGGACAGAAAACTCTAGGTAGGGACAGTGTCAGTTTCTTTCACTCTGCAAGTCCTTGTTTCCAGGGACCTGGAAGGACAGTGAGTGAATTGTCCTTTTGCTATATTGTGATTAAAAAAAACATTTATTCTAGGGACAGAAAACTCTAGGTAGGGACAGTGTCAGTTTCTTTCACTCTGCAAGTCCTTGTTTCCAGGGACCTGGAAGGACAGTGAGTGAATTGTCCTTTTGCTATATTGTGATTAAAAAAAACATTTTTTTCTAGGGACAGAAAACTGTAGGTAGGGAGAGTATTTTTTTTCTTTCACTCTGCAAGTCCTTGTTTCCAGGGACCTGTAAGGACAGTGAGTTAATTGTCCTTGTGCTATATTGTGCTGAAAAAAACATTTATTCCAGGGACAGAAAACTCTAGGTAGGGACAGTGTCAGTTTCTTTCACTCTGCAAGTCCTTGTTTCCAGGGACCTGGAAGGACAGTGAGTGAATTGTCCTTTTGCTATATTGTGATTAAAAAAAACATTTTTTTCTAGGGACAGAAAACTGTAGGTAGGGAGAGTATTTTTTTTCTTTCACTCTGCAAGTCCTTGTTTCCAGGGACCTGTAAGGACAGTGAGTTAATTGTCCTTGTGCTATATTGTGCTGAAAAAAACATTTATTCCAGGGACAGAAAACTCTAGGTAGGGACAGTGTCAGTTTCTTTCACTCTGCAAGTCCTTGTTTCCAGGGACCTGGAAGGACAGTGAGTGAATTGTCCTTTTGCTATATTGTGATTAAAAAAAACATTTATTCTAGGGACAGAAAACTCTAGGTAGGGACAGTGTCAGTTTCTTTCACTCTGCAAGTCCTTGTTTCCAGGGACCTGGAAGGACAGTGAGTGAATTGTCCTTTTGCTATATTGTGATTAAAAAAAACATTTTTTTCTAGGGACAGAAAACTGTAGGTAGGGAGAGTGTTTTTTTTCTTTCACTCTGCAAGTCCTTGTTTCCAGGGACCTGTAAGGACAGTGAGTTAATTTTCCTTGTGCTATATTGTGATTAAAAAAAACATTTTTTCTAGGGACAGAAAACTGTAGGTAGGGAGAGTGTTTTTTTTCTTTCACTCTGCAAGTCCTTGTTTCCAGGGACAGAGAAGGACACCTGAAGGTAGCCCTTATTGCTTTTTTCCCATCTCCCTGCAGGCCATCTATTAGAATGTCTGGAAGGCAAACAAGGAGAGGCAGACAGTCAGGAGGCAATAAAAGAGGGCAAGCAGGCTCTGTGTCTGGGGGCAACAGTGCTGGTCGTGGACGCGGTGCATTGTCATCAGCACATGGCCATGGGACACGCTTGTCCTTCTTTTCGGCAGCTGGACATGTTGAGCCACATCATGCCGAAGACTTGGTAGAGTGGATGACCAAGCCCTCCTCCTCCTCCTCATCCTCTCTCACCCAGGCTCAGGGTACTGGAAAAGCAGCTGCCAAAGCGTCGTCTTCCCTGGTATCAATGTCAGACAAATCATCAGTCACTCCTTCCCTAGACCCACCATGTCCTCCTCCTGAGGAGTCCCCCGAACTGTTTCAGCACAGTGTTGGGTACATGCTCCAGGAGGATGCCCAGCGTTTCGAAGGGTCTGATGATGAAACCCAGCTAGAGGAAGGCAGTAGCGTGAGAGCAGACAGAGGGGATGCTCAAGAAGGACACCAATCTGGCAGTCATGTTCCAGCAGCTGCAGCATACTGCCAGATTGGCTCCAGTGATGAGGAGGGAGGGGATGATGAGGTCAATGACTCCACGTGGGTGCCTAATAGGAGAGAGGAGGAGGAGGAGGATGAGGAGGAGGCACATCTCCAACGAGGCAGGATGCCCTTTGGTGGCCAGCGTAAGGGCAGTACACCGACGGAATCACACCGCAGAGCTCCGCCTGTGCAGGGCGCTGCCTCTGCCCGTCATTCAAAAAGTTCTTTGGTGTGGGCCTTTTTTGAGGCTAGTGCATCAGATCGCACAGCTGCTGTTTGCAACATATGTCTCAAGCGTATATCGCGTGGCCAAAACATCAGCCGCTTGGGTACCACATGCCTGACCAGACATATGTTGACCTGCCATGCAGCTCGTTGGCAAGCCTACCTCAAAGACCCACACCAAAGAACAAAGCGGACCTCTCCTTGCACCGCATCAGCTGGGATCTCCAACCCCACTATAACTTCAGTCCTCTCTGAAACATGCACTGAGAGGAATGAAGGTGTAGAATTAGGTGTGTCACAGCCAAGTACTTGCGCCCACTCTGCTAGCAGTACACCGACGTCCGATTCTAGCAGGCAAATTTCCCTGCCCCAGCTGCTGGACCGTCGAAAGAAGTTCACTCCCAGCCATCCACATGCCCAGCGGTTGAATGCTAGCTTGGCTAAATTGCTAGCGCTTCAACTGCTGCCTTTTCAGTTGGTAGACTCGGCCCCCTTCCGTGAGTTTGTGCAATGTGCGGTTCCTCAGTGGCAGGTTCCCAAACGCCACTTTTTCTCACGGAAGGCTATTCCGGCTCTCTACCGGCATGTGGAAGGCAATGTCTTGGCCTCGCTGGACAGGGCGGTCAGCGGTAAGGTGCATATTACCGCTGACTCATGGTCCAGCAGGCATGGACAGGGACGTTACCTTTCTTTCACGGCCCATTGGGTCACTCTTTTGGCAGCTGGGAAGGATTCAGGACAAGGTGCAGTAGTGTTGGAGGTTGTCCCACCGCCACGCCTCCAAAATGCTACTACTGGTTGTGACACACCTCTCTCCTCCACCCCCTCCTCTTCTTCTTCCTCCATGGCCTCTTCCTGTGGTTTGTCCTATGAACCAGCGGTGCTCCGTAGCCGTTCACGGGGCTACGCAAGTACGCAGGCAAAAAGATGCCATGCCGTGCTTGCGCTGGTGTGTTTGGGGGACAGAAGCCACACTGGGGCAGAGGTCCTGTCTGCTCTGCAGGGCCAGGCCGAGAGGTGGTTGACGCCACGCCAGCTTAAGCCAGGAATGGTGGTTTGCGACAATGGCACCAACCTCCTCTCCGCCCTCCGACAGGGACAACTGACCCATGTGCCCTGTGTGGCTCACGTCCTTAACCTGGTGGTGCAGCGGTTCTTGGGCAGGTACCCGGGCTTACAGGATGTCCTGAGGCAGGCCAGGAAAGTCTGTGTGCATTTCCGCAGATCTTATAATGCCAGTGCTCGCCTGGCTGAGCTGCAAAAGGAGTTGAACCTGCCCAAGAACCGCCTTATATGTGACATGCCCACCAGGTGGAACTCAACGTTGGCCATGCTGCAGCGGCTGCACACGCAGCAGAGGGCCATCAATGAGTACCTGTGCGACTACGGCACCAGGACAGGGTCAGGGGAGCTTGGTTTTTTTTCTCCACGCCAGTGGGGCATGATCAGGGATGCATGCACTGTCCTGGCACCATTTGAGGAGGCCACGAGGATGGTGAGCAGTGACAGTGCATGCATCAGTGACACTGTACCTCTTGTCCACCTGTTGGAGCACACGCTGCGTGGAATAATGGACAGGGCACTTGAGGCAGAACAGAGGCAGGAAGAGGAGGACTTCCTTGCCTCTCAAGGCCCCCTTTACCCAGACAGTGTTCCTTCTGTCCCACCCATCGCACAGGAAGAGGAGGAGGAGGAGGAGGAGGAGGAGGATTGTGTCAGCATGGAGGTGGAGGCTGGCACTCAGCATCATCAGCAGCAGTCTTTTAGGGATGATTTACAGTCCCAAGAAACCAGTGGACTTGTACGTGGCTGGGAGGAGGTGGCTGCGGATCATGTCGTCCTTAGTGACCCAGAGGACTCCGGAGCGAATGCCTCAGCAAACCTACGCTGCATGGCCTCCCTGATCCTGCAAAGTCTGCGGAAGGATCCTCGTATTCTTCGGATCAAGGAGAGGGACCATTACTGGCTGGCCACTCTCCTTGATCCACGGTACAAGGGTAAGGTTGCGGACCTTATGTTACCGTCGCAGAGGGAGCAGAGGATGAGACAACTCCGGGAGGCCTTGCAGAAAGGTCTGTGCAACGCGTTCCCAGAGACTGGGAGGTTGCAAACTCCTGGTCCTGGACAACGAGTTGCTGAGGCTTCGGCCAGTCAAAGAAGGAGCGGTGGGGAAGGTGGCCGTCTGACCGATGCGTTCAGACAATTCTTTAGTCCGCAGCCCCAAAGTATGATTGGTTCCAGCAACCATCGCCAGCGTCTGATAAACATGGTGCAGGAATATCTAGGGGCAAGGTCAGACTTGGACACCTTCCCCACCGAAAATCCTCTGGCTTACTGGGTCTTGAGGATGGATCACTGGCCAGAGCTTGCACAGTATGCAATTGAGCTACTGGCCTGTCCTGCATCCAGCGTTCTTTCGGAACGCACATTCAGTGCTGCTGGAGGATTTGTCACGGATCACAGGGTGCGCCTGTCCACCGACTCGGTTGATCGACTGACTTTCATCAAGATGAACCAGTCTTGGATCACCACCAGCTACCACACACCTGATGCTGATATAACAGACTAATTGATTTTAAAATGTCACATCCCTTCAAGACTGATGCTGATGCTGAGTGCCTGTGCTGTTATGTTGACTGGCTATCCTCCTCCTCCGAGTCCTCAATGATACGATTGATGATGATAGCTTGGAAGATCATTTTTGTTTATGGGTGCCGCCACCAGTGCCTAACGCCCAATTTTTCAGCCCCTGTTTAACAGGGGCGTGTAATTACAATTTTTGAAGCAATACTTTGCAACAGGGCTCATTGCTGTGCTCCAAGTACAGTATCTGTGAGGAGTTGCAGTGTTGTGCCACCAGTGCCTAAGGCCCAATTTTTCAGCCCCTGTTTAACAGGGGCGTGTCATTACAATTTTTGAAGCAATACTTTGCAACAGGGCTCATTGCTGTGCTCCAAGTACAGTATCTGTGAGGGGTTGCAGTGTTGTGCCACCAGTGCCTAAGGCCCAATTTTTCAGCCCCTGTTCAACAGGGGCATGTAATTACAATTCTTGATCTAATAATTCACAGCAGGGCCCATTGCTGCACCCACCAAGAGTAACTGTCAGGGCTTACAGTGTTGTGGCACCAGCACCACCATCAAAGGCCCAATTTTTACTACCACTGTTCAACAATTATATGTAATTAAAATTCCTGATATAATAGTTGACAGCAGGGCGTTCCAGCACCAACCAAGAGTAACTGTGAGTGCTTACAGTGTTGTGCCAACACCAACAACTAAGGGGCCTATTTCTGCAGAGTATATACGGCAGGTCCCTACTTTCAAACATCCAACTTACAAACGACTCCTACTTGCAAACGCAAGAAGACAACAGGAAGTGAGAGGAAATCTACCACTAGGAAGGAAAATTCTCTCCTGTAAGAATAAATATGGGAGAAAGGTGTCTCCTCTGTACTGATGCTTTATCAGCAATCCTTGTTTCAAGAAAAACACCACATTTCAAAAACAGTTGTCATTGGGACGGAAAGTGAGGTGAAATGTTCTGAACAGGGGCACAGACAGCAAAACAAATGTTACAGGGGTGATAACCCTTACCTATGTTTTCCAAAAAGTTTAAAAATAGATTTTTGGGCTGGAGCTACACTTCAACAATGTACCTGTTCAAAATTACAAACAGATTCTACATAAGAACAAACCTACAGTCCCTGTCTTGTATGCACCGCCTGTATACGGCTGTTCAGAGTATATAGGGCCTTTTTTATTTTATGTGCGGGGTTCCCCTTAATATCCATACAAGACCCAAAGGGGCTGGTAATGGGCTGGGGTAGGGGGGGGGGGGGGTCATGGGGTAGCTATGCCATTTTTCTTAAAGAATTTCATCCATATTACCGGGACCAGACATTACATTAAAGCCGCAAGCAGTTTTAAATGGCTTTTTTTTCCTTTAGAAGTGTCATTTTGTGCAGGGACAGTTCTAAACACGGGAAACACGTGGCACTTCACAGGCATACTTTAGACACCCCCCAGGTACGATATTTAAAGGAATATTTGACTTTTTTTTTTTCACTTTATGCATCATTAAAATGACTGCTCCCGAAAAACGACCGTTTTTAAAACTTCTTTTTGCATTGATACATGTCCCCTGGTGCAGAACCCGGGTTCCCAAACCCTTTTTAGGACAATAACATGCATAATAGTTGTTATAATTAGCACTTTAGAATTCGAACGTTCGCATCCATTGTATTTAATAGGGTTCTAATGTTCGTTCGAACTTCCGGTCCGTTCGCGGGTTCTGGTGCGAACCGAACCCGGGGGTGTTCGGCTCATCACTAATCCACGGTACAAGGGTAAGGTTGCGGACCTTATGTTACCGTCGCAGAGGGAGCAGAGGATGAGACAACTCCGGGAGGCCTTGCAGAAAGGTCTGTGCAACGCGTTCCCAGAGACTGGGAGGTTGCAAACTCCTGGTCCTGGACAACGAGTTGCTGAGGCTTCGGCCAGTCAAAGAAGGAGCGGTGGGGAAGGTGGCCGTCTGACCGATGCGTTCAGACAATTCTTTAGTCCGCAGCCCCAAAGTATGATTGGTTCCAGCAACCATCGCCAGCGTCTGATAAACATGGTGCAGGAATATCTAGGGGCAAGGTCAGACTTGGACACCTTCCCCACCGAAAATCCTCTGGCTTACTGGGTCTTGAGGATGGATCACTGGCCAGAGCTTGCACAGTATGCAATTGAGCTACTGGCCTGTCCTGCATCCAGCGTTCTTTCGGAACGCACATTCAGTGCTGCTGGAGGATTTGTCACGGATCACAGGGTGCGCCTGTCCACCGACTCGGTTGATCGACTGACTTTCATCAAGATGAACCAGTCTTGGATCACCACCAGCTACCACACACCTGATGCTGATATAACAGACTAATTGATTTTAAAATGTCACATCCCTTCAAGACTGATGCTGATGCTGAGTGCCTGTGCTGTTATGTTGACTGGCTATCCTCCTCCTCCGAGTCCTCAATGATACGATTGATGATGATAGCTTGGAAGATCATTTTTGTTTATGGGTGCCGCCACCAGTGCCTAACGCCCAATTTTTCAGCCCCTGTTTAACAGGGGCGTGTAATTACAATTTTTGAAGCAATACTTTGCAACAGGGCTCATTGCTGTGCTCCAAGTACAGTATCTGTGAGGAGTTGCAGTGTTGTGCCACCAGTGCCTAAGGCCCAATTTTTCAGCCCCTGTTTAACAGGGGCGTGTCATTACAATTTTTGAAGCAATACTTTGCAACAGGGCTCATTGCTGTGCTCCAAGTACAGTATCTGTGAGGGGTTGCAGTGTTGTGCCACCAGTGCCTAAGGCCCAATTTTTCAGCCCCTGTTCAACAGGGGCATGTAATTACAATTCTTGATCTAATAATTCACAGCAGGGCCCATTGCTGCACCCACCAAGAGTAACTGTCAGGGCTTACAGTGTTGTGGCACCAGCACCACCATCAAAGGCCCAATTTTTACTACCACTGTTCAACAATTATATGTAATTAAAATTCCTGATATAATAGTTGACAGCAGGGCGTTCCAGCACCAACCAAGAGTAACTGTGAGTGCTTACAGTGTTGTGCCAACACCAACAACTAAGGGGCCTATTTCTGCAGAGTATATACGGCAGGTCCCTACTTTCAAACATCCAACTTACAAACGACTCCTACTTGCAAACGCAAGAAGACAACAGGAAGTGAGAGGAAATCTACCACTAGGAAGGAAAATTCTCTCCTGTAAGAATAAATATGGGAGAAAGGTGTCTCCTCTGTACTGATGCTTTATCAGCAATCCTTGTTTCAAGAAAAACACCACATTTCAAAAACAGTTGTCATTGGGACGGAAAGTGAGGTGAAATGTTCTGAACAGGGGCACAGACAGCAAAACAAATGTTACAGGGGTGATAACCCTTACCTATGTTTTCCAAAAAGTTTAAAAATAGATTTTTGGGCTGGAGCTACACTTCAACAATGTACCTGTTCAAAATTACAAACAGATTCTACATAAGAACAAACCTACAGTCCCTGTCTTGTATGCACCGCCTGTATACGGCTGTTCAGAGTATATAGGGCCTTTTTTATTTTATGTGCGGGGTTCCCCTTAATATCCATACAAGACCCAAAGGGGCTGGTAATGGGCTGGGGTAGGGGGGGGGGGGGTCATGGGGTAGCTATGCCATTTTTCTTAAAGAATTTCATCCATATTACCGGGACCAGACATTACATTAAAGCCGCAAGCAGTTTTAAATGGCTTTTTTTTCCTTTAGAAGTGTCATTTTGTGCAGGGACAGTTCTAAACACGGGAAACACGTGGCACTTCACAGGCATACTTTAGACACCCCCCAGGTACGATATTTAAAGGAATATTTGACTTTTTTTTTTTCACTTTATGCATCATTAAAATGACTGCTCCCGAAAAACGACCGTTTTTAAAACTTCTTTTTGCATTGATACATGTCCCCTGGTGCAGAACCCGGGTTCCCAAACCCTTTTTAGGACAATAACATGCATAATAGTTGTTATAATTAGCACTTTAGAATTCGAACGTTCGCATCCATTGTATTTAATAGGGTTCTAATGTTCGTTCGAACTTCCGGTCCGTTCGCGGGTTCTGGTGCGAACCGAACCCGGGGGTGTTCGGCTCATCACTAATTATGAACAATGGGCTGCCTGCATGCAGCACCTGCCAGCTTGGGATGCAGAAACAAATGGCCTTTCATGGGCATTAGCTTGTGAATGGGCATCAGTGCTTCCTCCTTTTTTTTTTCCTTTTACCATTAATTCAAATGATCTTTTTTTCAAAAGCTTCTGAATTCTAGTGTAGCGGGGTGCTAAATTTACGGGAAGTGTTTGGGTGGTAGTTATACTCAAACACCCTAATTGTTTGAGTTCTTGCAACCATTTTTGTCTACAGGTAGAGTATTGGTGTACAGTTCCCTGTGGCCTGCAGGTGGCGCTGCCATAGTAGGCCAGGGTTGAACCGCTGATACAGTGCTGTGCCTTGTGTGTCCCCTCTCGGCAGCCATACAGTGGGTGTGGTCTACCTGCTGGGCATGCTGGGAGAGGATATAAAAGGTGCAGACGCTGCCTGTTCGGGGTTATTGTTCCTGTCCGCCCTGGGCACCTTTAGCCCAGGGGCGGGTCTGCGGTTCGTTGTCGGGGATCCTACCCCAGGGAGTGTGTGGTTCCTGTCGGTCCCAGGCACCTTTAGCCCTGGGACTGCAACAAAGGTCTGGGCCCAGCACCTTCGGCTGGAGCCCACCGGGGATCGAGGAATCTCAGGGTGCCGCCTTGCGAGGGGACCCGTATCCTAGATGAGGAGGCCCGGGGAGGAACCGTTCCGAAGGACTGGTGCGGAAGTCACAGTGAAGGAAGGGTCCCAGTAACTCTCTGGAGGGATGTCTTCTCCTTGAACAGAGACCAAGTTCACAGGTCTGTGGCAGAGACCAAGTTCACCAGGTCTGTGGCAGAGACCAAGTTCACCAGGTCTGTGGCAGAGACCAAGTTCACCAGGTCTGTGGCAGAGACCAAGTTCACCAGGTCTGTGGCAGAGACCAAGTTCACCAGGTCTGTGGCAGAGACCAAGTTCACCAGGTCTGTGGCAGAGACCAAGTTCACCAGGTCTGTGGCAGAGACCAAGTTCACCAGGTCTGTGGCAGAGACCAAGTTCACCAGGTCTGTGGCAGAGACCAAGTTCACCAGGTCTGTGGCAGAGACCAAGTTCATCAGGTCTGTGGCAGAGACCAAGTGTATAGTTCGAGCATCATTTCGGCTGCTAGTCCTAATCTAGGGAGACTATCCGAATGAGCTGAGTCTGCTTGAGAATAGGAGCAGTGAATTATGTTACGTTTGTGCCTGGACCTCTTCCACACCTTAAGCTGTCCTGTTTTCCCTCCAACCTTTTCTGTCAGAGTTTGTGTTTTATAAGTAAATAAACCTCTAGGTTGGAGTGCAGCTGGTGTGGACATTCAAGTTACTGTGGGGATACAAGGACTTGTCTTTATTCAATATAGAGGTGAGAGACATTCTCTGGCTGTCTGACTGTGGAAGACCCATCAATAACACCGCTCAACCTCTTCACACAGGAGGGTACGGGCTTGTGGTGCGGGCTTGTGGTGCGGTGTGCCTCTCTCTTCCTGCGAGGAGCCAAAGTTAATGCAGGTAAAGAAAGGGGTCTGTGCGCTACACTAGTAAACCACACCCAGTAGTAGGCCAGTATATGTCACATACTGTAGCTACTAAGATTTAGGATAGCTTTACACTAGCCTGCAGACTTGTTCAGGGCTTTTTTTTAATCTAACTTTATATGGTTTGTCACTTAGGGGTTGATTTACTAAAACTGGAGAGTGCAAAATCTGGTACAGCTCTGCATAGAAACCAATCATCTTCCTGCTTTTGTTTTTTTTGTGTAGCGGGCATGTACTATTTAGGGGAAGCATTTGGGTGGTAGCATGACCCAGATGCACTGATTGGAAGAATAGGGCTATATTCTGTTCGGGTGAGGACATCAGTGATGCACAGTTCCCTGCGGCTCAGTAGGTGGCGCTGTCGCTCCTAACCGGGGTTGAACCACTACTGCAGTGCCGTACCCTTTGTGACCTCTCGCGGCAGCTGTACTGCGGGGCGGGGAACCTGCTGTGCTTGCTGGGGGAGGGTATAAAGGGGCGGACATCTTCGCCACGAGGTCCGAGTCCCAGGCACCTTCAGCCTGAGGGCTGCTGTCTGCGGTCGGTGTCCAGGCGGCCTAGGCCTGGACACTTGAAATTCTTGTTCCATCCCAGACACCTTCAGTCTGGGGTGAGGTACTCAGCCGGAGGCCTGGGGCCCAGTATCTTCCGCTGGGTCCCGCGAGGGAGGGATCGTCCTAAGGTGCCCCGGGTGTTGGGCACCTGAATCCAGGGCATAAGGAACCGGAGAGGGGACCCTTTGTGAAGCTGGTGCAGCATATTGTCAGTGTCGGGTGGACCTCCGGAGACCGCTTGGATGGATATCTTTCTCCAACAAGGGCCTATTCATAAAGGAAGGTAATTCATGTTCTGTGACCGGTGGCAGCGGTACATCTAGTCAATTCAGGTCGGTGGCAGAGACCTGCTATTAGGACTGTGACAGGGGCCTCAACAGCTCACCCGGTCGGTGGCATTGACCAAATTCACGGTCGGTGGCAGCGACTGTGCGCAAAGCCTATTCGCCAAAGAGGGAATAGGAGAGTTCATTGTGCCTGGGCCTACTCGTATCCACACCTTGTTTGTTTGTTTAAAAGTTCAACTGATACTGTTCATATGTGAAGAAGAATAAAGGAGTGTTGGACTTTTTATGGTGTGGGGCTCCATTACTGACAGTCAAGCTTGCCCTCTGCAGGAGGGTCAGAGGCTCCATCCAGAACACAGGACTCGAAGGTAAAATAGTGTTGGCCTTCACCTCTACACCTTAGAGGATATGGGCCGTAGTGAACCTCATCCTCTTTCCTCATACCCCTAGACACGCAAGCCATTTTATTTACTAAAAGGGAACGGAGGGTGAGGCCGCTACATTTGTTTTTTCCTTTTTTTTCTTTGTCAAAGCTTGATTGAACAACCTAAAGTTAGATGCTGATTGGCTACCATGCACAGCTGCACCAAATTTTGCACTCTCCAGTTTTAGTAAATCACTCCTCTAGTGTCTATAGTGAGGATCTCGCAATGCAAGATTGCACCTATGTAGAAGAGAGCAGAGGAAATTGTCTGTCTGATTCTTTCCAGCTGACTATTCACTGTTTGAGCAGTAAATGTTGATCATGAGGTTTTCCTGCAGTGTTACATTACATAGAGCAGGGCACAGTTAAATGCCTACTAATATGCTGACATGTGTTATCTTTTATTATTGCACTAGCTCCTGTGTGACTAAAGATGATATGAGTAATCCAGTTATTAGTACATTGCCACATGCTTCACATTGCCGATGGAGTAGGCTGAAATACTATGGAATAGTTCTTATAAACATGCTGCTGTATTGGTAGAGTCAGTTGTGATAAGCTGTTCTGAGCAACTTAAAAACTCCACCAGGAAGGACAGGATGGGGTGAGGTGAGGGTGCGGGGGTCATATGATTTTAGATTAGTATGCCAAATTCTGAGGGTATAGGAATGACATGAGAATCAACACCCCAACAACACAAGTGATGAGTATTTAAACTCCATATGTTTATAGTACTGAAAAATCAAAAATAAATGAGTGTTTAGTGTGCTTCCACTGTATCAAATTAAATTTTAAGGGGCTTTTAAATATTGTTTGAGAAGTAAAAAAACACAATTACATTTTTATTTTTGGGTAAATATAGCATATTTATATATCTAGACAACTCTAAAGCCTAGTCCACACAGTCCAATATCGTCCGATTCAATAAAAACCAGCCGACATTCGGCCCGTGTATGTGGCAGCTGGTCTGACAGAAGCCAGCTGTTGGGCCTGTCGAAGGCTCATGGCCGAAAAAGGCCTGCCGACCGGCTCCCGGATGGCGCTCTCAGCCACTGGTTGGCCCATCAACACAGTCCTTGTTGATGGAGGAATCTCTCCAGCTGCGCTACTGTATTCTGACAGCAGGAGGGTTTCCCACCATCAGAATAAAATGATTACTGCTGCCGGCTATAGCCAGCGACAGTAATCGTAAGAAACAAAACAGACAGGTTGGTTGTACTGAAGTTGATCAATAGATTAACTTAAGTAAATCCAGCCCCCCCATAGATGGATCGATATTTGGCTGGTTCCTGTTGAACCGGCCAAATTTCAATCCATTTATAGCTAGCCTAAAGTCAGACTGTATACAGACAGACTTTACTAAAAAAAAAAAAAAAAGTCTGCTGTTGCTCAAATTTACATGAGGTTGAAAGGGTCAGAGTAGTGACTTATCCCCCCCCCCCCCCCCCGTCTCTATCCCTGATCCCTGCCTGCTCTGTTAAGATAGACCATATCAGATTTTAATGAGAGACATAATAAAAGCAAACAGTTTCTGCTTTGCTGTCTCTTTAGAAAGCCCCTAATGCCGTGTTTTTAATGTCATTGAAAAAAACGAAGTTACTCTTTCGTTCATGGACCGACACAGCTTCTCTATTGACAAAGTGGGTATTATCCGTTAATTAGGAGTGACTAGGCAGAAAAACTTGTAAAAAGTGTTGCATCACACCTTCTACAGTACCACCCAGGGGGCGGACCCTCTGGGTATAACCTCTCAGTCTTCATCTCGCAGATCAGTTTTTTTCTGTCTAGCAAGGAGTAGGACATGGCTCCCTTCGGGCCCATTGGTCCGGGGGAAAAAATATATATATATTTTTTTTCATTTGTTGTTTCCTGCGATCTTCGATCAACTGCCTGGGTGACAGGCTGGATCCTCGATCCTTGTAGTCTCCCCAGTTTCGGCCATCGAGCGTGTGCCGACCCTAGCTACGCGCTGGGTTTTCCACGACATGCCCGTCGCTCCACGGGTGGCCAGTGAGCCTACGCTCCAGGGCCTGCATCGGACCGCTCAGCTTCGGCTGACCTTACGGCCGAGTCGCAGCTGCCTGGCCGGTGAGCTTACGCTCCAAGGCTTGCATCGGACCGCTCAGCTTCGGCTGACCTTACGGCCGAGTCGCAGCAGCCTGTCCGGTGAGCGTCACGCTCCAGGGCATACATATGATCGTCCCTTTTGGGTCCAATCACAGCATGCCTGGCCAACAGTCACCTTCCGTGCGCGGACGATGATCTGTTTGGAATGTCTTCCAGCATAATACATGCAGGATAGGTAAGTAAAACTCCCCTGCCTCGGCTGGGTGATTTAGCTGGACATTCCTGGAGAGATCAAGTAAGTGGTTGTGGCCCCTTTCTTCCCTCTCTCCCTGCCTTTCCCTCCTCCCTGGGCTTCTAGCTAAATGTTGCTGGGTGCTGGGGGTCACCTAAGGGGTCCCACTGGAGCGGGGCTGGCTGTAACTAACATTTAAAAGAAATGTAATTTCTGCGTACCTGTGTGTGTGTCCTTCCTCCTCCATGCTGTCGGCGGCCATTTTGAGGTGGTCCATGCCATGTTTGGCCTCTTGTGACTGCCCGGCGGCCATCTTCCTGTGGTTCGGCCACACCCACTGGCCCCTATCAGGTGATCGGCGGCCATGTTTGTCGACCCAGTATGTATAGATTGCCATTCGGCAGCCATCTTTTTGTGGGCTACGGCTGCTTGACCTCTATCTTCGGCTCCGCGGCCATTTTCTTGGAGCCCACATTATCTTCCATACAGACGTTTTTGGCAGCCATTTTGCGAGAGCCTCCGGCCTCTAGGGTGCATTACACTGGCGCGAAAATTCACACAGGAAATGCTGATAAAAGAAGCAGACTGACACAGCAGCAGAGGGACAGCATCACAGACTCAGCACACAGCAGCATAGCAGTACCTATCCAGGGTGGTGAGTCCTCTGGGTGACCCAGCCTCTCTGCAGCACAGGAGGGTGGCCTATTGATATCTTGCCTGGAGCCCTGTTTGTGTCAGCGTGTGGTCAGCATGGCATCTGAGCCAGATGTCTTCTCCCCTGAAACACTAGATTTAGCAGCTGGTGTCCCTGAGGTGTCTATGGACGCTATGTCGGCAATCCTAGAGGCGTTTGCTGCCAGGGTGGAAGCAGCACACGGGAATACAGGGGGTAATAAACGCCCCCGTCCCCTGCAATCTTCTGGGGATATTTCTGATGCAGAACCAGGTCCAGCTACGGCTCATGGCCCAGATTCTGATGCATCAGAGACTGCAGACCGTGAGCGATCGGACAGTGAGGAGGACTCCAAGTCCAGGTCAGTACGCGAGACGGCTTTGGTATCTGACCTTATTACTGCAGTGCGGGATACGCTAAAGTTGGAAAAAACTGCAGAAGTAGCAGATACTCCAGTCCCCTTTGGGTTTCGTAAACCTGCCCGCACTGTAAGGTGTTCCCTTGTGTGTCTTATTTTGACAAACTCTTATACAAGGAATGGGAGAACCCACTGAGGGTCTTTATAGCCCCAAAGAGGTTTGCGGTACGGTACCCCTTTGAGGAGAGTTTTCTGAAGATATGGACCTCTACCCCTATAGTGGACCCTCCGGTGTCCAGACTTAATAGAGCCACCACTATTCCAGTAGAAGGGGCTCCGGTTTTCAAGGACCCTGTGGATAAGAAGGCTGAAGCACTCGCTCGCTACCTATACTCAGTGGTAGGCTCGGCAGTACGCCCGGCATTGGCGGGGGCCCTAGTGTCTCAGACACTTACTGAATGGGCAAAATTGCTACTCCAGGGGTTAAAGGAGTGAGATGCTCCTCCTAATGAGATAACTTTAGCCGACCAGTTGGTCCAAGGCCTTAAGTTTGTCTGCGAGTCAGACATGGATACTATTCCCCTGCTGTCAAGAGCTTTGGTTTATGCAGTAGCAATACGCCGCCTGATCTGGCTAAAGGGCTGGTCTGCGAACCAGACTTCCAAGAAAGCCCTGTTGGATCTGCCTTTTAAGGGCGACAGACTTTTTGGGGCTTCTCTGGATGACATCATCAAGGATGCCACAGGAGGTAAAAGCACTTTGCTTCCCCAAACTAGCAAGGGTAAGGGGCCACGCCAAGGGCAAGGGCCCTTCTTTACTGCACACAAGCGTTTTTTCGCCCCCTTAAGGTGACAGGGAAAAGACCCCAGGCCGATAAAGCGCCTGCCCAAGGACAAAAGCGTCCTTGGTCCCGCAGACCCAACAAGCCTGCGGACAAATCTGCGTCCACATGAAGGTCCGCCCCCACACAGCTCTCGGGTGGGGGGACGTCTTCGCAAATTTGCGACTCAGTGGACTGCTCTAGTCTCCGACAGGTGGGTTTGCGAAGTAATCTCCTCAGGCTACAAGATAGAATTTCTCTCTTGTCCACCGGACAGATTCATCACCTCCAATCTCCAGCTACTACCGACCCGTCGGGAGGCCCTGTATGGGGCGGTCCAGGGTCTACTGGAACGCGGGGTAGTTATTCCAGTTCCAGAACAGGAACGGGGTCAGGGTTTTTACTCAAATCTGTTCATTGTGCCGAAGAAGGAGGGTGTTCGGCCAATCTTGGATCTCAGAGCCTTCAATTGCTTTGTGAAAGTACAAAGATTTCGGATGGAGTCGGTTCGATCTGTAGTCACGGCTCTCCATCTGGGGGACTTTCTGGCCTCCTTGGACATCAAGGACGCATACCTGCATGTCCCCATATACTCCAGACACCAGAGGTTTCTGCGATTTGCTATCGGGAAGAACCACTACCAGTTTGTGGCCCTCCCGTTTGGCCTTGCCTCAGCACCCAGGACGTTCACCAAGGTGCTCGCTCCGATTCTGGCACTTCTAAGACAGCGGGGTATCGCTATCACAGGTTACTTGGATGACCTTCTGCTGAAGGCCCCTTCAAGCTCAGAATTAGAGGTAAGCGTGTCCATTACCTGTCAGACTCTTCGAGACTGTGGTTGGATACTAAACACGCAAAAGTCAGTATTGGTGCCCACTCAACGCCTAGTGTACCTGGGGTTGATTCTGGATTCCTCAGAGGCAAAGGTATTCCTCCCTGTGGAGAAATTGCAGACCCTCCGGGCTGCAGTACGGCAGCTGACTTCCAGGAATTGGTCGTCACTCCGTTTTTGCATGCGAGTGTTGGGCCTCATGGTAGCCTCCTTTGAGGCGGTCCCATATGCTCAATACCACACTCGAGTGTTACAGAAGGAAGTTCTGTCCAGATGGAACAGATGCCCTTCATCTCTGGATTATCAAATCCGAGTGAGCCACCTAGTCAGGAGATTACTGGTATGGTGGCTGACAGCACCGGCTCTAAGGGCCGGGAAGTCATTTCTTCCGGTTTACTGGATAGTGATCACGACGGACGCCAGCCTTACAGGTTGGGGGGGAGTCTGGGGTGTCCAGTCGGCGCAAGGTCGCTGGACCCCAGAGGAAGCCTTCCTGCCGATCAATGTCCTGGAGATCTGGGCGATCAAGCTGTGCCTCTTCAAATGGTCTCAGAGACTGCAAGGGCGTCCAGTCAGGATCCAGTCAGACAACGCCACAGCGGTGGCATATGTCAATCATCAAGGAGGAACAAGAAGCTCAGCTGCAGCATTGGAGGTTGCACGCATCCTGAAGTGGGCAGAGAAGAGCGTACCGGCACTATCGGCCGTGTACATTCCGGGTGTGGAAAACTGGCAGGCGGACTACCTGAGCCGCCAGATGCTGGACCAGGGAGAATGGTCCTTACACCCGGAGGTGTTCCAACTCCTCTGCCAAAGATGGGGCACACCAGACGTAGATCTTCTGGCTTCCCGACTCAATCAGAAGGTATTGAGATTTGTGGCCCGGTCAAGAGACCCATGGGCAGACGCAACGGACGCGTTGGTAGCATCGTGGGGTCAGTATCGGCTAATCTATGCCTTCCCTCCCTTAAGGCTTCTTCCTCTTCTGCTCCGCAGAGTGGAGGCAGAGGGAATTCCAATGATCCTAATCGCTCCAGATTGGCCTCAGCGTCCTTGGTACGCCGATCTAGTACATCTGGTAGCAGACGTCCCCTGGCGCCTACCACTACGGAAGGACCTGCTATCGCAAGGTCCCATATTCCATCCTGCTTTACAGTCATTGGCTTTAACGGCATGGCTGTTGAGAACCAGGTACTGAGAGACCGGGCCTGTCAGACTCAGTAATCTCTACTATGAGAAGTGCTCGAAAACCGTCCTCTAGGAAGGTTTATCACCGCACTTGGAGGGCCTACATCTCCATGTGTAAGGAAATGAAATGGCATCCGCGTACCTATTTGGTTTCCAGAATCCTGCTGTTTTTACAGCATGGGGTGGACCAAAGGCTTGCCCTAAGTACGATTAAGGGTCAGATATCTGCCCTGGCTGTCTTTTTTCAGCGACCCCTGGCGACTCACTCTCTCGTGAGTACATTTGTGCAGGGGGTTCGACATGTGGCCCCTCCGGTCCATCCCCCGTTACCTCCGTGGGACTTGAACCTGGTCCTCTCGGTGCTTCAGAAGGCACCGTTTGAGAAGATTAGAGATATTCCCCTGTTGACACTTTCTCAGAAAGTGGTCTTTTTGGTGGCTGTTACGTCAGTTAGACGAGTTTCTGAGCTGGCAGCCTTGTCCTGCAAGGCTCCCTATTTGATTTTCCACAAGGATAAGGTGGTGCTGCGGCCGCAGCCTTCCTTTCTTCCGAAAGTCGTTTCGGCTTTTCATCTCAACGAAGACATTGTACTTCCATCCTTGTGTCCTCATCCGTCAAATCCTAAGGAGTCGGCGTTGCATTCCTTGGACGTTGTCCGAGCTTTGAGAGTATAACTATCTGCTACTTCCCTGTTCCGGAAGTCAGACTCACTGTTTGTTTCGGTGGCTGGTCCCAAGAAGGGCCAAGCAGTCTCATCGGCCACCATCTCTAGGTGGATCCGACGGATAGTAATCCAGGCTTACGCCTTAAGGGGTCAGGCGCCCCCCTTTCCTGTCACGGCGCATTCGACCAGGGCAATAGGTGCCTCTTGGGCTTTCCGACATCAAGCGTCTGTTTCCCAACTATGTAAAGCGGCGACCTGGTCGTCCGCTTACACTTTCACAAAATTCTACAAAGTTGATGTAGGTGCATCTTCGGATGCCTCTTTCGGCCGCAAGGTATTGCAAGCGGCTGTTTAGAGTTGCAACTCCTCCGTTGGAGGAGTGCTGTTTTGTGTTTTGGGGTGAAGTTTGTTTTTATGCTGTTACCACCCCTCGTTTTTTTTCTCTGACACTGCTTTGGGACGTCCCACTTTGTCAATAGAGAAGCTGTGTTGGTCCATGGACGAAAGAGTAAATAGGATTTTTTACTCACCGTAAAATCCTTTTCTCTGAGTCCATGGACCGACACAGCACCCACCCCTCCTTTTAAGTTTGTACTGCTTTTTGACGAACTGATCTGCGAGATGCAGACTGAGAGGTTATACCCAGAGGGTCCGCCCCCTGGGCGGTACTGTAGAAGGTGTGATGCAACACTTTTTACAAGTTTTTCTACCTAGTCACTCCTAATTAACGGATAATACCCACTTTGTCAATAGAGAAGCTGTGTCAGTCCATGGACTCAGAGAAAAGGATTTTACGGTGAGTAAAAAATCCTATTTTTTCTCGACGTGATTCTTCTCAAGCCTGCCTTGCCTACACACGATCATGAAAAAAAATGCTAGAGCAAAGAGCGGTGACGTACGAAATGTACGATGGCACTATAAAGGGGAAGTTCCATTCGGATGGTGCCACCCTTTGGGCTGCTTTTGCTGATCCTTGTGTTAGTAAAGTTTGGTTAGAGACGATTTGCGCTTTTCAGCCTCGTGCTCTTCAGTCCGTTACAGCGTGACGAATGTGCTATCTCCATTATGAACGCTAGTTTTACCAGAACGAGCGCTCTCGTCTCATCACTTGCTTCTGAGCATGCGCGTTTTTTTCACGTCGCTTAAGCCTACACACGACCGTTTTTCATGACGTGAAAAACGACGAGAAAAATTAGAGCATGTTCCAAATTTTCATGCCCATTTTTCACGTTGTGAAAAATGCTCTGAAGCCCACACACGATAGTTTTTAATGACCCTTTTAAAAAATGGCATTTTTCTCATCATGAAAAATGGTCATGTGTATGCGGCATTATGCTCGGTGACACCACTGTTTAGGGTGCACCTTTTTATTAAATATTTATTTTTTAAATATTTTTTATAAAAATGTATTTTATATAAATGGTAAACGGCAATGTTTGTTTCTACATTAAAAAATGTAGAAACAAAATAAATCTGACCCAATCCCATTATAGTTTCTCTTTAAATGTCCCAAGGTGGTACTGATGTGTTGGCCCTCTTCTGCTACACTAAAGGCAGTGTGTGATCTGTACCCTTGCTGTGGGAGTGCCCAGTACCTCAATTAGCCAGTTCGCTCTGCTTAAGGTCAAAGAGTCAAGCAGTTCCTGCAGTACTTGGGGTATCTGGAAGGGTGCGCTGACTTTGAAACTGAATTTGTTCTGGACAAATTGGTGGAATACAAGTACCTGCATAGGCTTAACTAATAATGTAGTACAAAGAACCACAAAGGTTTGCAATACTGCATATTAACCAATCCACTTACAGTTAATTTTTAAGAAGAAACTCAGTCATGGGCGTCCGCTCCATAGGGCAAGGGGGGTCAATTGCTTCCCCCCCCACTCCCCGGAAGTCAGAGTGAAGACACACTTGCCCCCTGTGTTGCAATGGCCGCCGCGGCCAGACCTGTACGTATCATTCAGAACAGACTGCACAGAGAGTGACGAGATTGCTCCGTGTATGATGTGTCTCCCCTCCCCTGCCATCTCACTAGCGGCCCATTGTCAGTCCACCCCGCACTAATGCTGAGTGCAGGGGGGATCCGAAGAACTTCAGTGAGCTCACACTGCCTGCCGCTGATTGCATGTAGGAGGGAGCCGCTGGGCGGACACAGACAAGGGGGAGGCAGCTGAAGAATCCAAAAGCAGGGACAAGGATGCGCCTATATCTACTGCCAGCTTCCTTTCTATGGCAGCAGCACACCCTTTCTCCTGGGCACAGGCTCCTCTCAGGCTGGGAGGCTGGATCCGAGCTGTAACAAAGCTCCTCTACAGTGCAATACATCTGTGTTGTGGGCGGCCATATTTTGATCTTGATGAAAACAACCTATACATACAGTATAGGCTGTTTTCATCAAGATCAAAATATGGCCACAACAGATGTATTGCAATACATTGCAATATAGAAAGATGTACATTCTGTAGTCTAGACTATATTTATATGGGCTTGGAGTGAAGCGGAATTATCTTCAAGAGCTATTTCACACTGCCAGCTGGCAGCGTTATCGGTAAAGCGCCGCTATTCGGCCGCTAGAGGGGGGGTTTAAACCCCAGCTAGCGGTCGAAGACAGGGTTAAATGCGACTGTGTATCACCACTGCCGTTAGCGCCCCCCCCCCCCCCGAACAAATTTTAGCGGACGCCCATGGGCACAGATTGCATTAAAGAATGTTTTATTTTTTACTATTTTCTTTTGTACTTGTTTTGCAGGTATGGCATGTCTTAAGCCCTGTACACACGATCAAATTTCCTATGGATTCTAATCCGATGGATTTTTCCTTCAGAAATCCGATGAAGCTGACTTCCATCAGTCTTGCCTACACACCATCAGTCAAAAATCCGACCGTCCCAAACGCTGGAATGTAAAACACTCCGATGAGCCAAGAAAATGAAGTTCAATGCTTCTGAGCATGCGTCGACTTGATTCTGAGCATGCGTGGGTTTTTTCTCCGATGGAGTTTCACACAGACGATCGGAATTTGCTATAGTTTTTTTTCCCATCGGATAAATTTAAAACATGTTCTATTTTTTCTCACCGATGGGAAAAAAGACCGATGGGGCCCATACACGATCGGTTTGTCCGATGAAAACAGTCCATCGGATTGTTTTCATCTGTAAAACCGATCGTGTGTACAGGGCTTTACTGTTTATACTGTAATGTTACTTTGTTTTGTTAACCATCATTTGCTTAGCAGGTACGCCATTCAGCTGCAGCACTAATTTATTTATCTTGACAGCAACAGCTTACTGTAGGAGGTGATTTCACCACCACAGTTAAAAACAAAATGGTGCATGTATGCCCATCATTAGAAGTGGGTGGATGAAGGGCTGTATTCTAATGGTGGGCATACCCACCGATCAATCTCTTTTTTTCGTTCAGCCCACAGGCCGCATGAAAAAAAAGATTACAATATATGCCTAACAAGGACCAGTACTGGTATGTGATTATACCAGAATGATCACTGCGGGTTTAGGTATCATCTTGGTATAATTTTTTTCAGCCAGCGGTCGGCTTTCATGTAAAAGCAATCCTAGCGGCTAATTAGCCCTCCTCCCACCTCCTTCCATGGTTTTCTCTGGCTCTCCTGTCCCAACAGGGAACCTGAGAATGCAGCCGGTGGTTCTGCCAGCTGACCATAGAGCTGATCAGAGACCAGGATGGCTCCAATCATCTCTGTGGCCTAAGAAACCAGAAGCTACGAGCATTTCATGACTTCGATTTTGCCGGATATTAACAGCGCCATTGGGAAAGCATTTTATCACACCGATCTTGGATGCTTTGAGGGCAGAGGAGAGTGTTGTGGAAATATGGGTTGTTTGCAGAGCACACAGCCCATATTTCCTGTGCTCTATAAGCACACACTTTAGATTCATCTTTTTGCAATAATGCTATCTCTAAGTTTGCTAAAATACACTCACCGTTCATTCCATCATTCATCCAAAAAGCAAGGCTCACACATAGACCTTATCGTCAGGCCATCCCAGCATAGACTGTCCAGCCGACGCCTAATCATAGGCTTTTATTAAACTCAAAAGATCTCAAGACAGGAGGTGATTGGTTGCAGCAACCAGTCACCTCCCCCCATTGGCGGGGACATCACAGGATGTTCCTTCCACAGGAGAATGACCATACAAGGACATCCTTCCAAACAGATACAATGTTCATTCAAATTGACTAACAGTGACATAGACTGCTACCAAATGACGGAAACTACACAACAATTATGCCTCAAATGGACCACAATTATTCTATAGTTATGCTACTGTTCCTGTGGACACAGATATGTGCGCTCGGAGTCATTCAACGCCCCCCGCCAGGGGCCGGCCAGTTCCCCCAACGGGGCGCAAAACAACATCTCTAAATGCAGCAAACATCACTGTTTCCATAGGAAGATTTTCCCGCCACCGATCTTCCACCAACGTCTGTATGTGCAAATACGCTCAGATGAGCGCATTACAGCAAAACTGACACTGGGGGGACATCTGACAACATACATTAATACATTTCCATAAAAATCTCCACAACAGTCCTCCCTTTTTTGTCATATGCACTCCATGTGTCCATCAATGAAATTTGATATGCTTCTTACACCTGGAAATGAATCAGTCTTTAGTCCATAAAAAGGAAAACACGGCTTGACATGTAGACTCTACTCTTCAGGGGCATGACTTATAAAGGAGGACACGACATGGTGAGCTGTAGTAATCGCTGATCCGTCTGTGATCCTCTGTGTCTTGTATGTGGGTCCGGTTTCGGGACGTCTCATCAAGGAAACTCTGGTCACGCGTCAAATCAGGCAACAGGAGCCTCTCGTCACGACATAGAAAGAATAGAAATAAAAACGACATGAGTATATATATTCCCACTTCCTTTAACCACGATCCGCTGTAAAATAAAAATTAGATCCCCAAAGATTCCCAGACCCTTAAAAAGGACTCCCAACCTTCACTTAGCTACAGCTCTGGCTTCAACAATTACATGAAGAACCCTATCCTTAACGGATGAGAATTGTTCAATCGTATCCCAAGCCCGAGCCCCCCCCCCCACCTTGTACATGCAGGACCCCATGCCCAGACCTGGTCGGGATTGGTGAGCAAATCCCTTCTAGCTGTCCCTGCCATTCTTAATTTCCTGCGCCATCAGATCCTCGCGATCGGCCGCGACCTAAAATGTTGGGACAGCTTCACCATCGCGCATGAACCTCTTGCTTTGGGGGAATTACCTTTATAAGCTGCAGATCCACATAAACACCAAACTAAAGTTCAAACACACTTGTGGGCTGCCTAGATACCCAAACCGACAAGAGACAGAGCCATTAAAACTAAAACCAATTTTACCCTCTAAAAATGCATTGTTAGATTCCATTGACAAGTGTCTGTCTGGAGTCTTCACTAGTTTGTCAAAACTCCTCATACCCATAATAACATCATAAATGGCATGTACCTCTGTCATCGCTGGGGACTAAAACTCCTCATACCCATAATAACATCATAAATGGCATGTACCGCTGTCATCGCTGGGGACTAAAACTCGGTGAAGACTCAGAACAGACCCAGCAATCGGTCCTGTTCACTTTCTGAGCTAGTCAGGACATACACTTTAAATAATAACTTGGGATGCTTTTCACCGTTACCCTCGCTAAAATTTACTAAACAACAAAAATATAAATAAACAAAGATACTCCTCATTCTTTGGTGTGGTTGAGCCGCTTCTTGCAGTGGCTGGCGTGGTCTCATCCCTCAAGCTTCTTTACAACGACCCAGTCACCTGGTTGGAAAGAATGTAAACTGATTATTGAGTCGGGTCCAGGAGGGACTCGTGAAAACCTTTTGGTGGACATTTTGAGGTTCATGTCACAATGATCGCACCCACCCCATCAGCCGAGAATATAAGTGACAGCTAATGAGGAGAGTACGACCCTGATTTTGATTGACCTCCAAACAACCCTCATATGACAATAACCCAGACATCGGGACTGTGGTCACTGCATAACCTGTGCGTGGCTTACAATACCTGAAACCATTGACAAAAGGTTCTTAGCCTCTGGGATGGGAACCTACTTTACCAGACTGCTGCTTGCCGATTAAAGAAAGACAGTCTTGGCACAAACTTGGTTAGAATTACAGAGGTTATTATTAGTTTGACAAAAAAAAAAACTGTCACTCTTACATTTATCATTCTCCCCCCTTTTCTTCCTCATTACAGACTGAAGGAAGAAATGCGTGGTGCAGGAAAAAAGAAACAATGAAATAGCCCATGATACTTTTACCTCCCTTAGATTTATCCATATGTACAGCTGTCTACATACACCTGTTCTCTGTGTACAAACTCCTTGGACCTGAAAAATACTTATAAGCAAAATCATTACTCTATTCTTCATATTTAACCTGCAAAGAATGGTAAAATAATAATGACATTCCTGTACATTGGTAAATTGTCAATGACATTCTTTCAAAACCGATTCAAACAAAACCCTCTGTAACCCTTACTTTTCCCGTTCCTACAAAAATACAACAGCCGCGACGCATCGGAGGATCGCCGCGGTAAGTTCGAACATATTCACGTTACTACATACAAACATTCCGATACAAACGTGGGGGAAATACTTCCCAGTTTCCAAAACCACAAATGAAAAAAAACAAAAACAGCCAGAATTCTACCTTCACTCTTTCAGCAATAGGAAAAAATACAATGGGAATATGAGAGCAACTCGAGAAGCTTGCATGGACCAGCCATACAAAGTTCAAACAAACGGGCATGAGACTACACCTCCATCAACACTCATCATTACAGATTTCTGAAGCCGCAGCTCAACTACATCCATTCCAGAGGGATACCCAAAATAGTATCCTTGGACCACCTATGTTAATCTTTTTGGGGTTCAAAGGCCTTTGCCCCAAAACTAGGCTTCGTGCACTGTGTGACCGTCTGACTATGGGAAGCCTCCATTCCTTCCCTTTGCACAGACCTCCTTGTGTCCATGGCGATTCGAATCGGCTTATCGTCTTAAACCTGCGTCCAGGTTAAACCGTTGCACCCATTTTCGGAGATCACCGCCCGGTGTCTTCTTATACGGTGAATTGCAGAACTACAACCACTATATGGTCAAGTCCTCCAACTAGAAACCCTAACCGAGGCGTCAACTCTATGGCTTGTTGTCCCAACACTTTTGGAACTACAGCAACAACCACAGATCAACCCCCGAATTAGGCCTCTACCCCTCACAGTGCATGCATACACAAGCATTTTCCGCTATACACCCATACACTGCGTTGTCAGACTAAACCACACAGAACACTTACGCCAGTTTACCGCCTGCAGAACAATGTGGCTTCTCTCTGTATCTAGATGATAAAATAATGGTGATGCCGACTGTTTGCTCTCTACTCAAAACTGTATTACAGTACAAAACTTCACAAAACTGGAACGAAATATAAAACACTTTTAAGCGCCAAAATGCTTTCCATTTTCCTTCCAAGCACAAATCTCATTCAGACAACCCCAAGCTCCTCCCACCAACTTTCTGCTGATATATAAATGCTGAAAAGAAACTTCCGGTTATGCTCAGCTCTTAAAAAAACCAAACTGGTTTATTTACATATCAATTGTTCAGGAAGAGGGAGGGGGAGGGGAGGTGTTAGCCATAATCGCCTTGTCTATCAAGACTCCAAAAAATCCATGGCTACTGTGAGGGGGTTAACTCGGTAGCGGGTGTGTGTGACCCCCTGGTTGGGCTCCCCACACAAAAACAGGGCCAGCAGACGGAGGTTGTGGTTTTCAAAATCAAAAGGTGCGGTTTATTTCTCTATGTACAGTGACAAAAACACAGCAAAGCCAAAAAAGAAACAAACAAAATAAATCCTGGTCAGTTTGACCTCTGACTAAACATGCAGGTTTCCTAAACTAACAACTGGGATCAGCCTGGTGCTGTCCTAGTCCCTAAGTCCCTGGTTTAGTAAAAGTCCAAACAAATAGCCACACAGGCTTTGCCTCACCGCACAGGGGTTCACTCTCCCTAGACAGTCCACACAGGTCTGGTTCCAGGCATGAGCTAACATCTAATGAAGCTGGGAGTTCCTTATAGAGGCCTAAATGAGCTGACAAGGTTCAGCTGGTCTCATCTCTGTCTGCACGACGCCCCACACTCTCCCTAGAGGTATGAGTCATCCATGAGCCTACTAGCCTCAGCTGGGCTTATACAACTCTCCACCCTAGTTGTATAAGTCAGCATAAAGCCTGAATCTGGGAGAAATATATCTACCCCCCTGGATGCAACCAGGTGACTTTACCTTCCTGCTGTCACATACCCCCCCCTCTTGTTTTAACCTTGGGGTTGGAACACCAGCAATCAGGCATTCATGTACTCGAGACAAAGCATCCACATTCCCCATTTGAACGCCAGGGCGATGCTTTACTGTGAAGTTGAATTCCTGTAGGGCCAGGAACCACCTATTCACTCTTCTATTTGTCTCCTTGTTTTGAGCCATCCACTTTAACGGAGCGTGATCCGTAACCATGTCAAAGTGCCTACCTAGCAGATAGTACCGAAGGGAATCTAGAGCCCACTTCACCGCTAAACACTCCTTTTCAACCGTGGCGTAATTTACCTCATGGGACTTCAACTTCCTGCTGAGGTAAATGACTGGGTGCTCTTCCCCGTTCCAGACCTGGGACAATACTGCTCCTAACCCCACATCTGACGCATCACTTTGTACGACAAAGTCTTTAGAGAAGTCGGGTGAGTACAACACTGGCTGGCTACATAAGGCTTGTTTCAAGAATTGGAATGCTGCCTCAGCCTCGGGGGTCCATTTAATCATGACCGACCCTTTCCCTTTCGTCAGGTTGGTTAGGGGCACAGCCTTAGAAGCAAAGTGGGGAATGAAGCGCCGATAATAACCCGCGATTCCCAGAAAGGCCCGTACCTGCTTCTTGCTGTTGGGACGTGGCCAACTCTGGATGGCCTCGACTTTGTTGAGTTGGGGTTTTATCACTCCCCTGCCAATGGTGTACCCAAGATATTTGGCCTCCTCCTGCCCAATGGTACACTTCTTGGGGTTAGCCGTAAACCCCGCTTCCCGGATAGAGTCTAGGACTGCTTGCACTTTTGGCAGATGTGAGGCCCAATCTGTGCTATGGACAATTACGTCATCCAGGTAAGCCGCAGCATACTTCCGATGGGGCCTCAGTATCTGGTCCATTTTCCGCTGGAATGTGGCCGGCGCATTCTGTAACCCGAACGGCATTCTCTTATATTGGAACGCCCCGTCTGGGGTTACAAATGCGGTTTTCTCTTTGGCCGACTTGGCCAGGGGAATTTGCCAATACCCTTTTGTGAGGTCAAGAGTCGTCATGTATCGGGCTGTTCCCAGCCGGTCGATCAACTCATCTATACGTGGCATGGGGTAGGTGTCAAATTTTGTAACTTTGTTCAACTGACGAAAATCGTTACAAAATCGCCAGCTCCCATCCGGTTTAGGCACCAACACAATGGGACTAGACCAATCACTTTGGGACTCCTCTATCACCCCTAAGTTCAGCATTTTCTGTACTTCCTCCCGTATTGCCTCCCGTCGGGCCTCTGGGATCCGATAGGGTTTTAACTTCACCCTTTCACCGGGCGGGGTAATAATATCATGCTCTACCCCAGATGTTTGTCCCGGCAGCTCAGAGAACACCTCCTTGTTGCGAAGCACAAACTCCTTAACCTCCTGTTGTTGGGGTTGTGACAAGGTGGCTGCTATTCCAACCTCCGGAATCACGCAACCAGTTTGAGCTGGTGACCAAGTTTCTGCGACTAGGGACTCTCTATCCCTCCAGGCTTTCAACAGATTAACGTGATATATCTGTTCGGGCTTTCGCCTTCCTGGTTGTCTGACCTTGTAATTCACTTCGCTCACTTTTTCCATTATCTCGTAGGGGCCTTGCCATTTGGCAAGGAATTTACTTTCAACCGTAGGGACAAGTACCAATATCCTATCCCCCGGGGAAAAGGTACGGGTCTTTGCTCCACGGTTGTACACTCTCTGCTGTGCCAACTGCGCTTGGGCCAAATGTTCCTTCACGATGGGCATTACCTGTGCAATTCGATCTTGCATCAGGGCGACATGCTCAATCACACTCCTGTGGGGAGAACTCTCACTTTCCCAAGTTTCCTTGGCAATATCCAACAGCCCTCTTGGGTGTCTCCCATACAGTAACTCAAAGGGGGAGAATCCCGTAGAGGATTGGGGCACCTCCCTAATAGCAAACATCAAATAAGGAAGTAGACAGTCCCAATCCTTTCCATCTCTATCCACCACTTTCTTCAACATTTGTTTTAGGGTTTTGTTGAATCTTTCAACCAGCCCATCGGTTTGGGGGTGATACACAGATGTACGCAATTGCGTCACTTTGAACAATTTACACAGCTCTTTCATAACCCGGGACATAAAGGGTGTACCTTGGTCCGTAAGCAGTTCTTTACAAATACCCACCCGGCTAAAAACAAGAGATAGCTCTTTGGCTATGGTTTTGGCCGAGGTATTTCTGAGAGGGATCGCTTCTGGATAACGGGTGGCATAGTCCATTATAACCAATATGTACTGGTGCCCCCTAGCGGACTTGATTATAGGACCTACCAAATCCATTGCGATTCTCTCAAACGGGACCTCAATGATGGGTAGAGGGACCAGCGGGCTACGGAAATGTGGCATCGGGGCCGACCTCTGACACACAGGGCAGGAGGAACAATAATTTTCTATGTCCTTCATCACCCCAGGCCAATAGAATCTCTGTAATACCCTCTCTCGGGTTTTCTCTGTCCCCAGATGACCTCCAAGAATGTGCCCATGGGCCAACTCCAACACCAACTTCCTGTAAGGTTTGGGCACCACCAGCTGCTCAACGGTTTCTTCTGCCCTTTTTGCCACCCGATACAGTAGGTCCTTCTCTACGCTGAAGTATGGGTAAGTGCAGGTATTATCTGGGTTCACTAACTCGCCATCTATTTCCACTACGTTTTCCCGTGCCTTTATTAGGGCGGGGTCTTTTAACTGTTCTGTGGCAAAATTTTCCCTGTGAACCTCCAGATCAGAAAACTCCACAGACGGTAGGTTTTCGTCTGAGGAGGTGGGCTCCTCTCCAGTTTCTTGAGTCTCCCCTGCCAATACTGACAAGGGAAATTCTGGAGAGTCCTCCCCACTCTCAGAGGAGTTCTGGCTATCACATTCCTGGTACATAGGGGCACCAGTGGGGGGCTCAGGATCATCCCACAGTTCCCAGAACTTCGGAAAATCCCTTCCCACAATGGCATCATGCGGTAATTGAGATACTAACCCCACTGGATGAGAGAGGGTACCTTTGGGGGTCTCGAAACACACTGTAGTCACTGGATACTCTCGGGTGTCCCCATGCACACAAATAACAGCTACCTTGCTATTCCCAGAGACCTCTGTTTTAACTAATTCAGCCTTTATCAGGGTCACAAGGCTACCTGAATCCAGCAATACCACAACATTTCTACCATTAATACACATTTTGCATAAATGTTTCTCAGTTCCCCGAATGGCAGTGCATGCGACTGTCGCACACAGCGACTGATGTCTGTCCGTCAGAAAGTCACACTGCATGGGTTCCTCCACAACCGGGCAATTGGCTGCAATATGTCCCGCTTGCCGGCAGCGGTAGCAAACGATCCTTCTTGCGGCCTCTTGAGCCGCTGATTTCCCAGGCTGTTCTCGCCAAACTTGGGGTAGAGCTCCCACCCTCTCACTCTCTCCACCCTCACCCCTTGGAATCCTCTTATCCGCCCCTGGGGATGGTCTGGTCTTAGGGTGGAAAGTCCGAGAGTCTCTGGAAGAGGCCGTCAGGTTCTCTGTAGCCAAGTATTTCTCTACACGATCCACAAGACCACCGGCCGTCTCTGGGTCTCCATGGCTTACCCACTTTTGGATGGCAGTAGGAAGAGCTCTCAAAAACCGATCCATTTCAACACGTTCCACAATCTCTGGTGCGGACAAAGTCTCTGGCTGTAGCCACTTCCTGCTCAGGTGAATGAGATCATACATTTGAGACCTGGGGGGTTTTCCAAGCTGGAAAGTCCAGTTATGCACACGCTGAGCCCGGACAGCCAGGGTGACACCCAGCCTTGCCAATATTTCAGCTTTTAGCATCACATAGTCTTTTGCTTGGTCAGGCTCTAGGTCATAGTAAGCCTTCTGCGATTCACCAGTTAACAGAGGAGCCACCAGTCCAGCCCACTGCTCCTCAGGCCACTTTTCTCTTTCAGCAGTCCTTTCAAATGTGGTCAAAAATACCTCTGGATCATCCTCTCCAGTCATTTTTGTCAATAAACGACTCACCCCAAAGGACGCGGTATTAGTGGGACGGCTTTCCTCACTGGTCTGCGGACGTTGCTGCATTACTGCTTCCATTTGTTGTAGTCTCTGCTCTTGCTTCTGTAACAGGTCTATGAAGCGGGCCTCAGATTGCTGCTGGGCTTGTTGATGAGCTTGCTGCTGGGCTGCAAGGCTCCTTTGCAAACCTGCATTTGTCTGCTGTTGATTGGCATTTGCTAGAGCCAGCTGTTTCAGTATCTCCTCCATGCTGGCTTAAAAAAAACTGCCACTGGTTCTCCACCAACTGTGAGGGGGTTAACTCGGTAGCGGGTGTGTGTGACCCCCTGGTTGGGCTCCCCACACAAAAACAGGGCCAGCAGACGGAGGTTGTGGTTTTCAAAATCAAAAGGTGCGGTTTATTTCTCTATGTACAGTGACAAAAACACAGCAAAGCCAAAAAAGAAACAAACAAAATAAATCCTGGTCAGTTTGACCTCTGACTAAACATGCAGGTTTCCTAAACTAACAACTGGGATCAGCCTGGTGCTGTCCTAGTCCCTAAGTCCCTGGTTTAGTAAAAGTCCAAACAAATAGCCACACAGGCTTTGCCTCACCGCACAGGGGTTCACTCTCCCTAGACAGTCCACACAGGTCTGGTTCCAGGCATGAGCTAACATCTAATGAAGCTGGGAGTTCCTTATAGAGGCCTAAATGAGCTGACAAGGTTCAGCTGGTCTCATCTCTGTCTGCACGACGCCCCACACTCTCCCTAGAGGTATGAGTCATCCATGAGCCTACTAGCCTCAGCTGGGCTTATACAACTCTCCACCCTAGTTGTATAAGTCAGCATAAAGCCTGAATCTGGGAGAAATATATCTACCCCCCTGGATGCAACCAGGTGACTTTACCTTCCTGCTGTCACACTACACATTATAGATTTCAACCATTTAAAACCTTGTCAAGGAAATGATGGAGTAAACCCCCCTTTGCAAATGGGAGGGAATCCCCCCTGACCCACATTCCCTGGAAGTCAAACCATAAGTTGGGACTCAAAATACAAACTCCTGCCAAAAGATGGCTATACAGTACAAGTTCCAAAAAAATGAATTGCTCTCTGGGAAACTCCCAAATATTTAAACATAAAAACACATCATTGTACAAAAACTCTGTTAGTCTTACAATCTATCAAAATTCAGTGTAAAGTGAAGTTTTTCTTAAAACCAAAATCCAATGCAAAAAAAACGCCGCGCATATACTGCAAAGTCAGCTGACCCTGCAATAGCTTACATTCACTTAAATGAAAACAGAGAAACCTTTCTCCTAACACCATCTGCATGGAGTTTGCATGTTGTCCCTGTCTCTGCGTTGGCCTCCTCCCACACTCCAACTGCTGGTAGGTCAGCCAGATCCCATCCATAAATAGGCCCCAGCATGTGCGTGTGTCCGCAAGCACGTTGTGGCCCCTCGGGGTAAGACCGCGCTATTTCAAGATACCACTCTACTCAACTCAAAAGGCGATGCTTAGAAAAACAATTTAAACCAGCGAATTCATTAAACAAAAACCAGTCTCTCAGTATGTCCCCCTGGTGTCTCACTACTCTTCCCAGCAGTGCACAGGTCAAACTGTAAACGCATAAAACATAAGAAAACTGCGCCAATCAACAAATGCCAATACAGCATATTCAGGAGCCGTGTTTGCTAAACTGGAACTTCCTATCTCAAACTGTAAACGTCTCTCAAAATGGCCGACAAGCCAGGACTACAAAATGGTGGATGACCCACCACAGCACCTCATGGACAACAAAAATTGCGCCATTGACGCATGCAATTTTTCCCGCCAAAACCAGCATGGGACGTCACAATGAACACCACATTGGTTCCCCTACACAAAGAAAAACACAAATTGCCTCTAACAGGTTCCAACGCAGAAAAGATCGCACTATATTCGCACCAAACATCAAAATCTGCCCCAAAGGCTGAGAAATTCCACCAGCGAAATAGCAGACGAATGCCACATGGTATAGTGCCCAAAAGAAAGGTGGCTGCACCTTCCCTTATAGGATACCCACAGGCTAAGGAAAAACTGTGCCTCAAAATGGCAGACAAACCTGCAAGGCTAACAAAAGCCAAGAATGGCGCCATTACTTTTTCCCGCCAAAACCAGCATCTCTTTAAAAGAAAATCAAAAATGTTTTTCTCCACAAAGACTGACTACACCATTGAAACTTTTCTAAATTATCATCAAAGTCCACTGAAAAAGGTGTCAGCTACACTCTACAAGGACCACATGTACACTTACAAACTTAGCCTCCCTTTTGCCAACTAAACAGCACATTCAATAAATGTGAGTTACATGACAATATTAAAAACATATTAATTTCTCTAAGTTCATATACTCTGAGATATTCACCACTTTTCTCTACCTAAAGTTCACACACAGTGGCCTCAGCTTCCATAACAAAGCCATTGCAGAGACATACCTCCTCAATGCTAGCATCCAAAACAGCCTGCAACCATTCAAAGGGCGTATTCCTTTCAACAAACAGCTACTATTGTCTGGCTTCCAACAATGCCTGGCCACTTGAATATGCGGCAGGAATTTTCAACTTTAAAACCAAACACTTTCGTTAAAATGTTTTTACACTTATGGGGACATGTGTCTTTGTCCCCTATAAAGGCAAAAATCACAATCTAACCATTTCTATTTTTCATAGAAATCACAAACACCACACACACATACAGTATATTGTTGCTTGTAACATCAGATCATCTCTCAGGGCGTTTCCCTTCCAGCACCATTGTCCTTCCCTTAGGGCACAACCTCTGCAACACAAAGCAGTGGGCAAGCCCTTCCCCCATTCAAGCACATGGCAGCCAAACAATATAATCACACAGGCACATGCAGGCATACCCACACACAATCAAATTCACAGGCATACGATCCATGACAAAATCACACACACACATACGATTCGCAGACATACACACGCACACATACACACGCTGCAAACTTAAAGCATGATTTCAAAAAGACAAAATTTATTTTTTTTTCGTTTCAAAGTACAGCCTCTTTACGCATCAATCACATCGCAGGTCCACTCTCCTCCTCTGCTGATCTGATGCTCAAAGAGGCCGCAATTGGTCCCAACCGTGAGTCGCCATTCTGTCGTAGAAATATGGGTTGTTTGCAGAGCACACAGCCCATAATTCCTGTGCTCTTTAAGCACACACTTTAGATTCATCTTTTTGCAATAATGCTATCTTTAAGTTTGCTAAAATCCACTCACCGTTCATTCCATCATTCATCCAAGAAGCAAGGCTCACACATAGACCTTATCGTCAGGCCATCCCAGCATAGACTGTCCAGCCGACGCCTAATCATAGGCTTTTATTAAACTCAAAAGATCTCAAGACAGGAGGTGATTGGTTGCAGCAACCAGTCACCTCCCCCCATGGGCGGGGACATCACAGGATGTTCCTTCCACAGGAGAATGACCATACAAGGACATCCTTCCAAACAGATACAATGTTCATTCAAATTGACTAACAGTGACATAGACTGCTACCAAATGACGGAAACTACACAACAATTATGCCTCAAATGGACCACAATTATTCTATAGTTATGCTACTGTTCCTGTGGACACAGATATGTGCGCTCGGAGTCATTCAACGCCCCCCGCCAGGGGATGGCCAGTTCCCCCAACGGGGCGCAAAACAACATCTCTAAATGCAGCAAACATCGCTGTTTCCATAGGAAGATTTTCCCGCCACCGATCTTCCACCAATGTCTGTATGTGCAAATACGCTCAGATGAGCGCATTACAGCAAAACTGACACTGGGGGGACATCTGACAACATACATTAATACATTTCCATAAAAATCTCCACAACAAGAGATCTAGGGTCTAATAGACCCCAATTTTTTCAAAAATTAATACCTATTGCTATCATAGGGGATATTTACATTCCCTGAGATAACAATTAAAATTATAAAAAAAAAAAAATGAAAGGAACAGTTAAAAAAAAAAAAAGCAAAATAAATAATAATATTTAAAAAAATGCAAAGGCGAAGTTGGTCTGGCGTCATATGTAAACAGCAATTGCACCATGCATGTGAGGTATCACCGCAAAGGTCAGATCAAGGGCAGTAATTTTAGCAGTAAACCTCCTCTTCTCCAAAAATCCTTTGTAAAATCCTTAAGGCCTTGAAGCTTAAACAAAAAGGCCAATCCCGCCAGTTTCCGCTCAATCGCGGACACTGACCCCCCACCCTCCATGTCCCTCGAAACGAAATACACCACCAGTAACCTCATCTCAGACCCCCCCAGCTCGGCATCCGCCAGCCGTACGAAAGCAAGCCACTCGGTCCAAATCTTGGTATAAGCCACCCACGTCTGCCCACTTACCGACTTCTTGATCCATCCCGCCGCGGCTCCAAGGCAACCTCCCACAGCCAACCCGGGCAAGGAATCCCATCCTTCTCTGCAGCCGGCGCCAGTTTCCTGAATCTGTCCCACTGAAACCGAGACAGGGAATCAGCTAACGTGTTGTCAATGCTCGGGATATGCACAGCATACAGAAAAATGTTGAACTGTAAGCATCGCAATACTAGGTGGCGCATCTAAAGTGGTAACCTGTAAAGGCTTTTAAATGCTTTTAAAAATGTATGTAGTTTGTCGCCGCTGCACGCTTGTGCGCAATTTTAAAGCATGTCGTGTTTGGTATCTATGTACTTGGCCCAAGATCATCTTTTTTATTTCATCAAACATTTCGGCAATATAGTGTGTTTTAGGGCATTACATTTTAAAAAAGTGTGTTTTTTCCAAAATAAATGCGTTTGCAAAATCACTGCGCAAATGCGGTGTGAAAAAAAAATGCAACACCCACCATTTTATTTTTTTCAAATCAATCATTTTTATTTATTTAATACAAGGGAATATAGAGAAGAGACATCCATATCGCTATAAGTTCCAAATTAAATAATTAACAGATCAAGCAATAAAGAACATCTAAAACATAACATCTTAAGAAAAAAAAATTTGATAAGCAAAAAGAGAAAACTAGGGAGAGAGATAACTCCCCCTCTTGGCTTTATAGATCTTTAATTCGAGACCTATTTATCTATTCATCAACTTATCAGGTCGATTGTTGTGATATCTCAATTCCCCCTATTTACACAGAAATAAAAATTAGCTTATATATCCTAATACCTTATTTCCCAAATCAACATCCAATTCCTTATGCTTATTTCCACTGCAGTCTCAAACTTGTCCTACTCAATTCCTGCCACTATTCCCATAACATACCAACAATAAGACAAAGCATACACACAAAAAAAAAGAAAGGGGGGGAATAGATAAAAAGATCTATGGCTGTCGAGGAGAGATAGAGCTTCCCTGTGTGTCCTAATTCACAACTGAAAGTAAGATTAGTCTCATTGGTCTAATTGACTCTCTCACCCGTTCCTTTCATTTTCAAGAAGGGCCTTACCCTCTTCAGAAGCCAGAAAGCCTTCCAGGAGAACCAAGTCCTGGAGTATCTTTCCTGTTGATGATGTGCTGTGAGGACTAGGTCTTCTAGCCTACTGATCTCCCTCACCTTATGAATCCACATCTCTATTGTTGGTGGAGATGGTGATTTCCATTTCCGGGGAATGCATGCCTTTGCAGGAAGAAAAAAGCTTGATCTGTACAGATTTGGAGGATTCGTTTAATCTTTGACCAGAAACTCCTTAGCTTGGGGCAGTCCCAAAAAATATGTAACATGGTGCCTGTATTTCTCTGACATCTCCAACACCGGTCTGAGGTATCAGGGAACATTTTATTCAATTTTTTTCTGGTGTTCTATACCACCTGGTAACGATCTTAAAATTTGTTTCTTGTGTTTTCGCACATATTGATGTTTCATGCGTAAGCCTATACATACATTGTCGCTGTCCCAAGCTGCAGGTCCTCCCCAATTCCTGTTCCCTTTCCTGAATACATTTCAGGGGATACATTTCCGACTGTATATTTAATAGTTCGTAGCTTGCTGACAATGTATGCAATATTACTCCTTTTTCAGAGCAAAATTTCTCAAAGTGAGGGGTCTGTTAAAGCATCCCAGGTTCGGGAGAGTACTGAGAAAATGGCTCATCTGTAGGGCATTCCAAAATTTTTATCGAAATATATTCCTTTGTTCAATCAGCTCTGGGATTGTCACCCATGCCCCTTTATGGATATAGCTAGCCGCCAGGGTACAGTCTATCTTCATATCCTGGTAGAAAGAGAGGGTTACCTATTATAGGGTACAGAGGAGAGGTCGTGGGTATAATACCTATCGTGGGGAGCAGGGCCGAGCAAAGCCTGGCCGTGTTGCCCACAACAGGATTCCTAATCACTTCTTTAGGGAGTGACGCAAAGCACCACGGCGCTCTACTTAAGGGTACCGATTGAGCTTGTTCAATTTGTACCCACAACTTGGTATCTGTATGTCTGTTCCAGTCGATTACTCTATTCAAATGTGCATAATAATACTTCCGTATATCTGGGACTGCAAGTCCTCCCTGTTTCTTAGTGCGCATTAGTTGTTTCCTTTGTATCCGGGGATGTTTATGTGCCCATATAAACTCAAAAATTAACCTCTGGCTCTGTTTAAGATAACTCATAGGGATCTGTACTGGTAATGCTTGTAATAGGTAAAGGAATTTGGGGAGTATATTCATTTTAATAATGTTACAGCGTCCTAACCAGGTATGAAACCCCAAATTCCACTTATCTAATAGCATCTTGACTTTTTGCAGTAGCGGTGGGAAATTCAGGTCGAAGATCTTAGCTACATTTGTTGGGAGTTGAGTACCTAGATAAGTTAGAGCTCTCTCAATCCATTTAAACTTAAAGTTTTGTTTCAGCTGTGTTATCGATATTTCCTGTCGCATCATGGCAGCATACACCTTTGGGTTGTGGCTCCGCCCCCACAACCTGATAGGACCGTTTAGCTATTAAGCCCAGAGCGGGCCCCCGCCCAGGTATTCTCTTTTTTTCCTCACCTAAGACCTGACAAGGACATCAAAGATGAAGAACCCCCTTACCGCTTCGCCCCAGCCAGGTTCTAGCCTCTCCTGGGTGGAAGTCCTATCCTGTACAGCCTCTAAATAAGCTCTATGGAAGGAACCCCACTCTGATGGTCTCAGGGGTATGTGCCAGTTTCTTTCTTACAAACCTTAAATAGGTTTATTATGCAGCGACCTCCAGCTCTTCTGTGCACCCTTTTTCACTAACCTGAGCCTTGTAGTCCCACAAGCATCCTGGCCGATAACTGCCAGCTCTTCACAGACCTTAATCGGGTCTCTATAGCGGCCTCCAGCTCTCCTGGGTGTCTGTATAAAATCTGGCTTTCTGCGACCTGTAGTCCCATAGCAATAGAGGTATTCCTCAGGCTCTCCAATGTAATTCCCTGTATATGCCAGTTTCCAAGATGATGCCGGCTCACTCACGACGCTACAGAGCATGTGCGGTCATGACGTCATCACTGGGCGACGGCGGCAGTTTTAAAAACCAAATCCTTTCTGCTGTTTTTTCTCTTGAACACTGCACCTGTCAACAGCGTTTTCGGTGGGATAGATTGCACTGCTGTCTCTTCCTTAAGGTAAGCTTCCTGGATCTATTTTTTCCTTTACTGGGTTTCACCTTACCTACTGCCTGCATGCTTATTTCCGACTATCAGTTTTAGGGGGGACTATATCTCTCCTCATGGAGGTTGCTGCCCCGGTAGACCATCACCAGCTTAATAGGTAAGGGGGGGGGGGCTGAAGATTGGTAAGTAGTGAAGACTGAAAAAGAGAGCCTGTCACTAATGCTGTCTAAATTGGACAGCCCTATCAGGTCAGCCAGATCGTCGGATTCAAGACAAGAGCCATCTAGAAGGAGCCCAAGCCATAGACAAAGCCGCTCAGATCGCGGTAGAAGTCGCTCACGCACAAGACGAAGTCGCTCAAGTCACAGAAGGAGCCTTTCAAAATCCCATTCACGGCACAGACACTCCTACAGGAGATCTCCTTCACGCAGACGCTCTCCTCCCCCTCAGCGTTCCCGTCCATCAGGGAATTCATGCTGGGTTTGCGGTGCCATAGCACTTCCGGACAAGCTGGCCCATGCTTGGACGAAGCAACTAGAGAGAGAGCCAAGCAGAGAGCCGGCTATATTTACATCCCTGCAAATCGCAGAATCTGAATCAAGCAGATTAGTGCAAGGCACTTCACCTGCGACTCCCTCCACATCTAAAAAGTTAGAACCCCTATCTGACAATGAGGGCTTGGAGGTATCCACCGGGTTTGACTTCTCACTTATAGAACCCTTCATAAAATCAGTGAAGGAAGCTATAGAATGGGAAGAGGAAAAAGAAACTCTGCAAAAAGCGAAGAAATATTTTCCGAATCTCAAAAAAGAACCAGAAACCTTCCCATTTATCGAAGAACTGGAAGACTTAATTAAAGATGAATGGCAAAAACCTGAGAAGAAGACCAGTCTCAGCAACAGACTTGCCAAACTGTATCCACTAAAGGAATCCAGTGTCAATCCACTAGTAACACCACCAGTGGTAGACTCCTCCCTGATGCGCCTAGCCCGGCATGTAGCTCTTCCAATAGAAGATGCGGTCACATTTAAGGATGTATTAGACAGAAAGATTGATCTGGATCTTAAAAGAGCCTACCTATCCGCAGGTGGTGCCTGCAGACCAGCAATAACGCTAGCAGCAGTGGGAAGGGCTATCTCAAGCTGGTCCTCCAACGCTGAGAAGTTGGTAGCAGAAGGCGTGGAACAAGAGCGAGTAGTAATCACAGCTCTCCAGGAACTCAGCCTTGCAGGCGATTTTGACGCAGAAGCCTCTGTAGACATCATAAAGTCAACATCCAACATCCAGAGCAATGTTAAGCTCAGTGATGGCCAGGAGGGCACTCTGGCTAAAAGCATGGTCAGCAGACCCCTCCTCAAAGTCCAACTGGTGTAGAATCCCATTTGACGACTCAAACCTCTTTGGGGAGAAGCTGGACTCGGCCATTTCAAAAGTCACCGGCGGAAAGTCTGGACTCATTCCTTCAGACAGAAGGCCTAGAAAACAAAGGCCACCTACGTTCAGACGGAACCTCCCAGATAGATACAGGGAGGCAAAGTCCTATAAGCCCGGCAGGGAGTACAGAAAAAATTGGAAGAATCCACAGTCATCCTACCTAAAACTCCAAAAGTCCAAGACCCCTACCCCGGGGGACCAGAAGTCTTTTTGAAAATGCTTCCGCCCAACCAGCTGTAGTAGGAGCCAGACTAAAGGACTTCAAGCAGGTTTGGGTGGAGATAATAAGAGACCCATGGACAGTGGCTACTGTCCAAAACTGACACAAATGGAGGTTCAAGAATCGACCTCCCAGAGACCAATTCGTCAAAACCAGAATTCCAACATCCAGGGAAAAGAAGCTCATATTGGCAGAATATGTCCAAGATCTAATCCAAAAACAGGCCATAGTGGAGTCCCACCTCCACAAAGGGGAAAAGGTTTCTACTTCCCTCTGTTTTTGGTAAAGAAAAAGACCGGGGATCTGCGCCCTGTCCTAGACCTAAAAAGTCTCAATCGCTCAATCCTGGTGGAGACTTTCAAGATGGAATGCAAAGGAAAGGTCGAATGGAAAGGTCGAAATGCATCGGGGTATTCATATGGATTACAATCCTGCAATATAATGTACCGTATTTTTCGGACTATAAGACGCACTTTTTTCCCCCAGAAATATGGGGGAAAATGTCCCTGCGTCTTATAGTCCGAATACATGACAGGCCCCGCCCCCCGCCGTCGCTGGCACCGCCCCTGCCATCTGCTCTCATTGCTCCTGTAGCCGCTGGAATCCCCTGACCACCGCCACTGGCTCCGCCCCCCCGCCGCCGCTGGCACCGCCCATCATCTGCTCTCATTGCTCCCGTAGCCGCTGGAATCCCCTGAACACCGTCACTGGCTCCGCCCCCCCGCCGCCGGTGGCACCGCCCCTTACACATTGCTTGCATTGCGGCGAATCCAATTAGAGCCACTCTCTCTTTCTTTTCTCCCTTCGGGTTACAGAAAGGGAAGGGGGGCGGCGGGGGATGTACAGACAGCCCGCAGCTCTCCTCTCCCTGTCACAGCGCCGCTGCCAAGTTCTCTGGCAAATAGAGCAGCGGCGCTGTGACAGGGAGAGGAGAGCTGCGGGCTGTCTGTACATCCCCCGCCGCCCCCCTTCCCTTTCTGTAAGCCGAAGAGAAAGAGAGAGCCGCTCTAATTGGATTTGCTGGCCGCCACCCAGCTTACTGCCCACTGTTTCCCTCCCCATGATTGGCCACAGCAGAGGGCCAATCAGAAGACACTGGAGGCATCATGGGAAATAAAGTCCCTGCAGAGTTCTGGCACCAGTTCCTCCAGCATGCAAACACTCTGCTGGAGGGGGTGTTAGAAGAGGAGCAAAAGAGTATACTCTGCTGGGGGACACGCTGTACCCCGCACCGCCAGAGAGCCACGCTGTACCCCGCACCGCCAGAGAGCCACGCTGTACCCCGCACCGCCAGAGAGCCACGCTGTACCCCGCACCGCCAGAGAGCCACGCTGTTCCAGCACCACCAGAGAGGGAGCCACACTGTTCCCGCACCACCAGAGAGGGAGCCACATTGTACCCGCATCACCAGAGAGGGAGAAAGACCAAGCCGCTGCCAGGATACAGACATGCTACACTACTGACTAGAGTCACCCCGGGCAACCCAGAGTGAGCGAACGTCCAGCCAGAGGGATCACTGTTGCGATTTCGCTGGGTCTGGTAAGAGGGCCTGTTGGCCATTATCCATTACTATTCCCAGGGTCTGAGCCATTAGGAAGTGCCTAACCTGATATCCTCTAGGCCTTATTGACTGCCACAACGTCCCTCTCTGTCCTCTTCCCACAACGTCCCTCTCTGTCCTCTTCCCACAACGTCCCTCTCTGTCCTCTTCCCACGGCGTCCCCTCTCTGTCCTCTTCCCACGGCGTCCCCTCTCTTCTCTTCCCACGGCGTCCCCTCTCTCCTCTTCCCACGGCGTCCCCTCTCTCCTCTTCCCACGGCGTCCCCTCTCTCCTCTTCCCATGGCGTCCCCTCTCTCCTCTTCCCACAGCGTCCCCTCTGTCCTCTTCCCACGGCGTCCCCTCTGTCCTCTTCCCAGGGTGTCCCACCACTGATGGCATGGTCACTCTATGTTTACTATGACAATGGTCACTCTGCGTTTACTATGGCAATGGTCAGGCTGCATTTCATGGGCACTGGAAAATATTTTAGTACACCATTTGGTTCAGAATATTTTTTTTCTTGTTTTCCTCCTCTAAAACCTAGGTACGTCTTATGGTCTGGTGCGTCTTATGGTGCGAAAAATACGGTAAATACAGGTCTCCTTGGTTTATTGTTTTCCATAGGTGACGGTATATGTTGTTATTTGTGTCGCAGACCAGAGCTAACATTTGTAATTTTTTGTACATTGAATTCATTCTATGATAATAAAGACTTCTAATTGAATACAGTTTTCATACAATACTTTGCTGCTAAAAACCCCTTTGGGGTAACTTTCTCTGCTTTTGTACGATTTTGGGGTATGCAGCATTGTCAACTCTCATTTGTGTTTTCCCTGTTTGTACTTATTTGGGGTGGTTAAACACCCGTTCCCCTTCAACACATGCGAGTTGAAAGAATACACAAGCTGATATATGTATATATATATTCCAATTTCTTGAAAGACTCAGTAGCTTCTTCCCTGTAGTCACCTAGTGGTGACTATGAAAGGGTTTTGGCATAAGGCTGAATCAGCCATACTAAAAGGGAACCGGTATTCAGTCAAATATAGACAGAGCCAAGATGGCCAAGTCTAGGAGGAAACTCCTTGGGTGAAACAGACAAAAGTTTCCCTCCCCTCTTTCTCTAAATTGGTCAAATATACTCTCAGCTTTTTACATCGAAATAGTTCCAAATATAATCAATCAAGTCATATGAGACAAAGACAAATCAGTTGTACACATCGATATATGCTTTGCATTATGTATGTTTGTGTTTTGGTGGTCACCCGCGATGTGTTGTTGTGTTCCCCTCCAGTTAGCACCTGGGTGGATGCTCCTCCACCTGGCTTCCCGGCACGGTGGAGAGATGTGCATCTTTGCGTTCCTCCCCTTGAGTGTTCCCACGGTTGAGCTCACCTATGGGGCCACTGGAGGGAGCACTTTCCGTGCCGTTGGCGTACCTTGATCACCGCCGGATGTTTTGTGACGTTGCGTGCAGCCGCGGCCCATGCCGTGCATGCGCATGACATCACGCAATTGCGTCGGTGATGACGGCAGTGCCGGGGCGTAAGCCTTCTGGAACGCCGAGGGGGCCAGGCGGGTGTCGCGACATCAGCAGCAGAGACTCCACGTGAAGGGGGATTAGGGGAGGAGACAAACACCTGCAGCCAATGGGCCTTTAACCCCAATACCATATAAAAGGTGACCTTCCCAAGGGAATCCGTGGTGATCCCTGGAAGGCCGCCTAACACACAGATACAAGGCTGGGAATGCTGGGTGAGTGTAGCCCTTGTACACACCGGACTGGTCGGTGCTTCTTCCATATTGAACATTTGATTAAAATACCCTTAATTCATGAAAGCTCTTTTTTAAAATTAACAACATACTAACTATTCTTACAGTTCTGATCCTATTCTCACATTAAACTCTCCTTATTTGTGACACACATTTCTGTTTATCAGGCAACCTTCACCATTTTATCAACATTAACACCCTTTTACTTTTAATATCTTCACCTCACATGGCATTGTCCCATTATTATACACTTCACTTCACTTAATGCACAGTCATCTTCATAAACTGACTAAATAGGTCAATAATTATAATTATTTTTTCTTACAATAGTATACTTATTACCATATGTTTATGTAAATTAATATTTCCATCAACCATAACATAAATGAATCTACTAAACTAATAAATACTTAATACAAAGAAAACATATATTGTATACCCCTCAATTTTGGATGAAGCAGGGATCAGTCTGGTGCTATGGGGTGGCACCGAATACCCAAGCAAACCCTTGGTTATTTATTTATCTACACTCCTCAATACTATTTTGCAGGTGCCTCGCCCCACACTCCCCCCTCGGGGTCCCAGAATCTGGCTCCTTGTAAGCCTCGTGGACTATGGGCCCATCGGAGGGTGCGGAGGGGACACACGGACATTTTGGGACCACCAGATGCAACTGCCATGCGGCAAATCTGGTCTTGGGACACATTTGCACCTTTCCATCCCTGGAATGGTAAATATATTACCATACATGTAGAGACGTAATAGTGATCAATCTTGTTAATGTGCAATGCTGATAATTTTTTGTATATTGTATAATAATATTAGTGATATTTTCTAAACTAGAATTTTATTTATAAATATTTCCCTAGAATTAAAAAACCCCCTGAAGAGACCGACAATGATAAGGTCAAAATGCATCGGGGTATTCATATGGATTACAATCCTGCAATATAATGGAAATACAGGTCTCCTTGGTTTATTGTGTTCCATAGGTGACGGTATATGTTGTTATTTGTGTCGCAGACCAGAGCTAACATTTGTAATTTTTTGTACATTTAATTCATTCTATGATAATAAAGACTTCTAATTGAATAGTTTTCATACAATACTTTGCTGCTAGAAACCCCTTTGGGGTAACTTTCTCTGCGTTTCTTATAAGTATTGCCAAGACGGTGCTACTGGGTGGTTCTACGAGTTTCGCCTTGTGCTGCAGTCCAATACCGTGATTCTACTCACCAGTTTGATCCGCTTATAACACTAGTGCCAGTAATGTATTTGTATATTTGTTTTATTTTGCTTCAAAATATGCGTGTACAAAGCATACCTGAATAAATGTGTCTGTGCTGAGCACCCATGGTCTCTTATCTGTCTGAAATATACAGAAAGATAACACAACAGAGTCTTTGGTGCAGCTGGTTCTGTAGTGTAGGCATTGAACTTTTTCCGAAAGGAGTTATGTAGGAAAAATCTAAAACCATTCCTAGCTTAAAGTGGTTCTAAGGTCAGAAGTTTTTTTTTATCTTGATGCATTCTATGCAATAAGCTAAAAAAAAAACCTGTGTGCAGAAGCCTCCCCTAATACTTACCTGAGCCCCATCTCAATCCAGTGATGCTGCGCAAGAATCTCGGCTGTCTCCCTTCTAATTGGCTGAGACAGCAGTGGGGCGCCATTGGTTCCCACTGCTTTCAATCAAAGTCAGTGAGCCAATGAGAGAGAGATGGGGGGTGGGGCCGAATCACAGCTCTGTGCCTGAATGGACACAGAGTACAGCGGCTCGGGTGCTCCATAGCAAGCTGCTTGCTGTGGGAGCACTCGGCAGGAAAGAGGAGCCAGGAGCGCCGGCGAGAGACCCGAGAGGAGGAGGATCTGGCCTGCAAAACCACTGCAAAAAGGAGGTAAGTATAACATGTTTGTTATTTTTAAATGAAAAAAAAAAGAAGAGGCTTTAGTATCACTTTAAAGGCCAGTTGAAGTCACAAGAATAAGTATGAAATTAAATAGGCATTGTACTTACAACCTTCATTTTTGTAGTCTCACATCCACTTTTCTGTTACAGCAGTTAAACTGTACAGTCCAATAGGCACAGCAACCTGGTTAGACGGTTCCAGCAGAATCAGATGACATTCGAGCCGTGGGTGATCATGCAAGCATCACCTGGCCAGGGGAAAGTTTTCCAGCTGAAGAGTGATCACATCCTATTGGGTGCAGTCACTTTTTGGCAGCACCACTGTAGTCAGGCAGTCGCAGTTGCCTGAATTCAGTAGATGGCAGGGGTGATTCACTGGGCTGGTCATACACACCAACTCCCCTTTTTTGCAGCAAACTTTGATAAAGCTATTAAAGTAGCATTCAACTCTAGTTTGGTAATGTTAAAGCCTTCCAGCTTTGCAATCACTTTAAATATGTTTGGGCCAAACTGGCTCAAATGAAAATTTTTCCTTAAGCCAGCCATACATGGATTGAAAATTGGCTGTCTATCGATCGACTTGTGTACAACCAGCCTGTTGGGTTTTTCCCAAACAAACAATTAGTGTCGCTGGCTATAGGCGGCAAGATTAATCATTGTGTTCTGCTGGCAGGCAAGGCTCCCCGAAAGCAGAACAGTAGCACTGCGATAGGGATTCCCCATCAATGCTGACTGTGTTGATGGGGGAATCGAGCAACTTTCTTTTTTGTGACTGCTGCAGAAATTTTTAGGCAATATCCACCAGCCTTGGATCAAAATAGCCAAAAAGATAAATGCAACATACACGTCAACCACATCTATTGACATATAGATAAATGATCTGAAAGGCTGGTGACAGGTTGCCTCGATTCTTCTGGTTGCCATCATCAAGTGCTGGATGAAATTTGCTATGTGCGTGGCCAACTTTAGTCTAAATGGTTGCAAATGATTACTATTGATGGCACAATACTTATTTCTCAAGTCATCTTCTAGGATGGCACCCTGAGAGATGACTGGTCCCACCTGACAGGAAACACAATCAGCAAAGAGGTTAAAACCCCTGCCCCTCCCTGTGCTACTCAGTTCTTGATTGTGTTTCCCCACAGCAAAACGGTTTGTTTTTTCCTAAGAACCGAAGCCTCAGGCCTCGTACACACGACCGAGTTTCTCGTCGTAAAAAACACGTCGTTTTTTTCGACGAGATTCTTGTTAAGCTTGTCGATTTTCTCGTCAAGCTTTCTATGCGTACACACTGTCATTTCCCAATTTCCTCGTTGTTCTCCGCGCTCACGTCCAGCACGTACGACGGCACTATAAAGGGGAAGATCTTTTTTCTTGGCGCCACCCCTTGGGCTGCTTTTGCTGATCTCGTGTTACCGCGTGTGAAGTAAAAGTTTGGGAATAGACGATTCGCGCTTTTCAGTCTTCGTACTTTTCAGATCGTTTTCTGCCGTTCAGTTTGTGCTTGTGGGTTCGTATCTTGACTTTCAGGGCGTCTAGGCAGGTCGTATCTGTTTTACAGTGCGTTCTTGCCTGTTCGTTTCTGTTTTTCAGTTCGTTATTCATAGGCCTTGCTGTTCTAAAGTGCGTTCTGTTCTGTACGTTCTGATAAGACGACCGTTTCCTAGCCATGTCGCCTGGACGTTCTCGTCGTCGAGTTCGTGCTGTGCGTGCGCTTGGTGTTGGTCTGCTTGTTTTGGACCAAGACCAGTCCATGAATGGTGTGAGGAGGAGTTCATGGACCAAGAATTGGTTGCTCCAGCGGGACCAATTCTGCCACATGCCTCTGCTGCGGGAGATCGTCGAGAATAATCCTGAGGACTACAGGAATTTTCTGCGGATGTCTGACCCCGTTTTTCAGGAACTGTTGGCTTTGGTGTCCCCCTATATTACCAGGAAGGACACCGTTATGCGGGAAGCCATCAGTGCTGAGCAGAAGCTCATCGCCACGTTGCGTTACCTGGCGACAGGGAGAAGTCTTCAGGACTTGAAGTTCACGACAGGCATCTCCCCCCAGGCTCTGGGCCTCATAATCCCAGACACCTGTTCTGCCATCATCCAAGTCCTGCAGGAGGACTATATTAGGGTAAGTTTGCTCCCTTAACATCACATTTTATGTATTACATGTATGCTAATGTATTGTATTTCTTTCATCCTTCCCTAATTACCATGATTGTAATATGCTGAGAATGTCCCCTTTGTCCCCATGCATGTTGGAAGCTTTAGATTGCCCCTTTTTTCTCCTCCATAAATATTTCCCTTCACTAACTTTTCCAGCAGGGGCACCTGTTGCTCCAAATGTTTGGGGGTTCAAACCCCAATTTAGGAAATAAACTTCCTCCTTTTTTGCTCTGGTGCCTATTAAACGCCCCCAGTTGTCCCCTCCAATGCAGCCATTTTGTTCCCTCCAATGCAGCCATTTAGTCCCCTCTAATGCAGCCAGTTTCCCCCCAGCCCTGCACTTACCTTCTTGTGGTCAGCGCCATCCTTCTTCTGTCCTTGATGTCTTCTCCTTCCCTTCATGTTGCATCAGCCAATCATGTTACCATTAAACAGACTTGGTGAACATGATTGGCAGAGCAGCCTGTCAGTGTTTACCCAAGGAATGCCCCCCCCCCCTGCGTCCCCAATTTTACTTTTAGGAAGCCAATTACATCCCTTAGGTTGTAATGTGCAAGGCTATTTTACTACCTGTTTCTGCTATGCAATTTGAACCCCCTAAATGCCGCAATGATTCATATGTCGGTCGCTTTACAAGAGGCCATCCACCTGAATAGTGTGCGGCATAGACAATACATAGGTTCATGCAACGCATGAACCTATGTATTGTTCTGAGTGATGGGCACAGGAGAGAGGGGGCAGTGCTCCAGCGCCCACTCTGGACGCACCGCCACTGCAATGCTATCCTGTGACCAAACACATTTCCCCCCCACCCCAAAATAATTTAGTAATGGCCCATCAGAGGGGGTGATGAATATGATAAATGAGCCTTCCATTATACTTATTTTAAACACCTTAATAAACGTAGAATTTGATTGATGTTGGCCTCTAATTTTTTGGGATAGAATTTCCTTGTAATGTATGACTTTGGTTTTCTAATATTATTTCATCTTGTTTCACTCCACAGCTTCCTTCCACGCCACAGGAATGGCAGACTGTGGCATCGGAGTTTGCCACGCGGTGGGACTTCCCCAACTGCGGTGGTGCCATAGACGGGAAGCACGTCCGCATCATGCCGCCACCCCGTTCTGGGTCCTACTACTACAACTACAAGGGGTTTCATAGCATTGTGCTGATGGCGGTGGTGTCAGCACGGTATGAATTCCTCTATGTTGATGTAGGGAAAAATGGCCGGATGTCCGATGGGGGATCCTTCATCCAGACGGAGTTTGCCCTCCGTCTCCAGAGTGACGACCTTGCATTGCCACCGGATGCAGGGAATATTGAAGGACTCCCCTTTGTTTTTTTGGCTGATGAAGCCTTCGGGCTCGGACGGCATCTTATGAGGCCATTTCCTCAGAGGACCCTGACCCCAGAGAAGAGGGTGTTCAATTACCGGCTGGCCAGGGGCCGAAGAGTCGTTGAAAATGCCTTCGGCATAATAGCCAGCCGGTTCCGCCTTTTTATGACTTCCATCCACTTGGCGGACTACAAAATAAACTATGTAGTGGTATGCTGCTGTGTGCTACACAATTTTCTTTGCCGCAAATCGAATTCATATATGGCCTCAGTTTTGCCAGAGGCTGGACTTTCCCCTGCAAATCCCCTGCCGGGCCTGGAATCTGCCCGTCCTGGCTTGCCCCCCCAAAATGCCCGTGAGGTTCGGGACAAATACATGGAGTATTTCACGGGTAGGGGGGCAATTCCTATGCCAGCCTATGTCTAAGTATCCCAATAAAAAGCTTGTTTAAACCTTTAATTATTTGTTCTTTCCTGTCTCCTAGTTTGTCTTTGTGCATTTGTAGTGGCAAGTGTATTTTACTTTAGTAAATAACAACCATTTTGTAACCTTACAAAAGAACCAAATAAGCTTCAAATATTTTACTCTGTGCACATTCTCTTCATTATTTTTTTATTTATTTTTTATTTTGGGTTGGCCTGGCCCCAACCCGGCAATTTTTTGCTTATGAAAATACAAAAATAACAGTTGCATTTCAAAAATTACAACATTGGATACCTCTGAGCAATCGGAGACATTCACTTACACAAACTATGTCTCTATGTGCCCGTCCTAATATGGGGTCCTGCCACCCCTTGCCCAGCCAAAAATTGAATATGCACACATTTGGGATTTTTTTCATCTAGGAAGTTTACAATCCTGATCCCTATTGTCAACATGTGCTATCTGCCATCAGGGGTGATCAATGGACGTGTTTTGGGGGTGCATCCCCTTCCTCAGTTCACCGACTTTAGATACGAGGAAGGGGTTGCACCCACAAAAGACGTACATGGATATCCCCTGATGGCAGATAGCACATGTTGACACACTGTGTGCATATTCAATTTTTGGCTGGTTTGATTGTCAAAAAAATTCAAATAATTACAAAAACAAACATGTAAAAACAAATGTGTTTGGATGGCTTATTGAATTCTCCCCAAAACATCGAGAATGTCTTTAAATGTTTGTTCCATCACATGGATTCTTTGTTTAATTAGGTCCAGTTCCGTGCTACATTCCATCACTTGCTGGATGAGGCGGAGGGCACTGTCAGCAGAGAACCGTGTACTATCCTTCACAACATTTACATCCCCTAAAAACCAAAAAAAAAAGGTATTATAACTCTGCAGGCCTACCTCTCTTACCTGAAGCTGTGGTGACAGATACTGACCTGTTGTGGTGACCAGATCCACAACGTCATCCACCTCTCCTTCCTGCACTTCTTCTTCCTCCACCTCAACTTCCTCTACATCCTTCGGTTGTGGGTCTTTGGGAGTTTGGGGTTGCTTGGAAGTTGTGGGGTGCATGTGCTCCCTGGAGTGTCCTCCTCCCAGTCTTCTCTCCCCTATGAGAATAAAACAAAAGGTCTATTTATCACACTGTAAATCTCATTGTTAAAATAAAAACAGGCTAAATTGCTTGGAAGTGGGGTACAAGTGTGTGTTTGTGCGGAATTTAAAGAAGAATGCATTATTTACCCAAAATATGTTTAGTATTCACATTTGGATGTAATTTATTTGACATGGAGGCACCACAAAAATTCTCTGATGCACCTGTGTGGGACACCCAAAAAAGGCGGGTCTGGTGGCCCACACTATAGTGCTCCAAAGTACAGATGTGGAAGCAGCTGCTGAGTGTCCTCTCCTTTACACTGATAAAAGTTTGCATTTCATTCTCTTTACAAACACATCATCTAGACTAAAAAATTATCAACAATATTTGATCAAAAATGGCAGATGTCTAATTACTTTTGTGGCTCTAAAATAAGCCAAAACCGCGGATAGTGGCCGAACGAAGTGTCGGTAACGTAACGAACGATTACTGTGCCCAACCAAGTTCAAAATATTACATTTTGGAAGGGAGTCCAATATGAGAAAAAAAAACAAAAACATGTCAGTTTATAAAAAGATTAATAGCAGAAAAGTCTACTTTTTACTTACTTTTAGCGAGCATTCTCTTTATGCTCCTCAACTGGTCTGGCTCCCTCAGTTTGAGGTCTGACCACCTCTTTCTGAGCTGCTCATTTGAGCGTTTCACCCTGAAATTCGCCTTCAGACTCTTCACAACTTTAGTGAGGATTTTGGCCTTCCTTCTATTTGGTTTGCTATACGGCCCATGCTTGGCATCATAATCAGCCTCGAGCAAGATGTCCACCATCTCCGCCATCTCGGCAAAAGACATATTCGATGCCTTGAATCTCCTCCTTGATCGTGACGTTTCCTCGGTCTCCGGGCTTGTCTCCTCGTTAGTTGCGGAATTATCAGACACCTGCTGTAACTCCGCCATATCTGTCTGCGCGCCGAAAGAGAAGGGCCGGGGAAAAGATGTTAGTTAGAACGTCATGGGCGGGCGACGTGTGCGGAGCGACGTGTTCGAATTTTGACGCATGCGTGGTGTGTATATAGCAAACACACATGTGACTATAGTACGTTCGGTGTGCGGAGAGAGGAGTTCAAGTGACGGACGTGCGAACGAAGGTATGTGATTTTGTGACTTGTAAAAATTGTTGGCCTATACTGTCTTAAGATTGTTGGAGGATATATATGGTGACTAGGATGTTAAGGAGGTTAGACTGTTTGCCTCACATTAGTTAAATATAATTTATTTAACTTGCAGATACAATATGAATGTCTTTATTAGCGACAAAGAGTTCCTGGCGGAATTTATTGACCGTGTAAGGGAGCTGCCGGCTCTGTGGGAGACGAAAAACCCCATCCATAAAAAAGAGGGGTGAGAAAAGCAGCGCTGGAGAAGCTGCTCCCATTTGTGCATACCAAGGTGCCCACAGCCACAGCAAAACAAGTGGACACTAAAATTGGGAGCTTGAGAGGTACCTACAGGACTGAACGCTCTAAGGTGCTGGCTTCTCAGAGGTCAGGAGCAGCAGCAGATGATGTTTATGTCCCGATTTTGTGGTACTACAACAGGATGTCCTTTCTGGATGACCACATTGAGACAAGGCCATCACTCTCCACTCTTCCCCCCAGACTTCCCTGCAGCCAACCTGAGCCTTCTCTGGAGCAAGAGGAGGCAGCCATCCTGGATGATCCTGATTTGGCCATCTGGAGCCAGGTATAGTATTAACTGAAAATGTATTGGGATAAAATTAATGTTTGACAAATATGTCAAGATGAGAAACATACATTATTTTGGATTCCACAAGTGAAATCAAGATCTGTAGACATTATTCTGCACTTAATTGGGTGCTAAATAGTCAATCTGATGTAGTGGTAAATTTAAAGCAAGGATTTATGCATTTACATTCTAATTGCTTCAATCAGGATTACAAAGTTTGATGCAAAGATTAAACCAACATATTAAACTATGTTCCTTTTTCCTACACAGGATGAAATCAGCCAGGAGGAGGGTCTGGAAACTGTCAGGCAGGAGGAGGAAGGGCCCAGTGGCAGCCAGGAGGTGGCAGGGCCCAGTGGCAGCCAGGAGGTGGCAGGGCCCAGTGGCAGCCAGGAGGTGGCAGGGCCCAGTGCCAGCCAGGAGGTGGCAGGGCCCAGTGGCAGATAGGAGGTGGCAGGGCCCAGTGGCAGACAGGAGGTGGCAGGGCAAAGGAGAAGCACCAGATCCCAGGTGCCTCCCATCCGGCTTCACAAAAGAGGCAGGAGGGACAGGACCACCAGTGAGGCAGCAATGGCCCTTATTAAAGAGGCCCATGCCACCCTCAAGGAGCCCACATCCCCTGAAGAGGCCATTGCCGGCCTAGTGGAGGCTAAGTTCAAGGTGATGAGCATGGAGCAACTCCTCCTATGCGAGCCCCTGCTCATCACCTTGCTCAACAAGGGGGTGATGGAGAAAATTACCCCCAATACCGCCATATGTGAGGTGGCCCAACTGACCCAACCTCAACCTCCACCTCCACCTTCTTCTTCTGCCCCACCCCCTTCTGCTACACCTCCACCTTCTGCCCCACCCCATTCTGCTACACCTCCACCTTCTGCCCCACCCCCTTCTGCTACACCTCCACCTTCTTCTTCTGCCCCACCCCCTTCTGCTACACCTCCACCTTCTTCTTCTGCCCCACCCCCTTCTGCTACACCTCCACCTTCTGCCCCACCCCCTTCTGCTACACCTCCACCTTCTTCTTCTGCCCCACCCCCTTCTGCTACACCTCCACCTTCTTCTTCTGCCCCACCCCCTTCTGCTACACCTCCACCTCCTCCTCCTGACAGGAGTACCCCTCCAGTGGGCCAGCCTCCAGCCAAACGAAGAAGGAAGGCTGCAGGGAAGGCTTCAGGAAAGGCTGCAGGGAAGGCTTCAGGAAAGGCTGCAGGGAAGGTTGCCAGGAAGAAGAGGAAGTGATGGCCTTGCTTCATTGTGGTCGGACAGAAGGCAGCCTGTTGTAGTACCACACACTTGGGACATATATATCACCTGCTGCTGTTCCTGACCTCTGGGAGGCCAGCATCAGATTGTGTTCAGAAATGTTGGCCTTCTCAAGCTCCCAATTTTAGTGTCCACACAGGGTTGCTGTGTGCTCTGGGGTCCCTGGGATGCACAAATGGCAGCAGCTTCTCCAGCGCTGCCTTCTCTTTATTTAATTTATAAACATGAATAAATGTGATTTTTGTTTAAGTTCATACTTGACTATGTGTATTTTTAAATAAACAAAATCAAGCTTTGGAGTAAGCAGATACATTTGACTGACAATAAGGGACAGATATCACCCCCCCAAAAGAATAACTAAATCTGATTAGCACAAAAACATGGTGGGAAATTTAAATAATATAGATTCCAAAATTAAATAGGAGATCACTATCAAAACATTGTGAAATTATAATTAACATCATTTTGAAAAATCTAACCATTTAAATTATTCCTAAAAACTTGCACGATATAATACACATAAATCTTATAAAGAGCAGCATGAAAAAGGTTAAAAATAAGGCATAGCTCTGTGTGAATATCAGCAGCAAAAGAAGGTCACTCGTTTTGATTAATGTAACATTCTAACGAAGATTTCAATGCAGAACATTTAAACGATGAAATATTTTTGAGCGTGACGAATATGCTCTCTCCATTACGAAGGCTTGTTTTACCAGAAGATGCGCTCCCGTCTCATAGTTGCTTGTGAGCATGCGCGCTTTTGGAAGAGTCGTAAAAGCATACACACGAACCATTTTCTCGTCACAAAACAGGCCGACGAGAAACACGACGAGGAAATCTGGAATCCTGACGAGAAAATAGAGAGCAGGTTCTCTATTTTCTCGTCGAGATTCTCGGCAATTTTCTCGTCGTAAAACCATACACACGAACGTTTTTCTCGACAAAAAAACTCTCGCGGCACTTTTCTTGACTGTTTTGGACGAGAAACTCGGTCGTGTGTACGAGGCTTTAGGCTGGTGGTCTCCCCCTGGGAGCCAGACTGCAAGCTTGTGAAGCTTTTTTGGGTCCAGTGGGTTCTGCCCTTCCTGGGGAGGTCTCCCTAATTTCTCTGGGGGGGGCAGTACGGAAGAGCCCCCCTGAGAACTGAAGGATCCTGGGTACCCAGAAATTCAGGGACCATTTTCTTCCGGCGCTCGGAGGGGGAATGACACTACTTCCTCTCCAGGAAATGATGTTGCTGTGTCTCCCGTATCACTTCCTGTTCCGGGGTTCATGTTAATGGCGGCGGTGATGTTGCTGAGAAGCAGGCGTCCACACCCTGCTCTCGTCAGTTCGGTCACTTCCAGCCAGGAGGATGATTCCTTGGCGGGGTGGCTAATGGAGCGAGAGGAGAGGCCCGCAGCGGCTGCAGCCAAGGAGGAGGCCATAGGGGGTGAGTCGACTTGGCTGACAGGGGTAATGATGGGGGAGAGGACCCCGACTCTTACCCCTGCGGACACTGCAAGGTGCATTACATGTTTGTATGACTAGTCATGTGTCTCTTTTAGGAGAGGACGTCACTGTCCAGGTGGTCGCCAGCCGTCCCACAAAGACTCATTCCCACTCTGAGATGCGGGTACTGTAATGATAAATTGCCGCATGGACCATTCTAAGCCCTTTTGCTACAAAATGCATCCACAAGATAGCAGGGAAAGAAACGTCTCGGGTCATGAAGGACTTTCTCTCCGTACAGACGGAGATGCCATCAACCTTAAAAGCCTTCCAAGCATCCCTCAAGTCCAGGGAGCTGGAACCTCACACTAGCATAGAGGGTTCTTCCTCCCAGGAGGGCCCCTCCACTTTCAGGGTGGGTAGTAGTCTTAGGCGCCCTGATCCCCTGAGATCCCTACCTTCTCAAGACTGAGGAGGTTAAAGCTCCTGATTTGTTCTTTTGACGAGGGCTTAGAGGACAGTCAGGAGATGCGGGTAACATTAAGGACCAGATGGACCGTCGGGCCGAAACCCTCCTGCGCAGGGCCTGGGAAGCCAATGCAGCGGCTATAAGTCCTGCCTTGGCTTCAGCCTGTGTGGCTAGGAACGCTGGCATGTGAGTTACCAAACTGATGGACCATGTGGCACGAACCTCTAAATCCAAACAGGTCTTGGACTCCCTAGAGGTTATTGGTAGGGCAGTAGCTTACCTGGCGGACGCAACGGTTGAAACAGTAGTCCCAAAACCCTCGAAAGCCCCCCTCCCCCCCAATTAACCCCTTCACTTCCTGTCACAGTGTCACCCAGCGCAGTTGTCAGATTTTTCACTGATCATTGTACTGGTGTCATTTTCTGACACCATCAGCTTTAGGGCAGTTAGTGGTAGGCCCAGGTAGCTTTAGGGTACCCCCCTAATAGGGGTGCAACGGATCAAAAAACTCACGGATCGGATCGATCCTCGGATCAGAGCCACGGATCGGATCATTTTTGGATCGCCTAAAAAAAAAAAATAATGTTACACCCACTGGAGTTTAAGATTTCACAGTTATTTTCAACACAAAACGGAGCTTATAAGCTTGAATACAGTATTTGGAAATCCAACGGACTCTTTACATGTTAAATTTTTAAAGCAGCAGCAAACCTGCTGACCTTACATCGTTGCTAATGTGACAGAACACCTCTGATTTTCACATTTAACTAAATGTTAAATGTGAAAATCAGAGGTGTTCCGTCACATTAGCATACATGTAAGGTTTACTGCTGCTTTAAAAATGTGAAATGTAAACAAGTCCGATGGATTTCCAAATAATGTATTAAAGCTGATAAGCTCAGTTTTGTGTTGAAATCCTAAAACTCTGTTGGGTGTAACAAGATGTCCGCTTGGCCCCTTCTCTATCATTACTGTGCAGGAGTGTGGGGTGGAGCAAGATGGTGGCGAAACACCACTACAGCGGCCGCCACCGGGTGTACCAAGATGGCCACCGCTCCGGAGCTAGGCCGAAGCCGCGACCTTTCCTACAGCCGAGGCTCCGGAGCGATCACGGATCACCACCGATCCGTTGCACCACTACCCCCTAATAAAGGTTTAACCCCTTGATCACCCCGTCACCAGTGATCACTGTATTAGTGACAGGTACTCTTTATGGAGGGATCGGACCTTTGCACTTAAAAGTATTCAAAACACCAAAAATCAGCATTCGTGAATACGGCAGATCTTTTTAAATCTGCGCCATTGGCAGTCGAGTAAACTGAAAAGCGTAGTAAATCAGACCCGATCGAAGTCAAATCCAGCTTTGTTCGGGTCTCCGGCCAGGCAGAGGACATGCTGGCTGGTCGCTCGGGTCTCCCGGTGGGAGACCCACGCGTAGCGGCCGTCAACTACCGCTGCCTGGGATAACGACCGATCGGCCGCCCACTCTATAAAAAAAAAAACAACAGCTTCACCCCGGTACATCCCCTTCCTCAAACCAACGTACAGGTACGTTGATTCTCGTGAAGTGGTTAAAAGGACCCGTGCCCACACTATGTATATTCAACTATTTGCATATTCTTAAACAGAAAAAGTGCTTTAAAATAAGCCATCCCTGACCTCTCTAGCTACTTGTACTTTAAAGAAATCCTTTCTCAAATACCCTCAAAATCACAACAAAGACCCTAGACTCAGATTTCTGTGCGTTTCTATGTGGCCATACACACCACAATCTGATTGTAAAACTGAAATGACATTGTACAGGCCCTTGTAGCTACATAATTGGTGGGAGATCGAAAGGTGGTTGTACAATCATATTGTATAGTGTATGGCCAGCTTTAGAAACACTTCTGTGTCATTATGCAAAAGTGCTGACAGGCTGCTAGGATTCCACAGCAATATAAAGTACCGTATTTATCGGCGTATAACACGCGCCGGCGTATAACACGCACCCCAAGCTTAGGAGGGAATTATAGGGAAAAAAACTTTTAGGAGGGAAGTTTAACCACTTCCCGCCCCGTCAATAGCAGATTGACGTCCAGGAAGTGGTTCAGTTATCCACCCTGGACGTCATATGACGTCCTGCGGGATAACAGCCGCCGCGCGCCCGGGGGGCGCGCATCGCGGCGATCGGTGGGTCAGTCTGACCCACCGCTACACTGATCTCGGTAAAAAGCCTCCGTTGGAGGCTTTTTACCACGTGATCAGCCGTGTCGAATCACGGCTAATCACAATGTAAACAGGAAGAGCCGTTGATCGGCTCTTCCTCACTCGCGTCTGACACACGCGAGTAGAGGAGAGCCGATCGGCGGCTCTCCTGACAGGGGGGGTTCGCGCTGATTGTTTATCAGCGCAGCCCCCCCTCGGATACCCACTAGACCACCAGGGAAGCCCCCCAGGACCACCAGGGAAGCCCCAATCATGTGGATGGCCCCCATGGCCATCCACATGTAGTAAAAAAAAACATTAAAAAAATATGCCAATCAGTGCCCACAAATGGGCACTGACTGGCACTTTCACAATGTGTGGTGGCTGGCATTGCTGGGCACCAGTGCCACCAATGCCACCTACTAGTGTCCATCAGTGCCACCTATCAGTGCCCATCCGTGCCCATCCGTGCCAATCTGTGCCCACCTATCAGTGCCCGTCCATGCCACCTATCAGTGCCACCCATAAGTGCCCATCAGTGCCGCCTATGAGTGCCCATCAGTGCCGCCTATGAGTGCCAATCAGTGTCGCCTATGAGTGCCAATCAGTGCCACCTATGAGTGCCAATCAGTGCCACCTATGAGTGCCCATCAGTGCCGCATACCAGTGCCACATATCAGTGCCCATCAGTGCCGCCTATCAGTGCCCATCAGTGCCGCCTATCAGTGCCCATCATCAGTGCCCATCAGTGCCACCTCATCAGTGCCACCTCATTGGTGCCCATCAGTGTCGCCTTATCAGTGCCCTTCAGTGCCGCCTTATCAGTGCCCGTCATTGAAGTAGAAAAGGTACTTATTTACAAAAAAAAATTAAACAGAAACAAAGAAAAACTTAGTTTTTTTAAAAAATTTCGCTCTTTTTTTATTTGTTGTGCAAAAAATAAAAATCGCAGAGGCGATCAAATACCACCGAAAGAAAGCTCTATTTGTGGGAACAAAATGATAAAAAATTTGTTTGGGTACAGTGTAGCATGACCGCGCAAGTGCTGAAAGCTCAAAATTGGCTTGGGCAGGAAGCTGTATAAGTGCATTTAAATGCAGCCTTACCAGTGTCCATTGCAGCCTTGCCAGCAGTGTCCATTGCAGCCTTGCCAGCAGTGTCCATTGCAGCCTTGCCAGCAGTGTCCATTGCAGCCTTGTCAGTGCAGCCTTGCCAGCAGTGTCCATTGCAGCCTTTCCCCAGTGCCCAGCACAGCCTTGCCTCAGTGCCCAGTACAGCCTTGCCCGCATTTCAAAAATGGCTCCGCCGAGATCGTCGCAGGGACTGGGCGGAGCGGGACGCCGCCGCCGAGAACGCAGGGACTGGGCAGAGCCGAGATACACATAGCCGAGTGTACTCGGCTCTAGTCGGCTCTTCTCGGCTCCGCTCACAGTCACGCCGAGTCCCGCCCTATGATGGACATAACACAGGTCCAATGACGGGACTGGGCGTGACTGTGAGCAGAGCCGAGAAAAGCCGAGTACACTCGGCTATGTGTATCTCGGCAGCGATCGCTGCGCTCCGCTCAGTCAGCGGAGATTCGACGGGGGATAGGTGAGTATCGGCGTATAACACGCACCCACGATTTTCCCCTGATTTTAAGGGGAAAAAAGTGCGTGTTATACGCCGATAAATACGGTAATTGAGAAACAAGTTCACCTTACAGATTTTTGTGTAAAGGTGAACTTACACTTTAAGTGATTTGGTAACTGGTCACAGGTCACAATAAAATGAAATGGTTCCGTATTTCTTATTTTGAATAGAATAATTAACATTTTTCTCCAGGAGGAAGAGGAGGATAACACAGATTTTAGCCGTTGCAGGAGGCTTAGCAACAATGACACTGACACTGTTCCCTGCCTATCCTTCTCTCTCCCTGCACACAAGGTTTATCAAAGAATATGACACTGACACTCTCCCTGCCTATCCTTCTCTCTCTCTGCACACAAGGTTTAGCAAAGAATGTGACACTGACACTGTCCCCATGCCTATCCTCCTCTCTCCCTGCACACAAGGTTTAGCAAAGAATATGACACTGACACTCTCCCTGCCTATCCTTCTCTCTCCCTACACACAAGTTTGAGGTACAAATAGCACATTATACACCTGAAGTTAGCCCGTATTGCTGTGTTTTCCTGAGGAGTCCCCCGAACTGTTTGAGCACAGTGTTGGGTACATGCTCCAGGAGGATGCCCAGCGTTTCGAAGGGTCTGATGATGATACCCAGTAGTGATGAGCCGAACACCCCCGGGTTCGGTTCGCACCAGAACCCGCGAACGGACCGAAAGTTCGAACGAACATTAGAACCCTATTAAATACAATGGATGCGAACGTTCGAATTCTAAAGTGCTAATTATAACAACTATTATGCATGTTATTGTCCTAAAAAGGGTTTGGGAACCCGGGTTCTGCACCAGGGGACATGTATCAATGCAAAAAGAAGTTTTAAAAACGGTCGTTTTTCGGGAGCAGTCATTTTAATGATGCATAAAGTGAAAAAAAAAAAGTCAAATATTCCTTTAAATATCGTACCTGGGGGGTGTCTAAAGTATGCCTGTGAAGTGCCACGTGTTTCCCGTGTTTAGAACTGTCCCTGCACAAAATGACACTTCTAAAGGAAAAAAAAGCCATTTAAAACTGCTTGCGGCTTTAATGTAATGTCTGGTCCCGGTAATATGGATGAAATTCTTTAAGAAAAATGGCATAGCTACCCCATGACCCCCCCCCCCTACCCCAGCCCATTACCAGCCCCTTTGGGTCTTGTATGGATATTAAGGGGAACCCCGCACATAAAATAAAAAAGGCCCTATATACTCTGAACAGCCGTATACAGGCGGTGCATACAAGACAGGGACTGTAGGTTTGTTCTTATGTAGAATCTGTTTGTAATTTTGAACAGGTACATTGTTGAAGTGTAGCTCCAGACCAAAAATCTATTTTTAAACTTTTTGGAAAACATAGGTAAGGGTTATCACCCCTGTAACATTTGTTTTGCTGTCTGTGCCCCTGTTCAGAACATTTCACCTCACTTTCCGTCCCAATGACAACTGTTTTTGAAATGTGGTGTTTTTCTTGAAACAAGGATTGCTGATAAAGCATCAGTACAGAGGAGACACCTTTCTCCCATATTTATTCTTACAGGAGAGAATTTTCCTTCCTAGTGGTAGATTTCCTCTCACTTCCTGTTGTCTTCTTGCGTTTGCAAGTAGGAGTCGTTTGTAAGTTGGATGTTTGAAAGTAGGGACCTGCCGTATATACTCTGCAGAAATAGGCCCCTTAGTTGTTGGTGTTGGCACAACACTGTAAGCACTCACAGTTACTCTTGGTTGGTGCTGGAACGCCCTGCTGTCAACTATTATATCAGGAATTTTAATTACATATAATTGTTGAACAGTGGTAGTAAAAATTGGGCCTTTGATGGTGGTGCTGGTGCCACAACACTGTAAGCCCTGACAGTTACTCTTGGTGGGTGCAGCAATGGGCCCTGCTGTGAATTATTAGATCAAGAATTGTAATTACATGCCCCTGTTGAACAGGGGCTGAAAAATTGGGCCTTAGGCACTGGTGGCACAACACTGCAACCACTCACAGATACTGTACTTGGAGCACAGCAATGAGCCCTGTTGCAAAGTATTGCTTCAAAAATTGTAATGACACGCCCCTGTTAAACAGGGGCTGAAAAATTGGGCCTTAGGCACTGGTGGCACAACACTGCAACTCCTCACAGATACTGTACTTGGAGCACAGCAATGAGCCCTGTTGCAAAGTATTGCTTCAAAAATTGTAATGACACGCCCCTGTTAAACAGGGGCTGAAAAATTGGGCCTTAGGCACTGGTGGCACAACACTGCAACTCCTCACAGATACTGTACTTGGAGCACAGCAATGAGCCCTGTTGCAAAGTATTGCTTCAAAAATTGTAATTACACGCCCCTGTTAAACAGGGGCTGAAAAATTGGGCGTTAGGCACTGGTGGCGGCACCCATAAACAAAAATGATCTTACAAGCTATCATCATCAATCGTATCATTGAGGACTCGGAGGAGGAGGATAGCCAGTCAACATAACAGCACAGGCACTCAGCATCAGCATCAGTCTTGAAGGGATGTGACATGTTAAAATCAATTAGTCTGTTATATCAGCATCAGGTGTGTGGTAGCTGGTGGTGATCCAAGACTGGTTCATCTTGATGAAAGTCAGTCGATCAACCGAGTCGGTGGACAGGCGCACCCTGTGATCCGTGACAAATCCTCCAGCAGCACTGAATGTGCGTTCCGAAAGAACGCTGGATGCAGGACAGGCCAGTAGCTCAATTGCATACTGTGCAAGCTCTGGCCAGTGATCCATCCTCAAGACCCAGTAAGCCAGAGGATTTTCGGTGGGGAAGGTGTCCAAGTCTGACCTTGCCCCTAGATATTCCTGCACCATGTTTATCAGACGCTGGCGATGGTTGCTGGAACCGATCATACTTTGGGGCTGCGGACTAAAGAATTGTCTGAACGCATCGGTCAGACGGCCACCTTCCCCACCGCTCCTTCTTTGACTGGCCGAAGCCTCAGCAACTCGTTGTCCAGGACCAGGAGTTTGCAACCTCCCAGTCTCTGGGAACGCGTTGCACAGACCTTTCTGCAAGGCCTCCCGGAGTTGTCTCATCCTCTGCTCCCTCTGCGACGGTAACATAAGGTCCGCAACCTTACCCTTGTACCGTGGATCAAGGAGAGTGGCCAGCCAGTAATGGTCCCTCTCCTTGATCCGAAGAATACGAGGATCCTTCCGCAGACTTTGCAGGATCAGGGAGGCCATGCAGCGTAGGTTTGCTGAGGCATTCGCTCCGGAGTCCTCTGGGTCACTAAGGACGACATGATCCGCAGCCACCTCCTCCCAGCCACGTACAAGTCCACTGGTTTCTTGGGACTGTAAATCATCCCTAAAAGACTGCTGCTGATGATGCTGAGTGCCAGCCTCCACCTCCATGCTGACACAATCCTCCTCCTCCTCCTCCTCCTCCTCCTCCTCCTCTTCCTGTGCGATGGGTGGGACAGAAGGAACACTGTCTGGGTAAAGGGGGCCTTGAGAGGCAAGGAAGTCCTCCTCTTCCTGCCTCTGTTCTGCCTCAAGTGCCCTGTCCATTATTCCACGCAGCGTGTGCTCCAACAGGTGGACAAGAGGTACAGTGTCACTGATGCATGCACTGTCACTGCTCACCATCCTCGTGGCCTCCTCAAATGGTGCCAGGACAGTGCATGCATCCCTGATCATGCCCCACTGGCGTGGAGAAAAAAAACCAAGCTCCCCTGACCCTGTCCTGGTGCCGTAGTCGCACAGGTACTCATTGATGGCCCTCTGCTGCGTGTGCAGCCGCTGCAGCATGGCCAACGTTGAGTTCCACCTGGTGGGCATGTCACATATAAGGCGGTTCTTGGGCAGGTTCAACTCCTTTTGCAGCTCAGCCAGGCGAGCACTGGCATTATAAGATCTGCGGAAATGCACACAGACTTTCCTGGCCTGCCTCAGGACATCCTGTAAGCCCGGGTACCTGCCCAAGAAGCGCTGCACCACCAGGTTAAGGACGTGAGCCACACAGGGCACATGGGTCAGTTGTCCCTGTCGGAGGGCGGAGAGGAGGTTGGTGCCATTGTCGCAAACCACCATTCCTGGCTTAAGCTGGCGTGGCGTCAACCACCTCTCGGCCTGGCCCTGCAGAGCAGACAGGACCTCTGCCCCAGTGTGGCTTCTGTCCCCCAAACACACCAGCGCAAGCACGGCATGGCATCTTTTTGCCTGCGTACTTGCGTAGCCCCGTGAACGGCTACGGAGCACCGCTGGTTCATAGGACAAACCACAGGAAGAGGCCATGGAGGAAGAAGAAGAGGAGGGGGTGGAGGAGAGAGGTGTGTCACAACCAGTAGTAGCATTTTGGAGGCGTGGCGGTGGGACAACCTCCAACACTACTGCACCTTGTCCTGAATCCTTCCCAGCTGCCAAAAGAGTGACCCAATGGGCCGTGAAAGAAAGGTAACGTCCCTGTCCATGCCTGCTGGACCATGAGTCAGCGGTAATATGCACCTTACCGCTGACCGCCCTGTCCAGCGAGGCCAAGACATTGCCTTCCACATGCCGGTAGAGAGCCGGAATAGCCTTCCGTGAGAAAAAGTGGCGTTTGGGAACCTGCCACTGAGGAACCGCACATTGCACAAACTCACGGAAGGGGGCCGAGTCTACCAACTGAAAAGGCAGCAGTTGAAGCGCTAGCAATTTAGCCAAGCTAGCATTCAACCGCTGGGCATGTGGATGGCTGGGAGTGAACTTCTTTCGACGGTCCAGCAGCTGGGGCAGGGAAATTTGCCTGCTAGAATCGGACGTCGGTGTACTGCTAGCAGAGTGGGCGCAAGTACTTGGCTGTGACACACCTAATTCTACACCTTCATTCCTCTCAGTGCATGTTTCAGAGAGGACTGAAGTTATAGTGGGGTTGGAGATCCCAGCTGATGCGGTGCAAGGAGAGGTCCGCTTTGTTCTTTGGTGTGGGTCTTTGAGGTAGGCTTGCCAACGAGCTGCATGGCAGGTCAACATATGTCTGGTCAGGCATGTGGTACCCAAGCGGCTGATGTTTTGGCCACGCGATATACGCTTGAGACATATGTTGCAAACAGCAGCTGTGCGATCTGATGCACTAGCCTCAAAAAAGGCCCACACCAAAGAACTTTTTGAATGACGGGCAGAGGCAGCGCCCTGCACAGGCGGAGCTCTGCGGTGTGATTCCGTCGGTGTACTGCCCTTACGCTGGCCACCAAAGGGCATCCTGCCTCGTTGGAGATGTGCCTCCTCCTCATCCTCCTCCTCCTCCTCTCTCCTATTAGGCACCCACGTGGAGTCAGTGACCTCATCATCCCCTCCCTCCTCATCACTGGAGCCAATCTGGCAGTATGCTGCAGCTGCTGGAACATGACTGCCAGATTGGTGTCCTTCTTGAGCATCCCCTCTGTCTGCTCTCACGCTACTGCCTTCCTCTAGCTGGGTTTCATCATCAGACCCTTCGAAACGCTGGGCATCCTCCTGGAGCATGTACCCAACACTGTGCTGAAACAGTTCGGGGGACTCCTCAGGAGGAGGACATGGTGGGTCTAGGGAAGGAGTGACTGATGATTTGTCTGACATTGATACCAGGGAAGACGACGCTTTGGCAGCTGCTTTTCCAGTACCCTGAGCCTGGGTGAGAGAGGATGAGGAGGAGGAGGAGGGCTTGGTCATCCACTCTACCAAGTCTTCGGCATGATGTGGCTCAACATGTCCAGCTGCCGAAAAGAAGGACAAGCGTGTCCCATGGCCATGTGCTGATGACAATGCACCGCGTCCACGACCAGCACTGTTGCCCCCAGACACAGAGCCTGCTTGCCCTCTTTTATTGCCTCCTGACTGTCTGCCTCTCCTTGTTTGCCTTCCAGACATTCTAATAGATGGCCTGCAGGGAGATGGGAAAAAAGCAATAAGGGCTACCTTCAGGTGTCCTTCTCTGTCCCTTGAAACAAGGACTTTCACAGTGAAAGAAACTGACACTCTCCCTACCTACAGTTTTCTGTCCCTAGAAAAAATATTTTTTTTAAGCACAATATAGCACAAGGACAATTCACTCACTGTCCTTACAGGTCCCTGGAAACAAGGACTTGCAGAGTGAAAGAAAAAAAACACTCTCCCTACCTACAGTTTTCTGTCCCTAGAAAAAATGTTTTTTTTAATCACAATATAGCACAAGGACAATTCACTCACTGTCCTTACAGGTCCCTGGAAACAAGGACTTGCAGAGTGAAAGAAAAAAAACACTCTCCCTACCTACAGTTTTCTGTCCCTAGAAAAAATGTTTTTTTTAATCACAATATAGCACAAGGACAATTCACTCACTGTCCTTCCAGGTCCCTGGAAACAAGGACTTGCAGAGTGAAATAAACTGACACTCTCCCTACCTACAGTTTTCTGTCCCTAGAATAAATGTTTTTTTTAAGCACAATATAGCACAAGGACAATTCACTCACTGTCCTTAGAGGTCCCTGGAAACAAGGACTTGCAGAGTGAAAGAAAAAAAACACTCTCCCTACCTACAGTTTTCTGTCCCTAGAAAAAATGTTTTTTTTTAAGCACAATATAGCACAAGGACAATTCACTCACTGTCCTTCCAGGTCCCTGGAAACAAGGACTTGCAGAGTGAAAGAAAAAAAACACTCTCCCTACCTACAGTTTTCTGTCCCTAGAAAAAATGTTTTTTTTAAGCACAATATAGCACAAGGACAATTCACTCACTGTCCTTCCAGGTCCCTGGAAACAAGGACTTGCAGAGTGAAAGAAAAAAAACACTCTCCCTACCTACAGTTTTCTGTCCCTAGAAAAAATGTTTTTTTAATCACAATATAGCACAAGGACAATTCACTCACTGTCCTTACAGGTCCCTGGAAACAAGGACTTGCAGAGTGAAAGAAAAAAAACACTCTCCCTACCTACAGTTTTCTGTCCCTAGAAAAAATGTTTTTTTTTAATCACAATATAGCACAAGGACAATTCACTCACTGTCCTTACAGGTCCCTGGAAACAAGGACTTGCAGAGTGAAATAAACTGACACTCTCCCTACCTACAGTTTTCTGTCCCTAGAATAAATGTTTTTTTTAAGCACAATATAGCACAAGGACAATTCACTCACTGTCCTTCCAGGTCCCTGGAAACAAGGACTTGCAGAGTGAAAGAAAAAAAACACTCTCCCTACCTACAGTTTTCTGTCCCTAGAAAAAATGTTTTTTTTAATCACAATATAGCACAAGGACAATTCACTCACTGTCCTTACAGGTCCCTGGAAACAAGGACTTGCAGAGTGAAAGAAAAAAAACACTCTCCCTACCTACAGTTTTCTGTCCCTAGAAAAAATGTTTTTTTTAATCACAATATAGCACAAGGACAATTCACTCACTGTCCTTCCAGGTCCCTGGAAACAAGGACTTGCAGAGTGAAATAAACTGACACTCTCCCTACCTACAGTTTTCTGTCCCTAGAATAAATGTTTTTTTAAGCACAATATAGCACAAGGACAATTCACTCACTGTCCTTAGAGGTCCCTGGAAACAAGGACTTGCAGAGTGAAAGAAAAAAAACACTCTCCCTACCTACAGTTTTCTGTCCCTAGAAAAAATGTTTTTTTTTAAGCACAATATAGCACAAGGACAATTCACTCACTGTCCTTCCAGGTCCCTGGAAACAAGGACTTGCAGAGTGAAAGAAAAAAAACACTCTCCCTACCTACAGTTTTCTGTCCCTAGAATAAATGTTTTTTTTAATCACAATATAGCACAAGGACAATTCACTCACTGTCCTTACAGGTCCCTGGAAACAAGGACTTGCAGAGTGAAAGAAAAAAAACACTCTCCCTACCTACAGTTTTCTGTCCCTAGAAAAAATGTTTTTTTTAATCACAATATAGCACAAGGACAATTCACTCACTGTCCTTACAGGTCCCTGGAAACAAGGACTTGCAGAGTGAAATAAACTGACACTCTCCCTACCTACAGTTTTCTGTCCCTAGAATAAATGTTTTTTTTAAGCACAATATAGCACAAGGAGAATTCACTCACTGTCCTTCCAGGTCCCTGGAAACAAGGACTTGCAGAGTGAAAGAAAAAAAACACTCTCCCTACCTACAGTTTTCTGTCCCTAGAAAAAATGTTTTTTTTAATCACAATATAGCACAAGGACAATTCACTCACTGTCCTTACAGGTCCCTGGAAACAAGGACTTGCAGAGTGAAAGAAAAAAAACACTCTCCCTACCTACAGTTTTCTGTCCCTAGAAAAAATGTTTTTTTTAATCACAATATAGCACAAGGACAATTCACTCACTGTCCTTCCAGGTCCCTGGAAACAAGGACTTGCAGAGTGAAATAAACTGACACTCTCCCTACCTACAGTTTTCTGTCCCTAGAATAAATGTTTTTTTTAAGCACAATATAGCACAAGGACAATTCACTCACTGTCCTTAGAGGTCCCTGGAAACAAGGACTTGCAGAGTGAAAGAAAAAAAACACTCTCCCTACCTACAGTTTTCTGTCCCTAGAAAAAATGTTTTTTTTTAAGCACAATATAGCACAAGGACAATTCACTCACTGTCCTTCCAGGTCCCTGGAAACAAGGACTTGCAGAGTGAAAGAAAAAAAACACTCTCCCTACCTACAGTTTTCTGTCCCTAGAAAAAATGTTTTTTTTAAGCACAATATAGCACAAGGACAATTCACTCACTGTCCTTCCAGGTCCCTGGAAACAAGGACTTGCAGAGTGAAAGAAAAAAAACACTCTCCCTACCTACAGTTTTCTGTCCCTAGAAAAAATGTTTTTTTTAATCACAATATAGCACAAGGACAATTCACTCACTGTCCTTACAGGTCCCTGGAAACAAGGACTTGCAGAGTGAAAGAAACTGACACTCTCCCTACCTACAGTTTTCTGTCCCTAGAATAAATGTTTTTTTAAGCACAATATAGCACAAGGACAATTCACTCACTGTCCTTCCAGGTCCCTGGAAACAAGGACTTGCAGAGTGAAAGAAACTGACACTGTCCCTACCTACAGTTTTCTGTCCCTAGAATAAATGTTTTTTTTAAGCACACTATAGCACAAGCACAAAACACACTGACACTCTCCCTACCTATCCTTCTCTTTCCCTAAACTAAAGGAATCCAGGTTAAGCAAGAAAGAAATAACAGTCACTGTCCCTGCCTATGCTGCTCTATCCCTGCTCCGGAACACACTACACTAGGCCGCCGTGCTGGCGGCCTTTTATAGTGTGGGGCGTGTACTAAACACCCTCAGCAATAATTGGCCACAGGCATCCTGCCTGTGGCCAATCATTGCTCTCCTCGCTGCCGGCGCTGTGATTGGCCAAGCATGCGGGGTCACAGTGCATGCTTGGCCAATCACAGCGCCTGGATGACACTGCGATGGCGTAGTGCATTGTGGGCCGTTCGCGTCACTCGAATTTGGCGCGAACGGCCCAAATCGTTCGATCTTCGTCGAACGATCGAACAGCCGATGTTCGAGTCGAACGTATGTTCGACTCGAACACGAAGCTCATCCCTAATACCCAGCTAAAGGAAGGCAGTAGCGTGAGAGCAGAGAGAGGGGATGCTCAAGAAGGACACCAATCTGGCAGTCATGTTCCAGCAGCTGCAGCATACTGCCAGATTGGCTCCAGTGATGAGGAGGGAGGGGATGATGAGGTCACTGACTCCACGTGGGTGCCTAATAGGAGAGAGGAGGAGGAGGATGAGGAGGAGGCACATCTCCAACGAGGCAGGATGCCCACGGGGGGCCAGCGTAAGGGCAGCACACCGACGGAATCACACCGCAGAGCTCCGCCTGTGCAGGGTGCTGCCTCTGCCCGTTATTCAAAAAGTTCTTTGGTGTGGGCCTTTTTTGAGTCAAGTGCATCAGATCGCACAGCTGCTGTTTGCAACATATGTCTCAAGCGTATATCGCGTGGCCAAAACATCACCCGCTTGGGCACCACATGCTTGACCAGACATATGTTGACCTGCCATGCAGCTCGTTGGCAAGCCTACCTTAAAGACCCACACCAAAGAACAAAGCGGACCTCTCCTTGCACCGCATCAGCTGGGATCTCCAACCCCACTATACCTTCAGTCCTCTCTGAAACCTGCACTGAGAGGAATGAAGGTGTAGAATTAGGTGTGTCACAGCCAAGTACTTGCGGGCACTCTGCTAGCAGTACACCGACGTCCGATTCTAGCAGGCAAATTTCCCTGCCCCAGCTGCTGGACCGTCGAAAGAAGTTCACTCCCAGCCATCCACATGCCCAGCGGTTGAATGCTAGCTTGGCTAAATTGCTAGCGCTTCAACTGCTGCCTTTTCAGTTGGTAGAATCGGCCCCCTTCCGTGAGTTTGTGCAATGTGCGGTTCCTCAGTGGCAGGTTCCCAAACGCCACTTTTTCTCACGGAAGGCGATTCCGGCTCTACCGGCATGTGGAAGGCAATGTCTTGGCCTCGCTGGACAGGGCGGTCAGCGGTAAGGTGCACATTACCGCTGACTCACGGTCCAGCAGGCATGGACAGGGATGTTACCTTTCTTTCACGGCCCATTGGGTCACTCTTTTGGCAGCTGGGAAGGATGCAGGACAAGGTGCAGTAGTGTTGGAGGTTGTTCCGCCGCCACGCCTCCAAAATGCTACTACTGGTTGTGACACACCTCTCTCCTCCACCCCCTCCTCTTCTTCTTCCTCCATGGCCTCTTCCTGTGCTTTGTCCTCGGAACCAGCGGTGCTCCGTAGGCGTTCAAGGGGCTACGCAAGTACGCAGGCAAAAAGATGCCATGCCGTGCTTGCGCTGGTGTGTTTGGGGGACAGGAGCCACACTGGGGCAGAGGTTCTGTCTGCTCTGCAGGGGCAGGCCGAGAGGTGGTTGACGCTAGGCTTGTGCAATTCGTTTCGTAACGAATCGAAATTCGTCCGAATTTAGCAAGTTTCGGACATTCGGAAGCATTCGAATTTCCGAACAGAGCAATTACGAATAAAACCGAATCCGAAATAAATTATACCGCAAAATAGCGAATGCCCGAAGGTCTTCGGCATAATTCGTTATGAAAAAAGTTACGAATGTACGAATCCATTCGAAGCACAATAACACTCACTCTGCTCTCTGCTTCTCCCTCACCATGCTGAACTCCCTCTCAAAATGGTGTACAGGGGGCGGAGGCTATAGCTGCATGAAAAAACGAAAGTAAAATACGAGATTTCGAATCCATTCGAAGCACAATAACACTCACTCTGCTCTGCTCTCTGCTTCTCCCTCACCGTGCTGAACCCTCTCAAAATGGTGTACAGGGGCAGAGCCTATAGCCGCATGTAAAAAACGAAAGTAAAATACGAGATTTCGAATCGTTACAAATAACCGCTATGTATTTAGAAAAGTACAAATCCATTCGAAGCACATTAGGCATAATAGGCAGCGTCGTTGTGAGAGAGACACGGAAAATTACGAATCAACGAACCCAAAAAAAGTTACGAAAGTAGGAGTTGTGTCCAGAATCAACGAAAAACAACGTACTCTACCGAAAGTACGAATTATAAAGCAACAAAAAATTCAACGAAAAATGTCGCTTGCAAAAATACGAATGAGTCCGAACACGAAAAATCCCGTCTAGCAAAATTACGAATGATTACGAATCAACAGGACCGGAAAGAAACGAACCGAAACGGAACAAATTTTTCCGTTGTGCACAAGTCTAGTTGACGCCACGCCAGCTTAAGCCAGGAATGGTGGTTTGCGACAATGGCACCAACCTCCTCTCCGCCCTCCGACAGGGACAACTGACCCATGTGCCCTGTGTGGCTCACATCCTTAACCTGGTGGTGCAGCGGTTCTTGGGCAGGTACCCGGGCTTACAGGATGTCCTGAGGCAGGCCAGGAAAGTCTGTGTGCATTTCCGCAGATCTTATAATGCCAGTGCTCGCCTGGCTGAGCTGCAAAAGGAGTTGAACCTGCCCAAGAACCGCCTTATATGTGACATGCCCACCAGGTGGAACTCAACGTTGGCCATGCTGCAGCGGCTGCACACGCAGCAGAGGGCCATCAATGAGTACCTGTGCGACTACGGCATCAGGTCAGGGGAGCTTGGTTTTTTTTCACCACGCCAGTGGGGCATGATCAGGGATGCATGCACTGTCCTGGCACCATTTGAGGAGGCCACGATGATGGTGAGCAGTGACAGTGCATGCATCAGTGACACTGTTCCTCTTGTCCACCTGTTGGAACATACGCTGCGTGGAATAATGGACAGGGCACTTGAGGCAGAACAGAGGCAGGAAGAGGACTTCCTTGCCTCTCAAGGCCCCCTTTACCCAGACAGTGTTCCTTCTGTCCCACCCATCGCACAGGAGGAGGAGAAGGAGGAGGAGGATTGTGTCAGCATGGAGGTGGAGCCTGGCACTCAGCATCATCAGCAGCAGTCTTTTAGGGATGATTTACAGTCCCAAGAAACCAGTGGACTTGTACGTGGCTGGGAGGAGGTGGCTGCGGATCATGTTGTCCTTAGTGACCCAGAGGACTCCGGACCGAATGCCTCAGCTAACCTACGCTGCATGGCCTCCCTGATCCTGCAATGTCTGCGGAAGGATCCTCGTATTCTTCGAATCAAGGAGAGGGACCATTACTGGCTGGCCACTCTCCTTGATCCACGGTACAAGGGTAAGGTTGCGGACCTTATCTTACCGTCGCAGAGGGAGCAGAGGATGAGACAACTCCGGGAGGCCTTGCAGAAAGGTCTGTGCAACGCGTTCCCAGAGACTGGGAGGTTACAAACTCCTGGTCCTGGACAACGAGTTGCTGAGGCTTCGGTCAGTCAAAGAAGGAGCGGTGGGGAAGGTGGCCGTCTGAACGATGCGTTCAGACAATTCTTTAGTCCGCAGCCCCAAGGTATGATCGGTTCCAGCAACCATCGCCAGTGTCTGATATACATGGTGCAGGAATACCTAGGGGCAAGGTCAGACTTGGACACCTTCCCCACCGAAAATCCTCTGGCTTACTGGGTCTTGAGGATGGATCACTGGCCAGAGCTTGCACAGTATGCAATTGAGCTACTGGCCTGTCCTGCATCCAGCGTTTTTTCAGAACGCACATTCAGTGCTGCTGGAGGATTTGTCACGGATCACAGGGTGCGCCTGTCCACCGACTCGGTTGATCGACTGACCTTCATAAAGATGAACCAGTCTTGGATCACCACCAGCTACCAAACACCTGAAGCTGATATAACAGACTAATTTATTTTCAAATGTCACATCCCTTCAAGACTGATGCTGATGCTGAGAGACTGTCCTGTTATGTTGACTGACTATCCTCCTCCTCCTCCTCAATGATCCGATTGATGATGATAGCTTGGAAGAACATTTTTGTTTCTGGGTGCCGCCACCAGTGGCTAAGGCCCAATTTTTCAGCCCCTGTTTAACAGGGGCATGTAATTAAAAAAATGTATGCAATGCTTTGCAGCAGGGCTCATTCCTGCACTCCAACTAGAGTATCTGGGAGAGGTTGCAGTGTCGTGGCACCAGCACCAGTGGCTAAGGCCCAATTTTTCAGCCCCTGTTTAACAGGGGCGTGCAATTACAATTTTTGATGCAATACTTTGCAACAGGGCTCATTGCTGTGCTCCAAGTACAGTATCTGTGAGGGGTTGCAGTGTTGTGGCATCAGTGCCTAAGGCCCAATTTTTCTGCCCCTGTTTAACAGGGGCATGTAATTACAATTCTTGATCTAATAATTCATAGCAGGGCCCATTCCTGCGCCCACCAAGAGTAACTGTGAGGCCTTACAGTGTTGTGTCAACACCACCACCACCAAAGGCCCAATTTTTCAGCCCCTGTTCAACAGGGGCATGCAATTACAATTCTTGATCTAATAATTCACAGCAGGGCCCATTCATGCGCCCACCAAGAGTAACTGTCAGGGCTCACAGTGTTGTGGCAACACCAACATGTAAGGGGCAAATTTCAGCTGAGTATATACGGCAGGCCCCTACTTTCAAACATCCAACTTACAAATGACTCCTCCTTGCAAACGGAAGGATACAACAGGAAGTGAGAGGAAATCTACCCCTAGGAAGGCAAATTCTCTCCTGTAAGAGTTAATATGGGGGGGAAAAAAAAGTGTCTCCTCTCCACTGATGCTTTATCACCAATTCTTGTTTCACTAAAAACCCCAAATTTTCAAAAAACATTTGTCATTAGGACGGAAAGTGAGGTGAACTGTTCTGAACAGGTGCACACTGCACAGACAGCAAAACAAATGTTACAGGGGTGATAACCCTTCCCTATGTTTTCCAAAAAGCTTAAAAATAGATTTTTTTGGCTGGAGCTACACTTAAACAATGTACCTGTTCAAAATTACAAACAGATTCTACATAAGAACAAACCTACAGTCCCTGTCTTGTATGCACCGCCTGTATACGGCTGTTCAGAGTATATAGGGCCTTTTTTATTTTGTGTGCGGTGTTCCCCTTAATATCCATACAAGACCCAAAGGGGCTGGTAATGGGCTGGGGTAGGGGGGGGCTGTGATGGGGTAGCTATGCCATTTTTCTTAAAGATTTTCATCCATATTACCGGGACCAGACATTACATTAAAGCCGCAAGCAGTTTTAAATGGCTTTTTTTCCTTTAGAAATGTCATTTTGTGCAGGGACAGTTCTAAACACGGGAAACATGTGGCACTTCACAGGCATACTTTAGACACCCCCAGGTACGATATTTAAAGGAATATTTGACTTTTTTTTTTCACTTTATGCATCATTAAAATGACTGCTCCCGAAAAACGGCCGTTTTTAAAACTTCTTTTTGCATTGATACATGTCCCCTGGTGCAGAACCCGGGTTCCCAAACCCTTTTTAGGACAATAACATGCATAATAGTCGTTATAATTAGCACTTTAAATTTCGAACGTTCGCATCCATTGTATTTAATAGGGTTCTAAAGTTCGTGCGAACTTTCGGTCCGTTCGCGGGTTCTGGTGCGAACCGAACCAGGGGGTGTTCGGCTCATCACTAGTCCTGTATATGCCGCCCCTTCTGTCCAAGTGTAAAACAGAATGTGACAGAGACACACCCCCCTGGAGCATGGGTTGGGGTCGCCATTGCAACCCCTGACGCTACACCAGTGTGGGGGGTGTGTGGTAAAAACATCTCAGCTATGGTGTTTTACAGCCCCCCTGAACCACAAATGTAAACAAGCTCCTATTTCCTGAGCCCCCTACAAGACTGCTTACACACGGATGCTGTGCTACATTCATAAAGATAATGATAAAGTGCTGAAAACCTCCTTTCATTTATGTATGCTTAAAAACGGAAGTAAACCGCAGCTGGCAAAAAAAAAAAAACATCAAAAATCCCCTGCAAGGATTGATTATCAGTGCACCTCCATCAGTGCCAATCAGTGTAGCATATCAGTACCTTCAGTGTACCCCTTCCAGTATGCCAGACCTTCTGAGGGAATGCGCCGGTGATGTCGCCAGCTGCATCCATTGGAAATATCTCCTAAATACCACAAGTTTAGGAGATATTCAATGTACCTAGAGGTAAGTCTCATAGGCATACCTGTAGGTACAAGTCCAAAAAAAGATTTCACTACCACTTTAACCAGTTCCAGCCCTGAATATTGTACAGAGACGGCTGGGTGGGACCACTCTTGTTCTGGGAGGACGTCATATGACGTCCTCCCATTCTTGCCATGCAAGCACGCCCCCAGGGGAACGCAGCATGAAAATTGGGGGTGAGCTATGTCCCTGGGACACAGCACATCACTAATCAAGGTAAAGAGCTCTTTACCATGTGATCAATCCAATCACAGCTGATCACATACCGGCTATCGGCATTTTTTTCCTCCACTCTGTCACTGCCTGAGGAAAGGAACACCGATAACTGGCTTTACTATGACTGGGGACATTTACACTGATTATCAGTGCACCTCCATGAGTGCCAATCAGTGTAGCATATCAGTGCAGCTTATCACTATCTTCAGTGTACCCCTTCTATTTTCTTTCTCTCTTTGCCTCTGCTTACCTGGTCGTGTTTTTAGGCAAAGTTTGCCTGCCACCAGATCCAGTATTGTCCCACTGACATCCTTCTGTGAACAGACACCACTGGGCCCTGCGTCGCCGTCTTACTTGTGACTTCATCAAGAAGCCTGTCTGGGTTCAGCTGGCGGGGCCTTGAGATGACGTGCTGCTAGGCCCCTCCCACTGAATGAATGACTAAAGGCCTCCCGGAATATGTGCTGTGCATATCCCAGTAGGCGCAGTGAGCACTACGCACGTCATTCGTCTAGTTGCATGACGTGCATTGAGTTTGACAAAAATAAAAGGTCAATTAAAAAACTGCCGGATTCATGTAGAGGATGGGTGGAGAGGGGAGGACTTGATATAGGAGGGTGAAGGTCCGCTTTAACTTAAAGGGGTTGTAAACCCTCCTTTTTTTTTAATGAAAATAACAAACATGTCATACTTACCTCCACTGCAGTTTGTTTTGCACATAGTGGTCCCGATCCTCAACTTCTGGGGTCCCCTGGCGGCGCCAGTAGCTCCTCCCCGCATCGAGTGTCCACGTTGGAGAAGGCTCTCCTAAGGTGGACACCCGTGTGTGCGCGCTCCTGAGTCCTGCATCTGTGTTTATTCACACTGAATGCAGGATTCAGCCGCGACACAGCATTATTGGATTGACAGCAGCGGAAGCCAATGGTTGCGCTGCTATCAATCTATCCAAATCAAGAGCCGAGACAACGGGCAGAGAGGAAGAGCGCGTCTCTGCCTGAAGGAACGAACAGGCTCAGGTGAGTAATACAGGGGGGGGGGGGGGGAGGTCTGGTCAGTATTAGAAGTTTTTTCACCTTAATGCATAGGATGCATTAAGGTGAAAAAACATGAGGGTTTACAATCCATAAGTCAATCAAAGAAGTTGTAGATTTGCTAAAACAAACACAAAGATGAATTATTATTAGTCAGCAAACAGAATATAATCAAGAAATGTCATTATGGATATCACACAATTTCAATTTACATTACAGTTTTTTAATATTCATCTATTATTGATTTCAACGGGATTCGGCACTAGGGATGAGCTGAATGTACTTAAAATATAACCAACGGCAATTTTCTTTTTCATTTTGGATAGAGTAAGAGGGTTATAACCCCTGGCGACAAAAAATATGACATCTGTGTTCCATTGCAGAGATTTCCCTTCACTTAGCCTGTCCCTTAGCCAAACAGGAAGTGGGAGTAAAAAAAAAATGCAAGTTAAAGTGGTTGTAAAGCCGCTGACTTTTTTTTTTTTTTTTTTTACACCTGTAAAGGAAAAGGCATAATAAGCTTGTATGCACAGCATACAAGCTTATTATGAAATACTTACCTTAGAACGAGGCATCGGTAACTCACCTGGTCCACGCTGAGGGAGATGACATGTTGCCTCGGCGTGTCTTCCGGGTATCGCGGCTCCAGCGCTGTGAGTGGCTGGAGCCGCGATGTCTCACTCCCGCGCATGCGCACGGGAGACTTCGTTCCGGCGAGGCTCAGCGTCTGCCGTGCCTTCAGCCCGAGAATCCCCTGTGCGCATGCGCCGCTGCTGTCAACCCGTAAAGGTTTAGGAGATATTTCTTTTACCTACAGGTAAGCCTTAGTATAGGCTTGCCTGTAGGTAAAAGTAAAAATAATGACTTTACAACCGCTTTAAGGGAATTCTTTGGGGACCCCGAGGCCACCAGATCTAGTGTCCCCATTGGAAGATTCTCTCTCTATTACTTTTCTAAGGACAACACAGAATTTGGGATTTTCTTTTACTTCCACTTTCAATGATAATGGTAAACAGGACAAATAGAGAGGATGAATCTCCTTAACAGGGGCAGGGGCACATACAGCAATAAATCCTGACACGTGTGCTGCCTATAAGTACCGCCTCATCAGTGCCCATCAGTTAGGGTGACCACATTTCCAAACTGCCATTCAGGGACCCCCCCTCCCCAGCATGCACACCAGTCCATGATGTCACAAGAGGGCGGTGTCACCATGTGACAACACCGAGTGGCCCGCCCCTAACCCATTTAAGAAATGGGAGGGTCGTGCTTGAGAGTGGAGCGGGATTTATATTAGGGCTGTTACTGATTAAAATTTTCGTGTTCGATTAATCAATTTTTTTAAAATCGATTAATCGACTAATTTCGATTAATTATAACGCACATAGATCCAACTACTTTTAGCTGATCTCCTTGCAGGCCGATTCCCAGTGCAGCTACCAAACACTGGAAAAATCGATAGCAGGATACAAAAAACACACAAAGGCAGCGCTCAATGGGAATAGCATTAAAACTTTTATAGTCTTCAAGTAGATAACAAAATAAATATTGCACTGGAGATAAAATCGATGTAGCTACATAAACTGTAAAAATAGTGCGAGTAATACCAAACGGTAGCAAAAGCAGTCATAAACACATGTAGCTAAGTATGATACTGGTATAAAAATGTGTACAACGATACCACTGCTGAATCCAGATGAGAAGGGGCTAACATCAGTCCGTCGGCATGTAGATGTCCCGTGAAGGGAACTATCACAACTCCCAGTGGATGGCTGTAGAATCCCAGGTTGATAGAGGGAAGTGATAGAGGGAAGTGTAACAGCCCTTGCGTGTGGCAGATAGTAAGGTCCCGCCAGCATGCAGATATGAAGGCACAGCAAAGGAGCCCTTCAGATGGACACGGTAAGCCCCGCCGGTATCCGTGACATCACTGGATCTCCCTGAAGACCCGGAAGCCGGGGGAGAGGTGTGTACCGATCAAAAGAATTTTAATCGATCAAAATAATTTTGATCGATCAAAACAATTAATCGATTAATCGAGGAATTAATAGTTAATTTATACAGCCCTAGTTTATATGCAACTTTAGTGGCAAAAAAAAAAAAAGCATTTGTTTAATGTGTGTTAGCCTGACATTGCAGCTGTAGGCAGCCACTTATGCCGCGTACACACGACCGTTTTTCATGACGATAAAAATGCCATTTTTTAATTTGGTCATTAAAAACGATTGTGTGTGGGCTCCAGAGCATTTTTCACGATGTGAAAAATGGCCATTAAAAATTTGGAACATGCTCTAATTTTTCTCATCGTTTTTCACATCATGAAAAACGGCCTTGTGTAGGCTTTAACGACGTGAAAAAAACACGCATTCTCAGAAGCAAGTGATGAGACGGGAGCGCTCGTTCTGGTAAAACTAGCGTTCGTAATGGAGATAGCACATTCGTCACGCTGTAACGGACTGAAGAGCACGAGGCTGAAAAGCCTAAATCGTCTCTCACCAAACTTTACTAACACGAGGATCAGCAAAAGCAGCCCAAAGGGTGACGCCATCCGAATGGAACTTCCCCTTTATAGTGCCGTCGTACATTTCGTACGTCACCGCGCTTTGCTCTAGCATTTTTTTTCACGATCGTGTGTAGGCAAGGCAGGCTTGAGAAGAATCACGTCGAGAAAAAAGTCTTTTTTTTCAATGACATTAAAAACGGTCGTGTGTACGCGGCATTAGATTCAAAGAGTGTCATTGTTCTTTCAATGTCAGGCTAACATACATTAAACAAAAGCTCTTTATATCTAAGGCACTAAAGTTGCATCTATAAAAACCCCGTACTTTACACTACAAAAGGAATACAAATGACCTGAGGGATCTGGAGAAAAATTGGACATACACTGACCTATTTGTCCATGACACTGACCACTACACCCACCTACCTGACCCCTATACTGACCACTACTAGTGGGGCAACGGATCGTCATTGATCCGTGATCCGCACGGATCAATGACTTCGGATTGGCACACCCGTGATCCACGGCGCGCCGCGGATCGCAGAGCGGTAAAGCATACATTAAAACTGTCTCCGCTCTGCTCGCACTCATACAGCCCCGCCTCCTCCTAACCCCGCGCTGTGATAGACAGAATGCGGATCCAATGCTGGGATGTGTTCTGTCTATCACAGCGTGGGGTTAGGAGGAGGCGGGGGCTGTGTGAGTGCGAGCAGACAGCTTCAATGGCCGGAACATACAGATAAGGTGAGCTGCCATCCGGTGAGCTGCCATCCGTCCTCCCCCTTTTTTTTTTTTTTTTTACCGATCCGAAAATGATCCGATCCGTGGCTCTGATCCGATCCATGAGTTTTTTGATCACTACACTGACCTACCTGACTCATATACTGACCTACCCGATTCCTATACTGACCACTACACTGACCTACCCGATTCCTATACTGACCACTACACTGACCTACAAAAAAGAAGAAGAGGTGGTTACCACCTTAAGGAGGTAAAACCCCCACAATAGGCAACCCAGCGGTTATTAACCACTTGCTGACCGGCTCACGCCGATATATGTCGGCAAAGTGGTTCGTTCCCGCAAATCGCCGTTTTGGTACGTCTGTACCTTTGAAGGGCGATAGCGGGCACGCACGCTGCAAGGCAGGGGACCCAATGCGCGTGGCCGGCGGGCGAGATCGCCACCCGCGACCGCGTGCACAAAGCAGGAACAGGGATTTTTGTGTGTAAACACACAAATCCCTGTTCTGTCAGGGGAGAGGAGACATATCGTGGTTCCTACCAAGTAGGAACCATGATATGTCTCCTCCTCCAGTCAGTAACATCCCCATACAGTTAGAAACACTAACTAGGGAACACATTTAACCCCTTGATCGCCCCCTAGTGTTAACCCCTTCCCTGCCAGTGACATTTATACAGTAATCAGTGCATTTTTATCTCTGTATAAATGTCAATGGGTCCAAAAGTGTGTCAAAAGTGTCCGATTTGTCCGCTGCAATGTTGCAGTACCGCTAAAAATCGGATCACCGCCATTACTAGAAAAAAAAAAAATAAGCCATAAAAATGCCATAAATCTTTCCCAAAAGGAATTCAGGCACACCTCTGCCTGTGGCCAGGATTTAAATAGACTAACTAGATAGACCAAAAATACATAGCGAAGTGTTATTTAACATTTTTGCTATTTATTTATCTTTACAGACCTCCCTGTACCCAGAGGGGTCAATTATCCCTTTTATCCTCTGCTTCATACGCTTGATGCCCCTGGGATGAATCGGATGTGTCCTCATACAAGATTTGGGAATTCCTTTGGGAATCTGTGTTCTCTGGTAAGGTCCTGTGTCCTCCAGGGCGGACCCATTTTGAGTGATCCGCATCTCGGCCACCGTTTGGCCCAGCTTCCATGCTACGTGACAAAACTCATATTCATCTACTGAAAAATATTGCTTGTATTTAGCTCCTGAAGAAGTGGATTCTACAGAATGATAAAACTCGAAACATGTTGAGCCCTGTATACTATGCAACTGTATATGAATGACATTCCATTGGCAACAATGGTATGCCCAAAATGAGTGATTTCGTATTTGTCACAAAATGATTTTTAATTTATAAACATGTACATGACAAAAGGGGTTTATACTTGTTAATAAAAACCTTTTATATTTATACTTTTGACTGGACATCGGTCTTGCATATGGTGCCAACATAGTCCATTTAAGTCTCTTCCTTCTATACAACATTTGAAGAAACGAAGGCACCAATTTATAATTTTTCTACCTTCAGCACTTCCATATACATGAATCTTTCCCATAGTTTTTACCAAAAATATTGTAGAAGAATATATATATATATATATATATATATATATATATATATATATATATATATATATATATATGTGCGCCTAAACTTAGGAAGAAACTTGTTTTTATAGCAAAAAGTAAAAATAAAATATTTTTTTAAATTGTCCCTTTTTTTTGTTTATAGCGCAAAAAATAAAAACCGCAGAGGTGATCAAATACCACCAAAAGAAAGCTCTATTTGAGTGAGTGAACAACTTGTATAGCGCTACAACTGCAAACTAAATCACCTCAAGGCGCTTTACATCCAGTGACGTCCTGATCCATCAGAAGAGGTGGGTCTTAAGTTTTTTCCTGAAGGCCCGATGGTTTTCTTCCATGCGGATGTCCGTAGGTAGAGCGTTCCATAACCCTGGTCCTTGGACTGCTAATCTTCGTTCTCCCTTTGATTTGTAGTGAAACTTGGGGATGTGAAGGAGGTTTTGGCTGGTTGTTCGGAGAATGCGATTGGGGGTGTAATGTTTTATCTTCTCTCATAAATATTGCGGAGCATTTCCTTGTGTGCACTTGTGGGTGAGACAGAGGGTCTTGAATGTGACCCGATCCTTTACGGTTAGCCAATGAAGGGTCCTCAGTGAAGAAAAAAATACGATAGCTCATTACAGAACTCTTCCTCTTGGGTTTCGTTTGCTGGTGGTTCTAGGCAGGTGGGGTTTATAGTCTGAGTAACTAGTTTGAAGAGTTCACAGGGTCGGTTTAGGGCTTTTTTGATGGTGTTTGAGAAATGTTCCTTTTTTGCTTTGAAAATTGCTTTGTGATATTTCTTAGTGAGTGCTTTGTAGTTTGTGCGGTTTTCCTCAGTTGGGTTTCTTGTCCAGGCTCCTTCAGCTCTTCTGCGTTCTCGCTTCAGTAGAGTAAGAGTGTCATTAAACCAGCCCGAGTTGTTTTTGCGGATGATTGCTCTGTGTCTGAGCGACTGTGTCTGCTGTTTGTAGTAATGCTTTGTCTAAGGAGTTGAGTGTTGTGATTTAGCGTTCTTATTTTTTTCGATAGTGTAGTTTTGAAGAGTTCCGAGTGTAGTTTCTTCTGAGATCTTGTCCAGTATGTTGTTATTGGGTGTTCCGGTTTTTGGGAGATGGTGTTGGTGGTGATTTGAAATTTGATAGCATGGTGGTCCGTCCATGGTAATGGCATGTTGTCCAGTGTGTTGATGTCCATATTTTGTTTGAAGATGAGGTCAAGAATGTGACCCGACCCATGTGTGGGGGCATTTATCAATTGCTTCAGACCTAGTTCTTCCAATTGGTTGATGCAGGAGGTGGCTATGGGGTCCTGAGTGGAGTTAGCCCAGAGGTTGAAGTCCCCATGTAATAAAAAGTTTTTGGTTTTTAACGTGTATGTTGAGATGAATTCGGTGAAGGGTGTGAGGAGATTTGTCTTTGGTCCTGGTGGTCTGTAGCATAGCAGTATGTGAATGGTGTCCTGGGGTGTTGTTTTGGAGTCTATTTGTGGGAATCTATTTGGTCACACGGTACAAAAATACATACAATCCCTACACCACACCATAGGAATCTTAAAAACATGGTCACTCAGTAGAACGTCCGCACCATGAAACCATGTGTGGTACACTCATCTGTGTGGCTACTGCTTGGGTAACCAACTAGTGTACAGAGTGTGCAACTCACATGGGCCCCGGAGCTGCCCTAATCCTTTCTTAACAGCAGAGGTATTTCTGGTGATCAGGCATATTTTGCATGCAATACAGATTACTTGTAGGGTTGCTATATCGCCAGTGCCTTATCACCGGGTCCTCAAAAGTTAACCAATTAAGCCCCGGACCATTTTGTTGCTAAAGGACCAGGCCCTTTTTGCGATTCGGCACTGCGTCGCTTTAACTGACAATTGTGTGGTCGTGCGATGTGGCTCCTAAACAAAATTGACGTCCTTTTTTTCCCACAAATAGAGCTTTCTTTTGGTGGTATTTGATCACCTCTGCGGTTTTTATTTTTTGCACTATAAACAAAAATAGGATTTTTGTACTCACCGTAAAATCCATTTCTCTGTCGTCCATGGACTGACACAGCTGGATACTTTAAACGTGTGGGTATATGTCCCTGCTCGCAGGAGAAGATCTAGGCAGAATGTTAGAAACATACATTCTAGAACAAACCAGAGCTGAACAGCCCCGCCCAGGGGGGCGGTCCCTCCGGACATTACCCTCCCACCTGCAGTCAGCAGACCTCAGTTCGTAACAAAGCAGTACAAACCTTAAAAGGAAGGGTGGGTGCTGTGTCAGTCCATGGACGTCAGAGAAATGGATTTTACGGTGAGTACAAAAATCCTATTTTCTCTTACCGTCCATGGACTGACACAGCTGGATACTGTAAACGTATGGGACGTCCCAAAGCAGTATCAGAAGGGTGGGAGCAGTAGTAAAGGAACAACCAAAACTTCACTCCAAACAAGCAGAGCTCCTCAACGGAGGAGTTGCAACATTAAACAGCGGCCTGCAATGCTTTGCGGCCGAAGGAAGCATCCGAAGATGCAGCCACATCAACCTTATAAAATCTTGAAAAGGTATGAACGGACGACCAGGTCGTCGCCTTGCACACTTGTGCAACCGACGCTTGATGTCGGAAGGCCCAGGAAGCACCAATTGCCTTGGTGGAATGCGCCGCAATAGGAAAGGGAGGCGCCCGCCCCTTAAGGGCATAGGCCCGTATGACGGTCTGCCTGATCCACCTAGAGACGGTGGCGGACGACACCGCTCAGCCTGTTTTGGACCAGACATAGACTTCCGAATGGAATCAGTAGCAGACAGGTACACTCACAAGGCTTGTACCCATCTTAATGTATGAAGCGCAAACTCTCAGGGATGCGATGGGCGAGGACACCAGGATGGAAGAACAATGTCCTTCTTAAGGTGAAAGGCCGAGACCATCTTTTGAAAGAAGGACGGTCGTGGGCGCAACACCGCCATATCCTTATGGAGGACCAAGTAAGGCGACTTGCAGGACAAGGCCGCCAACTCAGACACCCGTCTAACCGAAGCAATGGCCACTAAGAAGGCCACCTTCCGGGACAAGGTCAAGAGAGGAATCTCTCTGATATTCTCAAAAGGGGATGTTCTTGGAGAACCGAGATGCATCAAATTCAGATCCCAAGTAGGGAAAGGAGGCTTGACAGGGGGGGATCACATGGCGAACCCCCTGCACAAAAGGTGCCATCAAGGAATGGCCCGGTAGCGGTCATTGAAAAAGACAGCCTGGGCTGAAATACGACCCTCAAAAAAGGTATGAAAGGCCAGCTTTTGGGTCACACCACGCTGTAAGAACAGCAAAATCCTGGGAACGGAATACATCCGAGGACGCTGCTCAAGTTCCTCGCACATAGCGATGTAAGCCTTCCAGGTACGGTGAGATATCTTCCTGGAGGAAGATTCCCGTGTCAACAACATAGAAGAGATGACCGAATACGAGAGAACTCGGTCCTTCAGCACCTGGCTTTAAACAGCCATGCCATTAAAGCCAAGGACTGTAAAGCAGGATGAAGTATGGGATCATGAGATAGAAGGTCCACCCCAATAGGCAGTCGCCAGGAACGTCTGCGACTAGCCGAAGTAGATCGGCGTACCAATGTCGCCGTTCCAGAGCAATGAGGATCACTGGAATGGCCTCAGCCCTACTCTGCGAAGCCGGCGTGGCAACAACAGTAGCGGAGGGTAAGCATATATCAGGCGATACTGCCCCCATGGGCTTCCAACGCATCTGACGCGTCCGTCCAGGGGTCCCTGGACCTGACCACGATCTTGCCACCTTGCGAGTAAGTCGAGGGGCCATAAGGTCCACTTCCGGTGCCCCACCTCCGGTAAATGAGGTGGAAACACCTCCTGATGCAAATACCCTTCCCCGCAATATATCGGAGAAGAGAGGCCCCGGAGTACAGGGTGCCTCAACTGTTGGCCAATAAAAGGCAACTTTACAGAGGTTCCCTAGAAACTCGGTCAGAGGACCAGTACCTCAGCCTCCACAGGTGGCGCAAACCCATCCTGGGCACAGAGACCCTAAAGGCTAAAACAGTTGCAGTGCACCTGCTAGACGACTGATGGATGAAGCAGAGGCTTTTGCCCAGTCATTGAGCTACAAAAAACGCCAGAGACGCAGCCACTAACGGGCGTAACTCTAACCTCAGCCTGGCGAACACAGTCCAAGCCAGCGCTTCTGATCACCACTGAAAGCAGGTGGAAAGTGGTACCCCTGAAACCAGGGATCCTTGTGACAATGCTCCATCCAGCAGCTACCCATGGATAAGTGCCGATTGTACAAACACATAGTTTATACTATGTATTGCGTCAAACGCACAAATAGAGTGTGGGAGGAAACCCACCCAGCCACAAAGAGAATAATACCACCACATACGGCGTATGTAGTTTAGTATGTGTGGATAAACCTATTAAACACGTTTATACTGTGCCAGTGACGAAGGCGCGCACATCATCGGGGCTTGGACGTAAACCAGACACGCAGATTGCGTACACAACCGTGAAGGTATGTTAGCCTGCGAATAAACAAAATGCACCTGTTTATACTGTGCATAGCGCTAAAAATGCGCACACCATTGGAACGCAGGGGAGAAACCTGAGCACCCGCATGTATTTAGTGTAGTGTATAGACATAGTGTGTATGTTTACACCGTGTATTGCACCAAAGGCATGCATGTCATGTAGCGTGGGCCGGAAACCCACGCAGACTGCATACGCATACCGTGTAGGTATTATAGTGTGTGTGCTAAACATTTTGCACAAGCCCATGTGTGCATAGCACCGAAGACGCGCACACTGTTGGCGTGTGGGAGGAACCAGAGTACCCCACGCATACTCAGAGAATGCAATACCTACAACTACTGTGAATGTATTTAGTGTAGTGTATAAACATAAACATAAACATAATGTGTATGTTTACACCGTGTATTGCACCAAAAGCATGCATGTCATGTAGCGTGGGCGGAAACCCACGCAGACATACCGGGTAGGTATGTTAGTATGTGGATATCCAATCGCACAAATTTAGACTGTGCATAGCGCCGGAGCGCCCATACCAATGGAGTGTGGGAGGGAACTGGAGTACCCGGAGGAAAACCACACAGACTGCCTACACATACCGTCTAGGTATTATAGCATGCGTGATAAACATTGAACATGTTTAACTGTGCAGAAGGCCAAAGGCGCACATACCGTCAGCGCGTGGGAGGAAACCGGAACACCCGGAAGAACTCCACGCAGACAGCACACAGATACCGTGTAGGAATGATAGCATGTGAATAAACATATTGCACATGTTTATGCTGTGCATTTCCATTGGAGCGTGGGGGGAAACCTGGAGTACCCGGAGGAACCCCACGCAAACAGTATACCCATCCTGTAAACATGTGCAATAAACATATTGAACATGTCTATACTGTGCAGAGAGCCGAAGCACACATACCATGAGAGCGCGGGAGGACACCGGAGCCCCCGGCGGAAACCCGCGCCGACCCAGAGAGTATAATACATACATATACTGTGAATGTATCTGGAGTCGTGCATAAACATATTTTGTATATATATCATGTATGGCACTGAAACACAGCATTGGAACTTGGGGGGACACCCACGCAGACAGAGACCAATAACACATACATACACTGTGAAAGTATGCAGTGTAGAGGTATAGGATGAGTTTAAATTATGGCGCAGAGGCGCATAATCTTCTCTGTGTCATTCCAACCTGCTTGACTGTGCTGCCGAAGCAGCATGCAGGTAACCTCTGACCCTCAGACCGTGTGTCTGTCAGAGCTCAAAGTGTTCCCCAGGAAATGGCGGGAAATGTTGCCTCAGGATATCACACAGAAGGCTCACAGGGACTAGAGACATAAATTAATAAAGTCCTCCCCCCCACCATGCTGCACCGACCAGGGGGAGGGAAACACTGTGTACCACTGTATCATCCATGCTGCTCTTAACGCAGCGTGTGAGGAAGCTGTGTAAAAGAAAGGCTTGAAGGAACCAAGGGAAACAGCGTCCCTGAGGTACCTCAGCCACAGCAATTCCAGCTTGAGAGTGTTCCTCACATCATCAATGAGATCACTTACAAGCGCCCTGTCATTCACTGACACAGAACTGGAGTCTTCCTCACAAGGGAATGTCCTGTTCATAAACATTAAATATTCAGAGCTAGGGTCCTGAGCACAGTAGCTAGGCCCATATCTGAATCAGAGCACTCCTACACTAAAGATTTTTGTGGGGAGAGGGGGCTTATAGCTCCTTTTGCTCGCACACCGCTTCCATTCTGACAGGAATGATTCCAGGACTGCTGACAACTGGTCCATAAGGACCGCAGGTGCAGGAAACATATGAACATGTTTAACTGTGCAGCACTGCCAGTTGCCCCAGACAAGTGTGGAGAGCAGGTGTATCGGACTCCATAACGCCACCCTCTGAGACCTTATACACTATACAGTGAATATACAGTCCACCCACTGGCTACACTGAGGCTGAGGAGGGGATACCCGGAGGACTCACCAACCCTTAAGGACCGCTCAGTCCTGCTGAAGCACGCTGTGAGCCTGAGGAGAATGAAGAATCTGTGAGGAGATTCGCGCCGCAGTGCTGCCGCTAGAGGCCGAAACCGAAAATAAATGCGCGACGGCCACAAGAAAAAATGGCCGCCGGCCGCAGCTATAACTGCGCCATTGAACCACCCAAGATGGCCGCCGAGCGCGAAATTCAAGCTCTAATGCGCGCTAATGGCGCACGCAATAACCACCTCAAACAGCGCTAATGCGCGCGCTAATGGCGCACGCAATAAACACCTCACAGCTCACACACCAGAAAAAACTGCCCCTCTCTCCAGAACCCACTACAGACATGAGCGCCCAGCCAGGCCAGAGTGACCCCCAAGCACCCCACAGCACAGCACCAGTACAGGGTGCAGAGAGCAGCATAACAGGGGGGAGACAGGGAGAAACCCCCCATATAAAGAAACACAGCCAGCATGTACTCACCTGCAGTAGGAGAGACTACTTACCCGTCCCGTCAGGGACCCACTGGCTTGTTTCAGACAGACCTATCACAGAGCAGTACTGCGTAGCAGTCGGCCCGGTCTACCACGAGAGATACAGTCAGTCAGGTACTGTTCAATCTTGAGAGGACCGCGGGAGCATGAAAGCAACCCGGCCACCCCTGGAGTCATGGGGCATGTCGTGAACTGAGTCTCATGCACACAAGGCTAGGATCAGCACGCTCGATGGTCGGACAGGGAAAGCTACGAGGATACCAGTGTACCCAACCTGTTGCCCAGCCGACAGTTGATTGAAGGTCTCAAAAATAAAATAATAAAATTCCCAAAGGAATAAAATTTAAAAGTAAAATCTTCCAGGAGACTGGCTCCTGAGAGAGCCACGTCTTCTCCTTCTGCTAGGCAGAAAAAAACTGAGGTCTGCTGACTGCAGGTGGGAGGGTAATGTCCGGAGGGACCGCCCCCCCTGGGCGGGGCTGTTCAGCTCTGTATGTTTCTAACATCTAACATTCTGCCTAGATCTTCTCCTGCGAGCAGGGACATATACCCACACGTTTACGTAAGAGAAAATATTTTTTACTTTTTGCTATAATAAATATCCGAAAAAAATATATAAAAAGATATTTTTTTCCTCAGTTTAGGCCGATACGTATTCTTCTACATATTTTTGGTAAAAAAATAAAATAAACGCAATAAGCGTTTGATTCGTTTGCGCAAAAGTTATAGCGTCTACAAAATAGGGGACCGTTTTATGGTCCCCGCTCTATCTCTCCGTGAGACGATCGCGGGTGTCCCCACGGCGATCGAGTCCACGGGACCCACGGTCGGGCTCACGGAGAAAGTGGCAGGGTCACGAGCGTGCCGCCGCGCGACCACACGGCGGCATCTTAAAGGGGACGTACTTGTACGTGCCTATGCCTGTCCGTGCCATTTTGCCGACGTATATATACACACGCGAGGCGGTCCTTAAACGGTTAAAAGAGAAGTATAGGTTTTTTTTTTTCTATTCATACTTACCTAGGTGGATGGAGCATCAGACTAATGCTGCATCTGTCCCCCGGCGTCTCTGCACTGAAAACCGAGCCACCGAACACCGCCAATAGCTCGGTTCTCACTCCTCCAAGAGCAGAGCGATGCTGTCAGTCAGCATCGCTTCTGCTCTACTTCTCCGTGCTCATTGGATTGCTGATCAGTGGAGGGGCGGGGAGTAGATGTCTCAGTGGCTTGCTGAGACTGCCATTAATCAAGGCAGCTGGCGGATCCCGACTTCAAAGTCGGGATGACGCGTTGCCCCGACTGCTGGCAGTGACGTCAGCGGAGAGCAGACTTCAGACCACTCTCCGCTGAAACCGGGTCACAGGAGTGCAAAATTAATTGCACTCCTGTGACCCAAAGGAGAAGCCCAGCCTAAAAATCTCAGGCTGGACTTCTCCTTTAAGCGTTAATTGAGTCTATTGTTAAAGATGTGCAGTATGCCACTGATTGGCCTCAGTATATTTCATGGAAACAAATATGGCTCATATAGATGTTGTTAAATAGAAGCTAGGGGAGCAGCGCTTACATAAGCCGATTCCTCCTCTTATGTGGTGATGGAGTTGTTCATACACGCCATCAGTTCCACTGTGAATGTATGTCTATTTTTCTATCTTAACTGCTGGGTTGCCTACTGTGGGGGCTTTAACTCATGGTGGTAATCACCTCTCCTTCTTGGTGTTCCACCTTTTAACCAAAACGCGTATACAAACAGGTGTTTGGACACTAGGAATGTGATTATATTTCTAAATGCACCTCCCCCTTCTTTTTGTGTTATGTACACTACACTGACCTACCTGATTCCTACACTGACCACAACACTGGCCTGATTCCTACACTGACCTAGCATTTGGCTTGCAGTTGCAGAGCTCAATGGGTGAGTTTGAGAGGCAATTCTGCCAATAAAACTCTGCTGCTTCAGGTAAAAATGCCACAGCTGTGACTGGATGGGTAGGATTTGGGTTCACAAGCAGGGAGCAATAAAAAACACAGGTCAGCCGCCCCACTGTCCATTTATGTGAAAGAGCCCTTAGAGGTGGGGGGTGCAGTATAAAATATCTGGGCAGATATCTGTCAGGTGGAGGGAGAGGTGGTCTCACTGGCCCCTCAGCTCCAGCATTATAGTGACATATACAGAGGCAGTAATGGTAGCCGGCTGTAGTAGCACACAGCATGCCTTCTAACTGCAGACTAGCCAGCTTTTCACACATTCATCCCCTCTCCTAAACATTGTGCAAGTTCACTCCACCAGCCCACACGGTGCACCTGAGAGGTCAGTGACAGCGCCGCCAGGCCAGTCACTGATGTAAGGGGGGAGTCAGTACAATAATGTAAGGGGGCACTGATATAAAAGGTTCCCCCTTATATGTGTAACCCCCCCTTACCTTAGCATATTCTTTCTGCGGAAGGTGATCTCTGATCACCAGAGTCCCCCCAACATTCCCAGAGTCCCTGGTGTCCCCCTTGATGATTGACCACTTTTAACTGCAATTTGCTTTTATTTATATACCGGTATATTTTATATATATATATATATATATATATATATTGTGAGGGGGTTAGCTCGGCAGCGGGTATGTGTGACCCCCGGGATGGGCTCCCCACCCAAAACAGGCCCAGCAGACGGAGGTTGTGGTTTTCAAAATCAAAAAGGTGCGGTTTATTTTCTATTTACAGTGACAAAAACACAGCAAGGCAAAAAAAACATAAACAAAATAAATCCTGGTCAACTTGACCTCTGACTAAACTTACAGGTTTCCTAACTAACGACTGGGATCAGCCTAGTGCTGTCCTAGTCCCTGGTTTTAAATGTCCAAGCAAAATATAGCCACACAGGCTTTCTCTCACCGCACAGGGGTTCACTCTCCCTAGACAGTCCACACAGGTCTGCTTCCAGGCATGAGCTAACATCTAATGAAGCTGGGATTTCTTATAGAGGCCTAAATGAGCTGACAAGGTTCAGCTGGTCTCATCAACTCCCTGTCTGCACGACGCCCAGCCCTCTCCCTAGAGGTATGAGTCATCAATGAGCCCACTAGTCTCAGCTGGGCTTATACAACTCTCCACCTAGCTGTATAAGTCGGCGTAAAGCCTGAATCTGGGCGAAATATATCTACCCCCCTGGATGCAACCAGGTGACTTTACCTTCCTGCTGTCACATACCCCCCCCTCTTGTTTTAACCTCGGGGTTGGAACACCAGCAATCAGGCATTCATGTACTCGAGACAAAGCATCCACATTCCCCATTTGAACGCCAGGGCGATGCTTTACTGTGAAGTTGAATTCCTGGAGGGCCAGGAACCACCTATTCACTCTTCTATTTGTTTCCTTGTTTTGAGCCATCCACTTTAACGGAGCGTGATCCGTAACCATGTCAAAGTGCCTACCTAGCAGGTAGTACCGAAGGGAATCTAGAGCCCACTTCACCGCTAAACACTCCTTTTCAACGGTGGCGTAATTTACCTCATGGGACTTCAACTTCCTGCTGAGGTAAATGACTGGGTGCTCTTCCCCGTTCCAGACCTGGGACAATACTGCTCCTAACCCCACATCTGACGCATCACTTTGTACGACAAAGTCTCTAGAGAAGTCGGGTGAGTACAACACTGGCTGGCTACATAAGGCTTGTTTCAAGAACTGGAATGCTGCCTCAGCCTCGGGGGTCCATTTAATCATGACCGACCCTTTCCCCTTCGTCAGGTTGGTTAGGGGCACAGCCTTAGAAGCAAAGTGGGGAATGAATCGCCGATAATACCCAGCGATTCCCAGAAAGGCTCGTACCTGCTTCTTGCTGTTGGGACGTGGCCAACTCTGGATGGCCTCGACTTTGTTGAGTTGGGGTTTTATTACTCCCCTCCCAATGGTGTACCCAAGATATTTGGCCTCCTCCTGCCCAATGGTACACTTCTTGGGGTTAGCCGTAAACCCTGCTTCCCGAACAGAGTCCAGGACTGCTTGCACTTTTGGCAGATGTGAGGCCCAATCTGTGCTATGGACAATTACATCATCCAGGTAAGCCGCAGCATACTTCCGATGGGGCCTCAGCATCTGGTCCATTTTCCGCTGGAATGTGGCCGGCGCATTCTGTAACCCGAACGGCATTCTTTTATATTGGAACGCCCCGTCTGGGGTTACAAATGCGGTTTTCTCTTTGGCCGACTTGGCCAGGGGGATTTGCCAATACCCTTTTGTGAGGTCAAGAGTCGTCATGTATCGGGCTGTTCCCAGCCGGTCGATCAACTCATCTATACGTGGCATGGGGTAGGTGTCAAATTTTGTAACTTTGTTCAACTGACGAAAATCGTTACAAAATCGCCAGCTCCCATCCGGTTTAGGCACCAACACAATGGGACTAGACCAATCACTTTGGGACTCCTCTATCACCCCTAAGTTCAGCATTTTCTGTACTTCCTCCCGTATTGCCTCCCGTCGGGCCTCTGGGATCCGATAGGGTTTTAACTTCACCCTTTCACCGGGCGGGGTAATAATGTCATGCTCTACCCCAGATGTTTGTCCCGGCAGCTCAGAGAATACCTCCTTGTTGCGAAGCACAAACTCCTTAACCTCCTGTTGTTGGGGTTGTGACAAGGTGGCTGCGATTCCAACCTCAGGAATCACGCAACCAGTTTGAGCTGGTGACCAAGTGTCTGCGACTAGGGACTCTCTATCCCTCCAGGCTTTCAACAGATTAACGTGATAGATCTGTTCGGGCTTTCGCCTTCCTGGTTGTCTGACCTTGTAATTCACTTCGCTCACTTTTTCCATTATCTCGTAGGGGCCTTGCCATTTGGCAAGGAATTTACTTTCAACCGTAGGGACAAGTACCAATATCCTATCCCCCGGGGAAAAGGTACGGGTCTTGGCTCCACGGTTGTACACTCTCTGCTGTGCCAACTGCGCTTGGGCCAAATGTTCCTTCACGATGGGCATTACCTGTGCAATTCGATCTTGCATCAGGGCGACATGCTCAATCACACTCCTGTGGGGAGAACTCTCACTTTCCCAAGTTTCCTTGGCAATATCCAACAGCCCTCTTGGGTGTCTCCCATACAGTAACTCAAAGGGGGAGAATCCCGTAGAGGATTGGGGCACCTCCCTAATAGCAAACATCAAATAAGGAAGTAGACAGTCCCAATCCCTTCCATCTCTATCCACCACTTTCTTCAACATTTGTTTTAGGGTTTTGTTGAATCTTTCAACCAGCCCATCGGTTTGGGGGTGATACACAGATGTACGCAATTGCGTCACTTCGAACAATTTACACAGCTCTTTCATAACCCGGGACATAAAGGGTGTACCTTGGTCCGTAAGCAGTTCTTTACAAATACCCACCCGGCTAAAAACAAGAGATAGCTCTTTGGCTATGGTTTTGGCCGAGGTATTTCTGAGAGGGATCGCTTCTGGATAACGGGTGGCATAGTCCATTATAACCAATATGTACTGGTGCCCCCTAGCGGACTTGATTATAGGACCTACCAAATCCATTGCGATTCTCTCAAACGGGACCTCAATGATGGGTAGAGGGACCAGCGGGCTACGGAAATGTGGCATCGGGGCCGACCTCTGACACACAGGGCAGGAGGAACAATAATTTTCTATGTCCTTCATCACCCCAGGCCAATAGAATCTCTGTAATACCCTCTCTCGGGTTTTCTCTGTCCCCAGATGACCTCCAAGAATGTGCCCATGGGCCAACTCCAACACCAACTTCCTGTAAGGTTTGGGCACCACAAGCTGCTCAACGGTTTCTTCTGCCCTTTTTGCCACCCGATACAGTAGGTCCTTCTCTACGCTGAAGTATGGGTAAGTGCCGGTATTATCTGGGTTCACTAACTCGCCATCTATTTTCACTACGTTTTCCCGTGCCTTTATTAGGGCGGGGTCTTTCAACTGTTCTGTGGCAAAGTTTTCCCTGTGAACCTCAAGATCAGAAAACTCCACAGACGGTAGGTTTTCGTCTGAGGAGGTGGGCTCCTCTCCAGTTTCTTGAGTCTCCCCTGCCAATACTGACAAGGGAAATTCCGGAGAGTCCTCACCACTCTCAGGGGAGTTCTGGCTATCACATTCCTGGTACATAGGGGCACCAGTGGGGGGCTCAGGATCATCCCACAGTTCCCAGAACTTCGGAAAATCCCTTCCCACAATGGCGTCATGCGGTAACTGAGATACTAAGCCCACTGGATGAGAGAGGGTACCTTTGGGGGTCTCGAAACACACTGTAGTCACTGGATACTCTCGGGTGTCCCCATGCACACAAATAACGGCTACCTTGCTATTCCCAGAGACCTCTGTTTTAACTAACTCAGCCTTTATCAGGGTCACAAGGCTACCTGAATCCAGCAATACCACAACATTTCTACCATTAATACACATTTTGCATAAATGTTTCTCAGTTCCCCGAATGGCAGTGCATGCGACTGTCGCACACAGCGACTGACGTCTGCCCGTCAGAAAGTCACACTGCATGGGTTCCTCCAAAACCGGGCAATTTGCTGCAATATGTCCCGCTTGCCGGCAGCGGTAGCAAACGATCCTTCTTGCCGCCTCTTGAGCCGCTGATTTCCCAGGCTGTTCTCGCCAAACTTGGGGTAGAGCTCCCACCCTCTCACTCTCTCCACCCTTACCCCTTGGAATCATCTTATCCGCCCCTGGGGATGGTCTGGTCTTAGGGTGGAAAGTCCGAGTGTCTCTGGAAGAGGCCGTCAGGTTCTCTGTAGCCAAGTATTTCTCCACACGATCCACAAGACCATCGGCCGTCTCTGGGTCTCCATGGCTTACCCACTTTTGGATGGCAGTAGGAAGAGCTCTCAAAAACCGATCCATTACAACACGTTCCACAATCTTTGGTGCGGACAAAGTCTCTGGCTGTAGCCACTTTCTGCTCAGGTGAATGAGATCATACATTTGAGACCTGGGGGGTTTTCCAAGCTGGAAAGTCCAGTTATGCACACGCTGAGCCCGGACAGCCAGGGTGACACCCAGCCTTGCCAATATTTCAGCTTTTAGCATCACATAGTCTTTTGCTTGGTTAGGCTCTAGGTCATAGTAAGCTTTCTGCGATTCACCAGTTAACAGAGGAGCCACTAGTCCAGCCCACTGCTCCTCAGGCCACTTTTCTCTTTCAGCGGTCCTTTCAAATGTGGTCAAAAATACCTCTGGATCATCCTCTCCAGTCATTTTTGTCAATAAACGACTCACCCCAAAGGACGCGGTATTAGTGGGACGGCTTTCCTCACTGGTCTGCGGACGTTGCTGCATTACTGCTTCCATCTGTTGTTGTAGTCTCTGCTCTTGCTTCTGCAACAGGTCTATGAAGCGGGCCTCAGATTGCTGTTGGGCTTGTTGCTGAGCCTCCAGACTCTGTTGTAAAGTTGCAAGGCTCTGTTGATGAGCTTGCTGCTGGGCTGCAAGGCTCCTTTGCAAACCTGCATTTGTCTGCTGTTGATTGGCATTTGCTAGAGCCAGCTGTTTCAGTATCTCCTCCATACTGGCTTAAAAAAAAACTGCCACTGGTTCTCCACCAACTGTGAGGGGGTTAGCTCGGCAGCGGGTATGTGTGACCCCCGGGATGGGCTCCCCACCCAAAACAGGCCCAGCAGACGGAGGTTGTGGTTTTCAAAATCAAAAAGGTGCGGTTTATTTTCTATTTACAGTGACAAAAACACAGCAAGGCAAAAAAAACATAAACAAAATAAATCCTGGTCAACTTGACCTCTGACTAAACTTACAGGTTTCCTAACTAACGACTGGGATCAGCCTAGTGCTGTCCTAGTCCCTGGTTTTAAATGTCCAAGCAAAATATAGCCACACAGGCTTTCTCTCACCGCACAGGGGTTCACTCTCCCTAGACAGTCCACACAGGTCTGCTTCCAGGCATGAGCTAACATCTAATGAAGCTGGGATTTCTTATAGAGGCCTAAATGAGCTGACAAGGTTCAGCTGGTCTCATCAACTCCCTGTCTGCACGACGCCCAGCCCTCTCCCTAGAGGTATGAGTCATCAATGAGCCCACTAGTCTCAGCTGGGCTTATACAACTCTCCACCTAGCTGTATAAGTCGGCGTAAAGCCTGAATCTGGGCGAAATATATCTACCCCCCTGGATGCAACCAGGTGACTTTACCTTCCTGCTGTCACAATATATATATATAGCGACCTCACCCCATCTCCTTCGTCTAGGGGTATCACACACGACAGGGTGAGATGCGCTACGGCCCATGTCCTCCCCATAGCTGTGGGTGAGGTGAAGGCCAGTACCAGATATTTCCTCGGGCCTGTGTGCTTCTGTCTAGAATTAAGTCCTACGGTGCCAACACTTCCCTTTGCTCCCATTAACCAGAGTTCCACACACCGATCACAGTCCAACTCTTGTTTTATTGCATATCTCACAATAAACAGTGCTTCAGTAGCCAACTGGTTGCGACTTGATAACATTTTGATACAGGGGATGAGCAGGTCGAGGCACTGTCCTGATTGTCAGCTAAACCACTGCGATCTCGCCAGCGGTTACTATAGCCTTTGCTAGAAAGAACTTAGAGCTTGAGAGTCTCTACCAGCAACTCAAAAGAACATAGATAGGAGTACCTTCCCTGCGTTGTGGCCCCTGTCAGGGGAAGATGTCCCTCCAAGAGAGTTACCAGAGGCCCCTCCGTCACTGGGTTGATGCTGCTCCAGACTCTCCGAATGGGTAACCTCCCCGGCCTCCTCACCTCAGACATGGGCCCCATCCACTTCAGGGACCCTCGGACTTCTCCACCCTCGCGGGACCCAGTCGAAGTCACTGGGCCCCAGGCCTCCTGGTTTAGTACCTCACCCCAGGCTGAAGGTGCCTGGGATGGACTCCAACTCCATTCCGGTCAGGCCTAGGGCACCTGAGCCGGAATCCGGAACCGCCCGCACCCAGGCCCAAGGTGCCTGGGCGCGTGATGATCAACCTCCAGAAGAGCAAGACCTCGTGACCAGGACGTCTCCCCCTTTTATCCCCTCCATTGACGTCACGGCAGGTTCCCTGCCCGCGCCGTACCATCTCCGAGAAGGGATAAAAAGGACAGCACTATGGCAGCAAATCTACCTCGAGCCTGCGGGCACCTGCCACCCACAGGCCAAGGAGATTATTACACCGCCCAATCCTCCACGAATACAAATGGTCCATTACTCCCATACTTACACACCTGGACTTCCACCCAGGTGTACCTCACCTAAATTTAAAGACCCGGCTACATATACACACACTATATATATATATATATATATATATATATATATATACACATATATACACACACACACACACACACACACATATATATATATATATATATATATATATATATATATATATATATATTGGATAAGAGGTGTGTTAAAAAATGTATTGAATCTGGATACTCCAAGTGGGTACTCACAGATAAAGAAAGGAGATATTTGATCCCTAGCAGCAGTAGGATACCCACGATCTATACTCTCCCGAAAATCCATAAGGACGTTCATTCACCCCCAGGGAGACCTATAGTGAATGGAATAGGATCTGTGTCGGCACGAGTTGGACAGTATCTAGACGTGTTCCTCCAGAAAAGTGTCATCATGACCAAGGCCTATCTAAGAGATACAAAAAATTTATTACAACTTCTAGAAACAATAGATCTAACAGGGAAACAGGAAGTGTACCTTGTAACGGCAGACGTCTCCTCCTTATATACGATCATTCAGCATGATGATGCGCTCCTAGCCCTGAATTGGGCTCTGAGTCAAAGGGATGACATCACACACACCCATAAGATCTTTCTTAGAAATGCGCTTGATTTTTGCTTGGGGCACAATTATTTCTGGTTTGATGACAATTTTTATCTACAGAAACGTGGTGTAGCGATGGGCGCTAAGTTCGCCCCAAGCATCGCTAACCTCTTTATGGGGGAATGGGAGGACAAATCCATATTTGCGATCAAAAGAGATGCACTTTTACTCTATAAACGCTACATAGACGATCTCATCTTCATCTGGTCCAGTTCATTATCATCCCTACAATCATTTTTGGATGAATTAAATGATAACACTAACCATATTAAACTCACCTGTGAAATCAGTGAAACCAGAATCCATTTTCTTGATGTCAACATATACAGATGTGGAGATAAACTAGGTACCTCGGTTTATTTTAAACCCACAGATTCTAATAGCTACCTCCCAGAACAGACCTCTTGGTAGAAACAACACAGACTCTCAACACCAATAACCAGGAATGGAGCTTTGTGTCTGGCTTCCATTCCCAATATAAGGAAGTGGAAGCTATTTTCACCAATCATTGGCATGTTTTATTAATGGACAGAATATTGCATCTCTCATTACCAAACACTGCTGGTTTCATCTATAGAAGATCACTCAATTATGCTGATAAAATTGTAAAAAAAGTGATTGACCCCCCGGCTAAACCCCCCTCCTTCTGGGATCAGGATGGTTTTTATTCATGTAGAAAGTGTCGGGCATGCAGAGAGGTCAGAGCACCAATAAGAGCATTAAATAGATTCACATCCACCTCAAATCAAAAGGAATTCAGGATAAAAGAATTTATTACGTGTAACACGGCATATGTAGTATATGCTCTTCAATGTCCATGCGGCTTAATATATATAGGCCGTACTAAAAGACTTTTGAGAATCCGGATTGCTGAGCATATAGCCAACATAAAGCTAGGTTTTAAAGACCATAATGTGTCATTACATTTTAAACTCCACCATAACCAGGACCCTATAGGACTAAAATTTTGGGGGATTGATCATCTCAAACCTTTTTGGAGAGGATCAAATCTTGTACGAGAACTCTCCAAACGTGAAACCCAATGGATTTTCCTGATAGACACATTGGCACCGAAAGGGTTGAATGTTGACCTAGATATTAATTGTTTTATAAGTGATTACTGATCCATATTTTTACTACATAGCATTTTCCAATGTTTTGTCAAAAATACACAGTTTAAAACATATATACACAGATATACACATACACTGTGTTATATACACGTAGAGGTGTCTCCAGATTTTACTAACATAAAGTTTTTAGCATCTTATATTCTAAATGCTCAGATGACAGTCTTCTATATATACATATATATACACATATAATTTTTGTATTTTATATACATGAATTTTAGGTATGTGTGTTTTATCTGAGTTTATTCTACTCTCTCTCTCTCTCTCTCTCTCTCTCTCTCTCTCTCTCTCTCTCTCTCTATATATATATATATATATATATATATATATATATTTTAGACTTTTTATATATATATATATATATTTTTTTAGATATTTTTTAAGATATTTTTTCTCATAGATGAATTTATCTTTTTATATATGAATTTATGAATTTATTAATTTATTCTTCTTTGATATTGTTCTTATGATATTGGTTTTTATTATTATGCTGGTATGCACTTTATATAATCAGTATATAGATTATGACCAAATACTATTGGCTACAAATAGCCTTAATTTCGTCTATGAGCTACATGTTGGTGATAGGACTGTTCAGATGTGCGTTTTCCAGTCCATATCATTTGCATTGTTGGCTATACAACATACGAAAAATCTGATATATTCACAAATATAATGTACTGTTTGTCCACAAGGGATAAAGTATGCACCACATTATTGTTCACCTTCAAGTTCTCTCTGTGTGGGAGATTATGTTATGATCCCCTATAATGTGTATGGTTGTGTTGCATGGCCATAGTAGTTTATTGATTAATTGCACATATTCTTTATCACTATATCCCTTTTATGTGGTTTATCAATTTATAGCAATTATATACCTGTTTTTATCTTTAATTTATCATTACCGTTGAATTATATTGTAATGTTTACATCCGTGCTTCAAACTGTATGAGTGTGCCGTCAGCGTCCTATCAGGCAACAGCATCTAGCACCTGTCATCTGTTGCCAGGTACGCTGATTGGCGGTCACTCCATGAGCATGGTAATTTAAGGATCCCGTGTGCGTCGTCACGTTACGCCCTCTGTCGAAGTCAGATGACGAAACGCGTCAGCTCGTAACTACGACAACACGCAACCCGGAAGTGACGAGTGCGCTCCATCGTTGCGCTCCACCGCCCATCTCCTGAATCGGAAGTGTCTGCAGGATACACACACGCTCCGAGTGACGGCCATATACGGTGATAGCGCCCTCTGGGGCCACTCAATGCTTGTTATATTCTGCAATATTGTACGTAGCTAGTTAAAGGGGCCTCCTAAATGTATGGGAATCAGTTCTTTGAATAAACAGGATTACGCTATTTGCTGTTATTTCTCTGTTATTCTATGACCTGCTGTGGAGCCTATTTCATTCTGGTGACCCTTGATAAGAAGTGACAAGCCACAACAGATTAACGGATGTACCCACTTTACATACAAGGCATATTTATTATGTGTTTCTGGTGAGTGTGAACCCCTAAGGGGAAAGTTACATCACGTGGTGGATTGCAATACATGTCTCTGGTGGAGGAAGGTGCTCACATGGACAATTGCTGTTACTCACTAATTTTTTTCTGGACTGACTTTGCCACAAATCTACGTCTTGGACTTTACTAGTGGTTTTGACCACGAGTCTTATTTGAGTTTTTTAATTTTTAGCGCTGTTTGGTGTAATTTTAATAACCAAGCCTATTACTTTGTTTATTGCTTACCTCATTTTCATTTATTTTTCTATTTTAAACAGCAGCTTAGTATTTTAGAATATTTTGAGAAGAATATTTTATTATTTATTATTTTATCTATTATGTGCTACTGCTGTATACTGCTGGTTTGAACTGGCGCTAAGTGTGTGTTACATTAGGCCTTTTTTAACACACCTCTTATCCAATTCTTTATATATTTATTGGCTGCCATGGATGCCCTGCGGTTTCTTAGCAGTAGAAACAGATATTAATAGTGTATTTGCAGTAAATGAGCTCACTACAGCACAAACTAATTACAATGGAGCCATCATTGCTCTTGGTAATGTTTTAGAAAAACAGGTTCGTACATGGTGGGATATCTGCACCTTAGAACATTATATAAAAGAGAAAATCATCATTAGAAGTCTAAGGTGGGAGGTAGTCCCACAGGACGGTCTAGATGACCCAGAATCCATGCATGAATGGCTGGAATTCTTTAATGGGATGGGTTTTAAGCTTCAAGAACTCATTTTAAAAAGAAAACGCACAAAAATGACACGTCTTGAAATAAGAATTAATGAGCTAGAGGCACAACTTGAACCCATTAGAGATTCACAGCAAATAATCGATTTTAATACACGGATTAAAAAGAAACTTGAAAAAATTGATAAAGACACACAGAGAAAGAAAACCAAAATATTCCACAGGGATATGGGGGATTTTCGCTCTAATGCTATTTATTTATGGCAACAGACTAAGGGTCCTGTTATGAGTGATTTAAATATGGAAGTGGCAAATGTTGATAATATCACAGATAGACCACAACCGTCTAACACCCAGGACATACCTACAAGTGGTCAACAGAGAGCATTCATACCCCCACATCTCCCAGTAGGACAGTCCACCCCTATAAGGAACGGAGTCTATCAAGGAAGAGGAAGACCCCCTAGGGGTGGTCCTGCGAACTCACAACAGCATATGTCTTACAATAAGTACAATAAGTATCAAGTACCTGTCTACAATAGGTATGATACATTTCAACAACATGAAGATAGAGAACGATATCAATCCCCGCACCCTTTTTTAGGGAGGGGGAGAGGATGGCAGAGAAAGGGTCGAGGTTACCCACCACGCAGAGGGAGGCCCCCGATGCAGTCTCAGCCCACATCCGACCAAAGGGATCATCAATGGAGAGAACCACCTTGGTGGGAGAGAGAACAAACCCCATATCAAGATCAAAGGAGAGGAGACCAAGAGGGTGTAGAGCCGGGAGAAGGCTCCAGAAAAAGAAAAAAGAGAGACAGGGAATAGGCGGTGTGACGGATCTCGAATACCCCAGGTGGGCACATCCGCCAGACCTGTGTCTCCTGTCCTCCAAACGCACCCGCAGCCTGCAGATACGCCATAACCAGCCCTTAACCCCTCAATCACGAGACAATCCACACAGGTGTTGAGGGTTAAACATGCAGAGCATCAATAGTTTATTAAATCCAAAACATACACTTTTACACACAGTTAGGGACACTCCCCTTAGCCTTGTCATAGAGGGGGGGTAGGGGACAAGGAAGAACCAATGGGAACTTAACATTGAAACAGAGACTACAGTTAAACATAAAGGGATTATGGTAAGCAGGCAGCCCTTCAATACACATCCCCTGCGGAGAGATGTCTGCAGTCCAGACCATTGTCTATGTGCCTTGACTCAACACAGCTAAACACAGCAACAAGAGGGGGGGATGGGGGAGAAGGGATGTAGCATTACATTACATTATCTCAATGCCAGCTTCTCCCCCCAGTCTCTCAGTCTGGGCCATAATCTGTGGGTAAGCGGCCAGCCCACAGTCCCTTCCAAAACACACAGTGACAGTGGGTTCTGTCACATTTCTCCCCTTTTAAAAACAGACTAACCAGGTTCCTGACCCCGAACTGGTCTGGACCTGCGTTAGTCACAAACTTCCACCCCAGGCAACCAGGAAAAGGAAAAGTACGTCTCTGGCGCTGGGAGCAAAAATCGCACATACGGTCTCCCGTGAAAAAAAAACAGCCGCTGCAGAGTGGGAACAGCTGTCCGCACTCCCGTGATCCGGGGCTGGTTTGCAGATATTGAGGGGAGCTGAATTATCCTTTGCCCCGATGCCAGCGCTTCCGCTGGTAGGGAACGTAGGCTGGTAGTGCTATGCATTTGGGGAGGAAAAGGTACTTTTCTCCTGGAGTAGCTACCAGCCGCTGAGGAGGTATCTTGCAGGGACTATCTCCCGGACTCTCCATCTCTTTTTCTGATGCTGGGCAGAGGCCAACAGCGCTCTGCCCCGTAGCCAGTGCTTCTGCTAGGGGGACATATACAACGGTAGAGTTCAGCCGCTGGAGAGGGGGAAGGCTTTTCTCCCCTCCTGGTTCTGTGACCGGCTGCTGAGGCGACTTCTGACAGGGGCTGTCTCCCAAACCCTCCAAAAACATACCGAGGGCTGGGTCGGGGCCGGTGACGCTCTGCCATGCAGCCAGCGCTTCTGCTGGGGGGATATACACTGGGATAGTGTCCAAGTGCTGGGCAACCAGCTCACTGAGGTCATCCCTCGGACTCCCTGGATCTAACTCTGAGGGAGGGCAGAGGCCAGCGGCACTCTGCCCCGTAGCCAGCGCTTCTGCTGGGGGGATGAACACTGGGGTAGTGTCCAAGTGCTGGGGAAACAGCTCACTGAGGTCATCCCTCGGACTCCCTGGATCCAACTCTGAGGGTGGGCAGAGGCCAGCGGCACTCTTCCCCGTAGCCAGCGCTTCTGCTGGGGGGATGAACACTGGGGTAGTGTCCAAGTGCTGGGGAAACAGCTCACTGAGGTCATCCCTCAGACTCCCTGGATCCAACTCTGAGGGTGGGCAGAGGCCAGCGGCACTCTGCCCTGCAGCCAGCGCTTCTGCTGGGGGGATGAACATTGGGGTAGTGTCCAATTGCTGGGGAGGGAGAATTGCTTCCTCCACTCCCTTTGGGGATATCTGCTGTTGGGGAAACGGCTCACGAAAATCATCTCTCAGACTCTCCGGATCCAACTCTTTTTCTGATGCTGGACAGAGGCTAGTGGCACTCTGCCCTGTAGCCAGCGCTTCTGCTGGGGCACCAGATGCGATACTCTCGACTTGCTGCTGATCACCATTTACCAGCCTTCCAGTGCCCGTCTCAACTTCCCCTTCTGAGACCTTTATGCTATTATCTTGTCTCTCTGCTTGGGGAACCTCCTGTGCGTTCCGGCATTCTAGCACTGGCAGTGCCCTCTGTATCATCGCCGCTTCTTCCATTGCGGTTAGGACGGGAAAACGTAGGGGCGCCCCTAGCCCCATTTGCTCCACATCTTTGTGACTGTCCGCTATTTCTCCAGGACAGTCCCAGGCAACGGGAGCCATGCCAGGCTGCTGATCACCGTCAAACAGCCGCTTGTAGGCAATCTCGAGCTCCCATTCCTGCTCAACCAGGAACTCCAATTCCTCCAGGTCACACGCCTCTTCGGGGAGGTCCAGCACCTCATCTCGGCAGTCCAGGATGTTTTCCAGCCGCCACTCCTCATCGCTCCCAAAGTCTGGGTCTCCGTACATTTTTTGATGGAGCAGCCCCACGCCGCCGTAGCCAACGCCTTCTGTCGGGCTGCCATCTGCTGTACTTGGCCACAGTTGAGCCGCAAACCACCGGAGGGCTCTGTAGCTGGCGTCCAGCCTCATCTCCTCCTGGACCAATCTTCCGAGCTCTGTCTTCCACTCATCTCGCGGTCGTTCCCTCAGGAACACCTCTCGCGCATGGTACTGCGTCCAGTACATCTCTGTGGAGGAGGGAAGGATCTTCCCCTGATGGTGCCGCTCGTGGCTTAGCGTTTCATGCCAGAGTTGCCAGCGGATCACATCCTCCCAGCCGAGCATGGTGCGCTCTGTCACTGGTCCCCGATGTTGCTTCCGCATGCCTTGCAGCCTCCTCCCGAACTCCGCTCTCATGCTGGCCGGTCCCCGTATTGCTCCTCGGCGGCTGCCCGGATCTTGAATCCTGGTGGTGGTTTGGATGTCCCGGACTGCAGGAGACATCCCACTGCTGCCACCACTGTGACGGATCTCGAATACCCCAGGTGGGCACATCCGCCAGAACTGTGTCTCCTGTCCTCCAAATGCACCCGCAGCCTGCAGATACGCCATAACCAGCCCTTAACCCCTCAATCACGAGACAATCCACACAGGTGTTGAGGGTTAAACATGCAGAGCATCAACAGTTTATTAAATCCAAAACATACACTTTTACACACAGTTAGGGACACTCCCCTTAGCCTTGTCATAGAGGGGGGTAGGGGACAAGGAAGAACCAATGGGAACTTAACATTGAAACAGAGACTACAGTTAAACATAAAGGGATTATGGTAAGCAGGCAGCCCTTCAATACACATCCCCTGTGGAGAGATGTCTGCAGTCCAGACCATTGTCTATGTGCCTTGACTCAACACAGCTAAACACAGCAACAAGAGGGGGGGGGATGGGGGAGAAGGGATGTAGCATTACATTACATTATCTCAATGCCAGCTTCTTCCCCCAGTCTCTCAGTCTGGGCCATAATCTGTGGGTAAGCGGCCAGCCCACGGTCCCTTCCAAAACACACAGTGACAGTGGGTTCTGTCACAGGCGGTATCTTTAATTTAACAGATGTTCAACTAACGCATAAAGAACTAAATATTCTACATCTTGGCCTGAAATGTGGTCTGAGAAGATCAGTCAATAAGTTTGACGTTTTCATTGATGTCCATAGATATGTAAGGAAATTGAATATTAAAAAATATTTTTTGAATAAAAATTCACAACCAACCACCAGTCTATCGTCTGTGCCAACTGATAGTGGACTTCGGAATAAATCACTCTTCAATCCACTCAATGCTGCTAACCAACAGGTTGATGTCTTCAAGGGTTTAGTTTTGCGAGATCTGGAAAGCTTGGTCCCCAAAAAAGATGTGAACCCACGCCATATACAGCAGGGGATCGAAATGCTTGAGAAACGAAAAGATTTGGTGATACGACCAGCGGATAAAGGAGGCAGAATTGTTTTAATGACAAAAGCTTTTTATCACCAACAACTATTGGAAATGTTGACTGAAGACGACACGTATAAAAAATTGGAGAGGGATCCTACTGCACAATATGAGTTAGATCTAAAAATTCCTATTGAATCTGGATACTCCAAGTGGGTACTCACAGATAAAGAAAGGAGATATTTGATCCCTAGCAGCAGTAGGATACCCACGATCTATACTCTCCCGAAAATCCATAAGGACGTTCATTCACCCCCAGGGAGACCTATAGTGAATGGAATAGGATCTGTGTCGGCACGAGTTGGACAGTATCTAGACGTGTTCCTCCAGAAAAGTGTCATCATGACCAAGGCCTATCTAAGAGATACAAAAAATTTATTACAACTTCTAGAAACAATAGATCTAACAGGGAAACAGGAAGTGTACCTTGTAACGGCAGACGTCTCCTCCTTATATACGATCATTCAGCATGATGATGCTCTCCTAGCCCTGAATTGGGCTCTGAGTCAAAGGGATGACATCACACACAACCATAAGATCTTTCTTAGAAATGCGCTTGATTTTTGCTTGGGGCACAAATATTTCTGGTTTGATGACAATTTTTATCTACAGAAACGTGGTGTAGCGATGGGCGCTAAGTTCGCCTCAAGCATCGCTAACCTCTTTATGGGGGAATGGGAGGACAAATCCATATTTGCGATCAAAAGAGATGCACTTTTACTCTATAAACGCTACATAGACGATCTCATCTTCATCTGGTCCGGTTCATTATCATCCCTACAATCATTTTTGGATGAATTAAATAACACTAACCATATTAAACTCGCCTGTGAAATCAGTGAAACCAGAATCCATTTTCTTGATGTCAACATATACAGATGTGGAGATAAACTAGGTACCTCGGTTTATTTTAAACCCACAGATTCTAATAGCTACCTCCCCATGCAGAGTGGCCACCATCCCCTATGGTTAAAAAACATTCCCAAGGGCCAACTGACTAGAATAAGAAGGAATTGCACTGAGATCTCTGATTATAAATCACAGTCCCTGATCATTAAGAAAAAATTAGAGGAGAAAGGATACCATGAACACATTATTGATCAAATTATTGAAGAAGTTGCCCGAGTTCCCAGAACAGACCTCTTGGTAGAAACAACACAGACTCTCAACACCAATAACCAGGAATGGAGCTTTGTGTCTGGTTTCCATTCCCAATATAAGGAAGTGGAAGCTATTTTCACCAATCATTGACATGTTTTATTAATGGACAGAATATGCATCTCTCATTACCAAACACCCCTGGTTTCATCTATAGAAGATCACTCAATTATGCTGATAAAATTGTAAAAAAAGTGATTGACCCCCCGGCTAAACCCCCCTCCTTCTGGGATCAGGATGGTTTTTATTCATGTAGAAAGTGTCGGGCATGCAGAGAGGTCAGAACACCAATAAGAGCATTAAATAGATTCACATCCACCTCAAATCAAAAGGAATTCAGGATAAAATAATTTATTACGTGTAACACGGCATATGTAGTATATGCTCTTCAATGTCCATGCGGCTTAATATATATAGGCCGTACTAAAAGACTTTTGAGTAGTGATGAGCCGAACACCCCCGGGTTCGGTTCGCACCAGAACCCGCGAACGGACCGAAAGTTCGTACGAACATTAGAACCCTATTAAATACAATGGATGCGAACGTTCGAATTCTAAAGTGCTAATTATAACAACTATTATGCATGTTATTGTCCTAAAAAGGGTTTGGGAACCCGGGTTCTGCACCAGGGGACATGTATCAATGCAAAAAGAAGTTTTAAAAACGGTCGTTTTTCGGGAGCAGTCATTTTAATGATGCATAAAGTGAAAAAAAAAAGTCAAATATTCCTTTAAATATCGTACCTGGGGGGTGTCTAAAGTATGCCTGTGAAGTGCCACGTGTTTCCCGTGTTTAGAACTGTCCCTGCACAAAATGACACTTCTAAAGGAAAAAAAAGCCATTTAAAACTGCTTGCGGCTTTAATGTAATGTCTGGTCCCGGTAATATGGATGAAAATCTTTAAGAAAAATGGCATAGCTACCCCATGACCCCCCCCCCTACCCCAGCCCATTACCAGCCCCTTTGGGTCTTGTATGGATATTAAGGGGAACCCCGCACATAAAATAAAAAAGGCCCTATATACTCTGAACAGCCGTATACAGGCGGTGCATACAAGACAGGGACTGTAGGTTTGTTCTTATGTAGAATCTGTTTGTAATTTTGAACAGGTGCATTGTTTAAGTGTAGCTCCAGCCCAAAAATCTATTTTTAAACTTTTTGGAAAACATAGGTAAGGGTTATCACCCCTGTAACATTTGTTTTGCTGTCTGTGCCCCTGTTCAGAACATTTCACCTCACTTTCCGTCCCAATGACAACTGTTTTTGAAATGTGGTGTTTTTCTTGAAACAAGGATTGCTGATAAAGCATCAGTACAGAGGAGACACCTTTCTCCCATATTAATTCTTACAGGAGAGAATTTTCCTTCCAAGGGGTAGATTTCCTCTCACTTCCTGTTGTCTTCTTGCGTTTGCAAGTAGGAGTCGTTTGTAAGTTGGATGTTTGAAAGTAGGGACCTGCCGTATATACTCTGCAGAAATAGGCCCCTTAGTTGTTGGTGTTGGCACAACACTGTAAGCACTCACAGTTACTCTTGGTTGGTGCTGGAACGCCCTGCTGTCAACTATTATATCAGGAATTTTAATTACATATAATTGTTGAACAGTGGTAGTAAAAATTGGGCCTTTGATGGTGGTGCTGGTGCCACAACACTGTAAGCCCTGACAGTTACTCTTGGTGGGTGCAGCAATGGGCCCTGCTGTGAATTATTAGATCAAGAATTGTAATTGCATGGCCCTGTTGAACAGGGGCTGAAAAATTGGGCCTTTCGTGGTGGTGGTGGTGGTGGTGGTGTTGCCACAACACTGTAAGCCCTCAGAGTTACTCTTGGTGGGTGCAGGAATGGGCCCTGCTGTGAATTATTAGATCAAGAATTGTAATTGCATGCCCCTGTTGAACAGGGGCTGAAAAATTGGGCCTTTCGTGGTGGTGGTGGTGGTGGTGGTGTTGCCACAACACTGTAAGCCCTCAGAGTTACTCTTGGTGGGTGCAGGAATGGGCCCTGCTGTGAATTATTAGATCAAGAATTGTAATTACATGCCCCTTTTGAACAGGGGCTGAAAAATTGGGCCTTTCGTGGTGGTGGTGGTGGTGGCGTTGCCACAACACTGTAAGCCCTCAGAGTTACTCTTGGTGGGTGCAGCAATGGGCCCTGCTGTGAATTATTAGATCAAGAATTGTAATTACATGCCCCTGTTGAACAGGGGCTGAAAAATTGGGCCTTAGGCACTGGTGGCACAACACTACAACCCCTCACAGATACTGTACTTGGAGCACAGCAATGAGCCCTGTTGCAAAGTATTGCTTCAAAAATTGTAATGACACGTCCCTGTTAAACAGGGGCTGAAAAATTGGGCCTTAGGCACTGGTGCCACAACACTCCAACCCCTCACAGATACTGTACTTGGAGCACAGCAATGAGCCCTATGGCAAATTATTGCTAAAAAAATTGTAATTACACGCCCCTGTAAAACAGGGGCTGAAAAATTGGGCCTTAGCCACTGGTGGCGGCACCCATAAACAAAAATGATCTTCCAAGCTATCATCATCAATCGTATCATTGAGGACTCGGAGGAGGAGGATAGCCAGTCAACATAACAGCACAGGCACTCAGCATCAGCATCAGTCTTGAAGGGATGTGACATGTTAAAATCAATTAGTCTGTTATATCAGCATCAGGTGTGTGGTAGCTGGTGGTGATCCAAGACTGGTTCATCTTGATGAAAGTCAGTCGATCAACCGAGTCGGTGGACAGGCGCACCCTGTGATCCGTGACAAATCCTCCAGCAGCACTGAATGTGCGTTCCGAAAGAACCCTGGATGCAGGACAGGCCAGTAGCTCAATTGCATACTGTGCAAGCTCTGGCCAGTGATCCATCCTCAAGACCCAGTAAGCCAGAGGATTTTCGGTGGGGAAGGTGTCCAAGTCTGACCTTGCCCCTAGATATTCCTGCACCATGTTTATCAGACGCTGGCGATGGTTGCTGGAACCGATCATACTTTGGGGCTGCGGACTAAAGAATTGTCTGAACGCATCAGTCAGACGGCCACCTTCCCCACCGCTCCTTCTTTGACTGGCCGAAGCCTCAGCAACTCGTTGTCCAGGACCAGGAGTTTGTAACCTCCCAGTCTCTGGGAACGCGTTGCACAGACCTTTCTGCAAGGCCTCCCGGAGTTGTCTCATCCTCTGCTCCCTCTGCGACGGTAACATAAGGTCCGCAACCTTACCCTTGTACCGTGGATCAAGGAGAGTGGCCAGCCAGTAATGGTCCCTCTCCTTGATCCGAAGAATACAAGGATCCTTCCGCAGACTTTGCAGGATCAGGGAGGCCATGCAGCGTAGGTTTGCTGAGGCATTCGCTCCGGAGTCCTCTGGGTCACTAAGGACGACATGATCCGCAGCCACCTCCTCCCAGCCACGTACAAGTCCACTGGTTTCTTGGGACTGTAAATCATCCCTAAAAGACTGCTGCTGATGATGCTGAGTGCCAGCCTCCACCTCCATGATGACACAATCCTCCTCCTCCTCCTCCTCCTCTTCCTGTGCGATGGGTGGGACAGAAGGAACACTGTCTGGGTAAAGGGGGCCTTGAGAGGCAAGGAAGTCCTCCTCTTCCTGCCTCTGTTCTGCCTCAAGTGCCCTGTCCATTATTCCACGCAGCGTGTGCTCCAACAGGTGGACAAGAGGTACAGTGTCACTGATGCATGCACTGTCACTGCTCACCATCCTCGTGGCCTCCTCAAATGGTGCCAGGACAGTGCATGCATCCCTGATCATGCCCCACTGGCGTGGAGAAAAAAAACCAAGCTCCCCTGACCCTGTCCTGGTGCCGTAGTCGCACAGGTACTCATTGATGGCCCTCTGCTGCGTGTGCAGCCGCTGCAGCATGGCCAACGTTGAGTTCCACCTGGTGGGCATGTCACATATAAGGCAGTTCTTGGGCAGGTTCAACTCCTTTTGCAGCTCAGCCAGGCGAGCACTGGCATTATAAGATCTGCGGAAATGCACACAGACTTTCCTGGCCTGCCTCAGGACATCCTGTAAGCCCGGGTACCTGCCCAAGAACCGCTGCACCACCAGGTTAAGGACGTGAGCCACACAGGGCACATGGGTCAGTTGTCCCTGTCAGAGGGCGGAGAGGAGGTTGGTGCCATTGTCGCAAACCACCATTCCTGGCTTAAGCTGGCGTGGCGTCAACCACCTCTCGGCCTGGCCCTGCAGAGCAGACAGGACCTCTGCCCCAGTGTGGCTTCTGTCCCCCAAACACACCAGCGCAAGCACGGCATGGCATCTTTTTGCCTGCGTACTTGCGTAGCCCCTTGAATGGCTACGGAGCACCGCTGGTTCAGGGGACAAACCACAGGAAGAGGCCATGGAGGAAGAAGAAGAGGAGGGGGTGGAGGAGAGAGGTGTGTCACAACCAGTAGTAGCATTTTGGAGGCGTGACGGTGGAACAACCTCCAACACTACTGCACCTTGTCCTGCATCCTTCCCAGCTGCCAAAAGAGTGACCCAATGGGCCGTGAAAGAAAGGTAACGTCTCTGTCCATGCCTGCTGGACCATGAGTCAGCGGTAATATGCACCTTACCGCTGACCGCCCTGTCCAGCGAGGCCAAGACATTGCCTTCCACATGCCGGTAGAGAGCCGGAATAGCCTTCCGTGAGAAAAAGTGGCGTTTGGGAACCTGCCACTGAGGAACCGCACATTGCACAAACTCACGGAAGGGGGCCGAGTCTACCAACTGAAAAGGCAGCAGTTGAAGCGCTAGCAATTTAGCCAAGCTAGCATTCAACCGCTGGGCATGTGGATGGCTGGGAGTGAACTTCTTTCGACGGTCCAGCAGCTGGGGCAGGGAAATTTGCCTGCTAGAATCGGACGTCGGTGTACTGCTAGCAGAGTGGCCGCAACTACTTGGCTGTGACACACCTAATTCTACATCTTCATTCCTCTCAGTGCATGTTTCAGAGAGGACTGAAGTTATAGTGGGGTTGGAGATCCCAGCTGATGCGGTGCAAGGAGAGGTCCGCTTTGTTCTTTGGTGTGGGTCTTTGAGGTAGGCTTGCCAACGAGCTGCATGGCAGGTCAACATATGTCTGGTCAGGCATGTGGTACCCAAGCGGCTGATGTTTTGGCCACGCGATATACGCTTGAGACATATGTTGCAAACAGCAGCTGTGCGATCTGATGCACTAGCCTCAAAAAAGGCCCACACCAAAGAACTTTTTGAATGACGGGCAGAGGCAGCGCCCTGCACAGGCGGAGCTCTGCGGTGTGATTCCGTCGGTGTACTGCCCTTACGCTGGCCACCAAAGGGCATCCTGCCTCGTTGGAGATGTGCCTCCTCCTCATCCTCCTCCTCCTCCTCTCTCCTATTAGGCACCCACGTGGAGTCAGTGACCTCATCATCCCCTCCCTCCTCATCACTGGAGCCAATCTGGCAGTATGCTGCAGCTGCTGGAACATGACTGCCAGATTGGTGTCCTTCTTGAGCATCCCCTCTGTCTGCTCTCACGCTACTGCTTTCCTGTAGCTGGGTTTCATCATCAGACCCTTCGAAACGCTGGGCATCCTCCTGGAGCATGTACCCAACACTGTGCTCAAACAGTTCGGGGGACTCCTCAGGAGGAGGACATGGTGGGTCTAGGGAAGGAGTGACTGATGATGAGTCTGACATTGATACCAGGGAAGAGGACGCTTTGGCAGCTGCTTTGCCAGTACCCTGAGCCTGGGTGAGAGAGGATGAGGAGGAGGAGGAGGGCTTGGTCATCCACTCTACCAAGTCTTCGGCATGATGTGGCTCAACATGTCCAGCTGCCGAAAACAAGGACAAGCGTGTCCCATGGCCATGTGCTGATGACAATGCACCGCGTCCACGACCAGCACTGTTGCCCCCAGACACAGAGCCTGCTTGCCCTCTTTTATTGCCTCCTGACTGTCTGCCTCTCCTTGTTTGCCTTCCAGACATTCTAATAGATGGCCTGCAGGGAGATGGGAAAAAAGCAATAAGGGCTACCTTCAGGTGTCCTTCTCTGTCCCTTTACTTAAGGATTTCTAAATATGGTTGAGGATGATTGCTTTTGCACAGAATAGCACAACGACAATTTCCCTGACTGTCCAAAAAACAAGGATTTCAAAGATGGTTGATGAGGAATGCTTTAGCACACTATAGCACAAGTAGAATTTCCCTCACTGTCCTTCCCTGTCCCTAGAAACAAGGATTATCACAGTGAAAGAAACTGACACTCTTCCTACCTATAGTTTTCTGTCCCTAGAAAAAATGTTTTTTTAAAGCTGATTGATGATCAATGCTTTAGCACACTATAGCACAAGTAGAATTTCCCTCACTGTCCTTCCCTGTCCCTAGAAACAAGGATTATCACAGTGAAAGAAACTGACACTCTTCCTACCTATAGTTTTCTGTCCCTAGAAAAAATGTTTTTTTAAAGCTGATTGATGATCAATGCTTTAGCACACTATAGCACAAGTAGAATTTCCCTCACTGTCCTTCCCTGTCCCTAGAAACAAGGATTATCACAGTGAAAGAAACTGACACTCTTCCTACCTATAGTTTTCTGTCCCTAGAAAAAATGTTTTTTTAAAGCTGATTGATGATCAATGCTTTAGCACACTAAAGCACAAGTAGAATTTCCCTCACTGTCCTTCCCTGTCCCTAGAAACAAGGATTATCACAGTGAAAGAAACTGACACTCTTCCTACCTATAGTTTTCTGTCCCTAGAAAAAATGTTTTTTTAAAGCTGATTGATGATCAATGCTTTAGCACACTATAGCACAAGTAGAATTTCCCTCACTGTCCTTCCCTGTCCCTAGAAACAAGGATTATCACAGTGAAAGAAACTGACACTCTTCCTACCTATAGTTTTCTGTCCCTAGAAAAAATGTTTTTTTAAAGCTGATTGATGATCAATGCTTTAGCACACTATAGCACAAGTAGAATTTCCCTCACTTTCCTTCCCTGTCCCTAGAAACAAGGATTATCACAGTGAAAGAAACTGACACTCTTCCTACCTATAGTTTTCTGTCCCTAGAAAAAATGTTTTTTTAAAGCTGATTGATGATCAATGCTTTAGCACACTATAGCACAAGTAGAATTTCCCTCACTGTCCTTCCCTGTCCCTAGAAACAAGGATTATCACAGTGAAAGAAACTGACACTCTTCCTACCTATAGTTTTCTGTCCCTAGAAAAAATGTTTTTTTAAAGCTGATTGATGATCAATGCTTTAGCACACTATAGCACAAGTAGAATTTCCGTCACTGTCCTTCCCTGTCCCTAGAAACAAGGATTATCACAGTGAAAGAAACTGACACTCTTCCTACCTATAGTTTTCTGTCCCTAGAAAAAATGTTTTTTTAAAGCTGATTGATGATCAATGCTTTAGCACACTATAGCACAAGTAGAATTTCCCTCACTGTCCTTCCCTGTCCCTAGAAACAAGGATTATCACAGTGAAAGAAACTGACACTCTTCCTACCTATAGTTTTCTGTCCCTAGAAAAAATGTTTTTTTAAAGCTGATTGATGATCAATGCTTTAGCACACTATAGCACAAGTAGAATTTCCCTCACTGTCCTTCCCTGTCCCTAGAAACAAGGATTATCACAGTGAAAGAAACTGACACTCTTCCTACCTATAGTTTTCTGTCCCTAGAAAAAATGTTTTTTTAAAGCTGATTGATGATCAATGCTTTAGCACACTATAGCACAAGTAGAATTTCCCTCACTGTCCTTCCCTGTCCCTAGAAACAAGGATTATCACAGTGAAAGAAACTGACACTCTTCCTACCTATAGTTTTCTGTCCCTAGAAAAAATGTTTTTTTAAAGCTGATTGATGATCAATGCTTTAGCACACTATAGCACAAGTAGAATTTCCCTCACTGTCCTTCCCTGTCCCTACAAACAAGGATTATCACAGTGAAAGAAACTGACACTCTTCCTACCTATAGTTTTCTGTCCCTAGAAAAAATGTTTTTTTAAAGCTGATTGATGATCAATGCTTTAGCACACTATAGCACAAGTAGAATTTCCCTCACTGTCCTTCCCTGTCCCTAGAAACAAGGATTATCACAGTGAAAGAAACTGACACTCTTCCTACCTATAGTTTTCTGTCCCTAGAAAAAATGTTTTTTTAAAGCTGATTGATGATCAATGCTTTAGCACACTATAGCACAAGTAGAATTTCCCTCACTGTCCTTCCCTGTCCCTACAAACAAGGATTATCACAGTGAAAGAAACTGACACTCTCCCTACCTATCCTTCTCTTTCCCTAAACTAAAGGAATCCAGGTTAAGCAAGAAAAAATAAATGTCACTGTCCCTGCCTATGCTTCTCTTTCCCTGCTCCGGAACACACTACACTAGGCCGCCGTGCTGGCGGCCTTTTATAGTGTGGGGCGTGTACTAAACACCCTCAGCAATAATTGGCCACAGGCATCCTGCCTGTGGCCAATCATTGCTCTCCTCGCTGCCGGCGCTGTGATTGGCCAAGCATGCGGGGTCACAGTGCATGCTTGGCCAATCACAGCGCCTGGATGACACTGCGATGGCGTAGTGCATTGTGGGCCGTTCGCGTCACTCGAATTTGG